>CAMZMU010000060.1:3294487-3943548 GCA_947311845.1 Poa pratensis | reverse complement strand
GGGGCCTGGGCGGCTCGGAAACGGCGATGCACGGCACGGCGACAGGCGGCACGTCGGGGCGAGGGAGAGAGGTAGGGGATGACGTTTTTGCAAATTGCCCCCTGCCTCCTCTGCGCTGATTTTCTTTTTCTTTCTTCTATTTACATTTCCGTCCTTCTGTTTAAACCAGAAGCACTTCTTGATTTTATTGAGGTACTAAATCAATTTATAAAAATTTGCCAAAATTTGTGGGGCCTTCATAGTGTACAGAAGCTCCACAAAATTGGTTTGCAAAATAAAATGTTTTGCAACATTTTCTTTCATAGTACTTTGTTTATGTTATTTTAATTTATTTCAATTTGTTTTTATTTTAGAATTTTAAAACTAGTTCAAAAATAATATTTGAGAGGGGAAAGTGGTAGGAACAAAATGGGGAGTGTTTACATTACATCTCCACTGACTTTGGTTTGAAAATAATTGAGTTTGTCACTTGAGATTTTTAAGTGACAACTTGTCACTTTTATTTTCTTGCTTTGATTTTTATTTTGTTTTTTCTTTCTTTCTTACTAGTGTTCACTAGAGCAAACACTCACACAAACAGCAAGAACAACAACTCAAGTAACAAGAAGCAATTAACATACAATAAACAACAAAAGTTTTTGTTGGCTCTCATTTTTGGAATAATATTGATAATATTTTGGGATGTTACAATCCTTCCCCCCTTAAAATAAATCTCGTCCCGAGATTTGCTAGGCTTGGTTAAGGAGGTCTGGGAATTCGCTTCTAAGATAATCTTCGCGTTCCCAAGTTGCTTCTTCTTCAGAGTGGTTAGTCCACTGGACTTTGTAAAACTTGATCGCACGTCTTCGGGTAACACGAACATCTTCTTCGAGAATTTGAGGGTCTCTCACGATAAGTCAGGTCTTGGTTCAGGTCGATGGAGAGGTGGTCGATGTTTTTGAAAACATCAGGCTGGTCAGGAACTTCAAGACACTTCCGGAGCAAGGAAATGTGGAAGACATCATGATAATCTCCTAACTCCTGGGGTAACTCCAGCTGATAGGATACTTCTCCTCGACGAGCAATGACCTTGAAGGGTCCAATATACCTTGGCGCTAATTTTCCTTTGACATGGAAACGCTGCATTCCTTAAGGGGTGTCACTCGGAGATAAACATAATCTCCGACGTTGAAGGTGAGGTCACGGCGCTTGGTGTCAGCGTAACTCTTCTGACGGGATTGGGCAGTTTTGAGGCGTTCACGAATAAGCTGAACTTGCTCTTCAGCTTCACGGAGGGTATCTGGTCCGAACAATTTGCTTTCTCCGGTATCGGACCAATTCAGGGGTGTACGACACTTCTTGCCGTAAAGGGCTTCAAAAGGGGCCATTTGCAGACTAGACTGATAACTGTTGTTGTACGAGAACTCTGCAAACGGAAGACAATCTTCCCACTTGGAACCATAGGATAGAACACATGCGCGAAGCATGTCCTCCAATATCTGGTTCACTCGCTCAGTTGGCCATCGGTCTGGGGATGATAAGCTGTGCTAAATGCTAACTTGGTTCCGAGGGCTTCATGAAGGGATTTCCAGAATCTTGAGGTGAATTGCGTGCCTCTATCAGATACAATCTTCTTAGGCACACCATGCAGGCTCACTATTCTGGAAATATACAGTCTGCTAACTGAGCCCGATAGGTGGTGTTGACAGGATGAAATGGGCAACCTTGGTCAGTCGATCAACGATGACCCAGATTGAATCATGGCCTCGGTTGGATCTTGGAAGTCCGGTAATAAAATCCATTCCAATCTCATCCCACTTCCACTCGGGAATTTTCAAAGGTTGAAGCAATCCAGCGGGTCGCTGATGTTCAGCCTTAACTCGCTGGCAGATGTCACACTTGGCTACGAATGAACCAATCTCTCGCTTCATTCCATGCCACCAAAATCTTTCTCGAAGGTCTTGGTACATTTTGGTTCCGCCGGGGTGGATTGAATAAGGGGTCTCATGGGCCTCCTTCAGGATTAACTCCTTAAGTTCCGTGACATTGGGCACACAGATACGGTCATTGAATTTCAGCACTCCTTCAGCATCTTCGGTAAAACCGGGTGCTTTGCCGAGGGAAATCTTCTTCCTAATTCCCTCTATGCTTTCATGACCTTTTGGGCTTCTTTGATTTGATCCATCAGGGTTGGGGTTAACTCTAATTGGCGAGATAACCATGGCTAACAAGCTCTAGTCCAAAATCTTGGAACTCTTTGAACAAGGCTGGCTGTTCGGCTTGGATCAGGGCATTCAGGGTGCAAGGTTTGCGACTAAGGGCATCGGCAACTACATTAGCCTTTCCAGGGTGATAATGGATTCCAATATCATAATCCTTGATTAATTCCATCCATCTCCTCTGTCGCAGGTTCAGATCTTTCTGGGTGAAAATATACTTCAAGCTTTTGTGATCTGTATAGACCTCGCAGCGATGTCCCGCAAGATAGGGACGCCACGTTTTGAGGCAAGAACAACAGCAGCTAACTCCAAGTCATGGGTTGGGTAATTCTCTTCATGCGGTCGCAACTGCCGGGACAGGTACGACACACTTTGCCTTCTTGCATCAGAACGCAACCAAGTCCGAGGCGTGATGCATCGCAATACACGTCGAAACTCTGGGTGACGTCTGGCATGATCAGGATTGGGGCTGAGGTTAGTCTCTTCTTCAGTTCTTGGAAACTATCCTCACACTTCTGAGTCCATTCAAATTTCTTGTCCTTCTTCAACAGTTGGGTCATGGGTTTGGCTATACTGGAAAATCCTTCAACGAACTTGCGGTAATAACCGGCAAGTCCGAGAAAGCTTCGGATTTCAAACACATTGGTTGGGGATAACCAGATAATGGCTTGATCTTCTCTGGGTCACAGAAATTCCTCCGGCAGACACAACATGTCCGAGAAATGCCACTTCACTGAGCCAAAACTCACACTTGCTAAGCTTGGCATACAGCTGGTGCTCTCGGAGAGTCTCCAAAACTAGACGCAGGTGTTCAGCATGCTCTTCTTCGGTCTTGGAATAAATAAGGATGTCATCAAGGAAAACTACCACGAACTTGTCGAGGTACTCCATGAAAATCTTGTTCATGAGATTCATGAAATAGGCTGGGGCATTGGTCAGACCAAAAGACATCACGGTGTATTCAAACAACCGTAACGAGTGGTGAAGGCGGTCTTGGGAATGTCTGTCTCTCGGATCTTCAACTGATGGTATCCTGTCCGAAGATCGATCTTGGAAAAGACTCGGGCTCCGTTCATTTGATCGAACAGATCCTCGATCTTGGGAAGAGGATACTTATTTTTAATGGTACGTCATTCAGCTTGCGATAATCCACACACAGGCGTGTGGTACCGTCTCTCTTGTCCACAAATATAATGGGTGATCCCCAAGGTGAAGCACTTGGGCGAACAAGTCCTTTGCTGAGCATATCTGCCAATTGCTTCTTCAACTCAACCAGCTCTTCCGGATTCATCCGATAAGGTCTTTGGGATATAGGGGCGGTTCCTGGGATAAGCTCAATTATGAACTCAATTTCCCGGTCTGGCGGCATACCAGGCAATTCTTCTGGGAAAACATCCTTGAACAGGTGAACAACACGGATCTCATCTAGGGCAGGTCGAGCTATGCTCTCATGGCAGCCTGGGTGGATTGACTAGTTTCAGACACATACTCCACTTCTACTTCTTTGTCGGTGGTGATGGATACAGCTCTTCTAGCACAGTCAATTCGACCATGGTACTTGGCTAACCAATTCATACCGAGTATAACATCGATGCCTTGGGTTCCCAGAACAATTAAGTTAACTGGAAACTTTTCTCCTTTGATCTCAAGGGGTACATCGGAGCAAAACATCTTGGTCTCTACGGTGGATTCTGGGATTTGGATGACCATGGGTTTGGGTAAGAGGCTCTCAACTAAACCTCCCTTAGCAACAAATTCTTGGGTAACAAATGAATGGGTAGCACCAGAATCAAACAGAACAGTTGCAGGTACTGAGTTGACAAGGAACGTACCCAGCACAACATCCGGAGCATCCTGAGCTTCTTCAGCATTGATGTGGTGCAGACGACCCTTGGCAACAGCAGCATTTCCGCGGGGTGCGGCATTCTTGCCATTTCCATTCCATTGCGGCCTTGACCATTGTTCTGTGCCGGCGCATTGGGGCGCTGACATTCCTCTTGGGATTGGGGCATCTGGAGTAGTGACCCTTGTTGCCGCATTCAAAGCAGACAACATTGGCATTGGGGTTGAAGTTGTTGAAGTTTCCTCCGGGACGGTTATTGTCATTGGGGCGGTTGAAGTTGTTTGGGCGGTTAGGGTAATTGGGGCGTGGAGCTTGGGGTGGACGATAGGCAGGCCTGGGTTCTGCTGAAAGATACGAGGTTTCTGGCTGCTCGAACCTTCCTGAGCATTCATCCTCCTCTTGCGACCTTCATACATAGACTTGCGCTTGGTCTCCAGCTGGATGGCTTGTCCACAAGTGACTCCAGATCACGGAAGTCATGGATAACCAGAGCACACTGCAGTTCATCATGAGTCCACTCATGAAACGCTCCATCTTCTTCTCTTCTTTGTCGGTGTCATCAGGAGCATACCGAGATAATCGGTAAACTCCAGATAACCGACCACATCTTACTTCCCTGCCTCAGTTTGCGGAACTCATCCTTCTTCCTCTCAATAAGTCCGTAAGGAATATGCTTCTTGCGGAACTTCTCCTGGAACTCAGCCCAGTTGATGACATGACCAGCTGGCTGGAGAGTCTTGGTAGTTTCCCACCAAGCTCTTGCAGGTCCAGCGAGATAGTGGGTTGCATACAACACTTTCTCATTTTCTCCCACAGCAGCAACTTCAAGATTATTGTCGATGGTGCGAAGCCAATCATCGGCTTCTAGTGGGTGAAGTCCCTTGGAGTAGGTGGGTGGGTTGGTCTTCTGAAAATCGCCTAAGGTAGATCGCTGGTTCTCATTGCCATTGCCATTACCACCATTGTTGTTGTTGTTGTTGTTGTTGTTGTTATAGCGGCTGCGAGTTGTTGCAGGGCAACGAGATGAGCCTGGCGCTCCTGCCGGGCATTCTCACGTTCCTCCATGATAAGCGAGAAGTTGGGCGGGGGTTGGGTCCGGTGGTGGTGGTGCTGATCCTGATCCTCCGTATTGTCGCGACGGGGCGGCATCCTGAAGCACACCGGGTATAAGAGGCAAGGCAAGAAAAGTTCGACTAAGGGAAAAGACGATCTCTCAAGTGGTTGATTAATTTAAGGTTTATATGAAAATATTTCACACAGATTTAAACAAGACAAACATACTTATATTACCAACATCACATCAAGGAGTTCACATCAACAAGCTTACAACATCAAGCTTACAACATCCCTTACATCTAGATACATAACATCTGGTTTCCAAAAGAACCACTACTACGACTCGACTAGCTATAGGGGTCAACCTAATCCTGCGGTAGTGATCAAGTCACTCGCCTACTGAGGTGGAACCTCCAGCTCTAACACGTCAGCATCTGACTGGTAGGCTGGCTCCTCGGGATCCTCCTCCTCGTCCTCGAGAAGTGCCTCGAGTGGCTCCTCCTCCTCGTCAACTAACTCCTCCTCATCATCCTCCTCCTCACAGTCCATCTCCTCCACGAAGTCATCATCGTCACTGAGGAAAGCGTCGTTCTCCTTGCGGAGATCCTCGCCCTCCTCCTCCATCTCGTCAGTATGGTGCTCTAGATCCTCAATCAGCCCGTCCTGCTCTGCCACCTTCGTGCGGAGCTTCACGATAGTCTTCCTCAGCTGGGCCCTCTTCCTGAGAAGAGCAACCTTCTCCACCATCAGCTTCATCTCGTTCTCGCGAAGCTCAACGAGCGACTCGCGGTCGAAGTGGAGCTGAATCCTAGTGCGCAACAGATCATCCTGAGTGCACTGAAGTAAGATCTCCATGTCCATGATGTAGCTCCCAAACATCGGGTGGTAAGGTGAAGGAGTAGGGTGTCCATCGCAGTTGCGCCTCCCGTAGAACCGGAAACGGGAGTCTACTAACTCCGCCTTGTGCTCCTCACAAAGTCGGGCTAGCATCCTCTGTGTAGCAGTACAGAGACCGTCAACCCAGGTGGCCTCCTTGGTGGTGAAGATGAGCGTCCTGGAACTGGGAGACTTGATGTTCCTGCGAACTGACGACCTGATGAGCCAGCTCAGCCTTCCGACACCATGAACATCAATCTGAGCTCCCTCAAACTCTGGAGCGGGGCGACCTAACAGCTTGGTCAACTCGAACAAGTCCCTCTCAAACGTCACTTGCTGTCCTTCTCCAGCTGAACGAACTCGGTCCAATGGAGTGCCATCTACATTTTTAAGCAAAATTTTAAGTTAGTTAGGTGACAAGTGTATCAAAATTTTAATATAGTAGGGCAACAAGTGAGTCAAATTTTAAGCTTAATGAGAGGTGTGCAAAATTTTAGGGATAAGGAAAATGTAATATTTAATGAGAGTAAAATTTTGCATAAGTAAGAGGATTGGAGATAAGCATTTTCGAAAATACTTCATTCCTTTCTTTTTAGAAATTCATCTTTTGTAACATTTGACAAACGACCATGCTAACTAAGGTTTCCTAAAGTCAGGATGGCTCTGATACCAAGTCTGTGGGGACCCCGGACTAGCTGTCCGAAATACCCGATTATGCTTAACACAACGATCCCGTGATCAGTCTGTCGTTGCACATAATCCGAATTGGATACCAAAGTTTACATCCATTACAGTACCGAATAAAAGTCTTACATAAATGGTCATTTAGACCAAGTTCTTACATAGGTGCCTTCATGGGCCAAAAAAATATCAGCGGAAGCTACGGCGTAGTAGACATCATATTCTAACGATGACAACCCGACAGGCAGCTGACTTGTGGAGATCCTTAGTTGGCGTAGAAGTCGCCATACTCCTGCTCGGCGTAGTGCTCCTCCTCGTAGTCTGGCTAGGTCAATAGCCAGGGACGAAACCAATATGAGTACATTTGAATGTACTCGCAAACTACCCCAACATGAGTATGCATAGTTTTATTTTAGTTGACAACTTTTATTTATTTTAAACATCTCTATATCTTTATTGAAAAAGGTAAGAAGAGTTTTATAACTATTTTTAAAGAAACCACCATCATTTGTTCACCAAAACTCCTCCTGTTTCTGACCATGGCTCACCATGGTCCATTATTTCAACAACTCATACCACTCCATGTGGTATAGCTGTGTAAACCATCTCCAATTCAGTTTCTTTTTAAACTTAAAAACTTTTCCAAAAACTTGCACATGGTCAAAGTAGGGCCTCCCAACTGTCCATATCCGAGGACTCGGCTATTCGAATAGTTTTACACTCTGCAGAGGTAGCACGCTTTTCCCACATCCATCCGGCAACTCATCGTGTCCGCCACGTCTCGCCATACAGGGTGTATGCGAAGTAAGCCGCCGACCATAGCCTGTCCTTTGCTCATGCTAGTATAGGATCCTTCCCATATGACACTTTCCAACACACTTAACCCAGCCCTTCGGAATCTAAGTGTGAGGACTCATAGGTTTTGTCCGGCGGTTTATGGTGGAACCTTCAATCCTCCTCCTTATCTTTCATAGAGTTTGAGCGAGGACCCGGGTCAGGGGTAGACCAACACACTATCCCCTCATGCATGACGGAGTCATCTCCGTCGATGAGGTATCCAGTACTAATATGAGCAAACTATATGGCTAAGCCTTTTCCCATATGTGGTGGATGTGGTCGCACAGGGTATCGGATGGTTGACGTAAGTACAAGGACACACTGTGCATTTTTCATAAACATCACCATTTTCCTCTTCTCCAGTCCAACACCGACATCTCGGTAATTCATCATCTCACAAGTAATTTCAAAGGAGTTTTGATAAACCATATTTGTTTTTCCCATCCTATAATTTGATATAACAATCTTTTATTTCTACATAGGTGGCAAAATAATATCCATATACTTTTGAAATGGGTTTTATAAATCTTGCTTTGAGAGTAAAACATGTTATGAAAGTAGATGCATATGTTTGTAGTGCAAGCTCAGAGAATAGCTTGCCTTGCTTGGCAAAGTGATCTTGCTCTTGTTCTTCAATTTCAGCAAACTCTCCTTCCTCGATATATCCGTCAACGTTTTCGTCTAATTAATAACAAACAATGCAAACAATCACTAAGCTATACAAGCAATCATCTCAACACAACAATCAAAAACATCACACATAGATGCTGCACACATCAAACCATACAATTTGGTTTCAAAATATTTGAATTAAACATTATTTGTTTATGTCCAAATTATGGCAGAAACTTGTTAAACATGTTTAATTCCACAACTTGAGTTCTGTTGGTCACAAAAATACAAACTAAAATTCTATAGAAAGCTACTGATGTGTAGAAGACAACACAATTTGATTTGGTTCAATTGGAGTTACTAAACTCCCTACACATTTGTTTGAATCCAGAAGCTTATTAATCAAGTTTTGGCTACCATTTAAATTCTATTGCTTCAAAAATTAAATCCTTTTAGGGGTGACTAAACATGACTAAATGTGACCTAACAAAATTGGTCCTAATTCATTTGGGTTTACCAATTAACATATTTAAATGTTTGAGTGCAGAAGAGTATTTAAACTTCAACTGAATACTAAACAAATACTATTGCACAATTAATTCTACCAAAATTAGGGAAGCTAATACATGGCAGTACTAAGCTAGCAAAATTGGTTTGGAATTATTTGGACTAACAGAGTATCAGAAACAAACAAGTTTAGAATTTAAACCTTCTGTAGTATTTTTAATAATACTTTTTATTTATTTAATTAAATGACATGAGACCAATTGGGTTGGTTAAACAATTTCATAAGCTTTCCAGAACAATTGAGTTTGATTTATTTGGATTCCTAAATCTTGATTTATTAAATTTCAAAGTCAGGACCAGTACTGACTTCTCAGAGAGGAATTTAAATTCGAAATTAAATCTCTCTGGATAATGTTGAAAAGGCTGACAGGTGGGACCTACACGTCAGCGACAGAGTATGCGGTTGGAAATTAATAAAATCCTGACGAGCGGGGCCCGCCCGCCCGTCAGTCTCTCTCTCTTTTTAAAACACGAAACGGTACGCAACCGTTGGATCGAGATCCAACGGTCCACGTGCGACGCGACGACGGCGACCAAAATTTGGCGGCGCTGCCGCGCCGGCGGCGATGTGGTGGACGGAGGTCTCACCTAGGGGGCACGGGAGGGCACGGTGATGACGCGAATCGACGGCGGTGGTGATGTGGAAGATCCTGGCTGAGTTGCGCGTGCTGGGATGGAGCGGAACGTCCACGGCGAGCTTCTGAACTTCCCGCGGACACGGCAGCAACTCCGGCGATGATCCCCCGGCGAATCTGGACACAATCCAGAGGGAAAAAGGGTGTGGTGAGTGCGGTGAAGCAGAGGGAAGTAAGTGCAGGCCAGAGAGGAGAGAATGGGGGAGCAAGGCGCTGCGGCCATGACCGACCTTGACGGCGGCAGTGGCTGCGGCGGTGCACGGCCTCCCGCGGTGCACAGACGAATCGAGAGGGAGGAGTGAGGGAGTGAGGTGGTGTGGTGCTTCCAGAGGGGTGCGGGGGTGGCTTTATAGGGCAGGGGCCGGCGTTCGTGGACGAGGCGCACACGGCGACGTCCATGGCGCACGGGAGTGGATCAATTCCACGGCGGTGGTGCGAGGGACGTGGACGCGCGGTGTCGAGCGGGGTCCGGACACGTTCTAGAAGGGCTCGGCCAAGTCGTGCGTGTCGAGGTGCAGCGAGTGCGGTGAATTTGGGTCGGCGACGGCGAGGTTGCCACGGCGATGCGGAGGGGACAAGGGCGGCGTCGGGGCAAGGGGGCGTGCTCTGGGCTTCTCCTCTGCGAGCAGAGGTTGCGGAGGCACGGCGAGCGCGGCAGGGGGGGGCCTGGGCGGCTCGGAAACGGCGATGCACGGCACGGCGACACGGCGGCACGTCGGGGCGAGGGAGAGAGGTAGGGGATGACGTTTTTGCAAATTGCCCCCTGCCTCCTCTGCGCTGATGATTTTCCTTTTTCTTTCTTCTATTTACATTTCCGTCCTTCTGTTTAAACCAGAAGCACTTCTTGATTTTATTTGAGGTACTAAATCAATTTATAAAAATTTGCCAAAATTTGTGGGGCCTCACCATAGTGTACAGAAGCTCCACAAAAATTGGTTTTGCAAAATAAAATGTTTTGCAACATTTTCTTTCATAGTACTTTGTTTATGTTATTTTAATTTATTTCAATCTGTTTTTATTTTAGAATTTTAAAACTAGTTCAAAAATAATATTTGAGAGGGGAAAGTGGTAGGAACAAAATGGGGAGTGTTTACATTATATCTCCACTGACTTTGGTTTGAAAATAATTGAGTTTGTCACTTTGAGATTTTTAAGTGACAACTTGTCACTTTTATTTTCTTGTTTTGATTTTGGTATTTTGTTTTCTTTCTTTCTTTCTTACTAGTGTTTACTAGAGCAAACATTCACACAAACAGCAAGAACAACAACTCAAGTAACAAGAAGCAATTAACATACAATAAACAACAAAAAGTTTTTGTTGGCTCTCATTTTTGGAACATAATATTGATAATATTTTTGGGATGTTACAAGAGGCCAGCGGCGTCCAGCTCAGTCCGCTAATCCGCGTTGAGCAGCTCCATGGCCGTGCGGGCGCTGTCCTTGTTCTCCTCGCTGACCCGACGTACCCGCTCCAAACGACGGTCGCGGGCGCTCAACTCGGAAGACAGGTCGTCAAGCCTCTGTTGTAGCCTGGCGAGCAGGGACTCCGTCTACCCCAGTTGCCAGCGGAGGCCTTCTTCACGGGCCGTGGCTGCGCGCGAAGCTTCCCGCTCTCGCTCCGCTGCCGCATCGGCTCCAGTACGGAGCCCTTCAATGGTCAGCTGAAACTCATGCAGAGTTTCAGCCTGCTCCCGGACCCGCACCTCGGCGCTCGCCAGGGCCAGGTGATGGGCGTCCACCATGGCCACCCTCTCCCGCTCAAGAGAGGTGAGCTCAAGGGCATGGGTCTCGGACTGGGCTGCCACTAACTGCTGCGCCGCCCCCCGTATCCTCGCGTTGGTCACCCTCTGCAAGCCTTGCTGCTGCAATCGCGGCCACCAGGACCCGTTGCGCATCGGCCTTCCGGGAAGAGGCCTCCTCAGTGGCGAATGCCGCCGAGGCAAGGGCGGCCTTGGCCTCAGCCTGAGTAGCGGTCGCCTACTGCTCCCGGGCTTGAACATAGGCTATCCGCTCCTCTAGCCCGCGGCGACCATGTTCGATCTCCGCACGTTGGAGGCGGAGGAGTTCCCTGGTCCACTCGTTGTCCTCCTTAGCCTTGGCAGCGGCGTCCGCCAGAAGCTGCTGGTGCTGCTCCACACCGTCCAGCACGCTATGCACCGAGGAGAAGACAGAAGCATCCAAGACCAAGCCGGATGCTGGGACCGCCCTGCGCCCGGCCCGAAGGACAAGAGAAGAAGGGCCCGCTGCCCCCGGGAGGCCGCATGCCTCCCGAGCGGGAGGCCGCATGCAGGAGGGCACCGTCGTTCCGAGCTGAAGGCGGAAGCTCTGCCTCCAACTCCGTGAAGTCAGGGTCAAGGCGGAGAGGCCTCGTTGAAGAACGCCTCTCAAACCGGAGGCTTTCTTCGGCATCGCTATCTTCGAAGGCCGACCCCACCGCCACGATCTCGAGGGCGGGGAAGGTACGTGCAGGCCCTGGCGAAAATCAAAAGACAATAAGGAATCGGAACTGGGAAGCCGTGGGCCCCACTCCAAGGGGGCGAGTCGAGAAGCCTACCTTTGATCGCGGGCGCCACCGGCGTAGTGGCGCTGATCCCAGGGGCTACGCCGGAACACGCCTTCTTAGGCGGAGGGACGGAGGTGCCCTGATTCAGCGCGGGCCCTCTTCGAAGACAAAGTCGGAGGCTTGGGGCTGCCACGACACCAAGAAACAAGTCAGGGGTAGGAGTAGACCCCGAGGAAGAAGATTCAAGGAAAAGAAGGTTACCTGGCGGAATCCAGGTGAAGGGTGATATGTCTCAAACGTATCTATAATTTTTGATGTTCCATGCTAATATTATACCAATTGTTACATGTTTTGCATCCACTTTATATCACTTTTATACATTTTTTGGGACTAACCTATTAACTAGATGCCGAAGTGCCAGTTCCTGTTTTCTGCTGTTTTTGTATTCCAGAAAAGCTAGTCAGGAAATATTCTCGGAATTGGACGAAACTTCACGGAGGGATCTATTTTATCAGAACACACCAGAAGGTCCAAAGGAGCAACGAAGAAGAGCCACGTGGGCCCCACACGCGGGCAGGTGATGCATGTAAAATGCATACATGAACTTTGCATTGTTTTACTTATATTTCAATCATATTTGCATCATATAAGGGTTATATCATTGTTTTATAATGATTTTGGGAATATTTCACAAGTTCCTCTATTTTTCTGGAATTAACCCTGCGCAGCCAGGAAACCCTATTTTCTATGTTTTGATGTTTCAGGGACCCAAACGAAGTCCAAATGACCTGAAACTTTACGAGCATCAATATTTGGACGGAAGAAGACTTTGGAGCGAAGTAAGCAAACAAGCGGAGGCTCGAGGCCCAAAAGGGGGTGGCCCACGTGGCCTCTGTACCTGGCCACGTGGGGCCCACCTTCTGGAGCCTCGATGCTCTGATGCCGTCGATCTTTTCTCCATCGACTTCATTTTGACCTAAAACCAACTATAAAAATAGTCCCCGAGGCTCTTCGGAAAGGAGCGCCGCAGAAATACAGAAATCACGAAACAGAGATCAGGAGCTGCAGATTGGAGGGGGAAAACTCCGGCGGGGCGCTGCCGGAGAGGTCTCCACCTCCTCTAATGACTTCTCCACCGTATCCATGATGAAGAGGGAGTAGTCCACCCCTGGACTATGGGTTTGTGGAAGTAACTTATGTATCTCTCTCTCTTGAGCTTCACTAATTAGCACCGTATGAGCTGCCGAACATGATTACGGTCATCTATGTAATACCTTTGTGGTGGATCTTTATGAGTTAATATATGTTTGAGATTGCAATTGTTTTGTTTCAGTTATGAAAGTAGATGTATATTATGTACCCCGTTCTTATTTACTTGGTTTGATCAAGCATGTGTATGAGAACGTGTGTGGGGGAACGTGTGCATTAGATGGAGTAACGGGGGTGGCTAGTGCGGTGAACGTGAGAGAAAGTTCCGCGATCCACTTGGGTGTTTTACCTTACTTTGTTGCCTCACTAGGGATAAAAAGAAATACCTTGCTACCAGAGATGTGGGTGTGACCATGCCACTACTCCATGACTAGATCTAGCATGTTCTTATTTCAACTTCATGTCAAGAAACTTAATGCTATGCTCTGATTTATCTTAATACTAAGGTGTTATGATTTAGTTCACATCTTAGTGGAGTATAAGAGAGATTAATAACCAAAAGATCTCTATGTTAGGACGTGATGCCCATATGATTAATAACTTGTCATGAAACTTTGTTGCAATCTCATATGTTAACTCTATGTGTTCCATTGTCTACCACTTTATTAAAGAGAGAGTGCATTTGTGAAACCATGAACCCCGGTCCATTTTTAATCATAAGAAACACCTTTCCAACAACTTTCATCCATCTTTTATTTTCAGCCATTAAAAAATCCGAAAATACAAAAATACTTTTGCATCTTGCATTCATCATATAAAACCCAAAAATATCATCCATCATTGTTTCCATCATCCTTGCATATTTATTTATTGTTTTGGTTTATCATTCTCACACCTTGTGCTTGACAACCACTTGGTGAGGTTGAGGGCACAAAACAATTTATTTTTGTTTGCAGGTTTCCAAGGAAAGGATAAGGAGGTAAAGTTATCACTACTGATTCCCCGAGAGTTCGATATAAACCCTCGAGTCACCTTCGTGGGGAAAATAAGTCTTGCCCGTACTACACACTCTGCTATTGGGGTCTCAACCTAACCCATTTGTGGGCCATCAAGACATATTTTTCTGGCGCCGTTGCCGGGAATCATTGCTGAAAGTTTTATCCCACAACAAGTCAACTTCATCACCAACTTGTGCAAACACCTAAGCTTGGGGAGGTTGCACCTACGTGAGCACCATCTTATCCATCTTTATCTGCAAATCATTTTATTTTGTTTTGTTATTGTCTTGCATTTTGTGTTGTATTTGTATTTCGGTTTGCATATTTTATTTTCAGTTTTGCATAAAAATAAAAAACACATAAAAACTTGGAAAAATGGGAGACGGAACTAAGTTGTGTGACTACACAAACACTCCAAATGATCAATTTATTGCTAGGCCCATTGCCACACCTGAGATACAAGCTGATAGTTATGAAGTAAGTCCTAGTTTGTTGAACTTGATAACTAGGGAACAATTTGGCGGTAGTACTGTGGAGGATGCCTCTATGCATCTTCATGATTTTGTTGAAATATGTGACAAGCAAAAATTAAAAAATGTGGAAAGTGATGTTCTTAAACTGAAGTTATTTCCTTTCTCACTTAAAGGAAAAGCTAAAGAATGGTTGCATTCATTACCTATTGATAGCATTAAATCTTGGAATGATCTTAAAGAAGCTTTCATTAAGAAATACTATCCTCCTGTTAAAATTTTGCAAAATAGAAACAATATTCTTTCTTTTAGGCAAAATGAAAATGAACATGTTGCCATGGCTTGGGATAGGATTAAACATATGCTTAGAACTTGTCCTTCACATGGGGTTAATGAATGGACCAGCGATGGAGGAGAGAGAGGGGAATTGGGGATTTCGGCTTCGGGTGCAGATTTGGGAGGGGGGTTTGGCGATATTTTGGGGCGCTTGCGGGGTGGGGACCTGGACGAATCGGTGGGCGTAGGGTTTCTACCTTCTACTCCCCTTGGGGCTTTGGGAGTTCTTGTTCTTCTTGTGGGCCGAACTGTGAAGCGAACGGTGTATTTCTCAAAAAAATCTATTTAAAACAATTTCATGAAATTTGAAGCTTCACTTACATAATACAGTACTAGCTAAATACCCGTGAGTTACTCAACGGTTAACAAATATGAGAGAAAACATGTTAAAGCATCTCCACTGGGGCCTCCACATTGGTGTCCGGCACCCCCAATTGGGATGCCGGACACATGTCGGCCCATGTTTTGGAGGCCGCTCAAAGCGGCGTCCCCCAAAGGCTCGCCCCCCAAGTTCGATGAGATGACGACCAAACTACAAACATCTTGTGGGCATTCGGGCTTCAAATGGAAATCAAATTTTAGATTCAAACATAAACGCGAGGATTGTTTTCTATTCAAACTTAAACTAAGACGATACAAATTTATACCTAATAAAACGATACAAAATTAAACTAAACAGTAA
This sequence comes from Poa pratensis, assembly GCA_947311845.1. Classification (NCBI taxonomy): domain Eukaryota; kingdom Viridiplantae; phylum Streptophyta; class Magnoliopsida; order Poales; family Poaceae; genus Poa; species Poa pratensis. Next base: position 3,928,105 of record CAMZMU010000060.1, on the reverse strand, counting down.
TCTAAACGCCGCCGCTCGGGCCAGCCTCGTCGTCGCACGCGTCCTTCTGGGCTAAGCGCGAGCGCACACGCCTCTCCTGCCAGAGCGCGCTCGCCGCTCAGCGCATGTCATCCCTCTCTGCCGCCCGGCGCTCGGCATCCCTGTCTCCCGCCGCCGCTGCCCTTGCGAGGCGCTCGTCGCACAGCTGGTTCAGCTCCTCGTGTGACTCCTGCTCGGCGCGCAGCTGGGAGGCCGCATGCGCTAGCTCCTCCGCCTGGGCGATGAGTTGTGGCTGCCTGGGCTCCTCCGCCTGGGCGTTGAGCTGCTCGTACGACGCCCACTCGGCGGCCATGAAGACGCGGCAATGCTCATCGCGCTCCGTGGTCAGGATGGAGGCCTGGATGATGGCGGCCACCACGGCATCCCAGTCGTCCCGAGCCTGACCTGGCGGCTTGCCTGCTCGTTGCGCCAGCTCTCGAACGAGTTGGCGGCAACCACCTAGTCAGGCCACAGCAGCGGCGGGAGCGCCTGCTCCGGCTCCTGCTGTGGTGGAACCGCATCGAGCTATGGCGGCGGCTCCTGGTCGGGGTACGGCACATGCATCGGCTCCTGCTCCTCCTGCTCGTCCACGTCCGGCCAGTCGAAGGCGGGTTCGTCGGCGGTGTTCTCCTGCGCCGTGGCGTGAGCACGGCGAGCTGGCTGGGTGAGGGTGGCCCACGCGGTGGCGAGGCGGCAAGGCATGCTGTTGCTACGGGCTACGGTGAGCGTCGGCGGTGGTGTGGAGAAATGGGTGCACGGCGGGGGCCTCTTTATAGCCGTCCAGGGTCAAGGCGGGAAACGGGGGCGGGAAGCGCCGGGTGGGTGAGCACGCGTCGCGTCGGAGTTAATGACGATGACACATCTCCGTCACTGCGCAGCTTGGGAAGCCGAGAAAGGCTGGGCGCTCTGCAGGCGCCGGTGTAAATGTGAGGCGTGCCGTAGACGCATCGCCGTCTCGTCCCTTCGTCGTCTGCAGAAATGCGTCGCCATTAACACAGGCGGACCGGCCTCCTGCACGGCGCCATTAGAGCACCTGTTCACGCCCTGTCTCTATGATGGGTGGGCCGCACCTGTCGGAGGGCATGTCCGGCAGTGTCAGGTTTAGAGGCCCTCTCAGGGGTGAGACGATTTCCCTGGGGGCGAGCCATTGGGGGTGCCGCTGAAAGTGCATGTGTTGCCCCATGCGTGGTTTTGGTAATTAATGACAATCCTTATGGACTAATGTGTGCATTGAGATATACTTGTAGATCTTGTCCATAGGAAAAGATTGGAGTTCATGTGTTGGACTCTAGAAAATTACATGATGACCAAGGTTCCATCCAAGGGTTTATATGAAGAATGGTCATGAGAAGAGTTGAGCTTATTGCAAGCATGGCTTGGAAAAGAAGATTGAGTGAACTTCATGTTTATCTCCAAGCCATCATCTATATCAAGAGAAGAATGAAGCGCAAGTGGATACATGAAGACGGAGCTTAGCGAGGCTCTCCCATAATGGTGTATGGGGGAGTATTTGGAGATGTCTTCATCAAGCTTGTTCTTGCAAGCGCATATCAAGAAAAGTGGTCCACTTGAAGAGATCAAGATCGTCATCATCTAGCTCAAGTGGAATGCGCAAGGCAAAGGTATGATCTTGATAGGGTTTCTATTTTACCGGTCTCATGGTGTTAGTGGGAGACCGGGTTTTAGGATAGATGCCGTACTATCAAGAGGGGCTCTCAAGTGAGTAACTTGATCGCATCTTTGTGGAGAGCTCAAACCTTTGCATTCTTGGCATTCATCTTTCTTGGTTCTTATTTGGTTCTTCTCCTTGTTGGGTTTTGGTGCTTGTTGTGATCCTCATAACAAGCCCAAGTTCTTCGAAAATGGATTTTGTTTGGATAACTTGTTCATTCTCGGCATTGGAAATATTACCGGTCCATCTTCGAGTTAGGGTCCACACCTTCCCATGTGTGGTATCTCCTCTTGTCGTTACCTTTCCAACGCATTTGGATTCACCTCATTTGGAGTTTGTATGAGTAAGTTCTTGCAGTTTTAGTTCTGCTGTTTCTGTCGAGTTTTGCTCTTACAGTGGAATCGGATTATCCGGTCCCTGACTCGGATTATCCGATTCTCCAGTTTTCTCGATTTCGGCTAAGGACTTTGAAAGCTTTGCGTACTGAAGTTTTTCGGAATATCCGATATAGGTCCAATCGGATTATCCGATACTGTCGGATTATCCGGTCGTTACTTATATCGGAATATCCGACTACCCTGTCAACCAGTTTTGTGGCGTACTGATGTTTTCCGGAATATCCGGTATATGTCCAGTCGGATTATCCGGTACAGTCGGATTATCCGACTATGACTTATATCGGAATATCCGATTCCCCTGGCTGCAACGGCTCTTTTTCTGGGAGGGGTATAAATACCCCTCCACCCTCCTCCAGCCAGCCAGCTCTGCCCAGCACGATTTGCTTTCTCTCTCCTCCATTGTTGCAAGCTCAAAACTACAAGATCTCTCAATCCCTCCACCCAAACTCGTTGATCTTTGGAGGATTGAAGGAGAAGACCTAGATCTACATTTCCACCGATCCATTTCTCCTCTAAGAGAGTGGAACCCCTTCGATCTAGTTCTTGAAGTTCCATTTGTTGTGTTCTTCTTTGTTCTTCCTCTCTTCTCCCCCCACAAGCATTTGTTGCTTTTGGTGGGATTTGGGAGTGAAGGACTTGAGCACTTCTTGTGTTCTTGCCTTTGCTTTTGTGCATAGGTTTACTCTCTCCACGAGGATTCGTGGAAGTGAAGATTGTGAGCTTGTTACTCTTGGGTCGTTGGACCCTAGACGGTGTTCTTGTGACCTTTTGTGGTCAAGGCCTTTTGTGGCTAGTTGGGACCTTTTGTGGTCCACTTGGGAGCTCCCAATCCTTTTGTGGGTTGTGCCTCAAGATTGTTGTAAGGGACTCGATTTCCGCCCAAAAGGAAATCAATAGTGGAAGGTGAACCGAGCTTTTGTGCGAGGTTCATCGGAGAATAGGGTGAGGCCTTTTGTGGCATCTTGAGTTTGACACTCACACCCCTCCAACGAGACGTACTCCCCTAAAAAGGAGGAACTCGGGAATACATCGTCGTCTCCGCGTGCCTCGGTTATTTCTATACCCGAGCTCTTTACTTATGCGCTTTACATTGTGATAGCCTTCGAGCTTGAAGTATCATATCTTGCTATCACCTTGTTATTTGTCTTGCTTAGCATAAGTTGTTGGTACACATAGGTGAACCTAGTTTATTTAGGTTGTGTGCTTGATAATATAAACACCTAGTTTTATTCCGCATTTATCAAGCCTAAACCGGAAAAGTTTTAAACGCCTTCACCCCCCCCTCTAGGCGACATCCTTGTCCTTTCAGCCGCTGGTGACAATTTTTTGCGTCCGGACCCGCACTTGGCTTTTAGGGGGCATTTGGAAGCCACGGTGGAGATGCTCTTACGATATACATTTTTGTCTCATTTCAATGCTTGTGTTCACTGCTCCAAATTTGTAGATTATATTTCTCTCTTTCTCAATCATGTTTGTGGCACGCCAACACAAAAGGGAGGATATTTTCTTGACCAAACCCATGGTTCCTATTTCACATATTGCTACAAATTATGACGCCAAACTGCATTTGCTGGCTAGCACTAACCCTATAATTTATCTAACGTGATTGAAGCAATGAGTGAAATAGGATGCATAATCGATGAAACATACATGGAAATCATCTTTGGCACATGGTTTATGTAGATGCACTCACTAATAAAAAAATGACATTTCAAAATGTCAATTTTTTTAATAAAAATCGAATGTATACCTAGATATTCTATGTTCACACAAAAAGTGAAAATGTAATTTTTTTGGCCTGGGTTAAAAGACAAATTCTGGTGCTCCAAACTAAGTTCAAACGAAACATTTATTTGTCTTTTTACACATGCAAAAAAAATTGAATTTTTTCGACGAAAATTTGTATGCAAATGTAGAATGTCCTAATGTACACTCGACATTTTTATTTTGAATTTTTTGACATTTAAAAAAATATTAAATTGTTTTTCTTAATGAGTACATCTACACAAGAGCCAAAACATTGTGTCCCAACATACAACCATATAATATGCCGCAGAATTGAACGTTCAATAATGTATCTCACGAACATTTTTGAAGAAATAAGTAACTACACGTTACTCCTTCTGATTCCATATTAATTGTCGCTGAATCAAATATCCGTGAGATATATTTTTAACAACATGTATAATTTTTTTCCAGATTTTTAAAAACTTGTAAACATGTTTTTGATTTTTTTTTTAAAGTAAATGAGCACATGCTTTCTTAATGCCTGGTAACCATATTGGAAATTAAATGTTTTGTTACTTATTGTTTCCAGTTCTTTCAACTCTATAATCTTACGTTTTCCTCGGTGTGACTTATTGATCGTAGAAGATTTTTTTTCTAGAATAAACCCTAGAAAGGTGTACTATGTATCATAGAAGGAGTGCCAAGAGGCAAATTTTAACATCGCTGTTAAAGCCAGCAAGCTTGTTGCAACAAGGGTAGCAACTCCCCGAGATCAAGCCCTAATCTCCTACTCGCCACGGTTCCGACGTGAGCAAAGGAAAGCCAAATGCCTCACCTCGTGCGGTGACCCCGCACACCACTGCATATTGTAGTGTACAAGTCATTTACATAACACCCACGGAAGGACTAATCCGTAAATATTACATCCCTCAGAGTAGTACAATAAAAACATTGTGGGTCCATTTTATTACACACTGCTAAAGATTACAAGGCAGAAATGCATAAAAACATCGACGTCTTCCTCCGACATGGGAGGAATGTCTATTATTGCGATGTTGACCGGAGTCAACCTACAAGCGATAGAAAGCAGCAAACTAAGAACCATATTGGCTCAGCAACTAAGTAGTACTAGTCTAGTCCTGCTCGGCCAGGTTCATACTATATAGATTCTAGGTCTCCACCTCCTCTTTTTCGACGTCGTCAGCTCCGTAGGCAATGATGTAGTCGACGCCTTCTACTCCTCCAGACAGATCAGGTGCTTTAAAGTACACCTCATCATTATGATATGCTCCATAGCTCTCCTCAATAGCCTCCTCAGAGTCTAAGCAGGGGATCAAAAGGGAACAAAAGAGTAACAGCGTTACTCAGCAAGTTCAGCTAAATGATTAGATAAGTGGTATGCACTAACTACGATCCTGACCAAAAAGTCATGGATGAATATGCAATCTTTGTAAAACATTTGTAGGAAAAGGTCCATTTTATTATAGAAAACTATGCCCCCAGTCTCCACGGGTTTATAGTCATCACTTGGGATGCCTTTCCCGCTGCGGTCTGTAGTCCCCTCCTGGAACAAGGATGTGACAGTCACAATTTCTTTGTTTAACTCTGCAGAGCTGCACCACTTTACCCAATAGCAGACTGGCTCTTTATGCTCTCTTAGCATACCATGTGTGCAATAGCCAGAACTCAGGGCAACAAGTCATGTGGAGTCGCTTCCCTGCACAACGCATATCCGCCCCTTATGACCTAGTCTAGTATAAACCAAAGACTCGTCACCACTCCCTCCTATTCCAAATCACCCCGTCGGGTGGGGAAGGTATGCGCTCCCACGTTGTTGGCCGCCGCAACGGACGCAGCCAGGTAATAGTCTGCCGAGGATATGCGAACGAAGGAAGAAACCTCTGACAAGCCCATCCATAGTGAATTTGTTGGCTGATGCTTCGATACGGCGCTAGGATCACTGGGCCATGGGTAATTATTCCTAGATATATACATTTCCGTACAATGGAACCTCCACCACAACATCATACCGTGGTTCCATTGCCAGCCGACAATACATAGATAGCATTTCACATCATTCGAAAATAGATTTTTCTTTTTCATTCAATGATAAATCATAGTACTTTATAATTACTTTGATAAAAATAATCAATCAAGGACATGGAAGTTGGAACTTGCCTTGAGACTGACAGGTAGTGCAGTCTAAAGCTTCCAACAAATTGGAACCCTCGTGTTCTGAAAATCAACATCATTGTCTATATGAGACAATGTTTGAAAACCAAATAGATGCTATTATGCATAGGATTCCCCAGAATTTTATTGATGATTTCTTTTGAAATGATTTCTTTTAATTTATACTTACTTAGGATGAGTGACATGACAGTCATCATATAGTTCAAATTATACTTTGAACTTAGTAATTAATTTTCCCATATTATTTCTTTTGAAAATAATTTGAATTATTTCAAAGTCATTTCCACTTAAGGATCTTTTGAATTTTTGCTACAGGAAAAAGTTTTCCAAAAATCAAGTAGACATTTTATTTGGATCACTTATTTTTTGTTGATGTTTTTAGATATTTTTAAATCATTTATAGGATTTTATTTGAATTTATCGCAAGTTTTGAAATTTGGGAAATTTTATAACTTCAAAATTTTGCAAATAAGCCCCTGGTTTAACCAGGTCAAAGGGTGGACTCTGGTTCGGTCCAACCGACCGAGCCACTCTCTCCCTCACTCGCTCACCCGCACGAGCTCGAGCCCGTGCTCGTCTGGCTCTGGCAACTGAGTCGCCAGCGCCGTCGCCGCCCTGCTCCGGCCAACTCCGGCCACCTCCGCCGCCGTGGCTTGGGGCAAAACAATCCCTGCTCTCCGCTCTACATCTCTGCCCAAGCGATTCATGTTCTTCTTCCTCTCGCGGCCACGAGCAACCCAGCCCAAGGGTTAGGGTTTCGGTGCTCGCCAAGCTGCGTTGGCTCCTTCTCTGGCGTGCTCACCATGGCTGGGCGCAGAGCTTGACCTCTGTGCCGCCGTGGTGCGGTGGTGCTGGTTCCACAACCTCCGTGTGCCCCCTCCAACGGTTGCACGAGCACTGCCTCACCGCCGTGGAGCTACGACCATGGACGCACGGTAAGATCCTTTTCCTCCCTCTCTTCTCCTTCTCCTAGTACCTCTACTTGATCTAGATGCTTCTGGACTTCGGATTAAACATGTATTCCTCTGTTGGTTAGGTTCTTGATGAATAGATGATGATGTCTTGATGATTTGCTCATTTATGTGCACTGTCTACCTGCTGTGTATCAAGAATGAGATGAATGGTGTAGATCTAGCATGATTAGATCCTTCCATTACCTCTGGATTCATTGTTGCGAGCATTTCTTGCTCACAGATGAAGAAAATCTATTTAGAACATTACTTCTGAGCTAGAACTTGTACTGTATGATCTAGCTGTGATGAAAAATTAATCTAAGCATGATTTAGACAGGTTTTGCTTGCTGTGATGCCTCCTTGTAGAGTTACACAGCAGCTTTCTTGTTTAAAGATGATTTTAATGCTTTCCTGTGCTTCTTCTATGTGTACAGATGTGCAAAGCACAGCTAATCCAGCTCTGCTGGTTCACTGCCTTGTGTATTTTGAAATATGAACAGATACTATACTGCTGCCTTTTTCCCTTTGTCCCTATATGCTCAAACAAAACTAAATCAAGCAACTGCACTTGCTTTCTTCTCTCCTTCCTATTTTCCTGCAAAGAACAGATATTCTCTGCCTTGCACAACTTCTCTACATCACCTTACATTGCTTTGCAAGGTTCTGTTAAGAATAGATGCTGAATAATTCTCTCTAGCATGGTTCTGTCAATTACAGAACCTGCTGGGTCTCTCTCTAGCTTTCAAAATCAACCTGCTGTTGCTGAGCAGCTTGTTCTTCTGGAAAATGATGATAACCTGCGTCTTGTGGAATGTGCCTCCTCCTCCTCGCTACTTCAAAGTTCCTAGAGTGTATTTAGCTAGCTGAAATTGCTTGTGGTGGATGGATTAGGTGATCTCCATGAGTAGTGCTTGGTTGTGCTTGTTCTTGTGGAAGAACAGATGGAAATGGGTGTGCTGATGGTTGTGTAATGTGTGGGTTGTGGTTGCTGTGAATTGTGTGTGTTGCTGGCTGAGGTTTGGCTCTATATTTATACAGATTTGAGCACCCTTGTGCTTGTGACACCAGGATAATTGGGTTGTGGTGATTCACCTGCTTGCAGTGGCCCTCTTCTACCTCGAGCTGCCCTATTTGACTACTTTTGCACTCCTTTTCACCTAGGAGATCAGCTCCTGCTGCTGCAGAGCAGTTCATCTCCCCATGGTGATAACTCTGAGTCATTCCTGAGTCATTGTTCCTATCTTGATCCAGATATTTGTGTGGGAATGCTTGGCTGTGAAGGAAGGATTTGTGATAGTCGGTTTGTGGTACTGATTCTCAAGTGTATGTGCCAATTAAGCTAAGTGCTAGCTTAATAAGTGGGTTTAGGGTCCATTTGCCTAATCCATTAGCAAATGTGATACCAACTGTGACTTTTATGTCCATTTGTTCCCTGGTTTTAATTGTGGAGTTTGCAGATTTCAGTGTTGCCTTGTGTTTAAGATCATGAGATCAAAATGCTCAAAACAGCACTAGTTGCCTTTGCTCTTGGTTGCCTAAGATGTTTCTAAATAGTGTTGTACAAAAGCCTTTGCCCCTTCTGTTGCCTTTGGATTAAATGAGCATGATCAAAAGTGATCAGTCCCACTGTTGCCTTTGAGTTATTTGCTTACTCCACTACTTAGCCTAATTAAACCATAGTTTTGGTTAGGCTAAAAACCAGTGTTCAACATATTAACATGCCAGCACCAAATGGTGTTGGCAACATTTTAACAATAACCCCCAAATCTTCTTGTTTGTGATGTTTATTTTAGAAGACTTGAAGATTTAGTTTAGGAATTTTTATTACTATCTTTTGTATTATTCCACTTGTTGTAAGAAATATTTTGTAATAAAGTTGAGTTGATCAATTGTATAGTTTGTATCCAAATGTTTTTTACACACATTTGAGTTTGTGAATAATTTTAGTTCTTGTATATATTCTTTTGGAAATTCTTTTGTATAGATTTGTATATGTAATTGTGATATGGATGTAATAAAATGATTCTATTATTTGAGATGATTTCATCACAAATCTTGTGATTTGAATATTGCTATTTCTTTGATATGTGTGAATAGAAAGACTTAGGAAAGTATAGAGTTGTTTCAAACTTAGGATTGTTTTAAATTTCCTTTTGAAATCCAAATGATTATATTGGAGAAGTACTAATAAGGGTTTTGAAAATATGTCGTAGGGTTTATCAATATCTGTCAATGTCTGACTCCCAGAACATCGACACTCGTTTGGAATCAACCCTCGATTCATTTTAACACAAAAGCGCGAAATTTTTCCAGATTTCACCAAAAGATGCATGAATGCACAAATGCAAATCCTAGTTCTACCCTCTCGAGTCCTATAACTGCGGGATATTACATCCTTTCCCCCTTAAACTAGACTTCGTCCCGAAGTTTCTTTTCTGAGGTACCTGAACAACTGTGGATAGTCTCGTCGCAAATCTTCCTCTTTCTCCCAAGTTGCTTCTCTTTCAGAATGATTTTTCCATTGAACTAGGCAATACTTAATTGCTCGATTCCTTAACCTCTTCCAGTTTTCTTACAGTATCTTCTCTGGCTGTTCCTCATATGATAGGTCTGGCTGTAAATTCAATTTTTCAAACTCAATTGGTCCTTCGGGTGGTTTCAGACATTTCTTAAGTTGAGACACATGAAATACATTGTGTACTTGGGACAATATAGCAGGTAACTCCAATTCATAAGCCACTTCTCCTTTCCGACTCAGAATTCGGAATGGTCCTATATATCTGGGGCTTAATTTTCCTTTAACTCCAAATCTTTTCACCCCTTTCGTAGGATACCATATCTTGTATTTCAGGTTCCCACTGTCTTCTTGAAAGATCAACATAACTCTTTTGTCTACTCTGAGCAATCTTCAATCGATCCCGAATAATATCAATGATTGCTTGTTGTTCCTTAATATACTCAGGTGCAAATTCTTTACTCTCCCTACTTCAAACCAACAGATAGGTGATCTACACTTCCGCCCGTACAGAGCTTCAAATGGTGCCATCATAATACTGCTTTGATAACTGTTATTATAAGAAAATTCAGCTAGTGCTAAGTGTTCTTCCCATGATCCTCCAAAATCAAGAATACAAGCTCTCAACATGTCCTCTAGAATTTGATTTGTTCTTTCAGTCTGTCCACCTGTTTGGGGATGATATGCCTTACTGTACTTCAGGTTAGTTCCTAACTGCTTGTGAAGATGTTTTCAAAACGCTGAAGTAAATATGGATCCACGATCTGATACAATACTTTGTGGAACTCCATGTTTACTAACTATCTCTTTCACATACTGTTCTACCAATTGTGCTGCAGAGTCCTTCTGATTTACTGCCAAGAAATGAGCACTCTTTGTCAACCTATCCACTATTACCCATATGGAATCCTTATTTCTCCTTGTTTTGGGTAATCCTGTGATGAAATCCATACTGATTTCTTCCCATTTCCATTTAGGAATTGGTAGTGGTTGTAGTAACCCTGCTGGACTCTGATGTTCCAGTTTCACTTGTCTACAAGTATGACATTCTGCTACATATCTGGCAATTTCTCTCTTCATATTGTTCCACCAAAATACTTTCTTCAAATCCATGTACATCTTGGTACTTCTAGGATGTATAGAATAAGGTGTCTCATATACTTCCTTCAGGATTACATCCTTGATTTCTGGAATTGCGGGCACACAGATTCTACCGTGATACCATAACGACTCTTCTTCAGTTTTCAAGGTAAATTCAGACTCTCTACCCTCTTGAATTCTACGGATTTCCTCTAAAATAAATTCATCATCCTTTTGTCGGAAGATAATATTTTCTTGCAATTCCATTTCTATCTCTCCAACAATGTCCATAGCCATAATACTATTCAGCTCTGGTCCTTCCCAAATCTCAATTCCAGCTCTTTCTATCTCCCTTCTCAACTCTTTGGGCATCCCTTTTTCCATCAAAGGATTGCATGTAACCTTACGACTTAAAGCATCTACTACCACATTAGCTTTTCCTGGTGTATAATTGATTGCTAAATCATAATCTTTGATCAGCTCTAACCATCTCCTTTGTCTCATATTCAATTCCTTTTGTGTGAAGAAATACTTCAAACTCTTGTGATTCGTGTATAATTCACAACTTTCTCCATAAAGGAAATGTCTCCATTGCTTCAAAGCATAAACTACCGCTGCTAACTCCAAATCATGGGTAGGGTAATTGAGTTCATGGTGTTTTAACTGCCTTGACCCATAAGCGATTATCTTGCGATCCTGCATCAATACACATCCTAATCCATTTTTAGATGCATCGCAATATACTGTGTAAGCCTTTCCAGTCTCTGGTACTACTAACACAGGTGTTGTTGTTAACTTCTCCTTGAGTTCTTGGAAACTCTATTCACATTTCTCAGTCCATTCAAATGGAACATTCTTTCTAAGTAGTTTAGTCACTGGCCCGGCTATCTTCGAAAATCTTTCAATAAATCTCCGATAATATCCAGCCATTCCTAGAAATCCTCGTATCTCCTTAGGATTCTTGGGTGCTTTCCAATCCAATACTTGTAGCACCCTTGCTTAAAAAGCATAGGTACTTTGCGAAATATGCCAGTCTCTGGATCAATAAGACTTGCACTCACCAACAGAATGAAATATCATGCATCAATGTCAGAAATTATTACAACGCAAGTACGAATGATCCATAAAATACTTTATTGCAACTGCGCATAGCCAAAGGCTAGCTGGAAACAATAAATTGTTCAACACTTATTCAGAGTTCACACGCAAAATAAATATAACACGAAGCTCCATCATCTCCATGCGCCACTGGCGAACATGTTGGTTGTAAGCTCGAAGACTGACGACGTCACTCCTGATCGGATGAACCTGCAACATGTAAGTTGCAGCCCAGATTGTTTGGGTCAGATGCCGTTCGACTGGCTGGCAAGTGAATACTGGTGGAATATAAAATGGCAAGACTAGTTCTACATTCTTATATGGCTGGTGGAGTTCAAGGCTATTGCATAAAGCCAATTTTGTCCTACTTTTCATAAAGCATTTTTAATTCTCAGCAACAATATGAGACACAACCTTGGACGCATCCAGTGTCTCATTTAACCCGAGTTCACCCATCAAATTTTATTATGAAATTGGAATGATGAGATTTTTTCATACACTACAATGTTCGAAGACACGCATTGTCCATAACCGGGGACACGGCTAAGATCTTAGTTTGACACACTCTGCAGAGCTGGTGCACTTTCACCACTAGACCCAATCAACCCAAACTATCCTTTACACTCATTTAGTGATAAGGAAAAGAAGAAGATCGGGACGAGACTTTTCAGAAGTGTTTTCCCATGGTACTACTAGCGAGATCACCGCCCAACTATCCCTCTACATCTTCAGATCTCACTGACCCAGGTCCACACAACATACTCCGTCAAGACAGAGCCCATATGACTAGTGGTTGCACGCTTCGGCAACAAACATGAAGTGACGTAAAATCTCGATACCCTGGGTGGCAATCCACAAGTGAGCGTAAACAAGACAGCCATAGACATGACCCATGAATAGCCACTCCACTCACATCATCCTCTATCAACCAATCCACCCAGGCAGTAAATTAATTTAGTGGAGTTTACAAATATCACATCTACAATAAAAACAACCATTTTTGCAGCATGTACTTCCACTAAATTATAATAGGTCACTACCAAGGTGGTCATACAAGGTTTGCATAGCATAATATAACATAGTAGTACCTATCATGCATACTACTAAAATATCTACAAATGCATTTAAAACAAAATAGTAGGTCGTTTATGCGTGTGCAAGTTATTCACTTGCCTTCGTAGTCGTTCGTGTAGCTGTAGCACTCACAACACGTTCTGCACTCTTCACAATCTAAACAAACAAAAAGCACAAATTCAAAACAACACACAAATGGCATTACAAAAATTATGTATGCATGATAAAATGCAGAGGAGACACATCTTTAAGTCAAGCAATAAATATTATATTTAGTTCTCTGATAAACACTATATGCATGATGCTCAAGACCACATTATAATGTGTTTAACAAAATAAAACCATTTTGACTAGCTAAAATACTAATTTTAAACCTCTGTAAATAACGTTAATATGAATGATGCGAAAAGGCTATTTTATTTGTCCACCGTGTTCTACACAATTTTCTAAGCATTTTGATATAAAGAACATAATTTTTGGACGAGTAAAACTCCAGATATGATTTTTACAAAGTACGCATATTTTCTGAAAACACGTTGACCGAGTTGACTCGGCTGGCGACGTGGCGTTGACGCGGCGCTGACCGCGCAGCTGACTCAGCTGCCACGCGGCGATGCGTGATTCGCTCGTACCCCTTCATCAAGTGGTTCAAATCTGGACCGTTGGTCGCCGATCTGATGGCCTGGGATGAACTCGTCATGGACAAGCTGCTGCTCACCGGAAGACAACGATGGCGGCGAACTGAGGCTGGGTTGCGATCGTAGACGGCGAACTGCTGCTCCTTCAGGCTTGGAAACGGCAGAAAATCGGCGGAGGTGATCACGGCGAACTCAACGGCGTACTCGGCGACGTCTCCGGCTGATCCAAACGACGGCAGCGACCATTCTCCGAGCTCCTGTACCGGCGGCGCTCCGGCGACGATTACAAGCTTCCTGGTACACCGTTTTCAAAACGAAAACTTCAGGAAGGTGAGGAACAAAAAGGGTAACAGGATGGACAAGGAAATAGAGACTGGGTTGTGCGAGGCGACGGCGACAACCTCCCAAGCTCGTCAATGGCGGCGGCGGCGGTAGATCGATTTTGACCCAAAATTCGGGCAGTCTGGCGGCCGGTTTTTGGGGAAAGTTGGGGGAATAGGATGCGGTTTTGGGGTTTAAATATACGAAGTTTCGTGGCAAACGGATAAGTGAAACGGAAGAAATCGAGGATTTCTCGCAGCTGTTTTAGACACGAACGAACTCGTGTTCGTCCAGGAGTTTTTCTGCACGTACGTGATGTACGTGATAGTGAAAATGGGTTGGAGTTGGTGTTGGGCTGGCCACCTTATTGGGCCGAGGCTGGCTGGTCTGATTCTTTTTTTTTTGTCCTTTTCTATTTCCTGTTTTCTCCATTTGAAGTAGCAAAATAACTTCAAAAAGAGTAAAATAAAATAAAGGAAAATTCCTGTGAGTTGTAGTTTATAACATAAAGTCACTAGCACCGTTATCTTGTGTAGTTAAAATAAATATAGTTTTGTGCTTATATCGCACATATACATTATTTGTTCCTTTTTAAAACCAATGCACTTAAATGAAATGCAACAAACACATGATGATGATGAATGCCATGCATGATTTTGAAATTTTGTTTCATCCAAACAAAAGTTTTAAATTTTAGTGATTTTTGAACATTCCAAAATCTTAGGATGTTATAGACTACCACCCTTAAAAGGAATCTCGTCCCCGAGATTCGAGGAGGCTAGAAAGAAAGATAGGTTTGGGAAACTGGGTTTAGATTATCTCGGTGGGCTACCACCCTTAAAAAGAGACTTTTCTAAATAGTCTAGAACTCTTATCTTCATCTCTTTATTATCCTTACTTTTCTGGTATAGCATGTACCAGCTCCTTGTTGGTATTTGGGGTCTTGAATCCTTGAGTAGAACTTTCCCTCACGGTAGAGCTGTAGAATAACCGAAGTCCATTGAAGTACTTTTGGTACTGAAGGGTCACTCTTTGGTTCAATCAAAGACCAAGATGAGAGGATTCAACAACAGCCCGATTAACACAAATAACTTGTGCTCTCAGCGGCTTCATCTTCTCGGCTTCTAGCTTCCATGTGGCTAACGTAACTCATGGTAGGCAAAAACTTCCATTGCAAGGTACCTCCAAAACTTGGTTTGTGTTTATCCTCACCGTGTAGCATACGTTTCGGCAACACTTGCCTCACATAGGGTTATATATCTTACCATTTTATGGCTTGGGCTTATCTTCGTCGTCTCTCTTGTATGTATGTCACTCAAGATTTACCATTCCTCATAACAAAGCGAATGATATGAGTATTCGTCATGGGGGCCAATCCATGTCGCACTCACTCTTTACCTTGTACTTGGTTTGATGAATCTCGCAGTCTAACACTCGGTCAAACCTCACTTATCTCACAGAATGTTTCCAATCTGTAAGACAAACCTGAACTAAACTATCGGTCCTCAAGCTAGTGGGTTTGCGTAAACTCCTACACAATGTGAACTCAAAATATGTTGTCTCTTCGAGACTCCTCCCTGTTGGTGTGACAGTCTTTCCATATTGTCTTGTAAAACTTCAATTCCACATCTCTATCCATTCTTGTTGGGTCCCTTGTGGTATCCTAGGATAGAGGTGGCATGGAGGAAGGATGCGATTGTTTCTTCCAACAAATGAAGTTACCAAAATTGGGAAGCATTCCTCTGTTGGATGGCTGGTAACACCATGGGGAACTGGTCCTCGGATACTTGTTGTCAAAAAGGACATTTGGTTTGGTTTAGCATGGATGAGTGGAGATAGAAAGATACTAAGGAAGAATCCTACCCAAACACAGCATATCAAGGCAATTCATCTTACAAACAACATCTAACAAACAACAAACAACAAGTTCAAACATAAACAAACAATCACAATCGTAAAAATTCAAATATATTTTGAGAAAACCGAACTAATCGTTTTGGAACGAAGCACACGAGGTTATGGAAAACAAGTATGATAGTTTTGCCATACCACAATTTGATATGTCAATACATCATCGGGGTCTCGTTATTCTAATAAATAGGTGGTCTAGTCTATCTCCTTCTTGAGTGCATCAAGTTCCTCCTCTATTTCCTTGAGTTCATCAAGGTGCTTCTGGGTGTTATGAAGTCTAAATCGAAGTCTTTCTCCAAGGTACTCGATGGCCTCCCATGCTACACTTCTTGCTGAATCAAAGAATGATGTGTGGAGTATTGGGTTGGTGAGCATGTAGCAACCTTCAGTCTTGTGGTCATCTTCTTTGTTCTTGTACATATGGAGTTGCACCCACCAGTATTCTTGGCCTTTATCGATAAAAGGAAATCCTTTGTAGACTGCTGCTCCTTCAAGTCCCATGCTCAACATGAGGTTCTTCAAAGCTTTTGGAAACACAGTCTCACATTCCAAGGTCATGGTCATAACTGGACCCTTCTTGATGGATTCGATGCGGCTGGTCATCCTTAAGTTAGAAGCAAAACATGGTGTGAGACAAAATGCACAAGTCAAGATATTACGAGTTAAACAAAAATAAAAAGGAAAAAACAGAAAGTTTTGGTATACTTTAATACTTAGGAAAATAAATTTTTGGCCAACCTATTTCTATCCAGACTTAGGGTTTCGAACCTACAGGCAACACAATGCTCTGATACCATCTGTAGCACCCTTGCTTAAAAAGCATAGGTACTTTGCGAAATATGCCAGTCTCTGGATCAATAAGACTTGCACTCACCAACAGAATGAAATATCCTGCATCAATGTCAGAAATTATTACAACGCAAGTACGAATGATCCATAAAATACTTTATTGCAACTGCGCATAGCCAAAGGCTAGCTGGAAACAATAAATTGTTCAACACTTATTCAGAGTTCACACGCAAAATAAATATAACACGAAGCTCCATCATCTCCATGCGCCACTGGCGAACATGTTGGTTGTAAGCTCGAAGACTGACGACGTCACTCCTGATCGGACGAACCTGCAACATGTAAGTTGCAGCCCAGATTGTTTGGGTCAGATGCCGTTCGACTGGCTGGCAAGTGAATACTGGTGGAATATAAAATGGCAAGACTAGTTCTACATGCTTATATGGCTGGTGGAGTTCAAGGCTATTGCATAAAGCCAATTTTGTCCTACTTTTCATAAAGCATTTTTAATTCTCAGCAACAATATGAGACACAACCCTGGACGCATCCAGTGTCTCATTTAACCCGAGTTCACCCATCAAATTTTATTATGAAATTGGAATGATGAGATTTTTCAATACATTACAATGTTCGAAGACACGCATTGTCCATAACCGGGGACACGGCTAAGATCTTAGTTTGACACACTCTGCAGAGCTGGTGCACTTTCACCACTAGACCCAATCAACCCAAACTATCCTTTACACTCATTTAGTGATAAGGAAAAGAAGAAGATCGGGACGAGACTTTTCAGAAGTGTTTTCCCATGGTACTACTAGCGAGATCACCGCCCAACTATCCCTCTACATCTTCAGATCTCACTGACCCAGGTCCACACAACATACTCCGTCAAGACAGAGCCCATATGACTAGTGGTTGCACGCTTCGGCAACAAACATGAAGTGACGTAAAATCTCGATACCCTGGGTGGCAATCCACAAGTGAGCGTAAACAAGACAGCCATAGACATGACCCATGAATAGCCACTCCACTCACATCATCCTCTATCAACCAATCCACCCAGGCAGTAAATTAATTTAGTGGAGTTTACAAATATCACATCTACAATAAAAACAACCATTTTTGCAGCATGTACTTCCACTAAATTATAATAGGTCACTACGAAGGTGGTCATATGGCTATCCTACAAGGTTTACATAGCATAATATAACATAGTAGTACCTATCATGCATACTATTAAAATATCTACAAATGCATTTAAAACAAAATAGTAGGTCGTTTATGTGTGTGCAAGTTATTCACTTGCCTTCGTAGTCGTTCATGTAGCTGTAGCACTCACAACACGTTCTGCACTCTTCACAATCTAAACAAACAAAAAGCACAAATTCAAAACAACACACAAATGGCATTACAAAAATTATGTATGCATGATAAAATGCAGAGGAGACACATCTTTAAGTCAAGCAATAAATATTATATTTAGTTCTCTGATAAACACTATATGCATGATGCTCAAGACCACATTATAATGTGTTTAACAAAATAAAACGATTTTGACTAGCTAAAATACTAATTTTAAACCTCTGTAAATAACGTTAATATGAATGATGCGAAAAGGCTATTTTATTTGTCCACTGTGTTCTACACAATTTTCTGAGCATTTTGATATAAAGAACATAATTTTTGGACGAGTAAAACTCCAGATATGATTTTTACAAAGTACGCATATTTTCTGAAAACACGTTGACCGAGTTGACTCGGCTGGCGACGTGGCGTTGACGCGGCGCTGACCGCGCAGCTGACTCAGCTGCCACGCGGCGATGTGTGATTCGCTCGTACCCCTTCATAAAGTGGTTCAAATCTGGACCGTTGGTCGCCGATCTGACGGCTTGGGATGAACTCGTCATGGACAAGCTGCTGCTCACCGGAAAGACAACGATGGCGGCGAACTGAGGCTGGGTTGCGATCGTAGACGGCGAACTGCTGCTCCTTCAGGCTTGGAAACGGCAGAAAATCGGCGGAGGTGATCACGGCGAACTCAACGGCGTACTCGGCGACGTCTCCGGCTGATCCAAACGACGGCAGCGACCGTTCTCCAAGCTCCTGTACCGGCGGCGCTCCGGCGACGATTACAAGCTTCCTGGTACACCGTTTCAAAACGAAAACTTCAGGAAGGTGAGGAACAAAAAGGGTAACAGGATGGACAAGGAAATAGAGACTGGGTTGTGCGAGGCGACGGCGACAACCTCCGAAGCTCGTCAATGGCGGCGGCGGCGGTAGATCGATTTCGACCCAAAATTCGGGCAGCCTGGCGGCCGGTTTTTGGGGAAAGTTGGGGGAATAGGATGCGGTTTTGGGGTTTAAATATACGAAGTTACGTGGCAAACGGATAAGTGAAACGGAAGAAATCGAGGATTTCTCGGAGCTGTTTTAGACACGAACGAACTCGTGTTCGTCCAGGAGTTTTTCTGCACGTACGTGATGTACGTGATAGTGAAAATGGGTTGGAGTTGGTGTTGGGCTGGCCACCTTATTGGGCCGAGGCTGGCTGGTCCGATTCTTTTTTTTTTTGGTCCTTTTCTATTTCCTGTTTTCTCCATTTGAAGTAACAAAATAACTTCAAAACGAGTAAAATAAAATAAAGGAAAATTCCTGTGAGTTGTAGTTTATAACATAACGTCACTAGCACCGTTATCTTGTGTAGTTAAAATAAATATAGTTTGGTGCTTATATCGCACATATACATTATTTGTTCCTTTTTAAAACCAATGCACTTAAATGAAATGCAACAAACACATGATGATGATGAATGCCATGCATGATTTTGAAATTTTGTTTCATCCAAACAAAAGTTTTAAATTTTAGTGATTTTTGAACATTCCAAAATCTTAGGATGTTACAATACTGCTTTTACCTTCTCCGGATTGACTGCAATCCCATCCTTACTGATCACATGACCAAGAAATTCTACTTGATCCAACCAGAATTCACACTTGATGAACTTTTATGTGATACCAACTGTGACTTTTATGTCCATTTGTTCCCTGGTTTTAATTGTGGAGTTTGCAGATTTCAGTGTTGCCTTGTTTTTAAGATCATGAGATCAAAATGCTCAAAACAACACTAGTTGCCTTTGCTCTTGGTTGCCTAAGATGTTTCTAAATAGTACTGTACAAAAGCCTTTGCCCCTTCTGTTGCCTTTGGATTAAATGAGCATGATCAAAAGTGATCAGTCCCACTGTTGCCTTTGAGTTATTTGCTTACTCCACTACTTAGCCTAATTAAACCGTAGTTTTGGTTAGGCTAAAAACCAGGGTTCAATATATTAACATGCCAGCACCAAATGGTGTTGGCAACATTTTAACAATAACCCCCAAATCTTCTTGTTTGTGCTGTTTATTTTGCAGGTTAAAAGATGAAGAAGACTTGAAGATTTAGTTTAGGAATTTTTATTACTATCTTTTGTATTATTCCACTTGTTGTAAGAAATATTTTGTAATAAAGCCTTGTAATAAAGTTGAGTTGATCAATTGTATAGTTTGTATCCAAATGTTTTTTACACACATTTGAGTTTGTGAATAATTGTAGTTCTTGTATATATTCTTTTGGAAATTCTTTTGTAAAGATTTGTATATGTAATTGTGATATGGATGTAATAAAATGATTCTATTATTTGAGATGATTTCATCACAAATCTTGTGATTTGAATATTGCTATTTCTTTGATATGTGTGAATAGAAAGACTTAGGAAAGTATAGAGTTGTTTTAAACTTAAGATTGTTTTAAATTTCCTTTTGAAATCCAAATGATTATATTGGAGAAGTACTAATAAGGGTTTTGAAAATATGTCGTAGGGTTTATCAACACTTCTCGACTATCTGTCAATGTCTGACTCCCAGAACATCGACACTCGTCTGGAATCAACCCTCGATTCATTTTAACTCAAAAGCGCAATTTTTTTCCAGATTTCACCAAAAGATGCATGAATGCACAAATGCAAATCCTAGTTCTACCCTCTCGAGTCCTATAACTGCGGGGTATTACACCTCGAAAGAGACCCGCCAGCTGCCAAGACTCAAAATCCTTCCTGGTCTTCATCTTGATCGTCCTGGCGGAAGGAGCCACTCTCTCAAAGACCACATCATTCCGGTGAGGCCAAATGTGCCAGAAGACCTGTGTAAGGGCCCTCCACAAATAGATTTTGGAGGTGCATATCTATAGCTTAAGGTATTTATATCTCCACATTATTAAGACTAGTCACAGTGGAAGTAACATGATTAGCAACATCATTACCACATAGGCAAACAATTTTATGTGGCAGGTAATTAACGCGGAGAGAGATGGTTGTGGTAACATAATATGTTACCGTAACATCACACATTTCAAAACAAGATGAGTGTGCAATCTGATAAATATGAATACTACACACATGTTACTCCTCGCTATGGAGGTAGTAACTTAGAGTAGTAACATATATGCATGTTACTAGTCTAAGTTACTCCCATTATGAACAGCCTAACTAGATTTTTTGTCAAACAATTACTATTTCTATTTAATTGCTTTAGAATCACTAGCCCGTGGAGGTGCACGGGTTAAGACTAGTGAAATAAATTAGCCCGTATGCATCTCTTCAGATAACACCCCCCTTTTCGAAAGAAAGGACGGGGATTGGATTTGCCGTACATGTCGTATTTCACAGTGGTCGACTTGGATTGATGATGGGACTGTCTATTGAACAGACGTCTGATTTCAATTTGGGGCACAGACGTTTTTTTCGGCCAACCACGCGTTGCCACGTCGCCACGTTACACCAACCCAGATCAAAAGACGAAACAAATCCCGCGCCTGGCTTCCCGCGCGCAAACGGGTCGAAAAAATTCAAATCCGCTCCGGAACGAAAAAAAAAAAAGAGAATCAGCTTTCTCAGTCCGAAATTGAAAAAAAAGGCCCAACACGCATAGAGGAAAAAAGGCCCATTTTGACGACCTTCTTCTTCTTCGTCAAGAAAACACAGCAGATCCACCCGACGAAGAAGCAGAGACAACCAAAAACAGCAAAAACGACTAGCGAATCTCCATCGATCTCCATGGATCTACAACCCAAGCCACCAGACGATGGAAGTACTGACCTGAGCAGCAAGCAGGATCCCCCCGTGGAACTTCAGGTCCTGGGAGAGAAACTGATACTTCATCAGAAAAAGCTTCCTCTTCTCTACTAAATTTTCTTCTTCTTTTGTCCAGAAACAGGAACAACAGCAGGGTACTCCTCAAGTTTCCTTGTTTGAATCACCCAGCGAGGTGATCACACACCAGTCCTACAGTCTACAGGTAACTCAAAACCCAGACCACCTACGTGATTATTCTGAAATGCACAATATTAAAGGCCAGAGTGCATGAACAGATAACATAGCAACTAAAGCAAGTGCAAAAATTCAGAGAGACCATTCAGACTCACAACCAGCATACTAGAGTACTATTTTCATTGTGCTGACTGACAATTCCAATACCATTAACATGGAAAATAATGATTACACGCCAAATTGCAAGAACAGATAATGTACCAAATGCACAATCCACAGAGAGTATTAAGGCTCACAGCATACTAGAGCACCAGCTGCTCACTTGTTCACATGATTGACCTTTGGCAGGTTTGTGTCTGATAAAAGCATCTAGTCCATTTTAATGAATTCAGACAGAGCATGTCAACTATATGGTCATCTTAAACTATGAAACATTGTGTGATGATCTAGTAAACTTCGAGTTTAAGATCTAGTCCATTTTAGTGAATTCATACTGTGTGACGACTAACTGAAAAATGCTACCACTAAAGTCTGACGAAACTGACGGAAACGGACACCTAACACAGAAAAATGCAAGAACAAGATTTATCAACTAGAGCATCAGGATTTATCAACTAGTGAATTCATACTAGAGCACCAGGATTTATGAACAAGGGACAAGATATAAGAAATAAATACATGAAGTATTGCAACTCCGTTCTTATATACGATATCGGCTGTTTCTACTTGAGCATGAACTTGGGTATCCAGCAACAGAGGTACAGATAATACTTCAGATATGATCTTCGGAATCCTCTGCAAGAAAATACAGTGCGCAAAACTTAGACTGAGGCATAATTCAAACAGCTAGGGAAACTGACTAAACTGACAAATAAACTAAAATATGATAAAGAGACAGTGACTAAACTCAATCACTGAGACAATTAAACATGACTGACCAATAAATGAGAAAACATCACAAAACTATCACTAAACTGAGATAGAGCAAATGATGCATCATATGACCACTATGACACTGAATCAATGAGATACCTGACAAAACTGAAGCTAGAGAGAGAGAGAGAGACTAGAAAACCTGAGACGACTGACTAAACATAGATAGTGAGACTAAATAACTGAAACACAAACAGAGACTAGTAATGAGATAACTAACTAAACTAAATAACTGAGACAATAACTGACTATCTGAGATAGAGAAATAGATACACTAAATAACTGAAACACAAACAGAGACTAGTAATGAGATAACTAACTAAACTAAATCACTGAGACTGACCAATAACTGATTATATGAGATAGAGATATAGATACAAGATAACTGAGAGAGAGAGAGAGAGAGAGAGAGAGAGAGAGGATGAGAAACTAGGATTATCTGAGAGAGAGAGAGAGAGAGAGAGAGAGGATGAGAAACTATAAAACCTGTAGAGAGAGAGAGAGAGAGAGAGAGAGAGAGAGAGAGAGGAAGAGAAACTACAAAACCTGTAAAAATAAAGATACTAAAGATGGAGAGAGAGAGAGATAGAGGCTGGGATAGAGAGAGAAATAAATGAAATAGATAGAGAGATAGAAAGATGCCACAAATAGATGAGAGACATAGAGTGAATAACAGAGATGGCATTCAATCTAACATATCTATTATTATTTTCAGGATATATATGATGAATTCAGGGATGGGAGCAAAAACTACGAAACATTCCGATGCACAGACGTGTTCTTGCAGGTACCATGTAAAAACTCATTATAAAAACTATTTTAATATAGTCATTAAAACATAGCTCAAGACAATGAGAATTAACATCCCATCTTTCAAAAATAATGCAGGGAAATGGCTTTTCATTCACAGAGTTGCTGGAAGGGAAATATGATACATCGTATTCCTCAAACAGTGCTCTCTCTACCATACAGGTTATTAGTTTCGTCAGTAATATTTGTTCTAAAAAAATTACTACAAAATATATGTTCTACTAACATAAATTTAAATGATGCAGATGGAGCAACCGGATGGTCATGGAGTTTCAACAAGTTGCTCGCAAAACATTGTTGGGCAGATAAACAGAAGTACCGAAACATACATAGAGGTGTTTGTTTTAATATACTCCCTCCGTCTCAAAATAACTGTCTTAGATTTGTCAAAAAGTGGATGTATCTAGACATGAAACAAGTATAGATACATTCACTTTTGGACAACTTTGAGACACTTATTTTGGGACGGAGGGAGTATATTATATGCCACTAATTTCTTATTGAGGAACCGAAGAAAATTAATATAAAAATAAAGGTTAACAAATATGCTATTATGCAGGAGGGTGAGAACTTCTTACAGGCGGGAAGTGGCACTGGACCACATGAGACTTGGGACTATGATCCATGGGCAGATGTCTTATTTAGGGACATAGAGTTTGATGAGGTATACTTCTGGTCTTGATTAAAACTATGAAAGAAAATGGAAAAATAACAAGTTAAAAATTGAATAAAACTTTGTAACACTGACTTTTGTCGCAGGAGAATGCACAAAAAGATGCAGATCCAACAAATTCAATGGAACAAGAACCACGGAATAATGATACAGAAACAGCTGAGAGATCAAACAGCAGGGGGAAACACAGAAGGATTGTGAAGAAGAAGAAAAAGAGATATGTGAGGAAGATGTTGAAAACTTCATCGAGAACGAAGAACAAAACTCACAGGGACAAAATGACAACTCAATTGACAAAGATCAGATACCAGAAACAGGGATGCATTTCGATACACGAGAGAAAGCTCAGGACTTCTTCAACGAATATGCATTTGCAGCTGGCTTCTCAACTGCTATAGTTTCAACTGGCAGGACAAACAGCAGAAAAAGAAATAGAGAGGTCATAAGAGTCACAATGAAGTGCAACAAATATGGAGCGAAAACACAGCAGGAAAGAGGGCAGGTTCCAGTGCAGAGGCAGACAACAGTTATTGATAGAACAAAATGCAAAGTTGAAATGGTTATAGCTGAGAAAAATGGGGTCTGGCGTATAACGAACCTCTGTCTAGACCATAACCATGCTCTAAGCCCCCAAAGCAGGTTCTTCAGGTCGCACATCTACATGACAATGAGGAAAAAGCAATGATAAGGTCACTGCGACAAGCAAACATAACTACAAGCAAGATAGTATCGGTGTTGTCGTATCTGCGAGGCGGCCCAGAAAACACACCATATAACAGGAAAAAAGTGAGTAATTATGGAACAATAATCAACAGAGAACTGAAGAACAGTGATGTCATGCAAGTTGTGCAATACTTCAAACAGAAACGATCCGAAAATGAGAGTTTTTACTACTCATTCCAGGTAGATAAGAACAACAAGGTGAAGAGCGTGTTTTGGGCTGATGGAAAATCAAGGAGCTTCTATGAAAAATGTGGGGACTGCATTAGTTTTGACACAACATTTCTAACAAACAAGTATAACCTCCCATTTGCTCCGATAGTAGGTGTTTCTCAACATGGACACACCTACCTATTTGCATGTGCTCTGGTGGTTAATGAGTGTGCTGAAACTTTCAAGTGGGTATTCAGAGAACTCATTTATGCAATGGGAGGGAAACACCCACAAACAATCATTACTGACCAAGACAGAGCTATGGCAGTTGCAATCAAGGCTGTGTTTCCACTGACAGTTCACAAATGCTGTGTGTATCATGTGAAAAGCAAAACAGAACAGAAAGTTGGAAGAACATTCCAACTAAATGAAGGGCTATTTGAAGAGTTTCAAGATGTGGTCGACAACTCACTAACCGAGCTAGAGTTTGAGACACTGTGGCAACAAATGATATCAGATTTTAAAGTCGAACACATTGAATTCTTCCAAGTCATATGGAAAAGCAGGAAAAGGTGGGTGCCTGTTTACTTCAAGAAAGATTTCTTCCCCTTCTTGCAAACAACAGCAAGGAGTGAGGGGATGAACTCACTGTTCAAGAGAGGTGTTGGTGCACAGTACAGCATGACAAGTTTTCTCCGAGAATATCAGAGAATCATGGACACAATTCATTCCAGAGAGGATGAGTGTGACCACAATGCAATACACAAAAAAGTGCCAACTGAGAAGATGTTAACTAAATACTACATAGAAATGCAGGCGCACGATCTATATAACCTATCGATATTCAGGAGATTTCAAAAAATCTAACTGATGTCACAAGACTGAGGCTAAAGAAGAGGAGCCAGGACAGCTGTACCTGGTGTTTCAGGCGCCAAATTATCCCATCAAAGAGCACAGGGCAAGAACTTATGTTGTAGAGGTTGACTTGGAGAGTGAGGAATACCACTGCATCTGCTGCAAGTTTGAGAAAGATGGGTTAGTTTGCTCTCACATTCTCAAGGTGATGTGCACTTAGACATCGATGAAATACCAGACAAGTACATAATTGACAGATGGCGCAAAGCAAATAAGAGAGCGAATCCATTACCTATACCACCAAAACTCGCTGATAGTGATACACTCCGATACAATGTGCTTGCCAGAAGAATGGTCACATCAGCTACAAAAGGGGCCACGCATCCAAGGAAGTACGAATACTTGCAGAAAGAGATGGACAGAGTAGACAAAGGTCTTGAGGACATTGAGCTAGAGCTTCAAGAAGAAGCGAAAAATAAAGCAGCTGAAACAAGAACAATAACAAACTTTGCAAACCCTTCTGTCGGCGCCGATGATACATCGACAGTAGAACTACTAGACCCTGATGATGCCAACACAAAAGGGAGGAAAAGGCTGATGACAATTTCTGAAGCATTAAAGGTAGGAAAATTCTACAGATGCGGCCATTGTAGAGAATATGGTCACACCGAAAGAAATGCACAAGACTGGATGAACAGTTCAACTTCCCACCTCTAAAACGCGCACGGAAAAAGAAGAATGATGATTCAGGTGAGTGCATGTTAAAACTGATAATTTAAAAGATATTGAAAAAAAGGTTTCTAACAATTACACAATGCCACTTTGATAAAACTTGCAGCATCACAAGCCACAGATTCAGCAGCGCCGTCCAACACCAGTACAAGAGCAAAAAGACCACCAGCAACGAAAAGAGGCCAGAAGAAGAAGAATGAAAATCAGCCATACACTGAAGAACATGCCTCCGTGCCCGTGCAAGACCAAAGAGATGTGCTAAACCAGATCGGTCCGATGGCCTGTAAACATCAATGCGTTTTTTGAATGTTCCGTTTTGTACTACTGGTTGTAACTATCATGAAGGATATGATGTAGAATTTACTGGCTTTAGTTGCAATGCTATATATCGAACTACCAGGTGTAACAAATTAAAATTCTTGCAACCAAAACATGCTTGCTGCACAGAGAAGACAACGATGTTTGCATATATATATAGGTCCAAAAACAAGTATGCCCTAGATGTATGTGCATTGTTGCAGATGGTCCAGCTTCAATATGAAATAAAGATAAAACATGATAAAAAATGCTGCATCATATGAGCACTCATACACTGAAAATGAGATAACTAACATCCCGAGAAGACTGACTTAACTGAATAACCGAGACGACTGACTTCCCGACTTCCCGACTCTTCCCGACTTCCCGACTCTTCCCGACGAGTAGCTAAGCGGCTTCTCCGACTTCCCGACGAGTAACAAACCACCTTCTCCGACTTCCCAACTCTTCCCGACTACCCGACGAGTAGCAAGCCGACTTCCCACTGAAAACTTATACCATCACAAAACTTAATACACGGAGAAGACAAACTGCATGATTACATTGCGACAAAACATATCCAGAGAACAAAAAGTGCTACAAACCACTTGAAAGAAACAGTCTTACACACACATGCGTACACTATGATATTTTTGTGCCACCCAAGGGCAAACAGTTTAAAACAATCAGGCATTCCCCAGTGCATTTGATGTTCGGTGGCAAAAACAACTTGGCTCCAGAATGACACAGAAATCATCATGTATAACCCCATTCCCATCCCAATACCAACGGTCATCATCAGCCCTGCGAACAAAACCATACAAAAAGTAAGAGACATACTACTGAATGGGAAAAATGAAATCTACCACAAGACATACTACAACAAAGGATGCAAGACTAGAAACGTATACCGCTGAATAAAAATCAGTGACCAATCTCATGTCTGTGCAGTTCTGGTTGTTGAAATAAAGCATGTTCGCATACAGGATCCTAAGATTGAGAATATCATGGCGTGAAAAGATAGTGCGAGTATCAACATCAGGCTTCCATGTTTCCATGAGCTTCATCACAAAAATTCCACAATCTTTGCTACTGTGAGCAACAAAACAAAATAAAAAGGAACAAAGAATGATAAGAACAAAAAACAGAAGATATATAGTGTCAGCAGTAATGTAAGAATGCAAAAAATCTGATAGAGAGTCTTACCCCGGGTTTTGCTTAGGTACATCTGGATATAGTGCTCCAAAATCCCTGAAATTGTGTTGCTCACTGATGATAACTTCCCACAAATGTATAAAGTTATCTATCTGAAACAAAACAACAAAAAGCTTCAGAGGAAAAATTAAACAAAACTCAGACTAAGAAAAAAGAGTATAAATTTACAAAAACAATATGAATAGAAAAGCAGAATTCTCTAACCAAACGATTCTTCGTTGCTAGGTGGAATGAGGAATTCTGATCAAGTAATGAGTCCAAGAATGCAAACACCTTAAACTCGAAGTTGACAGCGAAACCGAACCAATGCCCATTATTAACAATTGGAAGAGCAACTGAAAAAGAAAAACAAATAAATAATAATAAAAATAAGATACACACTACTGATTGTGAGAACTCATAAAAAAACCAGAGAAAAGACTGAAGAACATGTTACCGTATTATCTCTATGACCAAGATTTCTGCCCTTGCTAGCTTTTGTTGCACCCTCAAAAGCTTTTCGAACAGTGACCTCATGATTATTACCAGCATACTTGAGAATGGCATCCTAGATAACGCAACAAGATGAGAAAAAGGGATAACCAGAAACCTATCCGTAGATATAAAAATGTGACTGCAACAAGCTTTTCACACAACATAAAAGACACAAACTGAGCTATACTTACACCAATATGGGGAAAAAAATAATGCCTCCCAGAACTTGTGGGATGCCGTTCTTCAAAAAGCAAGCGACAAAAACAAGGTATGATGAAGTTATCAACTTCACCATTAGGCATGAAAGACAATCCCAAGGACTGATAACTACAATGCACCTTCGGGTAATCAACACCATGGTCCCTGGAAAAAACAAAATAATAAGGTAACAAAGAATTTATAAAAAAGATACCTACACTACCATGCATCAAGAGACTGCCAAGATCAATACAAAAAACAATAAAGCACATAAACTCACTTCTTGATAGGACTGTGTGCAAGTTCCACAATAGCTGTGTAGTTGATAATTTCTTCTTCAGATACAGGGAACCTTTCATTACTCTGCAGAGGTGGATTCTGCCCAGTGACAAGCCAGTTGACAAACTTATACTTGGGGTATAATTTTTTTCTGGGGACATCATGTGCATTCTTGGAAGTTCCTTCAACTTGAGAATCAGGTGCGTTATGTTGGAAAGTCGAGACACCTTTCGCTCCAAGCTGTTTGGGGACTATCATGTTGTTGTAAATGGTGTCTGCCTTCTTTGAAAACACAACACTTCTCTTCTGTAGATCATTTGAACCAACGGTACGAACTACGCCATCATTCACATCCTGCATTGTAAAAACAAAACACAAAAAGAGCACATGCCATGTAAGGTGCAAAACATCTGATGTATGAAATCAAACACAAACCCTGACAAAAAAGAGAAACAAATACAACAAGCATCACTTACCAAAGAGGGGTCCGGAGGAAATTCTGCGATTAGTATCGGAACTTGTTTTGATCCATTTCTCTGAGCACCATTCGATATATTCAACTTGAAACCTTCAGTTGCAGGCTGTGATACATGAAAAAACCGAGTAAAAGACACAACTATCAAACAAAAAACCTAAAACAGAAAAATGAACGATATGTGAACATAAGAAACAAACAAACCTGCACACAAGGAGAATCAGGGAGATGTATAAGTGGGATATTTACTTTTGATTTGGTTGGACAAGAGTTATGTTTGAACATATTTTCTGCATTTCTGCGCTGATAGTGTTACAGTTCCTAGCCTTCACCTTCTTAAGGGGAGCATACCAGGGGCTACATAAAAAATATGACAAACACGACAGAAAATGAATACCACTAAAGAAAATCTACAGCTTTGTTATGATGCAAAGCTAAAAAGATAAGGGAAAGGTTACTGTCGAATGAGTATGACCATCCACAACTTTGGTTATAATGCAATCAGAGGGTGTGACTGCAGACAACACAAAAGGATGAATGAGGAGACAAGATAGATGATGCTAAAATACTCATACCATGGCTGAAAAAGAACTTCACAGATTAGGGGAGGTATTTTACAAACAAAAAAGAAAAATCAAGCAACCTGGTTCAGGGCTTCTGTACGATGCAGATGCAGCAAGTTTTGCAGCTTCCTGGAGAGTGGAAGTTGACTTTTGCTGAAAAAATTCAGACTCAACTCTACGAGTTGCCATTTTCTGGTTGCAAGTGTTCTCATCAGGTACACGAGTGTTCTTGTCAGGTGCATGATGATTGACAGAGGCTCTGCCGTTGATATGAGTCGACTTGCATAGAAATCAAGCACGCTGCTAACTAAATCTTCAAGTTTTCTTTTACTGGTTGCAGACTTGGTAGAAAGAAACTTATCACCAATACTTAGAATACCATCAACTACCTACAAGTTAGTGAGAAAAAAATAAAAAGGTTGGAACTAACCTAACATCAAATTTGATATCAAAAATTACCAAGGAGATGATCAAAAATGTATAATAAAAGAGGAAACAAAAATAAGACCACGTAAGAAATCATACATCGGGTAACATTAGGAACCTCTGATAAACTGAAATGTGAAAGAATAAAAGCCCTGCCTTCGTCACAATCTAGTGGAATCTGAATCCCACCTATGGGCAAGCCCAGGACAACATGAAAAGTTTCTTTTGATATTTTAATGGATTTCCCAGAAAATGTCATCTGGGAGCAATAGGGATCAATGCAGTCAGCAACCCATCTGCAAAAGGCTGGATAGTGACAACTCCAAACAAAAGGAAAGCAAAACCCGCCCTCGATTATCGACTTTGCTCGAGTGTCAACGCTTCGACGTCTGGAAGGACGCGCACGAATCTTCAAACGCATCGGACGGACACAAAAACGTCTGTTGCTGAAATCAAAAACAGACACCAGAAACAGAGCAAAAATCTTGATGATTGACTTGGACGAGATTTCAAAAGTTCAAAGCATAACGTCCCTGCGCCTACAGCAGCCGACGGCTGCATGGCCACTTCCCTGTTTCTCCCCGCTTCCGTCAACGATGTGGGTGACCTCGGCATTATACACGTACATCCGGCACACGGCGAAGAAGACAAGGAAGTTGGCGCAGTTGAGTAGTGCAAAGAAGCCGTAGTAGAGGTCCAGCCGCGAGGCGTTAAGGTTGTTCTGGATAACCACCCTGTCCGTGCCGCCGCGTGATGTGCGCCACCGTCGACAGCAGGAAGCTTCTGAGGAAGTTCCCGATGCCGAGGCTGGTCATGGAGTAGGAGG
Organism: Poa pratensis; assembly: GCA_947311845.1. NCBI lineage: Eukaryota > Viridiplantae > Streptophyta > Magnoliopsida > Poales > Poaceae > Poa > Poa pratensis. The sequence goes on along the minus strand of CAMZMU010000060.1, from coordinate 3,896,789 downwards.
TGCGAGGCTCTTCATCCCCTCCGGCGCCTGGTCGTAGAAGAACTCGATCTTGGCCACCTCCAGGAAGGCGTCGGCCACGCCCATGAGCACGAACTGCGGGAGCAGCACGAAGATGGAGAGCGGGATGGTCGTGCCCTTGCTGTCGAACACGCCGTTCTCGTGCGCCACGTTCAGCCGGTGCCGCTCCGTCCCCGACGCGATCACCATGATCACGATGTGGATGACGAGCCCGACGCCCATCCGCTGGAGCAGCGAGATGCCCCGCGGGTTCTTGGTCAGCCGCCGCATGAAGGGCACGAACAGGCGGTCGTAGAGCATCACGGAGACGAGCATGGAGATGGTGACGAAGCCCTGCAGGCTCGCCGGCGGGATCACGAAGCCGTCGTGGGCGCCCACGTGCCGCTCCAGCGTCGTGCCCTGCTTCACGAACAAAGTGTTGATCTGCGCCAGCATCGCGCTCGGCACGAAGGTGACGCCTAGCACCGGCAGCATCTTGAGCATCTGCTTCGTCTGCTCCACCTGCGTCACCGTGCTTAGCGACCACCGCGACGTGCTCCCGCCGGTCCTCACCGCCGCTTTTCTCAGCACACTGCAACCCCAAATAATTAACGCGACCGGCCGGACACATGTGTATCATCAAGACAGTTGATCAAATGTAATGTACGGAGTTGCATGATCGAGCACTTAAGTTGGGCGTGTATGCCAACATGGATGTCTTCTTCTTGGCGTACTGCTCGGGTCGATCTCGTGCAGGTCTCTTGGGTCTACGGGCGCGGCGACGCGGCACTTGCGGACGGCGGCGACGATGACCCCAGCCATCTTGGCGAATGAGCTCTCGGTAGGTAGGCTTGTGACGGTAGAAGGGCGTTCCGGCGGTGAAGATGACGATGGACACGGCGAGGCCGACAGTGGGGAGCGCGTAGCCGACGGTCCAGCCGATCTTGTCCTGGATGTAGACGAGGACCGTGTTGGCGAAGAGCGTGCCGAAGAAGATGCTGAACATCCACCAGTTGAAGCAGGAGAGCTTCTGCCTGCGCTCCCGAGGCTCGTGCTCGTCGAACTGGTCGGCGCCGATGGTGGAGATATTGGCTTGGTCCCCCCGTTCCGACGGCGAGGGTGTACAGGGCCAGGAAAAAGACGCCCAGCTGCACGCTCGACGCCTGTTGTGGTCACAGTTCAGGTCCGCTGTGCCAACGCCGCAGCTCGCCGGCTTCAGCGACGGCAGTGACACGGCCAGTCACTACCTCACGTCCTAGAATAGGCGGCATTTTTTTTGGTGCACTATCCAAAACTGCCACTAATTAGATTTTTTGGAGGCACTTTTTCGAACAGTACCTCAATTTTTTTTGTAATCACCGACCCTTTTTGTAAACTGCCTCAAAATCACGTCATTTGAGGCACAAATCAAAAGCGCCTCAAAATAGTTAACATTTAGAGGCAGTTTGATATGCCTCAATTAGTTTTCATTGGAACACTTTTGATTAGTGCCTCAAAATCCTGTCATTTGAGGCACAAATCAAAGTGCCTCAAATGGTCAACTTTCAAAAGCAGTATTAGATGCCTTCAAAAGTTTCATTGGAGGCACTTTGGATTAGTGCCTCCAAAACTTGTCATTTGAGGCACAAATCGAAAGTGCCTCAAATGGTGCCTTTAAAAGTTGACCATTTGAGGCACTTTCGATTAGTGCCTTTAAAACCTGGTCATTTCTGCAATACTCCGTGGATTGTCCTTTTGCACAAAAACCCTTGGATATAACTAACTTCCGCCACCTCTCACGCTCTCTCCTTCTCGATTCCCTTTCTCATCTCCTCTCACGCTCTCTTTCCTCTCGCGATGCGCCGCCACCATCTGCCGCTCCCACTGTCGCCGGCCCTCTCCAGCGCCGCCGTACACCAGCGCAGCCTTGCCCCTGTCTCGGCCGTCGATTCCCCGCCGCCTTGACGCCTCCTCTCTCTCTCGAGCGCGTGCCCGCGGCTAACCCTAGCCTCGGGTTTGGCTCGGTCACCAGCGCGATTCACGCATCGCCGCGCCTCTAGCCGTCTAAGGTTCCCTCCTCGAGCCCCTGCTGCCTGCTCGACCACGCCACCTCGGCCTCCCCACCCGACTCCTCCAGCCTTAAACCCTAGCAGCAGCGGCGGAGGCTGTCATCGCCACCGATGTGGAACCGCGCGCCGCCTCCGCTGGGCACGGTCGGCGTGGCCCATCCTCCGCCCCTGCCGGCCGCCGCGCCGCGCAGGCTGACCAGCCGCTCACGACGGTGGAGCTCGAGACGCAGCTCGTGGAGAAACCTCGCAAGTCGCACCAGTTCAACTCCAAGCACCACGGTGACAAGCGCAAGTTGGGCTTCGTCGAGGCGCAGAAGGAGGACATGCACCCCGAGCACTTCCACAAAATTATCAGGTAACCACGCCGCCTCAGGATATTTCGTGCTTCCTCCAGTTCGCGTGGCTGGATTTTGACCCTTTGGTGCTCATGTAGGCTTGTGATGCCTATGATTTTAGGTCGTCCTGTAGCTGTGTGTAGCTTTGAACTAGTGGCATGTCTGTGATAGGCTTCTCGTCTGAAGTTAGTGGTCGCACGAGCATATAGTTTTGTATTACTTATGGGATTTATGGTTGTAACTGTGTTTCTGTAGTGTTTAGGTTTTGACTTACCTGTGTTATGTTCTGCCCGAAATTACTTTGTGATGCTCGTGTGCCATGATGAATTCAGATATCTAAATTAGATAACATGAATATATCATATCAGGTAGTTGGTGAGGCTCATATTTGATCTACTTCATTGCTCAGGTAGCTAAACCAGACATGTAAGTTGAGAAATCAAATTGTTTTTAAGATTTCTTGGCAGCTAGCATCCTTATTGGAGAGCCTAGAATTCTCTTGGACCAGATGTTCAGATACGTATAGCTTATAATGACACACCTTTCCGTGTAGACGTACAAACAACATAATGTGAACCTAATGTTAACTGCTTCCAGTTTAGTACATTTTTAAATTGATATTGCAGCAGTCCAGAACTGGCTTATACTAATGTTAACTGCTTCCAATTTAGTACATTTTATGGAAAGGCATGCACTTAGAAATTTGATAATGGTCTTGTTACAACTATGTTTTACCTGCCCTTTTTCCTGTAATATCATTGATGCCTCTCTTATACAGCCAGCTGATTTAATGTTCTTGTTTCAGGAGTTGCCATGTTTATAGGTTTGGGATTTCTCTGGCTGAGCTGCTCAGAGGGTATGTGATGACCTCCACCTCAGAGGGTCTGTGTGAATGTGAAGACCTCCATCTGTGACCATGGCTTTTGGACAGGTACAGGCTGGTTCAGATGAATTTCCAATTATATAACTACTTCCTTCACTACAATTCATATAAATTTATATGGATATGGTACAATTGAGTAAGATACAAGCAGGTTCTTCTTCTTTGCACTGTTAATATCATTAAAACATCACATCGTTCCATTTTATCTCTGCATGTGGTGCTGTGAAAATAACGAAAATATATTAGATACTATTACTATCTTCAACATCGGTATAAAAATAATTAACAGTTTTCTCCATTCAAAATTTTCACATTACATAATGTAATAAGCAATTCTGGATCCTTGTTATTAAGCATAGTTGCTGATAACTGACAAATATTTTTTAGGAGTTTCAGATGGTACACTACCTATAGTGGAGGCGTTATAATCTACTGCTATAGCTGGTATCATGCATTCTGTAATGCCAAACAACAACTCCTGATTGTGGGAGGGCAGAACCAACTATTATAATTGACATTTATTTCTAGAAGTTTACCACTCTCAAGTTTTCCTTTCAGACCCAAACGGTACCAATTATTTATCCACTGAAAGGATTTGCATCTGGATTACGGTCATGATGTTTCTTTTGGCAATGTCTAATGTTAAAATCGCTTTAAATAGATTTATGAGGTTTGTAGAAGAATGACTTAGAATGTTAATTCCAATTCTTGTTCATGCAATAGGCTATGGTTTTTACTATTTATTGTTTATGTTGTGTACTACAACCGCCATCTTGAAATAGATGATATCTTAGAGATTTTGTACCCATCAACCGGCCATTGTGATCTTTCTGTCCTGAGCATTACAGTATGTGTCACTTGTAGTTATGTATTTAACTTAAGGTAGCGACCCCCTATTGCTGGCCTGGACATTGGTAGCTAACAGGTGGATAGGAAGATGTTGACGTCGTGTTGCTCCATTGCTGATGATAGTTTTGTATTGTTTGCAGAGGAGCAGAAACTGCTGCTGCAGATCGCTGGCGGCGTGGTGAGCAGGTTTAACCGTGGACGGCAAGGTACTGGGTGGTGGATAGTACGATGTTGACGTCGCGTTGCTCCATTGCTGCTGACAGTTTTGTATTCTTTGCAGAGGAGTAGAAGCTGCTGCTGCAGATCGCCGGCGGCGTGGCGAGCAGGATTAACCGTGGACGGCAAGGTACTAGGCGCCGACACGGCAAGCAGGATCAAGGGAGCCGGTGACACGCTGGCCTTCTCCCCTAACCGTAGGTGACAAATTATGAGGTTTAGATAGCAAAGGTGTTCGTGATGTTTCTACTAGTATAGAGAAGATAGGAGTTCACAAGTTCTTGATTCACATGAGTTTGGTAGTAGTTGTTATAGCTGTTGATCTTCTCAGTTCATTTTTGTAAGCAGTAAGTGCCCGGAATTGCAGTTTTGTAAGCAAACTTGATAGAATACTTCCATTTCTTGCTTGTTTGAATTGTTTACTGGAATTGATTGGTAAATGTTGGAATTGTGTACTACAAAGACTGCCTTTATTTGTATTTGAAGTGCTAGTACATGTATTTGGAGGCAGTTTTTGAAGTGCCCGGTACAAGTATTTGAAGGCAGTATTTAAAGTGCCAGCAAGTGAATTTAGAGGCATTTTTAGAAGTGCAGGTAAATGAATTTGTTGGCACTTTTAGTACTGCCAGTAATTGAATTTAGAGGCACTTTTAGAAGTGCAAGTAAATGAATTTGGAGGCACTTTTAGTACTGCCAGTAAATGAATTTAGAGGCAGATTTTGAAAACTGCCAGTAAATACATTTCCCAACATGAATAAAACTAACACTTTTTTTTCTGCCTGCAAAAACATTTACCGGCACTTTTTCAATAATTGGAGGCACTTTTCAATGCCTCTGAACAAGGGATGTGACGTAGTGAGTGTCAGCAGGACCATTCCCTGCGCAAGAATCAGTAGCGGAATACGAGGATGGCTGTCAGTACTCAGTACTCACTACACATAACTTAACGGAATATGTAGACCACATCAATGAATTAATTCATCGCCTGAAGTAGCCATCCAAACGTACAGTTTTTTTTTTTTTTTTGAAAACTTTGTCCGGCGCATAGACGCGTTGAGCTTCGATGCCGGACGCGTTGGCAGTCGTGGGCTTAATGTTCTCTTGATTTTCGGCCTTTTTACCGCGGCCCAGCTAAACATACCCTCGGAACATCCTAATTCAGTTTTTTTCTTCCCTACATTTTCTGAAAAGAAATCATGTTCTAAAATAGTTCAATTCGACAGAAATTTATGGATTATTAAGAAATTTTTATTTTTATTGATTTAAATTAGACCTAATTTTCTAGAAACTAATATTCTTTCATTTCATTTTTTTATAATTTTGTTCTCGTTCTGAATCTAGTTGTACTCCTAGTTTGAAACGTGTGCAAAATCACCTCATCTTACGAATGCTATTGTTTTTAGTCACTATAGTCAGGGGGAGAACACCTCAATTCGCAAAAAAGTATAGTCAATACTCAAGAGTCGCATTTATGTGAGAACTGTGAACTTGCAACTCGGTACGATAACTAGGAGGATAGTTGTATCTCTTAGTCCACCAAAGATTAAACCACACATTTGGGAATCTTTGCATCTCATTACGTCAAATCATACTTCTATTGGGGGGTGGGATTCATGTTCATGACCATGTGTGTATCCTGACTTCGATCTCCAAATTCATCAACTCTAATAGATACTCAAACTTCGATCTCCAAATTCATCAACTCTAATAGATACTCAAACGTCGCATGCTCAAAAACTATTTTTTAGTATAACACGTGATCTACCACATTCGATATGCAAAAACGCGTGCTAAAACATTTTCTCATTCTAATTCGAACATATGTTTCCCACATGCATATGCATAAATCAAACATGAACACATAGTTCAAGCACATATTAAAGCATTGCAAGCACAAGTTTATAACTAAAACTGCATAGTCGAACGACAAAAACAACATAGTTCAACGAGAACTAAAACAGGTGCAAACACAAATCATAATAAAACTTGAGCATATGATGATCCGGCCGCTGAAGGAGGGGGTGTACGAGCCGGCGAGGGGGAGAGAGTGAGGAAATGGGAGTGAAACTTCGCTCCCGCCACATATAGTTCTTTAGTACGTACAAAACAAGGCTCTTGTATTCAAAATGTGCAGTACATGAGGCCAATTTTTTCATATACGTACACAAAAATTGACCCTTTCTTTAGCCTCGTGCGGACAAATACTAGCAGTTTCTTTTTTTTTTTGCATCCTTTTTGCGTATGACTAGAGTTGCTCTAGCGCGACGTGAGTGTCCGTACCCTGCGCAAGTGTATGTTATACTGGGAGTTTCTCAAATGAAAAAGCCAACCATACAACGGCTGTACCATATATAGATCGAGGTGTCTCCAGACAAAAAAAAAACCATTGTGTTCGGTACACTCGATCGGATGGCTTATCACTAGAAGTAGAAGAATATGATTTGCTCCCGGCAAGAGGACACTCTGATAACGTTTTCATTCTGTTCCTTTCGCACACTACTCGCACGGTGAGCAAACGCTAACGGTCGAGCCTCGAGCAGCCATCGCAGATGAGAACGGCCGCACATGCGGCCGCACGCATCACGTATACTGTCGTAACCATAGAATTCCCTTCATACACAAAAGGATGTCACCTAGACCAAATTTGCATTTATCTACACACTAAATTATGTTTAGATACATTTAAATTTAGACTAGGTTGAGAAATCCTTTTCTGAACGGAGGGAGTAGTAGATATGACAAAGCTAGACGGAGAGGATCGAGAAAGAGGCAGATGGATGTGCAACACTTACAAGGAGGTAGATGACGGAGGCGACCATGAAGGTGCGGTAGCGGCCGAGGTGCGCGTCGGCGATGTAGGCGCCGACGACGGGCGTCATCCAGACGGTTCCCACCCAGTTGGTGACGTTGTTGGCCGACAGCACCGTGCCCTGGTGCAGCTCTTTCGTCAGGTACAGCACCAGGTTCGACGAGACGCCGTAGTAGGCCAATCGCTCGAACACCTCGTACACTGTCGACAAATTAACCAAGCACACACGATTTACATTATTAAGTGTACATTTGGCAAGTGAGTAGTAGCTTTTCTGTAGCAAGCTCGAGATAATAATAGATAGTCAGACTTTCAGAAAGCGGCCACCTAGATAGCAGCAAGAAGAAGTAGATCTTTGTAGTACAAGAAAGAAAGAGATGGCTTGCATATCATTTTGACTCTTTCTCCTACAACGGGGACCAGCCGTGCGGATCTTCCAGCGCTCCTAGATCTTAGTACTTCCCTCCGTCCAAAAATAAGTGTCTCAAAGTTGTTCAAAAGTGAATGCATCTATACTTGTTTCATGTCTAGATACATCCACTTTTTGACAAATCTAAGACAGTTATTTTGGGACGGAGGGAGTATTATATACCCACAAGAGGTGGAGGACAAGGAGATTTGGCTCATGGGTGCATATGCACCCATTATGTAATTTTTTTAGTTTTTTTTCACAATGTCAAAAAATTCCGGAAAAACATCCGGGTGTAGATTACAACATGATGTGTTAGCACAAAAAAATTCAGGGTGAAAAAACTTTTTTTGTGATCTGTACAAAAAAGAGAAAAAACTGACGCGTATATATACGTTTCGGTGTGTCCGGATTTGTCTTTTTTGCACAGGTTGCAAAAAAAAAAAAATTCTTCACGAAACTTTTTGTGTCAACATGAAATGTCATGAACTGCATGCAAAAAAAATTTTTTTGGAATTTTTTGACATTTCAAAAAATGTTTTCCGGGTAGTGGGTGCATCTACACCCACAACCCGTATTGAATTTCCGCAAGAGGTCGGCACTTCTCACCAAACCATAACCATCGCACAGTCAAAAGAGAAAGAGTTGATCGTGGAAACACCTTCATGGAGAGGGTTTAGACAAGCTTAGAAAACAACTACTCTTAACTTAGAAAACCAGCTACTCGTAGTACGCGTTACGACCTTATCGTCCTTTCCATGGACAATGGAGATACCTTTGCTGGCTGGAATCATACTTACTTCCCAAGAATAAGTCACAGGTGGGTCCGTGAATGCTGACTATTTAGTGGTACATACAAGGGTTAATCCCAACCCCTATGTACGAGTCCCACCAGACAAGCCTAACAAGACAACGATTGCTCCTGATTTTCTTTCTGCAAACTCGATCTGTTTGGACTAACACCACGAACAAAACATCGATTTTGTCGTTGCTGCATTATTTCGCTTTCTTAAGTGACACAAACATTGGTGCCGGCTCATGGGATGACACAAACCATAATAAACTACCTAACGTGATGTACTGCTAAGATCCTAAGCTAACTGGAGCAAGATGCTTGTCAGGCTGTCAAGCGTTGACACTATCTGGCCAGTGTGGTTACTGCAGAGCACGGGCCACGGTGGATGTATTATTATGTTAACAGAGGATCGACGTGGGATACTGCCACTTATTAATACCGAGTGATCGATGGTTGCGAGTTTAATTTTTTTTTGTAGAATAACACTATCTCTATTGCATAAAATCACATCGTATTACAGGAACAGAAAGGAAAAGTAAATGTTCAATGAAGCCATCTATCGGCGATTGGAATTATTATGACTTCCTGCTTTGCCCTATGAATAACGATTGCAATTTCGTCAGTGAACTTCCTTCTGCACCTCGAAAGGTTTGGCCTGACCCCTTCCAAAATGGAGTCATTCATTCCTCGTTGTAGTACAAATTGACCAGGCCCCTAGAATAAGAGTCTCGGAGAAGAAGGATGGTTGCGAGTCGAGGGGCAAGTACGTGCGCACATCACGTATCTGTAACCGGTGACTTTGGAGATCTTTCCAGGTGCGGCTAAACCAACTTGAGCTATCACCCACCCGATCCAATCCAATCCCTACCGAACGATTCCTGATATTCTTGACCATGCCACAATTATATATATGCACGTGGCCAGCAGAGAAAAAAATGGATAGGAAAACAAGCTCGTGGTGCTCAACAACTGACATGTCGACTCTCTGCCCTCGCTGTTTCGTTTCAGTATTTTTATTGCTTTTTCTTCTTTCGAAATTATCGAGAAACCATGGCTAGGAGGCCGGAGCTGGACAGCGCATGAACAGAACCTGAGAAGCAAAGGATTTCGCTCTAGAGCTACAAAAATACTGCGAGTAATTACACAAGATTCTTGCTTAAGTCGATCCAGACGTGCATGCTTACGTACCTACGATGAAGGAGCAGGCTCTCCACCCTCCTCGCTTGGACCGGAGGATGGGGTTGCCGTGGAGGTCCGTGGTGCCGTCCTGCGTGTACTCGCCGTCGCCGCCGCCGCCAGCCTCCAGCTGCGTCGTCGTCCCCGCCATGGACGCCGGCCCTCTCCGAGCTCCCCTTGAAGCTCTGTCTGTGTATGGGAGGAAGAGAGGGAGGGAGAGATGGGTGTGTGTGAAGGGCACTGCAAGTTGATCAGGCCGGCTGCATGAGCTTCTCTAGTTGTCCATTTATATAAGATTAGTCACAATGGAGAGTAACTTAGACTAGTAACATGCATATGTTACTACTCTAAGTTACTACCTCCGTAGTGGGGAGTAACATGTGTGTAGTGTCATATTTAATAGGTTGTACACTCATCTTGCCTTGAAATGTGTGATGTTATGGTAACATAGCTAGTTACCACAACCATCCCTCTCTTCATTAATTACCCGCCACATCAGATTTTTTGCTTATGTGGCACTGATATTACTCCTATGTTACTTCCCATTGTGACTAGTCTAAGCAACTTGGCAAGTGGTGAGGCTGGACTGATGGAGACTACCAAGGTGCTTGGACTACGGGTTTTTGAGCAACGCAACAAGAAACTGAAAACAAACCCGGCGTTTGGCGGATTGATACGCCAAGGACGCAGTACCGTATTGTGTTCTGTACTTCTGTCTGCAATGTACTAGTACAAGATATCTACTTATTAGATCCCGCAAAAAAATCGTACCTTATAAGTTACTAGTGGAATGCCCGTGCGTTGCCACGGCTTATCTAAGTCCGAAAACTTAACACTCTATTTTATTTGTTTTAAAATAGCGTAAAATTTTGTCCATGATGTCTCCTTAAATAAGAAATTAAGTAACATAACTCTTTAAGCCTAAATAGTCTGAGTAAAAGAAAAAAACAACAAGGTGATTAGGCTAAATACTCTCGAGAAGTTGTCGGAAGAACAACGCCAAGGTCTGGAGGCATGGAAGAAGAAGAGAGATGACGAGTTCGAGGCGCTGCGAGCCAAGCGGGATCAAGAAGATCAAGACTTGTACTTATCCAGCTTCAAGGTAGATAGGCAAGGTGTAGTCTCGCCGATCAAGGAGCCAGAATTTGTACCGCTGAATGCCAACATTGACAAACCCGCTGTAAGTAGTAGCCTTTTTTCCTCTGAACAGATAGCCGAAATTCAATATCATATTTCGCAAGGCACTGCCAATGTTTACGATCTTATGCTAGAACATGAAAAGGTTAAGAAGAACACACCCCATGATCAACCATCGGACAAACAGCCGATCGGTCAAAGCAGGGAAAACCAACTTGTGCCTACGCTACCATGTCCGACTCCTATCCAGAGTATGCCTAATCCGGCAAGCCAGCCGGGTCAAACAAGGCGGATTTTGGTCATGAGTCAATGCCGAATCAAAAATTGGCTACTTGGGTGCAAGCTGGCGCTGCCACCAACTCTTCTCTTGTGACGGATCAATAGGTCGTTATGGACGATTCGTTAGCCGAGTTCAGGAGAAGGTTGGACCAGATAGCTTTTGACAAACTCGGGGTGATGCCAAAACATAGGACTTACACTAAGCCTTACCCCGATTATTTTGATCTGCAACCTTATCCACCTGGTTATAGAGTCCCTGAATTTGCCAAGTTTAATGGGGTGGATAGTAAGACAACATGGGAGCACATTAGTCAATATTTGGCTCAATTAGGTGAAGCTAATCATGATCACATTAAAGTTCGCTTGTTCTCGTTGTCTTTAACCGGCATTGTGTTTTCTTAGTTTTCAGCTTTAGCTCCTAATTCTATACATACCTGGTTTCATTTAGAGCAAAAGTTCCATGAACACTTCTTTGCCGGCGAAATAGAGCTAAAGTTGTCCCACCTTACATCGGTTAGGCAAAAGCATGATGAATCGGTATCCGATTACATCAAAAGGTTTAGAAATACTAGAAACCGATGTTATAGCTTGGTGATAACTGAAAGAGACATGGCTGACTTGGTTTTCAATGGGTTAAGGTCTTACCTGAAAGAGAGGTTAGAAGGACATGAATTCTTGTCTGTTGGCCAAGTCCAAGAGAGAGCTCTGGCCCAAGAAAGTCGGGTGAACGAGTCAAAAGACTCACATCGGATGAGCAGGAGCCGGCTTAATATTGTCGAAAATGAGGCCGACTCCGGTGATGAAGCCGATGTTTACGCTGCCGAGTTTGTTTGGCCCAGCAAGGCCAAACCTTACATGTGCGATGACTTGAAGCCGATTCGAAAGAATCGGGATGACGAAATAAAATGCAGATTTGACGTAGGCAAGTGTGATAAAATATTTGATGCCTTGTTGAAGGATAAAGTGATAAGGATCAATCATGTTATACCATCGCCTGATGAATTAAGGCGGCGGGTTTATTGCAAATATCACAATTCTTTCTCTCATGCTACTAATGATTGCAATGTTTTTTGTCGATAGATCCAATCGGCCCTCAATGATGGACGATTGAGCTTTGATGGCATGGCGATTGACACACAGCCGTTTCCAGTAAACGTGCTAGACCTGGAGGGAAAGAAAGTTCTACTTCGGCTAGAGGCAGCCGAAGCCGCTAATAAATCTAATGTTGTTGGTGAACCCAGAAAAGTAGCCGGAAACAAGGCGGCAGGAAGACAAGTTACAGTGAGGCGGCAACCTCATGTCTATGCAGTTCTGGTTGTTGAAAGAAAGCATGTTCGCATACAGGATCCTAAGATTGAGAATATCATGGCGCGAAAAGATAGTGCGAGTATCAACATCAGGCTTCCATGTTTCCATGAGCTTAATCACAAAAATTCCACAATCTTTGCTACTGTGAGCAACAAAACAAAATAAAAAGGAACAAAGAATGATAAGAACAAAAAACAGAAGATATATAGTGTCAGCAGTAATGTAAGAATATGTGAACATCAGAAACAAACAAACCTGCACACAAGGAGAATCAGGGAGATGTATAAGTGGGATATTTACTTTTGATTTGGTTGGACAAGAGTTATGTTTGAACATATTTTCTGCATCTTCTGCGCTGATAGTGTTACAGTTCCTAGCCTTCACCTTCTTAAGTGGGAGCATACCAGGGGCTACATAAAAAATATGACAAACACGACAGAAAATGAATACCACTAAAGAAAATCTACAGCTTTGTTATGATGCAAAGCTAAAAAGATAAGGGAAAGGTTACATGTCGAATGAGTATGACCATCCACAACTTTGGTTATAATGCAATCAGAGGGTGTGACTGCAGACAACACAAAAGGATGAATGAGGAGACAAGATAGATGATGCTAAAATACTCATACCATGGCTGAAAACAGAACTTCACAGATTAGGGGAGGTATTTTACAAACAAAAAAGAAAAATCAAGCAACCTGGTTCAGGGCTTCTGTACGATGCAGATGCAGCAAGTTTTGCAGCTTCCTGGAGAGTGGAAGTTGACTTTTGCTGAAAAAATTCAGACTCAACTCTACGAGTTGCCATTTTCTGGTTGCAAGTGTTCTCATCAGGTACACGAGTGTTCTTGTCAGGTGCATGATGATTGACAGAGGCTCTGCCGTTGATATGAGTCGACTTGCATAGAAAATCAAGCACGCTGCTAACTAAATCTTCAAGTTTTCTTTTACTGGTTGCAGACTTGGTAGAAAGAAACTTATCACCAATACTTAGAATACCATCAACTACCTACAAGTTAGTGAGAAAAAAATAAAAAGGTTGGAACTAACCTAACATCAAATTTGATATGAAAAATTACCAAGGAGATGATCAAAAATGTATAATAAAAGAGGAAACAAAAATAAGACCACGTAAGAAATCATACATCGGGCTGGAGTGAGCTAACACACTGGTCTCGAACTTTGTTCCTGAAGTCAATAGATAATGGAGAGGGGACAGGAGATAGTCTAGGGACCCCAATTTCATGAGAAGCCGACAAGCCCTGCATCAGAAATCACGACAAAACATTCATCAGAGAGCGCACGAAAAACACAAAAACAAATAAAGACATAACGAAGATATAACAACCGTTATATTTTCGAAAAGAACAAAACAAGATCATTACATTCAAATTTTGCCCTGGTGGCCATGTTTCCTTCAGCTGTTTCTTCCAAACTGTCGTCCACCTTTCCGATCAAGTTCTGAAAATGTATTAATCATGTTCGCCCTCCAAACAAGAACCCTGGGATGACTGAGCGCAACATTCAGATTGCCAAAGTCCAAACAATCAAGGTATCGCACCTACGAAGAAAATTAGACCGTGAACAGACCATAAGAAGAAAAGAACAAACAAAAAGAGAGGAGAAACATGCAACACTCACCACTGGCACATAGTTGCACCCACAGGAGCCTTAATCCTTCTTCCTTTCAAATTGCCAAATGAGCTAAACTCATGAATACTGTTAAGACAGTGGCGTAAACACTCTGACTGAAATCATAGCCTCTAGCTGCAGCAGGATCCTTGAGTACTGAGAGATACTTCCAGCTGATAGAATGACTTATATCGGGGCAGAGAAAACAAGATATAGCGATGGCCATAAAACACACAAATACATCAAGCTCGCTTAACGGTCATTGCTGCTCAGCTTTGTCCCAAAGAAAGTAACATTAGGAACCTCTGATAAACTGAAATGTGAAAGAATAAAAGCCCTGCCTTCGTCACAATCTAGTGGAATCTGAATCCCACCTATGGGCAAGCCCAGGACAACATGAAAAGTTTCTTTTGATATTTTAATGGATTTCCCAGATACTGTCATCTGGGAGCAATAGGGATCAATGCAGTCAGCAACCCATCTGCAAAAGGCTGATGATATGTGACAACAGTCAAACAAAAGGAGACACCCAAAACCAAATTTCTCGATTATTGATCTTTGCTGTGGTGTCAATTTCTTCAATATCTGCATGAAATACTTGCACCCATATCTAGTAAAAACACTCTTATCAACACCATCTATTTTGCTCTTCTTAGCCTACAAACAACCATAAAATAAACAGTTTAACCAAAAAAGAACCAAAAACAAACAACTGAAAAGAAAACAAAAAGGTGTAGACATGAAGTGCTAACCTCATTGGGTCCAATTGTATCCTGGCAAAAATCTGAGAAATTCCTTTTCAAACTATTGATAGCCTGCAAGAAATAAATGAGTTGCTACATTACACAATAAGCCACGCCCCAATGAAAGCATTTTCGATAAAAAAGAATTAAAGGCATAAAACAAACCTTTTTCATGAAGAAACCAAAAAAAGCATCATCTAAGGCTGGGTCTCTAATTGCTTGGGCTGTTACCTGAAAAAACCACAACAAAAATCAATACGATGGCTTCCGATGATTATCACATAACCACGTACGGTCTATTGCAAAAAGCAAATGAAAATAAAGAGACAAAGGAAAACTCACGTCGTGATCACTTGAAAGGCTGTACCCATCATAAGTATCACCGCCATAATCAGTGGATACGCGTTCCGATCTATGCAACATAAGAACTGATTAGACTCAACATCTACTATAACAGAATAGTGCTCCAAGCTAAAAACTCTACTATAGCAGAATAATGCTGCAAGCTAAAAACTCCTACAAATTAAGCAATCTATCAGTTTACCACATGTGGTTATTCATTCTCCTCCTAGCACTACAGAAAACAACAATGCTATAAGTTACAGTAAATACCTACAAGCAACATAGTCACATATGGGATCCAAAAAAACACTGATGCAAAAACGACACAAGCAACCCTCTATGTGTGGGATATAAAATATGGAGACACTTGTCAAACACACAACATAATCAAGCTCAAAAATAAAGGTCGTTATCCAACATTTGCAGGGTAAAAAAAATTCAGTCAAGCATTTTGCAGGGGACAACATTTCCAAGCTCGAAAATGAAGGTCGTTATAGTTCTGACAACATAAATTGGATAACCACAAGTGGGTTCAGAGCACCACCTACATATGGATTCAGACAAAGTCTAGCAAGTAAAATCACACACTACCCCATGAACTAGAGACACCTATCTGAGCACCACCTACATAAAGAATAAGACATGGCTAGCAAGTAAAATCACACACTGCCCCATGAACTGAACCCCCATGAACTAGAGACACCTATCAGAGCACCACCTACATATGGATTCAGACAAAGCTAGCAAGTAAAAATCACACACTACCCTATGAACTGAACCCCCATGAACTAGATACACCTATGGTCCAAAGCCGCCCAGACACACAAACACATTCACGGCAGCAACGACGTACAGAAACAACGGCGATGAATTTGTACTATAAGCATCGAAAAGGGGAATCACGCAAACTAAAATAAATCCCCATTCACCACCCCATACAGAAACATCTACACGCGCTTGCCGCCCCCCCCCCCCCCCCCCCCCCCCCCGACGGAACCATGAGTTCAGAACGCCGCTGCATGAGTTCAGAAAGCCGCTGCCCGACGGGATCCAACACCACAGCCGCCGCCGCGTGCATCCGCCTCCGACAGGGAGCCACATCGACAGAAATTAACGCAGAAAAATCAGCGAATAGGTCGCGCCCCAACGGAGAACTCCATGAGTTCAGAACGCCGCTGACCGATGGAATCCAACACCGCCGCCGCCGCTGCATACATCCGCCTCCGACAGAAGACGAAAACAGAGCCACCGCGACAAAATAAAAGGCAGGAATCAGCGAAGAACGAAGCAAACCTTCCCCGCCGGCGGCGACGCCTCCAACCTCCGCGGATCTCCGGCATGGCGAAGGGCCGTGGCACAGAGCGATAGGGAATCGCCTCCTCTGTTCCACCGCTGCCCGTCCCCCTCTCTCTCTCAGAGCGATAGGGCCGTGGAACAGAGCTCAGAATGGAAAGAAATTCAAAAAAAAAATCCACCGCTTAGCTGATAACGGGTACGGGCGGAGAAACCTGGTAGGAGAACCCAACCCGACGAAACGAACCCGCCCGCGACGTCGACACGCTCGAGCGCCGGACGCAGCGACGTGGAAGGACGCGCACGAATCTTCAAACGCATCGGACGGACACAAAAACGTCTGTTGCTGAAATCAAAAACAGACACCAGAAACAGAGCAAAAATCTTGATGATTGACTTGGACGAGATTTCAAAAGTTCAAAGCATAACGTCCCCTGCGCCTACAGCAGCCGACGGCTGCATGGCCACTTCCCTCTGTTTCTCCCCGCTTCCGTCAACGATGTGGGTGACCTCGGCATTATACACGTACATCCGGCACACGGCGAAGAAGACAAGGAAGTTGGCGCAGTTGAGTAGTGCAAAGAAGCCGTAGTAGAGGTCCAGCCGCGAGGCGTTAACGCCGTTAAGGTTGTTCTGGATCCACCCTCCCTGTCCGTGCCGCCGCGTGATGTGCGCTACCGTCGACAGCAGGAAGCTGCTGAGGAAGTTCCCGATGCCGAGGCTGGTCATGGAGTAGGAGGTGCCGAGGCTCTTCATCCCCTCCGGCGCCTGGTCGTAGAAGAACTCGATCTTGGCCACCTCCAGGAAGGCGTCGGCCACGCCCATGAGCATGAACTGCGGGAGCAGCACGAAGATGGAGAGCGGGATGGTCGTGCCCTTGCTGTCGAACACGCCGTTCTCGTTCGCCACGTTCAGCCGGTGCCGCTCCGTCCCCGACGCGATCACCATGATCACGATGTGGATGACGAGCCCGACGCCCATCCGCTGGAGCAGCGAGATGCCCCGCGGGTTCTTGGTCAGCCGCCGCATGAAGGGCACGAACAGGCGGTCGTAGAGCATCACGGAGACGAGCATGGAGATGGTGACGAAGCCCTGCAGGCTCGCCGGCGGGATCACGAAGCCGTCGTGGGCGCCCACGTGCCGCTCCAGCGTCGTGCCCTGCTTCACGAACAAAGTGTTGATCTGCGCCAGCATCGCGCTCGGCACGAAGGTGACGCCTAGCACCGGCAGCATCTTGAGCATCTGCTTCGTCTGCTCCACCTGCGTCACCGTGCTTAGCGACCACCGCGACGTGCTCCCGCCGGTCCTCACCGCCGCTTTTCTCAGCACACTGCAACCCCAAATAATTAACGCGACCGGCCGGACACATGTGTATCATCAAGACAGTTGATCAAATGTAATGTACGGAGTTGCATGATCGAGCACTTAAGTTGGGCGTGTATGCCAACATGGACGTCTTCTTCTTGGCGTACTGCTCGGGGTCGATCTCGTGCAGGTCTCTTGGGTCTACGGGCGCGGCGACGCGGCACTTGCGGACGGCGGCGACGATGACCCCAGCCATCTTGGCGAATGAGCTCTCGGAGGTAGGCTTGTGACGGTAGAAGGGCGTTCCGGCGGTGAAGATGTCGATGGACACGGCGAGGCCGACAGTGGGGAGCGCGTAGCCGACGGTCCAGCCGATCTTGTCCTGGATGTAGACGAGGACCGTGTTGGCGAAGAGCGTGCCGAAGAAGATGCTGAACATCCACCAGTTGAAGAAGGAGAGCTTCTGCCTGCGCTCCCGAGGCTCGTGCTCGTCGAACTGGTCGGCGCCGATGGTGGAGATATTGGGCTTGGTCCCGCCCGTTCCGACGGCGAGGGTGTACAGGGCCAGGAAAAAGACGCCCAGCTGCACGCTCGACGCCTGTTGTGGTCATAGTTCAGGTCCGCTGTGCCAACGCCGCAGCTCGCCGGATTCAGCGACGGCAGTGACACGGCCAGTCACTACCTCACGTCCTAGAATAGGCGGCATTTTTTTTGTGGCACTATCCAAAACTGCCACTAATTAGATTTTTTGGAGGCACTTTTTCGAACAGTACCTCAATTTGTTTTGTAATCTCCGACAATTTTTGTAAACTGCCTCAAAATCACGTCATTTGAGGCACAAATCAAAAGCGCCTCAAAATGGTTAACATTTAGAGGCAGTTTGATATGCCTCAATTAGTTTTCATTGGAAGCACTTTTGATTAGTGCCTCAAAATCCTGTCATTTGAGGCACAAATCAAAAGTGCCTCAAATGGTCAACTTTCAAAAGCAGTATTAGATGCCTTCAAAAGTTTCATTGGAGGCACTTTGGATTAGTGCCTCCAAAACTTGTCATTTGAGGCACAAATCGAAAGTGCCTCGAATGGTGCCTTTAAAAGTTGACCATTTGAGGCACTTTCGATTAGTGCCTTTAAAACCTGGTCATTTCTGCAATACTCCGTGGATTGTCCTTTTGCACAAAAACCCTTGGATATAACTAACTTCCGCCACCTCTCACGCTCTCTCCTTCTCGATTCCCTTTCTCATCTCCTCTCACGCTCTCTTTCCTCTCGTGATGCGCCGCCGCCATCTGCCGCTCCCACTGTCGCCGGCCCTCTCCAGCGCCGCCGTACACCAGCGCAGCCTTGCCCCTGTCTCGGCCGTCGATTCCCCGCCGCCTTGACGCCTCCTCTCTCTCTCGAGCGCGTGCCCGCGGCTAACCGTAGCCTCGGGTTTGGCTCGGTCACCAGCGCGATTCACGCATCGCCGTGCCTCTAGCCGTCTAAGGTTCCCTCCTCGAGCCCCTGCTGCTTGCTCGACCACGCCACCTCGGCCTCCCCACCCGACTCCTCCAGCCTTAAACCCTAGCAGCAGCGGCGGAGGCTGCCATCGCCGCCGATGTGGAACCGCGCGCCGCCTCCGCTGGGCACGGTCGGCGTGGACCATCCTCCGCCCCTGCCGGCCGCCGCGCCGCGCAGGCTGACCAGCCGCTCACGACGGTGGAGCTCGAGACGCAGCTCGTGGAGAAACTGAAAGAACGAGGATGTCGCCTAGAGGGGGGTGAATAGGCGTTTTAAAATAATTACGGTTTAGGCTTGAATAAATGCGGAATAAAACTAGCGTTTAATTTATCAAGCACAAAACCTAAACAAGCTAGGTTCACCTATGTGCACCAACAACTTAGCTAAGCAAGATAAACAACTAAGTGATAGCAAAAGATAACTTCAAGCTCGATGGCTATCACAAAGGTAAATGCATAAGTAAAGGTTTGGGTATAGAAGTAACCGCAAAGTGGACACGAGGAGATGTTTCCCGTAGTTCCTTCCCAATGGAAGTACGTCTACGTTGGAGGGGTGTGGAGCCACCTAGGCGCTCCAATAGCACGGATGTGCTCACCCTATTCTCCGTGAGCTTCACCCGTGAGGGATTGGCTCGTTCCACTATGAGGTCGACTTGAAGGCGTTGACCAAACCGATACACAAAGGTCGGGGAACTCCACAATGAGTTGGAGCCTCCCAACAATGCCTCGGACTTCCTCCGAGACTCACAAAGGCACCTAGGGTTACAAGCAACCCAAGATGCAACGAGAACCACAAAGAGTAATGAGCTTCTCAAACTTCACTTCCACGTATCACCGTGGAGAACTCAAACCGATGCACCTAATGCAATGGCAAGAACACAAAAGTGCTCAAAGCAATTCACTCTCAAATCCCACCAAAGCAACTAATGCTATGGAGGAAGATGAGAGGAAGAGCAAGGAAGCAACAAATGAATCCCAAGATCTAGATCCAATATGCTCCCCTCACTTAGAGGAGAGATTGATTGGTGGAGATGTAGATCTAGATCTCCTCTCTTGTTTCCCTCAAGAAGAGCAAGAATCATTGGAGGGATTGAGAGAAAGCAAGCTTTTGGAGGTCAACAATGGAGGCAAAACTTGCAAGAAAGGTTGGGGAACCATTGGGGAAGAAGGCCCCTTAAATAGGTCACCCAAATATCCAACCGTTGGGTGCAGATTCGCGCCGGGGCGGTACTACCGCTGGTTTAGGCGGTACTACCGCCCCCTGGAAGGTCCGGAAGACACAACGGGAAGAAAACAGCTTCCAGGCAGCGGTACTACCCCTTAACCCAGCGGTACTACCGGAAATAGGCTTCAGAACCCGTTTCTGGCGGTACCGCGGGCGGTACTACCGCCACTGGGAAAACAGCAAAAATAGCATACACCAAAACGGCAATATCTTTTGCATCCGGACTCCGTTTTTGATGATCTTTGGCTCGTTGGAATCACGACAACGAGCTCATCAAGATTATACATAGAAACATCATTGTCCAACAATGAATCATAAAACCAAATGTGGAAAGGTTAAACCTCTCGAAAAAAGAACAACCGGTAAAACCTCCAACACCAAAAACGCTATAAGTTTTCCATACGAAATCCGTTTTTGATGAACTTGAGCTTGCCGTGAAGATCATGACAAGCTCTAAAACCACACATGGAGGAAAGCCAAATAATAACCAAGAAAGATGATGCCAAGTATGCAAAGGTTTGAGCTCTCTCCGAACGATACGATCAAGTTACTCATTCGAGAGCCCCTCTTGAAAGTGTGGCATCTATCCTATAATCCGGTCTCTCACTAACACCATGAGACCGGTAAAATAGAAACCCTATCAAGGTCATACCTTTGCCTTGCGCAATCCACTTGAGCTAGATGATGACGATCTTGATCACCTCAAGTTGGATCACCTTTCTTGATTGCGCTCCGCTTGGTGAAGACTTGTGAAATGCTCCCCCATACACAATATGGGAGAGCCACTTTTAGGAACATCTTCACTTGACCATTATCTTGATGACGACCACCGCTTGACGTCATCCGCCATGGGCTATATGGAATCTTCCTTTTGATGCATGCCCATGGGAAGATACCTAACCCCACATAGATACTCCACACACACATATATGGGTTAGTTCACAAAGCTATATAGACAATTGCTTACCATACCATTGGATCACAAGATCCCACATGGTACAACATGTAGCTTTGTGTGTTGATCACTTGAATCCATCCTTTCCACTTAGCCTTGATCAACTTTGTATCTTTTCTTCTTTCTTGATCAATGATGATGTCTTGAAGGTGAGCATGAATATCCACGGTATTCTATTCTTCAAGACATACTTGCAATATGCTCAACTCTATATAAGACCATTCTTCATATAAACCCTTGAAAGATCTTGGTCATCTTATAAGCTTCTAGAGTCCAACACATGAACTCCAATCTTTCCTATGGACAAGATCTATAAGAATATCTCAATGCAAACATTAGTCCATAAGGATTGTCATTAATTACCAAAACCACGCATGGGGCAACACATGCACTTTCAATCTCCCCCATTTTGGTAATTGATGACAATCCCTTTTACGAGGGTTTATATAAGAATTAAGCAACCATGCACAACAAAGAGCAAGGATGCAAGAGCATGAAAGGCAAATGCTTAAGAACAAACTAAAGCATAAAACCAAATTCCCTTAAACCCTCTAAACTTCTCCCCCATTGGCATCCATTGCCGAAATGGGTGAAATTTTTAGAAGGCCAATATAATAAGACTCCCCCATAAAGTTGCATTTCTCAAGATATGAGTGAAATCAAATGCACATATTCAATGACGAATAGATTGAGGGAGATCAAATTATATTGAGATCCAAAGATTGCAAAAGGATGATATGGTGAAAAGGGTATCAACGAATGAAACATGCAATCAAAGAATCCAAATCCAATTGAACAAAAGATTTTATGATTTGAACAAAACAATGTTTCGAGAGAAAATAGAGGAGCTCCCCAATATCATGTACTATTTAGAAATTGTATATTTGAGTACACGTGCACAAAGATGGAATCATCACTCCCCCATAATCCTTTGAAACACAAAACATGTGCAAGAGAGAATGTATAAAACAAGGCATAACACTTGCAACAATCATATGGTTGAGCATCAAATAGAAGACCGACAAAATATCCAAATGCGAGAACATTTAAAAGATTTAGGCTCAACCAAATGATGTGTGTGACATAGCAAAGCCTTTTATAAGAGTACATCATAGGTGAGCATTGAGCATCACCATAGTCTCAAAGGAATGATAAGCAAGGAGCAAAGCATGTCATTTCAACACACACAACCGACAAAAATGAGTGCACAAGATCCAATAAAATAGGGCAAGCACTCATAAGGCAAATATTTTCCGGAGCCACCAAAAGATCCAAAAACATAAAAGAGGTGGACACCAAGGAAATAGGATATCAATTTGCGATGTAACATTTCTCATGTGTATAGATTTCTAAGTAGATAACAATCATATGATATACATCCACAAAGAAACATGTACACACAAAATAGTTACTAAAGAGAAGAACATGATACCCAAGAGGAAGTCATATATACACCATTAAGATCTTTGCTTAAAAGCATAGCACATAGCTCAAATTTATCTTAAAGGATATAAATAGACTTCCAACACAAACGCATCAAAGGCATCACAAATATCCACAAGGGAAAAGTGATAGTTGGGATGCTTTGAGAAGGAAACAAGTATCACAAGGAACAAAAGAAATCATGCCAAGATGCAACCTACACAAGGTTGAATGCAAGAAATGTATGCATGAGGTAGATACTTGTTACCGAGATGGCATTGGTGATGTAAAGATTAGCAATCACGATCATCATAGCTTGGCTTCAATAGCACATGGTGAGAGCACCTTCCTTATGAATGAGACAAGGCATCCAATGCATCTCCGAAGTACCTAAAACACAATTCAAGTACAAAATGGTCCCCAAACATATTGGGTCCGAAGTAGTTAGGAAACTACAATACATAGGACAAACTCCACATGAATATGTGCATATGGATATGAAATTGAATTTCATGCACATCTTAGCCGATTTAGGATTCGGTGGAGTTTACCCGATATATTGGATCAAAGAAAGTAAACATGCCATAATTTATACATGAAGTAAATATGCATGTCAAGACCTTCAAGAACCAAAGAAGACACGATTTGGACAAAATACAAAGAATACCAAGAAGGCACACCAAAGTGTGACATGCAAGAGAATTGTCCAAATTATATCAAAACCCAAATCAACACATGATTGAGAAAGATACCAAAAAGAGATACCAAATGAAAGATATATCAAGGAATGAGATAACTAACTCCCAAAGAGAGAAAGATTCCAACAAATAGACCAAACCCTCTACACTTTCTATGATGGCACAAAGTACCAAGACAAAAAGGTTTGTCTTTCCACGAGACATGTCATCGGGCTCAAACACCAATTTAAAATAGATCAAGTAGCAATTGAAGACAAATAATGTTCTAAAGCATATAGGATAGCTCCCCCAAGATTTGTGCATTATTTATGATCTTGCATTGGAATGCAAAATGCACACAAATGGGATCATTACACTCCAAATATATTATTCAAACACTAGTCATGTTCAAGAAAAGCAATAAGATCCAATACCAATTTAAAAGATGGTGTTCTACTCAAAATAGGATAGCTCCCCCAAGAATAGTGCATTATCTTAGAAGTATGACTTTGAATGTAAATGCACAAGAATGGGATCACGGCTTTTCCTATTTTAAGGAAAACAAAACAACATGAGTAGAGCAAGAGGATCCAAAGGTCAAGGAAGACAAAAGAAAGTTTGATCAAAACTAATCCTTGGCAATAAATAAGGCAATTAAGAGCAAAGACCAAAGTAAATATGATCAATATACTTTACCACAAATAAGATTATCACTTGTAAAGACAAGTAATGTATGGAGATAATTCTCGGTGGTAAATGACAAAGATATTCAAGATCATATTCTCAAAACAAGAGCGAATAGGCAAATATGGAACTTGTTTGAGAAACATGCCACATAGGAACAAGATAATTTACAATATCAATTCTAAGTGGCAAAACCTCACTTGTTCACATTTTCTAGGTTCGTAATATGCACAATGCTTATTACTCCCCCATAATGTGATAATCCATTTGTTTTCAACAAGAGGCAAACAAAAACCAAATAGAGATAGTTAATGGACATTTAGAATTCGAATTTCTCATGAGCATGACATACCACATAGAGACTAGATAATATTGATATATCAACACTAAGTGGTATTCCTCATGTATACACATTTTTAGGATTGTGACGTGCCGAAAGCATATCACTCCCCAAAATGGGAAAGTCCATTAAACTATCACAAGAGCCAATTAAGATAAAAACAAGAAGCAATAGAGGCTCAACACAAACACACACAACCATGATGTGCAAACCAACATACACACACTAGATTACTCAAGATAGGTAAGTGGTAGGCACATCATAGTCAAACACATGCAAGGTACAAAACCAAACACATGCAAGGGGCAAGCAACTTTCAATGTATATATAATTTAAATACACGTTACCGCAAGGAGGCACGTTGGATATAAGATAGAGATATGAAAATCCAAATGACTTGGCTTGAGAGATATGATTGATGAAGATCCCTTAATTCTTCATAATGTAGCCAAGTCTCCACGCCCTCCACAACACCTATTGATCAAGTTTTAGCTTGTTGGTCCCCAACCAAGTTGGGTCCTAAGAGGTTAGTCACAATAGGCTTGGCCACCCAAATGGTTCTTTTCTTGACACCACTTTGAGTACCAACAAATTTGGCAAACACATTGCCAACCTTATCCTTCTCAAGAGAGTAAACATCATCAATTATGATTGGGTTGGATAAGGTACCGTTAGTGCATGAAGAAGCAAGATGTCCCTTCTCGCGGCATAGATAGCAACATCTACTTCCACCTTTCTTCTTAGTTGATTTCTCAACTTGAGAAGCTTTAGCTTGATTCTCCTTGGAAGTGGCCTTTCTTCAATTTGGTACTTGAGTATGAACTTGAGGCCGCTTCCCTTGTTGCTTCTCACTTAAATGCTTCTTCTTCATTGGGCAAGATCTCACATGATGCCCTTCAATCTTGCACTTGAAGCAAACAATCTTGGCCGAATCTTTTACTTGTTCTAGGCCCTTCTTCTTGATGGTCTTGTGCTTCTTCTTGATGTTGGACTTCTTCTTAACATCGGAGTTGAATCCAAGTCCACTCTTGTCATTGGGAGATTTTTGCACACTCAACATATTGTCAAGTGCCGACTTCCCAACATGACGCTTTTCCAAGTCTTTCTTCAAAGAAGTGACTTGCGCCTTGAGCTCTTTGATTTCCTCTACATGGTTAGTTTCAACACAAGTACTAGAGGAAGTAGATGCTTCATTGTTAGAGCAACAAGGCATGGAAAGCAATTCATCACAAGATGTAGAAATATCATGAGTGGATGAACTACTAGGACTAGCACATGGCAATATAACATTTCGAGTAGAAGTTGTGCCATTGTCCACATGAGGCTCACAAGATGTTACCTTAGTTGAAGTAGCCTCATGAGCTAACTTTAGCCGATCATGGGAGACTAGAAGATCATTATGAGAGCTCGAGAGCTTTTCATGACTTTCTTCCAATTTCCTATAATTGCTTGTTAGCAACTCAAGTTGAGCCCTTAGCTCAACATTCTCCTTTAATATGGATGCTTCACAATAAGTAGAGTTAGTAGCACAAGCATCATCATTTTTAGATTTGAGGACATTAGAAAGAGCAAGAGCATGATCTTCTCTTAATTTAGAAAAGTCTAAACTATAAGATTCCTCAAGACTACAAAGTTTTTCCTCAAGGATCCTTCTACGCTCTTGCTCTTCATTAAGAGCAATAGAAAGATCCCCGATCTCATCGGTGTAGTCTTGCTCACGACCTTCCATTTCCACAATGGTGTCCTCATGCTCATAAATAAGTTTATTGACCTCAATAGCATTAGCCATGATTTCCATGAAGTTAGAGCGAGCATTTTTATCTTTACTCAAAGCAAGAAAGACAATTTCACCTTTCTTATTTAGAGAATCAACAATATCATTCTCTTCATTATTATCATCATCTTTAGATTTAATGGGGTTCAAAGTAGGAGATACCTTTGACTCCTTAGCCATAAGGCAAAAGATGGTCGATGAAGATGAAACATTACTTGAGGCACCACTCAAGTACACATCTTGTTCCATAGGAAGTTGGGTTTCCTCTACAATGTTAGTGACCAACGGAATAGAGGAAACACACGCATTTGTAGTATGGCAACAAGATAAAGCAAGCATATCATCATGAGATATAGACGAGCAATTTTGACAAGATATGCAAGGACTATCAACACAAGCATGTAAAGCATGAACGGTGCTAGATGTGTTTAAGTCCAAAGGTAGATCATTGCAACAATGTTGAGGCAAAGAATCATCAATAGTAAGTTTACTATCATTGTTGCAAAGTCTAGCACTACTCACCATCTCATTAGGTTGTGGCTTACCACATGTTGGTGAAGTAGAGGAAGTTGAGAACTCATCACGCCCGGAAGTGGAGGGAGAACAATCATCCTCAATAATATTGGACACATCATATTTGTCTTGAAGCTTTGTCCATAAATCATGAGCATTCCGAAAAGGCATGATTGACTCAAGAACTACATTGCTCAAAACACCAACAATAGCATGAGATACTAGAGAATTGAGATAAGAGTTTTCCTCATCCTCTAAAGATAACTTTTGGAGATCCTTTGGAGGAGGAAAATCCATATCTACAATTCTCTCCATTTTTGGGCCATACACCCGAAAAAGATTAAGCATGCGAATTTTCCAAACATCATAATTTGTGCCATCGAATATGAAAGTGGGATCATTTGCTAAGTCTCTAAACGACATCTTTACTCTCAAGGCGGTGAAGCCTAATAAGAGAGCCTGGCTCTGATACCAATTGAAAGAACGAGGATGTCGCCTAGGGGGGGGTGAATAGGCGTTTTAAAATAATTACGGTTTAGGCTTGAATAAATGCGGAATAAAACTAGCGTTTAATTTATCAAGCACAAAACCTAAACAAGCTAGGTTCACCTATGTGCACCAACAACTTATGCTAAGCAAGATAACAACTAAGTGATAGCAAATAGATAACTTCAAGCTCGATGGCTATCACAAAGGTAAATGCATAAGTAAAGGTTTGGGTATAGAAGTAACCGCAAAGTGGACACGAGGAGATGTTTCCCGTAGTTCCTTCCCAATGGAAGTACGTCTACGTTGGAGGGGTGTGGAGCCACCTAGGCGCTCCAATAGCACGGATGTGCTCACCCTATTCTCCGTGAGCTTCACCCGTGAGGGATTGGCTCGTTCCACTATGAGGTCGACTTGAAGGCGTTGACCAAACCGATACACAAAGGTCGGGGAACTCCACAATGAGTTGGAGCCTCCCAACAATGCCTCGGACTTCCTCCGAGACTCACAAAGGCACCTAGGGTTACAAGCAACCCAAGATGCAACGAGAACCACAAAGAGTAATGAGCTTCTCAAACTTCACTCCACGAATCACCGTGGAGAACTCAAACCGATGCACCTAATGCAATGGCAAGAACACAAGAAGTGCTCAAAGCAATTCACTCTCAAATCCCACCAAAGCAACTAATGCTATGGAGGAAGATGAGAGGAAGAGCAAGGAAGCAACAAATGAATCCCAAGATCTAGATCCAATATGCTCCCCTCACTTAGAGGAGAGATTGATTGGTGGAGATGTAGATCTAGATCTCCTCTCTTGTTTCCCTCAAGAATGAGCAAGAATCATTGGAGGGATTGAGAGAAAGCAAGCTTTTGGAGGTCAACAATGGAGGGCAAAACTTGCAAGAAAGGTTGGGGAACCATTGGGGAAGAAGGCCCCTTAAATAGGTCACCCAAATATCCAACCGTTGGGTGCAGATTCGCGCCGGGGCGGTACTACCGCTGGTTTAGGCGGTACTACCGCCCCCTGGAAGGTCCGGAAGACACAACGGGAAGAAAACAGCTTCCAGGCAGCGGTACTACCCCTTAACCCAGCGGTACTACCGGAAATAGGCTTCAGAACCCGTTTCTGGCGGTACCGCGGGCGGTACTACCGCCACTGGGAAAACAGCAAAAATAGCATACACCAAAACGGCAATATCTTTTGCATCCGGACTCCGTTTTTGATGATCTTTGGCTCGTTGGAATCACGACAACGAGCTCATCAAGATTATACATAGAAACATCATTGTCCAACAATGAATCATAAAACCAAATGTGGAAAGGTTAAACCTCTCGAAAAAAAACAACCGGTAAAACCTCCAACACCAAAAACGCTATAAGTTTTCCATACGAAATCCGTTTTTGATGAACTTGAGCTTGCCGTGAAGATCATGACAAGCTCTAAAACCACACATGGAGGAAAGCCAAATAATAACCAAGAAAGATGATGCCAAGTATGCAAAGGTTTGAGCTCTCTCCGAATGATACGATCAAGTTACTCATTCGAGAGCCCCTCTTGAAAGTGTGGCATCTATCCTATAATCCGGTCTCTCACTAACACCATGAGACCGGTAAAATAGAAACCCTATCAAGGTCATACCTTTGCCTTGCGCAATCCACTTGAGCTAGATGATGACGATCTTGATCACCTCAAGTTGGATCACCTTTCTTGATTGCGCTCCGCTTGATGAAGACTTGTGAAATGCTCCCCCATACACAATATGGGAGAGCCACTTTTAGGAACATCTTCACTTGACCATTATCTTGATGACGACCACCGCTTGACGTCATCCGCCATGGGCTATATGGAACTTCCTTTTGATGCACGCCCATGGGAAGATACCTAACCCCACATAGATACTCCACACACATATATATGGGTTAGTTCACAAAGCTATATAGACAATTGCTTACCACACCATTGGATCACAAGATCCCACATGGTACAACATGTAGCTTTGTGTGTTGATCACTTGAATCCATCCTTTCCACTTAGCCTTGATCAACTTTGTATCTTTTCTTATTTCTTGATCAATGATGATGTCTTGAAGGTGAGCGTGAATATCCACGGTATTCTATTCTTCAAGACATACTTGTAAATATGCTCAACTCTATATAAGACCATTCTTCATATAAACCCTTGAAAGGATCTTGGTCATCTTATAAGCTTCTAGGGTCCAACACATGAACTCCAATCTTTCCTATGTACAAGATCTATAAGAATATCTCAATGCAAACATTAGTCCATAAGGATTGTCATTAATTACCAAAACCACGCATGGGGCAACACATGCACTTTCAGAAACTTCGCAAGTGGCACCAGCTCAACTCCAAGCACCACGGTGACAAGCGCAAGTTGGGCTTCGTCGAGGCGCAGAAGGAGGACATGCACCCCGAGCACTTCCACAAAATTATCAGGTAACCACGCCGCCTCAGGATATTTCGTGCTTCCTCCAGTTCGCGTGGCTGGATTTTGACCCTTTGGTGCTCATGTAGGCTTGTGATGCCTATGATTTTAGGTCGTCCTGTAGCTGTGTGTAGCTTTGAACTAGTGGCATGTCTGTGATAGGCTTCTCGTCTGAAGTTAGTGGTCGCACGAGCATATAGTTTTGTATTACTTATGGGATTTATGGTTGTAACTGTGTTTCTGTAGTGTTTAGGTTTTGACTTACCTGTGTTATGTTCTGCCCGAAATTACTTTGTGATGCTCGTGTGCCATGATGAATTCAGATATCTAAATTAGATAACATGAATATATCATATCAGGTAGTTGGTGAGGCTCATATTTGATCTACTTCATTGCTCAGGTAGCTAAACCAGACATGTAAGTTGAGAAATCAAATTGTTTTTAAGATTTCTTGGCAGCTAGCATCCTTATTGGAGAGCCTAGAATTCTCTTGGACCAGATGTTCAGATACGTATAGCTTATAATGACACACCTTTCCGTGTAGACGTACAAACAACATAATGTGAACCTAATGTTAACTGCTTCCAGTTTAGTACATTTTTAAATTGATATTGCAGCAGTCCAGAACTGGCTTATACTAATGTTAACTGCTTCCAATTTAGTACATTTTATGGAAAGGCATGCACTTAGAAATTTGATAATGGTCTTGTTACAACTATGTTTTACCTGCCCTTTTTCCTGTAATATCATTGATGCCTCTCTTATACAGCCAGCTGATTTAATGTTCTTGTTTCAGGAGTTGCCATGTTTATAGGTTTGGGATTTCTCTGGCTGAGCTGCTCAGAGGGTATGTGATGACCTCCACCTCAGAGGGTCTGTGTGAATGTGAAGACCTCCATCTGTGACCATGGCTTTTGGACAGGTACAGGCTGGTTCAGATGAATTTCCAATTATATAACTACTTCCTTCACTACAATTCATATAAATTTATATGGATATGGTACAATTGAGTAAGATACAAGCAGGTTCTTCTTCTTTGCACTGTTAATATCATTAAAACATCACATCGTTCCATTTTATCTCTGCATGTGGTGCTGTGAAAATAACGAAAATATATTAGATACTATTACTATCTTCAACATCGGTATAAAAATAATTAACAGTTTTCTCCATTCAAAATTTTCACATTACATAATGTAATAAGCAATTCTGGATCCTTGTTATTAAGCATAGTTGCTGATAACTGACAAATATTTTTTAGGAGTTTCAGATGGTACACTACCTATAGTGGAGGCGTTATAATCTACTGCTATAGCTGGCATCATGCATTCTGTAATGCCAAACAATAACTCCTGATTGTGGGAGGGCAGAACCAACTATTATAATTGACATTTATTTCTAGAAGTTTACCACTCTCAAGTTTTCCTTTCAGACCCAAACGGTACCAATTATTTATCCACTGAAAGGATTTGCATCTGGATTACGGTCATGATGTTTCTTTTGGCAATGTCTAATGTTAAAATCGCTTTAAATAGATTTATGAGGTTTGTAGAAGAATGACTTAGAATGTTAATTCCAATTCTTGTTCATGCAATAGGCTATGGTTTTTACTATTTATTGTTTATGTTGTGTACTACAACCGCCATCTTGAAATAGATGATATCTTAGAGATTTTGTACCCATCAACCGGCCATTGTGATCTTTCTGTCCTGAGCATTACAGTATGTGTCACTTGTAGTTATGTATTTAACTTAAGGTAGCGACCCCCTATTGCTGGCCTGGACATTGGTAGCTAACAGGTGGATAGGAAGATGTTGACGTCGTGTTGCTCCATTGCTGATGATAGTTTTGTATTGTTTGCAGAGGAGCAGAAACTGCTGCTGCAGATCGCTGGCGGCGTGGTGAGCAGGTTTAACCGTGGACGGCAAGGTACTGGGTGGTGGATAGTACGATGTTGACATCGCGTTGCTCCATTGCTGCTGACAGTTTTGTATTCTTTGCAGAGGAGTAGAAGCTGCTGCTGCAGATCGCCGGCGGCGTGGCGAGCAGGATTAACCGTGGACGGCAAGGTACTAGGCGCCGACACGGCAAGCAGGATCAAGGGAGCCGGTGACACGCTGGCCTTCTCCCCTAACCGTAGGTGACAAATTATGAGGTTTAGATAGCAAAGGTGTTCGTGATGTTTCTACTAGTATAGAGAAGATAGGAGTTCACAAGTTCTTGATTCACATGAGTTTGGTAGTAGTTGTTATAGCTGTTGATCTTCTCAGTTCATTTTTGTAAGCAGTAAGTGCCCGGAATTGCAGTTTTGTAAGCAAACTTGATAGAATACTTCCATTTCTTGCTTGTTTGAATTGTTTACTGGAATTGATTGGTAAATGTTGGAATTGTGTACTACAAAGACTGCCTTTATTTGTATTTGAAGTGCTAGTACATGTATTTGGAGGCAGTTTTTGAAGTGCCCGGTACAAGTATTTGAAGGCAGTATTTAAAGTGCCAGCAAGTGAATTTGGAGGCATTTTTAGAAGTGCAGGTAAATGAATTTGTTGGCACTTTTAGTACTGCCAGTAATTGAATTTAGAGGCACTTTTAGAAGTGCAAGTAAATGAATTTGGAGGCACTTTTAGTACTGCCAGTAAATGAATTTAGAGGCAGATTTTGAAAACTGCCATTAAATACATTTCCCAACATGAATAAAACTAACACTTTTTTTTCTGCCTGCAAAAACATTTACCGGCACTTTTTCAATAATTGGAGGCACTTTTCAATGCCTCTGAACAAGGGATGTGACGTAGTGAGTGTCAGCAGGACCATTCCCTGCGCAAGAATCAGTAGCGGAATACGTGGATGGCTGTCAGTACTCACTACACATAACTTAACGGAATATGTAGACCACATCAATGAATTAATTCATCGCCTGAAGTAGCCATCCAAACGTACAGTTTTTTTTTTTTTTTTGAAAACTTTGTCGGGCGCATAGACGCGTTGAGCTTCGATGCCGGACGCGTTGGCAGTCGTGGGCTTAATGTTCTCTTGATTTTCGGCCTTTTTACCGTGGCCCAGCTAAACATACCCTCGGAACATCCTAATTCAGTTTTTTTCTTCCCTACATTTTCTGAAAAGAAATCATGTTCTAAAATAGTTCAATTCGACAGAAATTTATGGATTATTAAGAAATTTTTATTTTTATTGATTTAAATTAGACCTAATTTTCTAGAAACTAATATTCTTTCATTTCATTTTTTTATAATTTTGTTCTCGTTCTGAATCTTGTTGTACTCCTAGTTTGAAACGTGTGCAAAATCACCTCATCTTACGAATGCTATTGTTTTTAGTCACTATAGTCAGGGGGAGAACACCTCAATTCGCAAAAAAGTATAGTCAATACTCAAGAGTCGCATTTATGTGAGAACTGTGAACTAGCAACTCGGTACGATAACTAGGAGGATAGTTGTATCTCTTAGTCCACCAAAGATTAAACCACACATTTGGGAATCTTTGCATCTCATTACGTCAAATCATACTTCTATTGGGGGGTGGGATTCATGTTCATGACCATGTGTGTATCCTGACTTCGATCTCCAAATTCATCAACTCTAATAGATACTCAAACTTCGATCTCCAAATTCATCAACTCTAATAGATACTCAAACGTCGCATGCTCAAAAACTATTTTTTAGTATAACACGTGATCTACCACATTCGATATGCAAAAACGCGTGCTAAAACGTTTTCTCATTCTAATTCGAACATATGTTTCCCACATGCATATGCATAAATCAAACATGAACACATAGTTCAAGCACATATTAAAGCATTGCAAGCACAAGTTTATAACTAAAACTGCATAGTCGAACGACAAAAACAACATAGTTCAACGAGAACTAAAACAGGTGCAAACACAAATCATAATAAAACTTGAGCATATGATGATCCGGCCGCTGAAGGAGGGGGTGTACGAGCCGGCGAGGGGGAGAGAGTGAGGAAATGGGAGTGAAACTTCGCTCCCGCCACATATAGTTCTTTAGTACGTACAAAACAAGGCTCTTGTATTCAAAATGTGCAGTACATGAGGGCCAATTTTTTCATATACGTACACAAAAATTGACCCTTTCTTTAGCCTCGGGCGGACAAATACTAGCAGTTTCTTTTTTTTTTTGCATCCTTTTTGCGTATGACTAGAGTTGCTCTAGCGCGACGTGAGTGTCCGTACCCTGCGCAAGTGTATGTTATACTGGGAGTTTCTCAAATGAAAAAGCCAACCATACTACGGCTGTACCATATATAGATCGAGGTGTCTCCAGACAAAAAAAAACCATTGTGTTCGGTACACTCGATCGGATGGCTTATCACTAGAAGTAGAAGAATATGATTTGCTCCCGGCAAGAGGACACTCTGATAACGTTTTCATTCTGTTCCTTTCGCACACTACTCGCACGGTGAGCAAACGCTAACGGTCGAGCCTCGAGCAGCCATCGCAGATGAGAACGGCCGCACATGCGGCCGCACGCATCACGTATACTGTCGTAACCATAGAATTCCCTTCATACACAAAAGGATGTCACCTAGACCAAATTTGCATGTATCTACACACTAAATTATGTTTAGATACATTTAAATTTAGACTAGGTTGAGAAATCCTTTTCTGAACGGAGGGAGTAGTAGATATGACAAAGCTAGACGGAGAGGATCGAGAAAGAGGCAGATGGATGTGCAACACTTACAAGGAGGTAGATGACGGAGGCGACCATGAAGGTGCGGTAGCGGCCGAGGTGCGCGTCGGCGATGTAGGCGCCGACGACGGGCGTCATCCAGACGGTTCCCACCCAGTTGGTGACGTTGTTGGCCGACAGCACCGTGCCCTGGTGCAGCTCTTTCGTCAGGTACAGCACCAGGTTCGACGAGACGCCGTAGTAGGCCAATCGCTCGAACACCTCGTACACTGTCGACAAATTAACCAAGCACACACGATTTACATTATTAAGTGTACATTTGGCAAGTGAGTAGTAGCTTTTCTGTAGCAAGCTCGAGATAATAATAGATAGTCAGACTTTCAGAAAGCGGCCACCTAGATAGCAGCAAGAAGAAGTAGATCTTTGTAGTACAAGAAAGAAAGAGATGGCTTGCATATCATTTTGACTCTTTCTCCTACAACGGGGACCAGCCGTGCGGATCTTCCAGCGCTCCTAGATCTTAGTATTATATACCCACAAGAGGTGGGGACAAGGAGATTTGGCTCATGGGTGCATATGCACCCATTATGTAATTTTTTTAGTTTTTTTTCACAATGTCAAAAAATTCCGGAAAAACATCCGGGTGTAGATTACAACATGATGTGTTAGCACAAAAAAATTCAGGGTGAAAAAACTTTTTTTGTGATCTGTACAAAAAAGAGAAAAAACTGACGCGTATATATACGTTTCGGTGTGTCCGGATTTGTCTTTTTTGCACAGGTTGCAAAAAAAAAAAATTCTTCACGAAACTTTTTGTGTCAACATGAAATGTCATGAACTGCATGCAAAAAAAATTTTTTTGGAATTTTTTGACATTTCAAAAAATGTTTTCCGGGTAGTGGGTGCATCTACACCCACAACCCGTATTGAATTTCCGCAAGAGGTCGGCACTTCTCACCAAACCATAACCATCGCACAGTCAAAAGAGAAAGAGTTGATCGTGGGAAACACCTTCATGGAGAGGGTTTAGACAAGCTTAGAAAACAACTACTCTTAACTTAGAAAACCAGCTACTCGTAGTACGCGTTACGACCTTATCGTCCTTTCCATGGACAATGGAGATACCTTTGCTGGCTGGAATCATACTTACTTCCCAAGAATAAGTCACAGGTGGGTCCGTGAATGCTGACTATTTAGTGGTACATACAAGGGTTAATCCCAACCCCTATGTACGAGTCCCACCAGACAAGCCTAACAAGACAACGATTGCTCCTGATTTTCTTTCTGCAAACTCGATCTGTTTGGACTAACACCACGAACAAAACATCGATTTTGTCGTTGCTGCATTATTTCGCTTTCTTAAGTGACACAAACATTGGTGCCGGCTCATGGGATGACACAAACCATAATAAACTACCTAACGTGATGTACTGCTAAGATCCTAAGCTAACTGGAGCAAGATGCTTGTCAGGCTGTCAAGCGTTGACACTATCTGGCCAGTGTGGTTACTGCAGAGCACGGGCCACGGTGGATGTATTATTATGTTAACAGAGGATCGACGTGGGATACTGCCACTTATTAATACCGAGTGATCGATGGTTGCGAGTTTAATTTTTTTTTGTAGAATAACACTATCTCTATTGCATAAAATCACATCGTATTACAGGAACAGAAAGGAAAAGTAAATGTTCAATGAAGCCATCTATCGGCGATTGGAATTATTATGACTTCCTGCTTTGCCCTATGAATAACGATTGCAATTTCGTCAGTGAACTTCCTTCTGCACCTCGAAAGGTTTGGCCTGACCCCTTCCAAAATGGAGTCATTCATTCCTCGTTGTAGTACAAATTGACCAGGCCCCTAGAATAAGAGTCTCGGAGAAGAAGGATGGTTGCGAGTCGAGGGGCAAGTACGTGCGCACATCACGTATCTGTAACCGGTGACTTTGGAGATCTTTCCAGGTGCGGCTAAACCAACTTGAGCTATCACCCACCCGATCCAATCCAATCCCTACCGAACGATTCCTGATATTCTTGACCATGCCACAATTATATATATGCACGTGGCCAGCAGAGAAAAAAATGGATAGGAAAACAAGCTCGTGGTGCTCAACAACTGACATGTCGACTCTCTGCCCTCGCTGTTTCGTTTCAGTATTTTTATTGCTTTTTCTTCTTTCGAAATTATCGAGAAACCATGGCTAGGAGGCCGGAGCTGGACAGCGCATGAACAGAACCTGAGAAGCAAAGGATTTCGCTCTAGAGCTACAAAAATACTGCGAGTAATTACACAAGATTCTTGCTTAAGTCGATCCAGACGTGCATGCTTACGTACCTACGATGAAGGAGCAGGCTCTCCACCCTCCTCGCTTGGACCGGAGGATGGGGTTGCCGTGGAGGTCCGTGGTGCCGTCCTGCGTGTACTCGCCGTCGCCGCCGCCGCCAGCCTCCAGCTGCGTCGTCGTCCCCGCCATGGACGCCGGCCCTCTCCGAGCTCCCCTTGAAGCTCTGTCTGTGTATGGGAGGAAGAGAGGGAGGGAGAGATGGGTGTGTGTGAAGGGCACTGCAAGTTGATCAGGCCGGCTGCATGAGCTTCTCTAGTTGTCCATTTATATAAGATTAGTCACAATGGAGAGTAACTTAGACTAGTAACATGCATATGTTACTACTCTAAGTTACTACCTCCGTAGTGGGGAGTAACATGTGTGTAGTGTCATATTTAATAGGTTGTACACTCATCTTGCCTTGAAATGTGTGATGTTATGGTAACATAGCTAGTTACCACAACCATCCCTCTCCTCATTAATTACCCGCCACATCAGATTTTTTGCGTATGTGGCACTGATGTTACTCCTATGTTACTCCCCATTTTGACTAGTCTAAGCAACTTGGCAAGTGGTGAGGCTGGACTGATGGAGACTACCAAGGTGCTTGGACTGCGGGTTTTTGAGCAACGCAACAAGAAACTGAAAACAAACCCGGCGGTTTGGCGGATTGATACGCCAAGGACGCAGTACCGTATTGTGTTCTGTACTTCTGTCTGCAATGTACTAGTACAAGATATCTACTTATTAGATCCCGCAAAAAAATCGTACCTTATAAGTTACTAGTGGAATGCCCGTGTGTTGCCACGGCTTATCTAAGTCCGAAAACTTAACACTCTATTTTATAGCGTAAAATTTTGTCCATGATGTCTCCTTAAATAAGAAATTAAGTAACATAACTCTTTAAGCCTAAATAGTCTGAGTAAAAGAAAAAAACAACAAGGTGATTAGGCTATGCTTTAATTTTATACGACGATTTTGATTTTTGTTATGGTGGAGCTTGTGAATTCATTCCAAAT
Organism: Poa pratensis; assembly: GCA_947311845.1. NCBI lineage: Eukaryota > Viridiplantae > Streptophyta > Magnoliopsida > Poales > Poaceae > Poa > Poa pratensis. The sequence goes on along the minus strand of CAMZMU010000060.1, from coordinate 3,859,198 downwards.
CACGCGAGCAATAAGCATAGCGAGGGAACTTGCAGCCTTAGGTTGTTAGTCGACACCGCCTTGGGTTGTTTCTCGACACTCTGTCTATGGCAATGCATTAAGGTGTTCAAAACATATATAGAAGGTACATATTTATCTATTTATAATTTATTTGTTGAGTACTTTAAAAATATTGTTTATCGATTAATTTATTTTTTGCCCGGGTGAGAAAACAAATGAATAGAACTGCGTTCTTTACAAGGGAATTGGTTTTAGCTCAAGAAGATTAAGGCCTAGTTATCACAAAGACAGTACAACGCGGGCCACTTAAACGCTTGAGCGCTAACAAAAATACGGAATACCTAAGCGCCTTAGCTAGTAACGAGCTAAGCTTTTATTCTGTCGCTACTGAAATTAGCTCGACTGATCAGCTATGCAACGTGTGACGCTGCGCGGTAAAAGAAAAAGTCTCTGCCACACAGAAAACCGACAGGCACCATACGCTCACTCTCCAGGACCCAGTCTCCCACTCAAGCTCCCTGCCCGACCACCACCGTGACCAGTAACCATCCCCTCCCCTTCCAACCCACTGCTGGCGCCATTTCTTGCTGCCGGCAGCGCCGCGCCTGTTCGGCTGTCCCTGATATTCGATTGGCGATTCGTATGGTCCTGCTTCCGAATCGTGATTTGAGTTGTGTGCACGCCGCCATGGATTTGTCGCTCCTCCGCGCCGCCGTGTATGGCCACACGGGGCAGGTCGCCCCCACTGCTCAGGTCCTCGTCGATCCCCGGAGAGCCACCTCGCAGGCTCCTCCTCGACCCCTCACCGAGGGGCACCTCCGCGGCAATCCGACAATCCCTAATCGATGTCGGCAAGCTCCGAGGAGGCGAGTAGAGCTGCGCAAGAGGCGCCTCCGCGGCGGACGACGGTGCGTGCATGACCGATGCTGCACTTGATGTTCTAAATCTCCCTAGTATGGGTGCTTCCTTTCTCTTTGTCCTTTGCATGGTGCTTATGTGATTGTGTATTTCTTCAAGTAATCAGGAGACCAATCAGGTAAGGCAAGATTTTTATATATGTGAGAATATTATGAATCAGTGAGTGATGGAGCAAATTAATTAAGATTTGAACTTTTAGTCTCTTGTGTAATCTTTATGCCAGTTCGTGTTGTTGCCATACTTGTCCATGTCCCTGTATAGTTAGGTGTACAATATGTTATGTTTTGGTCCTCTGATGGTAGCTCAAGTTCTCTAGTAGGTTCTGAGTGTGCAATGTCTATGTGAATAAAATGCATTCTATGGTAGTAGTCAGAACTTAGAAGGCTACCATCTTCTGTATTACCTGATTCTGGTTGAAGTTTGTTGTTCGTCTACCTTATAGACACCATTCATCAAAACCACGCAATGAATGAATATATGTGTCATTCTGTCTAATTGTCTGCTCCAACCTGCTTATTTATTATAAATTTAGATATTAGTAGATCCCATCTCATCTATTTTTTAATCTACCAGGTAAGGCGACATTATTTTAGTACAGTCGACCCTATGAAGGAGCCACCTATTGTCACTGCCAACATTGTGATATCCATTCTTGCCGTTGATAATTCTGTGGTGACGCAATGTCTGAGACTTCAGAGTTTTGCTAGGAAATGGGTGCATTTGCTAAGAAGTATAATATTGAACCCAAAGCTCCTAAGTGATAATATTATGAATCAGGTATGCATCATAGTTGTAGCATGCTAAATATTTCAATTTGCATTAGCTGTTTGTTTCCCTTTGTTTCTATTTAACTACATGTAAGGCTTGCAGTTTATATTGATATTTTGCTTGTTGTCGTTGCCTGCCATCAAGAAGAATATGATGATTCTAAAATGATACATGTTAACTGAATGCTCCTCCCTTTAATTCTTTTTTGTCATCACAAATATCTCACGTGTAAACAAAAAATGCACATAGATATATTCATATAATAAATAAAAAATTCAAATTTGTTTGCATCCGTTACATTTTAAAAGACATAATAATCATCAAGGAATTTGCTCAAATCTAGTCCAGCGAGTTCAAGAGCTAAGGACTTCCTTGTAGACTATGTTCACCGTGGTCGTTACTAAGGATTCGTTTCGTTTTCTCTTCTTTGAATTCTTGGTCTCGTCCTTTTCATTGACCTTGAGGGCGAGGATCTTGATGTTTCTTTTCGATGTGGCTCTGGACAACGTGACATACAACTGACCATGAGTGAACACCGGCTCCGGCAAGTACACGCCTACGATCGGGATGGTCTGCCCTTGCACCTTGTTGATCGTCATGGCATAGCTAAGCCTGATTGGGAACTGCTTCCTCTTGAATCTGAACAGGAACATGTCACCGTCTGACGGACAAAGAGGTATCCGAGGTAGAAACATCCTCTCCCCAGCGTGCTGCCCCACCATAATCTTTGTGTCTATGGCGTTTCTCTGGAACCCACGGACGACCAGCCTCTTTGGCTTGCTCCCGTAAGGCCTGGGAAGTTGCCTGCTCCTGGCGAAGGGATTCTTTGACGACCTCGATAGCTTGGTTGACCTCCTTCAACTGGATCTCACGATAATTGATGTCCTGGTCCTTGAGCTTGAGCTCTTCCTGGTGGCAGTCGGCGGCCTCTTTCAGGCGCTTGTTGGTTTCCTGCTCTTGCTCGCGCTTCTTGGCATCCAGGGATTTCATCATTTCGGCAAGAGCGGCCTCCCGGGCAGCCATTTGCTGCTCCTTGATAGCCAGCTCGCTCTCGCGGGTAGCCACCTCCAGCTCCCTGATGCATGTAAAATGCATACATGAACTTTGCATTGTTTTACTTTGTTAGCACCCGTTTTTGGCAGTTTGCCAGTTTCAGGTTCAAGGAAGAATTGGTGGCTCGAAGAAGGCGGCAAAGAAGGCTAAAATGGTGATCTGGGAAACTTTCCAGGAAAAGACGGCCAGAAGAAGGCAGCCAATAATCCGGCAACTGGAGCAAGGCGGAAGCTGGATTCAGGAATGCAAAGTTGCCTGAAGACATAGCGAGCTAAGTCAAAGGAAAGCAATAAAGATGGCAAAAAAGAAGCCAACTTGTCAAGACAAGGCAGAAAACCAACTTTCTCAAGACAAGGCAGAAAAGCCAACTTTGTCAAAACCGGCAGAGGAGAAATCAACTTTTTCAATACAAGCCGGCAGGATGGAAGACAACTTTCCAAGATCAAGGCTGGAAAATAGAAGCCAACTTTCTAAAAGAAGCCGGACAGATGCTGATGTCCGGGTCCAATACAAAAGCCGATCAAGATATCACATCTCTAAGGAAGAAGGCAAGTTTGAAGCCAATATGGAAGACAAAAGACAACTTTCCAAAGTAGCCAGCAAGTTTGAATCCAACGCGGAAGGACAAAAGGCAACTTTCCAAAAGTAGCCAGCAAGTTTGAAGCTAACGTTGCCGGCCAAAAAGTTGCCTATTTTAAAGATGGATTCGACTTAGACTATGATTTGTAAGCCTTGTAGAAGTCCAATACTTGTACGGGAAGTCCAGCCGCCTCATATACATGTGAGAGGTGATGGCCGATTGAAAATTAAGCAAACAATCGACGACCTATCAATACAACCTACTTTTCCCCTCAAACCCTTGTTTATGCTTCCGTTGTTCGGCGACTTTGCGTAGATTTCACCGGATATCCAAAACCGAGCTGAGAGCGGCCGAGTCCGGCTTAGTTCAGCCAATCGTTGCCGGCTTCCTCCGACGGGGCTTCCCGAGGGGCTGGGGCGTCTGGTCTAAAAAGCGCATGCTTGCTGTCTTGCGTATCGCGCTGGAAGCAGGCCTCCCACGGGGCGAGTTGCGGAGTATCTCCCCCGGCACCGCGGGTACACGAGGACGTGTTCGTGTGATGCGTTTCTAACGTAACACACTTTTTGGCGACTCCGCTGGTGACGATTCGATCTAAAATTGGGAAACAATGACCAGTTCTAAGGCCGGCGCCGCCGGTATCAATACCGACAACATCATCAAGCCAACTCTCGAGAAGTTGTCGGAAGAACAACGCCAAGGTCTGGAGGCATGGAAGAAGAAGAGAGATGACGAGTTCGAGGCGCTGCGAGCCAAGCGGGATCAAGAAGATCAAGACTTGTACTTATCCAGCTTCAAGATAGATAGGCAAGGTGTAGTCTCGCCGATCAAGGAGCCAGAATTTGTACCGCTGAATGCCAACATTGACAAACCCGCTGTAAGTAGTAGCCTTTTTTCCTCTGAACAGATAGCCGACATTCAATATCATGTTTCGCAAGGCACTGCCAATGTTTACGATATTATGCTAGAACATGAAAAGGCTAAGAAGAACACACCCCATGATCAACCATCGGACAAACAGCCGATCGGTCAAAGCAGGGAAAACCAACTTGTGCCTACGCTACCATGTCCGACTCCTATCCAGAGTATGCCTAATCCGGCAAGCCAGCTGGGTCAAACAAGGCGGATTTTGGGTCATGAGTCAATGCCGAATCAAAAATTGGCTACTTGGGTGCAAGCTGGCGCTACCGCCAACTCTTCTCTTGTGACGGCTCAATCGGTCGTTATGGACGATTCGTTAGCCGAGTTCAGGAGAAGGTTGGACCAGATAGCTTTTGACAAACTCGGGGTGATGCCAAAACATAGGACTTACACTAAGCCTTACCCCGATTATTTTGATCTGCAACCTTATCCACCTGGTTATAGAGTCCCTGAATTTGCCAAGTTTAATGGGGTGGATAGTAAGACAACATGGGAGCACATTAGTCAATATTTGGCTCAATTCGGTGAAGCTAATCATGATCACATTACAGTTCGCTTGTTCTCGTTGTCTTTAACCGGCATTGTGTTTTCTTGGTTTTCAGCTTTAGCTCCTAATTCTATACATACCTGGTTTCATTTAGAGCAAAAGTTTCATGAACACTTCTTTGCCGGCGAAATAGAGCTAAAGTTGTCCCACCTTACATCGGTTAGGCAAAAGCATGATGAATCGGTATCCGATTACATCAAAAGGTTTAGAAATACTAGAAACCGATGTTATAGCTTGGTGATAAGGTTTTCAATGGGACATGGCTGACTTGGTTTTCAATGGGTTAAGGTCTTACCTGAAAGAGAGGTTAGAAGGACATGAATTCTTGTCTGTTGGCCAAGTCCAAGAGAGAGCTCTGGCCCAAGAAAGTCGGGTGAACGAGTCAAAAGACTCACATCGGATGAGCAGGAGCCGGCTTAATATTGTCGAAAATGAGGCCGACTCCGGTGATGAAGCCGATGTTTACGCTGCCGAGTTTGTTTGGCCCAGCAAGGCTAAACCTTACAGGTGCGATGACTTGAAGCCGATTCGAAAGAATCGGGATGACGAAATAAAATGCAGATTTGACGTAGGCAAGTGTGATAAAATATTTGATGCCTTGTTGAAGGATAAAGTGATAAGGATCAATCATGTTATACCATCGCCTGATGAATTAAGGCGGCGGGCTTATTGCAAATATCACAATTCTTTCTCTCATGCTACTAATGATTGCAATGTTTTTTGTCGATAGATCCAATCGGCCCTCAATGATGGACAATTGAGCCTTGATGGCATGGCGATTGACACACAGCCGTTTCCAGTAAACGTGCTAGACCTGGAGGGAAAGAAAGTTCTACTTCGGCTAGAGGCAGCCGACGCCGCTAATAAATCTAATGTTGTTGTTGGTGAACCCAGGAAAGTAGCCGGAAACAAGGCGGCAGGAAGACAAGTTACAGTGAGCCGGCAACCTGATGGGGGTGAAGTCATCAAGATTACCGTCAATAACCCTGCACTCGGGGGGCAAGGACCACGGTCCGACAAGTCGCCGCCTAGATTTATCAAGCCCAAGAGCCCGGAAGTTGGCAGATGGATGACAAATCAGGTTGAATATAGACCAAGGAAGATAAAGCCAACTTTTAACATGCTGTTGAACAAGTACATGCGCCAGGCTGGGTCAAGGTCGCGCCAGTGGTAGTATGGGAAACGACCAAGGTCACTGTCCGCAGAGGAATGTAGCTGGCACCAGAAGCCGGCTGACGAGGTCAAACGCAGGGCAATCTGGCCATCTATGCAAAGCCGGCTTGTGTATCCCGGAGACGCGTCATATTGGCGGATCAAGGAACAAGGTTCTAAAAAAGCTAAGCCAGAAGGTGGATTGGTTGCAGACAACTTGTTGATCGTTGGAACTCATGTGATAAAGATGAAAGACCCGGTCGTAGAGCCGGCAACCAGCGAGCCGATAGCTGCTATCATGCCAAAGGCAACAACCAATGATCACGAAGCCAGCTCCAGTCAAGCTGTAGCTGCTCAACCCCGGGACCCAAAATATACTCAGCCAAAGTGGTGCCCGCCAGGTATAACGAAGACACAAAAGCGGAAACTGCAAAGGGCAAGGAACCGGGAGAAGGCAGAAGAAGGAGCTGAGAGATCCAGGGACGTCAAATTTAGTGCTAAGCGACCAATGTTGCCAGCTCAAAAGTGGATTCCTAGGCCAGTCCTTATGACGGCTTCCGCACCAACTACCATGCGTCCTGCTATCGATAGTGTAATAGAGCCGGCAGCTACGCCGGCTATCACCTATTCTTCATGGGCTGACAAAGTCGAAGCAGCAGACTTGGCGATGGCAAGTTTGGCAAAGGAGATGGCAGTCCAAGATCCGGCTACAGAGGAGCCGGCAAGTAAAGACCTCGCAATTCGAGACCTCACAATGGAAGAAAAGGTAGAAGAAGAACCAGCAATGTCAGAGTCAGCAATGGATGAGTCAGGCAATTTGACAGATGAAGATCTGCTAGATTATGAAGAATCGCCGACTCGGACAGGCATGTACATCAATATGGTGTATTACTTGCCGGCTGAGTTCCGTGCTGTTGAGGAACAAGGCGAGGTCGCTCAAATCAACTTTGGACCCAATAATGTTGTCTTCGAAAAACCTGACAAGCCGGTGAAACACCTCAAGCCTCTGTACGTCAGAGGGCATATTGATGGTAAGCCGGTCACCAGGATGATGGTTGATGGCGGCGCTGTGGTAAACTTGATGCCGTATTCTGTCTTCAAAAAGCTACAACTAGATGATGGCGATGCTAAATGGGTTCGAAGGAGGAGAAGGGGTAGAAGCCAAAGGAGTTATCAGCTTGGAGCTCACAGTAGGAAGGAAGACTTTGGCTACCGCCTTCTTTGTTGCTGAGGTGCAGGGAAATTACAATGTGCTGCTAGGACGGGATTGGCTTCATGCTAACCAGTGTGTTCCGTCTACTATGCACCAGCAACTTGTGCAATGGGTTGACGACGAAATTGAAGTCATCCATGCTGACGAATCGGCCTGCATTGCACTAGCCGAATCGATTGTTGATTGGCAACATTCCAATGTTACATGCCTTTCTGGGCGTGATTTATCCGGGTTCGATTTCCTGAGTGCTACCAGGGACGGATTCGTGCCAGTAACTCTAAAGCCGATTGGTGGCAATCGGCTGCAGCTCAAGTAGATGGATCAAAACGACGAGTGGTTGCAGAAGCGTCTGGACAAGTATCGGGCCGAAAGGAACGATATGTATGAAGCAATTGAAGAACCAGACGATATGGACAAGTTGGGACAAGGCTTTACATCTGCTGACTTGCTTGAAGAAGTAGACATTGGGGATGGCACTGTCCCTAGGCCAACATTTGTAAAACAAAAGTTGGCGGCCGATTACAAGTCTAAGTTAATCGTGCTAGTCAAAGAGTACGTGGATTGCTTTGCATGGGAATACCACGAGATGCCTGGGTTAAGCCGAGAGTTGGTCGAACATCGTTTGCCTATCAAAGCCGGCTTCAGACCCTACAAACAGCCGGCTCGCAAATTTAATCCACTGATCTATGATCGGATAAAGGCGGAAATAGACCGGCTTTTGAAAGCCAACTTTATTCGGCCTTCTAAGTATGCCGAATGGTTATCCAACATTGTGCCGGTCGAGAAGAAAGGATCCGACAAGATCAGGGCGTGTATAGATTTCAGAGATTTGAACCGCGCTACGCCAAAGGATGAGTACCCTATGCCAATAGCCGACATGCTTATCAACGAAGCCTCAGGTCACAAAGTTATCAGCTTCTTGGATGGTGTCGGAGAATGACTCCCACGAAACAGGGATAGTCAAGCTCACGAAGAGAGTTCGTGTAAGGGGCTGAACACGTTGGTCAAACAACCCTCAACCTGCACGGCGACGGTGCTCGTCGAGCAAGTGGAGGGACATCACGACAGAGATGAACACCAGCCCGTACCCAGGTTCACGGCCCTCGTGTGGAGGTAACACCGCTACTCCTGCTTGTCTGTATTGCACTGCTTGTAGAGGTTACAGTACAATGAGCTTGCCGAGGGCTCTCTTTTGGCAATGGTGTACACAAGGAAGGGAAGCAATGGTCTTCTTCTTCCTTGCGCGTAAGTGGCTATGCTGGAATGAGAATGCGATCCTTGCTACGGTGCTGCTCGTCCTCCTTTTATAGGCGCCCCGTGCTCCCTCCTGCGCTTGCGCTATGGTAGGGCTGTCACGTGGCGCAGAAGGTGGAGCGCGGTGCACCGCAGCCCGGTTGTCCATGGACGCGGTCCATGGCGTAAAGCTGACTCCTGTAGCAGAGTAACCACCGTCCATGCAGGACGGCCAGCTGGGGCCGCAGAGGAACGTGGGGGTGCCCACGGTGACGTTGGCCGTGGAGCGTAGCGCCGGCCGGTCCCCTTATCACCAAAGAGGAAATCCTTGTAGTCCGGTGCGGATGGCACAGCTTTGTTGACCCCTTTAATCACCAAAATGGCAACTGCGGCGTCGTCGTCACCGCGCGCAGGGGCGCGCGTCACTCTGCGGCCGCTGCAGAGCCCATGTGCGCTCTGCAGAGGTTGCTTTGCAGCGAAGCGATCTCCACGAGGGCTTGGACGCCCTGTAGAGAATTCGGCGTTGACCTCTCCCCAGGGGAGATTTCCTTGAAGAGGGGGCAGCAGTGGATATGGCCTCCGCAGGCCTCTGCTGCCTCAAAGCCCTCGCGAGGCAATCGCCTCGCGAGGCTCTCCAAGCCGTAGGCTTGGTCCTTAGCGAAAATTCGCCATCAAGTGTCGAGGGCCGTAGAGGACAGGCCCAGCACACCCTGGATTTCACTGGGCCGACAGTAGCCCCCGGGCCCATGATGGGCACGATGTAGTCCAATGGACGCAGGCGAATCGTCATGGGCCCAAAGTGTCCGGCCGGCCTGAGACACGTGTAGGGCAGTTACGCCGCGACGACACGTTCTCCTCGGAGATGATGGGCGTAGTGGGGGGTCCCACCACGTCTCGGTAACTGCTCTGAGGGGAATAAAGCCTGCAGCGCCGGTTCAGGCAGCAGTTACTGCATCATTTGCGCGCCCGTCTCCGCTCTTGACGCTGCGCTCCTGTGTCTCCGCGCTCTCCTCCTTCACCGAGCTTCTCCGCCGCCCTTCTTTCTTCGACCATGGGTCCCAAGAAGGGCAAGGCGGCAATGGCGAATGTACCGGCCGAGGCGCAGCAGGAGGACGAGTTCGCGCCGGCGCTGGTGGGGACTCGCATCCACACGCGGAGGCGCTGGACAAGATCCGGCTGATGGCCGCAGGCAAGAACAACGAGCACGGCGCCACTGTTCTCAAGGCGGCGCGCTTTGGCAAGCTCGCGGCGGGGCTGTATCCCATTTCTTCCAGACCATTTTCGCTGGTTTGGTGCCGCCATTTTCCCCTTTCCTGGAGGAGGTTCTGGCCTTCTATCAGATCCAACTCTGCATCTGCACCCCAACTCCATCTTGATCCTCGCCATCTTCGCATATCTTTGCGAGGCGTATTTGGGGGTGATGCCTTCCGTGGCCTTCTTCCGGAGCTTCTATGCGCTCCGCTCCACGGCGCCTGGCGAGCGGTCTGGTTGTGTGTCCTTCCGCATCGCGGATGGGATGGGAGGCATCTACATCCCCATGTCCTGGGACGGCGACAAACCCGTCACACGGGTGACGAAGAAGGTGGACGATTTCCGCCAGCGGTGGTTCCTCGTGGACGCCAAGACGCAGAATTCCTTCTTCGACGTCCCTGAGGCGCCGCCGCTGAAGAACTCGAACTGGTCGAGTGCAACCTTCAGAGCCCGAAGATTGCTGACTTGGTCGCACGCATGAAGCTCGTCCGCGACGCTGGCCTCACGGGGCAGATGGTTGCTGAAGACTTCGTGAGGCGCCGTATCGCCCTCTCCAGAAGCACACAAAGCCGATGTGGATGTATTCAGGCCCGGCGGACGCAATGCGGCTGCACTGCAGCTCCCACCTCCCCGAGTCGTAGCTTCCATAATGGGCATCCTCTTCACCGCCCCGGAGGTTCCTGTGCCGCGCAGTGAGCTCGCGAAGCCACTCCATCAGATTACCCGAAGAAGCGCCTCGCGATCCTGGAGCTGATGCCGGAGTTCACCCCTCAGGGCCTGGCTGGGGAGGAGAAGAAGGAGGACGCGGCGCCCGTGGTGGAAGAGGACTGGGCCTCGGAGTCACCCGCCGCATCTGACGCCGATCTGGGCGTCACCTGTGGAGGGGCGAATCCCTCGGCAGGGGAGGCGAGCTCTTCGAAACCTGCTCCTCCGAGGGAGAGTTCTGGAGATTTCGTCCAGCGGGGACGAGGATTTCCTTGTGGCCCCTTCGCGCCAGGTCGCGGAGGGGGAGGAAGACAGCGATGAGGAGGCCGTAGCGGGACGCTGCGATCCCCGCTCCAAGGCTTTTCACGACAGGGCCGCCAAGAGCCCAGTGGGCACCCCTCTCAAGAGGAAAGCTGAGACTGCTCCTGAGGGGCCCGGCTCTGGAGCTGCTTCGTCGAGGTCGTGGCGGTCGTCCACTACGATGTGGGTCGACTCACGCGCCAAGTCATCTGGGTAAGCGTTGGCCCCTGTTTTGCATCTTTCGAGAGTTTTCTTGCTCTCCTCTTGATGGCCTTCATTGTTTGTTTGTTAGGGATCTTGTGACGGCAAAACGCCGGAGGCTCCGCAAGGCGCGGAGGTCCGGGGCCTGGCCTCGGCAACCGTCGAGGAGCCTGTGGAGCCCTCAGCTGAAGAGGTTGCTAAGCCCGTAGTGACCGAGGCCTCGGAGCCGGTGGCGGAGGAGGCCACGAAGCCTGTGGCGGAGGAAACGTAGGGCATGTGGTGGTTACACCTCTGGCCGGAGCAGCTACTTCGTCTTCTACCGCGGAGGCGCGCCCCGAGGAGGAGGCGGTGGTGCGGACAACACCACCACGTCCCGTCACTCCACCAGAGCGGCAAGAGGAGGTCGCCGCGGAGAAACGGGGAGCGGCTCGCCGGCGAAGGGAGGCGCTGACGTTGAGATGGGGGAGAATTACTCCGCCGCCCCAAGGCACCGACGCCGCGATGGAGGAAAATGTCCCTCCGCCGCCCCCGCCTAACGCAGATGCTGAGGGGGCGGCGGCTTCTTCTGAGGTCGCAGCGGGCTCGGCGGCGGCGGACCCCACGGTGGCTGGGCAATCTTCCCCTGCCCCTGAAGCTCGAGAGGAGGCGCCGGTTGAAGACGACGGTGCTGGAGCCCATGGCCCCAATGACGGAGAGGGCTCGCACAGCCCCCAGGCCAGGTTGACCGGGCCCAAGCTTGGAGGTCCCACCCTCGAAACTAGTGCGCACGAGGGAGCCTCCATGTCTCGTGGGAGTTCGCGGGCTCTGGTCCTGGGTGGCAAGAGCTGGAGCGGCGCTCGCCGCAGCTCTACCTTCCGCCTGGCGAGGGGTGCACTGGATGGGCTGGAGGCCCAACTCGCTCTCGAGGAGGCCGAGCTCGCCAGAGAGTATGACGAACTTGAGAGGGCTGGACCCGCTTCTTCGAGGTCGTGGAGCAACGCCGCCACGACAACGAGGCCATGCAGGCGCAGCGAGAGGAGGCGCTGCGCTTCGCCAAGGAGGTCCGCGAGAGCGCGGTTCGCGAGGCTCAAGAGACCCTGGAGCCACTCCAGGCAGAGCGCCAGGCCGCTGCAGAAGATCGCGAGGCGGCCGCGGCGGAGCGCCAAGCCGCTGCCTCAGAGCGCGCGACCCTCGAGACCACGCTAGCCGCTCAGCGCCAAGAGCTTGCCGACCGCGAGGGGAAATTTGCTGCGGAGTCGGAGGCTACGCGGAAGTCTTTGGACCAACACCGCGTGTCCTTGGATGCCCGTGAGCAAGTACTGGCGGCGCGCGAAGCGGAGGTGCTCAAACGCGAGGAGCAGCAACTGCAGGCTGACAAGGAGCTGTCCACGCAGCGCGCAGATCTTGAGGCGCGGGAGGGCAAACTGGCCGAGGCCATAGGCAAGCATGACGAGGAGGTGGCCAGGCACAAAAAGCTTGTAGAGAAGTCCAACCGAAAGCTCGCCGCGAGGAAGGAAGAGGCTGAGAAGGATGCCGCCGCCAAGCAAGAAGAATATCGCTCCGCCGTCGCCGAAGAATATGCCGGGAAGTTCAGGAAGCAGGAGGACCGCTTCAAGAAGAAACGCGCGGATGACAATGCCCGCATTGTTCAACTGGAGCACCAGAACGCCAACCTGAACTCCCAGGTGAGGCGCGCCAGGGACGGTCGTCGCCGCGCGGAAGAGGCTCGCGAACGTGCAGATCAAGACCTCGCCTCCCTGATGGCTGATATGAGGGAGCTGGCGCGCAGGCGGGCCCTGCTGTGGAGCGTGCTGCAGAGGATGAGCACAGCGTGCAGGCGGCGCGGGTCCTGACGCAGCAGCGGGAGCGCGTGTTCAAGTCCTTGGTGACCCGGGGGAACACTCTCGCGGGGCAGCTAGGAGTGGATGCTCCTGTTGTTCCCGTCAATGGGAACGCTGACGCCGCCACATACCTCGCCTACTTCGATCAGCTCTTCACTGTGCTCGAGGGCCCTGTGGCGGAACTTGGCGACGTTGTTGATGAGGAGTGCCGCAAGCTCTTGACCGTGGCGATCGATCGCGTCTTCGCCAACCTCCAGCGCCTTCACCCCGGCTTCGACTTCGAGTCAGTGACCGAGCCCATCGAGGGGACCAAGCCTGGGAGCTCTCCAACTTGGTTCGAGAAGAAGTCAACGATTACGTCGACCGCTTCAAGAGGGTTGAGGCGGAGCAGGCCGCTGAGGAGGATGAAGGCGCCGAAGAAGAGAAGGCTGAAGAGGACGGCGATGGTGAACCCTCTGCCTAGGCCACTCCTGCAACAAGATGCGCTTGGCGCAATTATCTTTGTTTTAAGACTTGTTTTAATTCACGCTGGCTTGTAAGATACTTTGATCGTATGCAAACATGTGTGTGTGCCCCTCGAAGGGTCCTTTTATCCCTGTTCCATGTCTTTCTTCGCTCTACGTCGTCAGGACCCATCTCTTTGCGCTATGACACCGCCGCTACGGTATGCCGGAGCGTGACTCGGCAAGGCCGGGGGGTGTTTAAGGCTTGGAGAGGTAAGGGCTCTCGAGTCGCGGTGCTCGAGGGCTCCCCTTTGACGCACAAGCAGTCCATGGAGTGTGAGAGAGAAAAAACCGCTCGAGGGCGACAGGTGCCGTGAGAGGGAGAAAAACTCTGAGGGCGCGAGCGCTAGACTTAGCTTGGCGAGACTTTGGCCTCGTAGAGGGCGTTGGCTTCCCTGATGGTGCGCTCCCTCTAGGGGTCGGAGCGTGACTTCTCGACCTTGGGGAGGACTCTTGTTCCCTGTATTGGTTAGAGAGGCAAACCCAAAGCAGGCACATGGTAGTAAACACTCATGCGCGCTTATAGGCTTCCTCATGGTATCTCGCGAGGAGAGTAAGTACCAAGGTCCTTTGGTGAGGTGGCGTGTTTTGGGAGCAAGCCCATGGGCCAGAGCTCTTTGGGGAGGTAACAGGCGTGAGAGCGTGCTCACGTGCTAGAGCTCGGATCCTTTGGATTTTGCGGTGCTGTTGGGGTGCTCTTGAGGCACAGTCACCGTACTCAGCCCCCGCTCGCGAGGTGCGCATGGGGAAGAATATGAGCGCGAAATGAACTAAGATGATGAAAAGTAAAACTCACCACCAAAATATTACATAGCGGCGCCTCAGCGCAATGTTTCATTGAGAAACGAATTGGTTCATTACACTTGGTGTGACCAAGATAAAGTTTTCCATGTCGAGGCATGGGGACCACATTCAGTGGCTGAGACTCTTCACGGCCTGCGGCGGCACGTAATCAGGAGAGCTCAGAGGGGCTGGCCCTCGGGAGGAGAAGCTTTTGTGAAGCTTGGAGGTGAAGTTGTGTGCTTCCCTCTAGAGACAAAAAATGTCTGGCGTGACTATGATCACGGGTAGAACTTGCGTAGATGCGCGATGTTCCATGGATTCTTGACCGGAATGCCGTCCTCCGTTTCGAGGCGTACCGCGCCAGGCCTGGCGATGTGTGAGACCCTGTAGGGGCCTTCCCACATTGGCGAGAGCTTGTGGAGACCTTCCCTGGAGAGGATTCTCCTGAGGACGAGGTCGCCTGTCTCGAGAGTGCGCGGACGTATGTGGCGGCTGTGGTAGCGTCGCAGGTCTTGCTGGTACTTGGCTGCCCTGAGGGCGGCACGGCGGCGCAACCCGTCAAGGAGCAGCAGGTCGTCGCTGTGGAGGTCTGCTTGATCGTCCTCGTTGAAGGCAAGGACCCGTGCGGATCCATGCTTGATCTCTGTGGGGAGGACTGCTTCAGCTCCATACACGAGAGCAAATGGCGTCTCACCAGTGGGCTTCGTGGGGTTCGTGCGGATGGACCAGAGCACGGACGGGAGTTCGTCTATCCAGCCCTTGCCGTAGCCCTTCAGGCGATTGAAGCTTCTTGTCTTGAGGCCCTTGAGGACCTCAGCATTTGCTCGCTCGGCTTGGCCGTTGCTCTGTGGGTGAGCCACCGAGGCGAAGCAGAGCTTGGTGCCGAGGCTCTCGCAGTAGGCCCTGAAGATGCCGCTGGTGAATTGTGAGCCATTGTCGGTGATGATGCGATTAGGCACACCAAAGCGGCAGACCAGGCCTCTGATGAATTTTACTGCCGCCCTGGCCGGTATGCTGCGCACTGCTTCAACCTCTGCCCACTTGGTGAACTTGTCGACTGCCACGAAGAGGAAGCGGTAGCCCCCTTGTGATCTCGGGAAGGGTCCCAGATGTCAGCCCCAGACCGCGAAAGGCCACGAGAGCGGGATGGTTTGGAGTCCCAGTGCAGGCTGATGACTTGCTTGGCGTGGAACTGGCACGCATCGCAAGACTGGACGATGGTGGTGGCATCTTGAAGCACTTGGGGCCAGTAGAAACCGCTCCTGAAGACCTTGCCTGCCAGGGTGCGTGCAGAGGAATGGTGGCCACACTCTCCACTGTGAATGTCTCTGATCAGCATGCGGCCTTCCTCGGGGGGGACGCACTTGAGTGCAATTCCATTTGGGCGCTTGCGGTACAGGTCTCCCTCGAGGATGTAGTATGACTTGGCTTGTCGAGCCACTCGTTCTGCCTCCGCGTCTTCTTCAGGAAGGACTCCCTTCAGCAGGTAGTCTTTGAGTTCGTCAACCCAGCCTGTCTCTTGATGCACCATAGCCAGCAGCAGACGCTCCCCTGAGGATGGACCGCAGTTGGGTGCCCCACCTAGGAGGTGGTGGGAGTACTTCGTCTGTGCTTGCGGCTGCTGCTTCTTGTGGCTGCTTTATGGACGCCTTGGAGAGTCTCTCTTCAAAGACGCCGGCCGGCTGGGCCTGCCTTCGTGATGCTCGCTTGGCGATGTCATCTGCCTCTGGTTCTCCTTTCGCGGGATGTGCATGAGCTCCATGCCCCTGAAGTGCTTCTCGAGCTTGCGGACCTCTTCAAGGTAGGCGGCCATGTGGTCGTCTTTAGGCGTGTAGCTCTTGTTGGAGAAGTTAACCAGGAGCTGGGAATCACCCTTTATGAGTAAGTGCTTGACGCCAAGGGCGATTGCGGCTCTGAGCCCGGCGAGGAGGCCCTCGTACTCGGCGATGTTGTTGGAGATCTTGTCTATTGTGAAGCACAGCTGGATGGCGTAGTAGAGCTTGTCACCTTTTGGTGAGGTTAAGACAACGCCAGCCCCACCATTGCGGCAGGCGAAAGCTCCATCGAAGTGCATGGTCCAGTGGCTTGGCATTGTATCTCCCGATGACGCGGTTTCTTCTTCGCGAGGCTCTTCAGGAGTTGGGTCTGTCCACTCGGCGACGAAATCCGCCAGCGCTCTCCCTTTTATGACTCTTGTGGTGTCGAAGCGCAAGTTGAATGGCTGCAGCTCAATGTTCCATCCTGCGACGCGGTCAGTAGCGTTGGGGTTGCGCAGGATCTGCTCCAGGGGGAAGGACGTGACCACCGTGATGGGGTGACCCTGGAAGTAGTGGCGCAGCTTCCTGGAGGCGATGAGTAGCGCGAGGAGGAGCTTCTGCTGCACTGGGTACCGCTCGCGAGCATCTCGCAGTACAGTACTGACGAAGTAGACTGGATGCTCGACGAGGGTCGTTGATGGTGCGGCAGCGTCGGCTCCCTCGAGAGGCTCCTCAGGACCTTTGGCGAGGTTTGCCTGTGGAGGAGCCTCGGCAGGGGTGCTCGTGGGGACTCGACTTGAGGCTGTGGGCCTGGCACTGGGTCTGGAGAGACTGTTCCTCGTCGGGAGGTTCTGGACTTGGTGTGGCAGTGCTTTTCTTGGGGAGAACTGGCTCTTCTCTTTCCACCACCAGGACGGCGCTAGCAGTTTGTGGAGTGGCTGCTAGGTACAGCTTCAGATGCTCGCCTGCCCTGGGGGCTACCATGACTGGTGAGCTAGCCAAGTATTTCTTCAAGTCCTCAAATGCTTGTCGCCTCTGGAGTCCACTTGAAGGTGCCGGATTTCTTCATGATCTTGAAAAATGGCAAGGCTCTCTCGCCGAACTTGGAGATGAAGCGGCCTAAGCTGGCCATGCATCCTGCTAGGCGCTGCATGTCCTTGAGGCGGCGAGGTGGCTGCATGTCTTCTATAGCCTTGATCTTGTCAGGGTTTGCTTCTATGCCGCGGTGGGACACGAGGAACCCGAGGAGCTTGCCTGAAGGCACCCCGAAGACGCACTTGGCGGGGTTTAACTTGATGTTCACCTTGCGCAGGCTGGCGAAGGTTTCCTCGAGATCCTTCAAGAGAGTGTCTCCCTCGCGAGACTTGACCACGATGTCGTCGACATAAGCTTCTGCATTTCTTCCCATCTGAGCCCCCAAGGCGATCCTCATGAGCCTCTGGAAGGTGGCGCCGGCATTTTTCAGGCCAAAGGGCATGCAAGTGTAGCAATACACACCACAAGGGGTGAGAAATGCTGTTTTCTCCTCGTCTTCCTTGGCCATTTTGATCTGGTGGTAGCCTGAGAAGGCATCCAGGAAACAGAGGAGATCACAGCCGGCGGTGGAGTCCACAATCTGGTCTATCCTTGGCATGGGGTATGGATCCTTGGGGCAGCCTTGTTTACGTCTGTGTAGTCGATGCAGAGCCGGCCTCCTCCATTGGGTTTTGGGACAACCACACCGTTGGAGAGCCAAGTGGGGTGGGCAACTTCTCGAATGATGTCTGCTGCTTTCAGCTTCTCTACTTCTTTGATGATGAACGCTTGCTTCTCGGGGGCTTGTTTCCGCGCTTTTGCTTTACAGGGCGTGCGTCTGGACACACGGCTAAGTGGTGCTCGATCACCTCCCTTGGTACACCGGACATTTCTGACGGAGTCCATGCGAACATGTCAGAATTTGCCCGAAGGAAGGCGACGAGCGCGCTTTCCTATTTGGGAGGCAAGCCAGCGCCTATGGTGACGCTAGCCCCCGAGCCCTCAGCCCCCGAGCCGCTGGTGCTCAGCGACACCTTCTTTGTAGATGCTTGCTCTTGAGTGAACAGTTGTTTCTTCTTCTTGGGCCTCTCGAGAGGCTCCATGTCCTCGTCAGCGGGGAATGCCATGGCAGCGGCCTTGTAGGCGATCTCGACAGCGCGCGTGGCGTCCTGTACGTGACCACGTATGGTGATGGTGCCACCGCTGCCAGGGATCTTGACCATGTTGTAGGCGTGGTGCGTGACGGCCATGAACTTCGCGAGGGCGGGGTAGCCGAGGATGGCGTTGTAGGGCAGGCCAATGTGCGCGACGTCGAAGTCAATTAGCTCGGTGCGGTAGTTCTCCTGCGTGCCAAAAGTGACCGCGAGCCTCACTTGCCCCAGAGGCGAGATTGAGCCGCTGGTGACCCCGGTGAAGGGCCTGGAGGGCATGAGCCACTCGTAGGGCACTTGAAGCGTCTCGAAGGTCTCGACAGAGATGACGTTTAGGCCTGCACCCCCATCAATGAGCGTCTTGCCGACGGCGATGTTGTTGATGGTGGGGGTGCACACCAACGGGAGGGTGCCCACAGTCTTTGTAGACTTGGGGTGATCTTTGGCGTCGAAGGCGATGGTGTACTGGGACCACTTGAGGGGGCGGGACGTCTCGACCCCGGGAAGCGCTGCGTTGAGCTCGCGAGCGAACTGCTTGAACTGGTTGTTCGACTTGGGCGCCTGGGATCCGCCGAGGATGCATGCCATGGCACCCTTGGGGGCCTGGTAGCCTCCAGGCTCTTCGTCGGGCAGATTGTTGTTTTTCTCGGCGGCATTCGCCTGAGTTCCCTGAGGCCTCTGGAAGTTGCCCTTGCGTCCACCTTTGCGGTAACCACGGCCTCTGCCGCGGCCACCGCTGCCTTCTTCTTGCTCACGCTTCTTGCTCAGCTGCTTGAGGTCATAGCAGTTCTCCGTCGCATGGCCGCGCCTGTTGTGGTAGATGCAGAACGGGCGGTTGTCCACCTTTTTCTCGCCAGCCTCTGGAGAGTCCTCGCGAACATGCTTGGCGTCGGGTTCAGCTGCCAGGACTGCGGTAGGCTTGCGCTTTATCTCGTCACGCCTCTTCTGGGTCTTGGATCCCTCGACAGGGTCGTCTGTCGAGCCCACCTTGACGAAGAGGAGCCCTTCTCTGCCTTGGCGCATTTGTCTGCGATGTCGAAGAGCTTCACCACGGAGGAGAGGGTATCATGGATGCCGAGCTTCTCGAGCATCCTGTGGTTGGTGACGCCCTCTCTGAAGGCCGCAATGACGTGCGAGTCCGGGATGTTCGGGATCTTGTTGCGGACTTGGCTGAAGCGCTGGATGTACCTGCGGAGGGTCTCGCCAGGCTTCTGGCGCACAGCTCGCAGGTCGTTGTAGGTGAGGGCGCGCTCGTACGTGCCCTTGAAGTTCGCAACGAACTGCTGGCAGAGCTCCTCCCACGAGTCAATGGAGTCCTCGGGAAGGTTCAGGAGCCACGACAAGGCGGAATCCTTGAGAGCGTGGGAGAACCAGTTGGCCATGACCTTGTCGTCTCCCCCCGCAGCTTGGATGGAGGTGGTGTAGAGCTGCAAGAACTCGATGGGGTTGTTCGTGCCGTCGTAGCCCTTGGGTAGGTCAGGCCTGAACTTCTGTGGCCAGACGACGCGACGCAGGTTGCGGGTGAAGGCCGCGCAACCTGTGGCGTACGAGGCGATGCCACCCTGAAGAGCACGGCGGTTCTGTCGCCCTGCTTGGCCGATTTCCTCGACGATGCGCTTCTGGAGGTCCTTCTGGCGCTCCATTTCCACCCGCGCGTCTGGGGGTGTCCGCTGCACGATTTGACAATCGCGCGGCGAAGACGCGTGGGATGCGGCCTTGTGCGCCGCAGCTGGAGGCGGACCTGGCGGAGGCGGCGGCGGAGGTGCGCCATGCGCGGTGGTTCCAGCGCGTCCGGAGTTGTGGTGCACCAGAGAGCGCGACGCCGCAGGAGCAGCGCGCGGTGCTGCCGCGATGTCGACGAGGTGCTGGAGGCGGCCGAGCCAGTTGTCGTGCGCCTCAGCGTGGGGCGGTAGCGGAAGAGCTCCGCGGCCATGAGCAGCGCGGTGTTTGGGCTGGGCGCTGGACGCCCAAGAGTGGAGGCGCTGTGGCGCTGGGACGGATGCGAGGACTCAGCGTCCTCGCCGTGCCCGTGGTCGACGTCGTCGTCGAAGCGGTCGTCGTGGTGGCCGTCGTCGTCCTCGGGGTGCTCCACCCGCGGTTCAGCGGTGTTGCGCCCCGTGGCACGGCTGGCGCGGGGACGGCCGCGAGGGTTGGTGGTGTTGGCAGCGGGCTCGGTGGTTGCCCTGCCTGATGCCCGCCGGGTGGCGCGAGCTGCGCGAGTGTCCGCCATGGTGCAGAGGTCGATGAAGGTTGAAGACGCGCCTCAGCCCCCTACCTGGCGCGCCAATTGTCGGAGAATGACTCCCACGAAACAGGGATAGTCAAGCTCACGAAGAGAGTTCGTGTAAGGGGCTGAACACGTTGGTCAAACAACCCTCAACCTGCACGGCGACGGTGCTCGTCGAGCAAGTGGAGGGACATCACGACAGAGATGAACACCAGCCCGTACCCAGGTTCACGGCCCTCGTGTGGAGGTAACACCGCTACTCCTGCTTGTCTGTATTGCACTGCTTGTAGAGGTTACAGTACAATGAGCTTGCCGAGGGCTCTCTTTTGGCAATGGTGTACACAAGGAAGGGAAGCAATGGTCTTCTTCTTCCTTGCGCGTAAGTGGCTATGCTGGAATGAGAATGCGATCCCTTGCTACGGTGCTCGTCCTCCTTTTATAGGCGCCCCGTGCTCCCTCCCTGCGCTTGCACTATGGTAGGGCTGTCACGTGGCGCAGAAGGTAGCGCGGTGCACGCAGCCCGGTTGTCCATGGACGCGGTCCATGGCGTAAAGCTGACTCCTGTAGCAGAGTAACCACCGTCCATGCAGGACGGCCAGCTGGGGCCGCAGAGGAACGTGGGGGTGCCCACGGTGACGTTGGCCGTGGAGCGTAGCGCCGGCCGGTCCCCTTATCACCAAAGAGGAAACCTTGTAGTCCGGTGCGGATGGCACAGCTTTGTTGACCCCTTTAATCACCAAAATGGCAACTGCGGCGTCGTCGTCACCGCGCGCAGGGGCGCGCGTCACTCTGCGGCCGCTGCAGAGCCCATGTGCGCTCTGCAGAGGTTGCTTTGCAGCGAAGCGATCTCCACGAGGGCTTGGCGCCCTGTAGAGAATTCGGCGTTGACCTCTCCCCAGGGGAGATTTCCTTGAAGAGGGGGCAGCAGTGGATATGGCCTCCGCAGGCCTCTGCTGCCTCAAAAGCCCTCGCGAGGCAATCGCCTCGCGAGGCTCTCCAAGCCGTAGGCTTGGTCCTTAGCGAAAATTCGCCATCAAGTGTCGAGGGCCGTAGAGGACAGGCCCAGCACACCCTGGATTTCACTGGGCCGACAAATGGAACGCAGGTTACAACCAGATATTTATGGCCGAAGAAGATTCGGCTAAGACGGCGTTTCGCTGCCCAGGATTTGTTGGCTTGTTCGAATGGATTGTGATGACCTTTGGATTGAAGAATGCCGGAGCCACCTATCAAAGAGCGATGAACCTGATATTTCATGATCTTCTGGAGTCATACTGGAGGTATATATTGACGACGTGGTGGTTAAGTCGGACGGCGAGTCAAATCACTTGGCCGACTTGCGGCTGGCGTTTGAAAGAATGAGGAAGTACGGGATCAAGATGAATCCTTTGAAGTGTGCCTTTGGCGTGTCGGCTAGGAGGTTCCTTGGTTTTATCATACATGAACATGGCATAGAAGTTGACCCGGCAAAGATTGAAGCTAGCCAGAAAATACAGGCGCCGGGTTGCAAAAGAGACATGTAGAAATTTCTGGGCAAGGTAAACTATTTGAGAAGATTCATTGCTAACTTGTCTGGAAAAGTTGATGCGTTTACACAGATCCTTCGGCTCAAGAACGATGATGAATTCACCTGGGGGGCAAAGCAGCAAGAGGCATTTGACAAGATAAAAAGTTGCCTGTCTACTCCTCCAGTTCTCAGGAAGCCATCTCGTAGTCAGCCTTTCCGGCTTTATATTGCTGCTGAGGACAAAGTGATCGGAGCTGCCTTAACTCAGGAAGCTGAAGGACAAGAGTACGTCATCACATATCTGAGTAGACGTTTGCTGGATGCCGAGTCAAGGTACAGTTTTGTAGAGAGGTTGTGTTTGTCTCTTTATTTTGCCTGCACCAAATTGCGCCATTATTTGCTATCCAGTGAATGCAAAGTCTTTGGTCAGACCGATGTTCTCAAACACATGATACAAAGACCGATTCTCAGTGGACGAATCGGCAAATGGGCGTACGGGTTGATTGAATGTGATTTGGCTTATGAACCACTAAAATCTATGAAAGGCCAAATTGTAACTGACTTTATTGTTGAACATCGGATTGACCTGGAGCAAGAAGCCGGCTTAAATATTGTGTTGGCTGTACCGTGGAAACTTTATTTTGATGGGTCAGTCTGCAGCAGCGGACAAGGAGTTGGCATTGTGTACATCTCACCACACGGTACTGTTTTCGAAGCCTCTTGTCGTCTTGACTATTTATGCACTAACAATGAAGCCGAATACGAAGCACTTCTATTCGGGCTAGAAATCTTAGTTGACGTAGGGGTAACTCATGTCGAGGCATATGGAGATTCGTTGCTTATTGTCCAGCAAGTGGCCAGGATTTGTCAGTGCAACAGCGGATCCCTCAACATGTACCTTGACAGATGCCTGGATATGATTTCAACGTTGGATTATTTCCGCATATCCCATGTTTCTAGGCAAGACAATTGGCTTGCCAATGAGTTGGCACAACAAGCATCCGGCTATCACGTCAGTCGTGGAATGTTCTTCATCAGGGAACAACCAACAATTCATGTTGCCAACTTGGAGAAAGCCAAACAAGAAGCCGGCTTGTTGGAGCCGGCTACAGAAGAGTCAAATGTTGCCAACTTGGAGGAAGCCAAACAAGAGGCCGGCTTGTCAGATCCGGCTAAGAAGAAGGCAATGACAACTTTGCGGACGACTGGAGACAACCTTATATTGATTATTTACGAGATCCGAGTCGAAAAACAGACAGAGCAGTTCGGCGCTTATCTCTCAAGTATACATTGGTGGATGCCGCCTTATATCGCCGAACAGCTGATGGTCTTCTTCTAAAGTGCTTGAATGAAGACGAAGCTAGAGTTGCCATGGGAGAGGTACATGACGGTTTATGTGGAACACATCAGTCGGCCCACAAGATGAAGTGGATGCTCAGGCGAGCAGGATTTTATTGGCCGACAATGATCAATGACTGCTTCAGATACTATAAGGGTTGTGAAGCCTGCCAGAAGTTTGGAGATATTCAGTTGGTGCCAGCTTCACCTCTTAATCCAATTATAAAACCGTGGCCTTTCCAGGGTTGGGCGCTTGACTTTGTCGGCATGATCCATCCGCCTTCATCCAAGTGGCATCGGTTCGTATTGGTGGCTACTGATTATTTCACCAAGTGGTCTGAAGCAGCACCTCTCAAAGCATGACCCACAAGGAGGTGATCCAGTTTATTACAGAACATATTATCCATCGATTCAGCATTCCACAGACTCTTACCACAGATCAAGGTACTTCCTTTATGGCTAAGGAGGTAAAACAATTTGCCGAATCACTTGGAATCAAGATGCTCAATTCATCTCCCTACTATGCACAAGCCAACGGACAAGCTGAATCAAGCAATAAAATCTTGATCAAGTTGATTAAAAAGAAGATACATGATCATCCAAGGAGGTGGCATGAAGTGCTGTCCGAAGCATTGTGGGCTCACAGAATCTCAAGGCATGGAGCAACTAAGACAACTCCTTTTGAGTTAGTATATGGACAAGAAGCCATTTTGCCAATAGAAGTGAATCTGGCTACCTTGAGGTTTGCTAAGCAAAATGACTTGTCGGCTGAAGACTACCGTAGCTTGATGATGGACAATGTTGATGAAGTAGCCGACAAGCGTGTTATTGCGTTGAGAGAGATTGAGAAGGAAAAGTTGCGGGTGGCAAAAACTTACAATAAGAAGGTCCGGCTTAAAGACTTTCAAATTGGCGACTTGGTCTGGAAAGTTATATTGCCAGTTGGCTCCAGAAGCCGGAAATTTGGCAAATGGTTCCCAAACTAGGAAAGGCCACTGCGAGTCGCGAGAATAATACCCGGCAACTCTTATCTGGTGGAGACATTAGAAGGCGGCATGCTGCTCGAGCTATTAATGGGAAATACCTGAAGAAATTCCACCCGAGCGTGTGGCAAACTGCATGAGTTGCACGTATGGCCGATATACATATATCGCCCTTAGCGCATGGCCGATGAGGTTAAGCATCGCCCTTAGACAAAAACTTCTACATTGAATGTTTTCTAGTACGCAAGTTCTACTAGAAAACAGGGGGGCATATGTTAGCACCCGTTTTTGGCAGTTTGCCAGTTTCAGGTTCAAGGAAGACTTGGTGGCTCGAAGAAGGCGGCAAAGAAGGCTAAAATGGTGATCTGGGAAACTTTCCAGGAAAAGACGGCCAGAAGAAGGCAGCCAATAATCCGGCAACTGGAGCAAGGCGGAAGCTGGATTCAGGAATGCAAAGTTGCCTGAAGACATAGCGAGCTAAGTCAAAGGAAAGCAATAAATATGGCAGAAAAGAAGCCAACTTGTCAAGACAAGGCAGAAAACCAACTTTGTCAAGACAAGGCAGAAAAGCCAACTTTGTCAAAACCGACAGAGGAGAAATCAACTTTTTCAATACAAGCCGGCAAGATGGAAGACAACTTTCCAAGATCAAGGCTGGAAAATAGAAGGCAACTTTCTAAAAGAAGCCGGACAGATGCTGATGTCCGGGTCCAATACGAAAGCCGATCAAGATATCACATCTCTAAGGAAGAAGGCAAGTTTGAAGCCAATATGGAAGACAAAAGGCAACTTTCCAAAGTAGCCGGCAAGTTTGAAGCCAACGCAGAAGGACAAAAGGCAACTTTCCAAAAGTAGGCAGCAAGTTTGAAGCTAACGTTGCCGGCCAAAAAGTTGCCTATTTTAAAGATGGATTCGACTTAGACTATGATTTGTAAGCCTTGTAGAAGTCCAATACTTGTACGGGAAGTCCAGCCGCCTCATATATGTAAGAGGTGATGGCCGATTGAAAATTAAGCAAACAATCGACAACCTATCAATACAACCTACTTTTTTCCCTCAAACACTTGTTTATGCTTCCGTTGTTCGGCAACTTTGCGTAGATTTCACCGGATATCGAAAACCGAGCTGAGAGCGGCCGAGTCCGGCTTAGTTCAGCCAATCGTTGCCGGCTTCCTCCGACGGGGCTTCCCGAGGGGCTGGGGCGTCTGGTCTAAAAAGCGCCTGCTTGCTGTCTTGCGTATCGCGCTGGAAGCAGGCCTCTCGCGGGGCGAGTTGCGGAGTATCTCCCCCGGCACCGCGGGTACACGAGGACGTGTTCGTGTGACGCGTTTCTAACGTAACACACTTATATTTCAATCATATTTGCATCATATAAGGGTTATATCATTGTTTTATAATGATTTGGGAATATTTCACAAGTTCCCCTATTTTTCTGGAATTAACCCTGCGCAGGCAGAAAACCCTATTTTCTATGTTTTGATGTTTCAGGGACCCAAACGACATCCAAATGACCTGCAAATTTACGAGCATCAATATTTGGAAGGAAGAAGACTTTGGAGCGAAGGAAGCAAACAAGCGGAGGCCCGAGGCCCAAAAGGGGTGGCCCACGCGGCCACAGTACCTGGCGGCGTGGGGCCCACCATCTGGAGCCTTGGAGCTCCGTTGTCGTCAATCTTTTCTCCACCGACTTCGTCTTGACCTAAAAACGTCTATAAAAATAGTCCCCCGAGGAGTTTCGAGAGGAGGCGCCGGAGAAACACAAAACCAAGAAACAGGAGACAGAAGGCTGCCGCCGGAGAAGATCGGAGGGGGGAAACGCCGCCGGAATCACCTCCGGAAGGCTCCTCCATCCCCCCTCCGGAGTCTCCATCAACATCACCGTCAACACCAGCACCATCTCCATCACCATCTTCTTGATCCACTTCATCCCCCTCATAGTTTGAGATTGTTCGAACCCTAGCTATTGTCTAAGTACTATTCTACATGTTTGTGAATTGCTACTTGTCATTGTTTTGTGGGGAGATTATATTTTCAGATTGTGTTGTACCACTTATACCATTGAATCATATCATATCTTCGCGTTGTGAGTAGTTCTCTCATGTTCCTAAGGGCATAGGATGGATTGGCAATGATTTATATATGACATGTGTTGGTATTTTGTCAAGTGTTTATCTTTTATGTGATTCTATGATGGTGTTGTGCGAACGTCGACTGCGCAACACTTCACCTATATGGGCTCATAGGAGAGCACCGTAGTGTAATGAATTGAGGGAGACTTGGGAGGACACGTAAACCCTTGACCGAGTCATGAAGTTACATTATGAGGGTATTAGTATCGGGGACCTTAGAGTGTAATGCTATGGTGGGACTTTATGTCTTAATAACTCTTGTGCAGTCATTTACTTGGCCACATGATCCATCATAAGGGGTTTAGTTTATTTATTTAGCTTTACCTAACAATGGCTCCGTTCAAAGAAGATTTAAACTTGACAAAATGTTTACCTTGTCGTACTAGAAATATCTATGCCATGAACTCCAGGTAGCCCTTGGGAATGTTCTCCACTTATAAGAAGCACACACTTGAGATTGTCCTCTTGATGCATAGAGGATTGGGCTTTCTCTCTTTGAGAGCTTTCACTTGCTACCATTTATTTTCAGCTTTTTACTCTCTTGCATCTATACAACCATAAAAACCCAAAAACACTTGCATCATTTAGTTTGTCTAGTGCATAGATAATAAGAGAAGTGACACTCTTATTTGAGAGGATAAATACTTATACCTTCTACTCCTCGTGGGATCGATACTAATACTTACACATTGAAGATTTCAACGATCCCCTATACTTGTGGGTATCACTCCCTGGCCGTCAGTTCCCCCTTCCGCCGCTTATCTTTGGCATCTCTGTCAGTTTGCTTCTGCTGAAGATGCAGCCGCAGCTCGTTGGTTTGCCTGGCCAAGCGGTCCAACCTGCCCTTCCCTCTCCTGATCAGATCTTACGCGTCTCCGGTCGTCTTCTCAACAACGACCTCGCGGGCGCGGATTTCCTCACTCATCTGAGTCATCCCGCGGCGGATGGCGTCCATGGCGTTCTCCCCACTAATGGTAACCTTTGATGTGGAGCCTGGAGCAGCGGGCTCTTGCTGGCATCTGGCAGCCAAGCCATCCTTGATCTTCTCCAGCTCCGCTATCTCATGGCTGGCACTGGAATCCAAGGAAAAATCGACAAGGGTGGCCAGCCCCGAGCCTGCGAACAGAGAACCCAGAGAAGCTGCGTCCAAGTCCAGAGACCCTTCGGGGAATGGCGCTTCCTCATGGTTTGGACCAAAGACCTGGGGCGCGGTCTGCATCCCGGCAGCATGCGTCACCACGCCTTTGGTCACTTCATGTCCATCTGAAGGAGCGAGGGACGGAGTTCCCACCTGCCCGATAGCACCGTGGCCACTAGGCGAATTTGCATTCACCACGGAAGCATCTGAAGAAAAGAAAGTGGCAGAAGAGCATTGAGAATCCTGAACACCAAGGCTTAAAATGATGCAGTTGGCAAAACTTGGAAATACCTGCTGGTTCCGGAGCGCCTCCGGGTTCCTGTTGGCACGGGAAGGAGAAGGTGCGGTGACGCTTCCCACTCTGATCCCCATGCGTCCTTCGACTTCGGCCAGAGGTGGAGGGAGCATACCTTCACCGCGGGCCTGGAAGCTGGTAGCGGTGTCATGTTCTGCTGGGTTGCAGCATCTCTTGCTTTTCCCTTGAGAAGAGTCGCCCCTGCAACAACCAATGGCAACTCTTCCGGGTCAGGCTGGAGACAATAGGAACCTAAGGCGTCTAAAAGTCAAAGCAAGATCTTTGTCGGGGTCATACCACACGGGGGTACCATCAACATGTCTCAATCCGGCTAGTCCCGGGTGGCCCGCAGTGGTGGCAAGGCCTTTGCCTGCCGGGCAGCCCAGATAGCTGACGACTAGGAAGGCGGATGCCGGCAAGGGGAGGCCCAGGACCAAAGCCCATGGAGCCACCGGTCCATGACGGAAGGCGGTAGACTTGCCGGTTAGGTTTAGGACTCTGTATACTCCTCCCTATAACCCTAGGTCTGGCCGCCTATATAAGCCGGACCTAGGACGCCTCTAGGGCATCATCCAACACCCGATCTACTCATTGTAACCTGTAACACGGCGATTTGTCTCATAGTGATTTATAGCAGCACGTAGGGCTCTGCCACCGCCATGGAGCCTGAAGCTGGGTAAACCCTCGTGTTCAATCCCGACCTCGACGACGCTACCCCTTCTTCCCCTCGGCTCACCCTCGGTTAGAGGACCCCCGTCTCCTATCAAGAATGCCGATACATCGACAGTTGGCGCCCACCGTGGGGCCTAAGGCGTCAGGCGTCACGTTCCATGTGGGAACTCTTGGCGGCATCGGCGAAACCATCGCCGTTGGCCGCGCTGTGCGTGTCGGCTCCATGGGCTACGTCCAAGACGACGCATCTTGGACGACGGCAAACGACGGGCTGACTGCCTACACACTCATCCCAATCGGCAGCATCGAGCTCCTCGTCGGCTTCACCCCTGAGGCCATGGGCTTCCTGAAGAATCATACTCTTTGGGGGCCCACCTGCCACCCGGAGTCCGACTACTCGCAAGACGGATCCGAGTCTGCCTCCTCTTGGGAGTCCACAGATTCAGATTCCCACTTCATCGGCGTTGTCGGCATGGATCTGACTCCCAGCCACATAGCAGCGATCCTGAGTCCATCCTTCCTGCCCTCCAGGATGATGCGATGTCACATGCCAGATCCAGGTCTACTGTTCATGTCAACGTAGACTCGGATTCCGAAGAAGACTCTGCCAGCATGTTCGAGACACAGGTCAAGAAGTGTTTCATGCCAGCTGATCCTTCACCTTCCGAGGTGGCGGCAAGCTCAGAGGCAACCATGCAGCAGGCTTTTGTGGCGGATGTCGCTGTCTCGGATCCGGCAAAAGAGGCGGAAGCCACTGATGCCGGCATGTCCGCAGCAGACAAAGCCAATCTTGAGCCCCCGCCGGCTCCAAAAAAGAAGACGATTCTGGAGTAAGGCGGTCACAGCGGCAAGGACGATCTGCCTCTAGAAGAGATTCTGAGCACACCTGTCAGTGAGAACGCGAATCCGGCATACCTGGAGATGCTTCGCACTTCTATAGTGAAGCAAACCCGTTTTCTCCTAGAAAAGCAAGGCGAGGTTCAGGATCTGATCAAGGAAGCAAAGGTGGAGCAGGCCAAGGTGACCTCCGCTAGAAACCTCTTCACTACCACCCCGGTCGCTAAAGCAAAGGCGACCGTGGTTAACAAGAAAAGAGGAAAAAAGCAGAATCCGTCTCCTGCTGACTACAAGTCCCCTGCCCAAAAGCTTGGTTTTGAGTGGGCCACATCACCACAACGCCAAAACAAGGACGGTGCTCCAATTTTCGCGACGCCCGTGCTAAACACCGCGGCTGCCCTAGACATCCTAACGGGTGACGATTACACTAAAGATAAAAAACTCTACTACACCTCAGCCCTCGTGGAAACGTACACCGATCTTACCAGGCGACTCAGCAACTGCCTTCCTGGCAAGATGGATCCAGACCAAAGCAAGTTGTGAGAACGTCGACGACAACCAGGCCATCCATGCCTTCACCACGGGATTGCTAAAAGGCTCAAGCCTAAGGCACACACTCGTGAGAATGCAATGCAAAAACCTCGGAGTCATGCTTGAGATTGCCGGCATGTATGCGCAAGCTGATGACGATGCGCGTGAGACAGACAACATTCATGACATGGCGCCAGGCAGACGCGCCAATAACAAGCACAAGGCTCCCCAGGAAGACAAAGCCGGAACATCCAATGAAGTTGCTGCCGCCTTCAAAGGCAAAGGTAGCAACAACAAGTGGAAGGGCAAGGCGGATGACACCAGCAAGCAGCGCCTGATGTACGAACATGCAAAGGCTCTACCTTGCCCAATCCATGCCAGACTAGGCAAAGTCAACCACACGCTGGGAGAGTGCAGGTTCATGGACGACGTCAAGAAAGACCCCGAGGTGGGCTGGAAGCCCAAGAAGTTGAAGAAAGCTGTGAAGGCAAGAAAGGAAGATGACGAGGAGGCAATGTCCATCTCAGAGGACGAGGACCCCAAGCCGCCACGAAAGGAGAAGATCAACTTTGTCCCTCTCTCTCAATCCTTTGATAACATATGTGCCTTCTCAATAATGTGATGATCATATTTGTGATTTTTAGTTTTGTTATGAGATGTCTGAATTCATATTTGTGTCAATTTATTAAGTTTACATAATATATATTCGTAGCTATAGCTAAGACATGTCCATTGCTATTTAGCGAGCAAAAAAATCTCGCTGTTGTCTTTTCCAACATCATAATACTTCTTAGTTATAGACCTAATTACAAGTATATGGATAGATTAGAATATTATCACGATTGCAAAATGTTACATCGTCTGCCTTCATTCCTATCTCAGTCTACTATATATCTCTCTGTTGCACACTGTATCAGTATTGATAGAAAACACAACTCGTTTTTCAACTGATAACATAACAATTCATGCATGCTTGGCCTCATATTTTATTTTCCTACTTTCATGTGAAATGTTGAGACGTAAATACCATGGACATGTGGTGCCCATACAATGGCAACACAAGGCATCTGTTATCTACTTATCTCTCCTATCTAAAAGAAAAGTTTGGTTCCACATTCCGCCCACCTCTTCGTCACACCTCGGTCACGCACGCGGTGAAAAAAAAATCTCCTAGCATCTCCGTAATTATTACGTACTTCCCTAATCATCTCCAGACAATCCGCACAAACTACTCCCTCTAGCACGCGCTTCTCCTCCACCTCCTCCAACAAAATCCAGCGCCCTCTCGACGCCCTCTCCCTCTTCGATCCCTGGTGGCCGCCCGCGCCCTCCTCTACCACACCATCCACTAGTAGGAAAAGGCTTATACCTGAAATGTTATCTGTGGCGCACAAACTTGTGTGTGCGCCACAGATAATCTCTCTCCTCCTTCGGAGGGTCTGGGAAAATTTACCTGTGGCGCACCACCATTTCTGTGCACCACAGGTAAATTTTTACCTGTGGCGCACAGGGAAGATGGTGCGCCACAGTTAAGTTCCCATATACCCCACAAATTTCTCGCGGTAGGAGAGAAATTACCTGTGGCGCACAGGCTTATCTGTGTGCGCCACAAATAACCTGGACACGATGTTACACGCAGACACCCTCTCTCCTTTATCTCCTTTTGTTTATTCCTCCACAGCCTAATCTCTCCACCACACAACACAACACAACACCACGCACGCACGCACGCACGCACGCCCGCATCCTCACGCACCCACCACGCCGCCGTCTGCCGTATGGAGGGCTCCGCCGCCGGTCCGCCGGGCTGGGGATCCGCGCCGGTCGCCGCCGTCGGGGGCAAGCTCGACCAGGCCAGTCGCCACGGCAACCTCGACCCCGGCCGTGACCCCCTCTGCTCCCACCCGGCTGGCCGCCGCCGTACTCCGACCCCGGCCGTGCCCCGAGCGAGCTGGGTGGAGGCCGAGGTCAAGCCGGCATCCCCGGCCGTGCCGACCTCCTGCTACCCCAACTCCGCGTCGCCGTCGCCTCGGACCTCGCCGGCACCGCCTCCTCGAGCTCCCGCCGTCGAGGAGTTTGAGGAACGGAGGTGGAGGCAGGAGCCGAGGCCGCCGTCTCCACGACGACCGCGCTAGAGACGTGAAGAGCCGACCAGTTCGAGCGCGGGTTTCAACAGAGCATCGCGCGTGCCAATGCGAGTGGCAGTTGGAGGCCATCCTCCAGCGCTAGTACATCGAGGTCTCCTCCTCCGACAAGGATTGAGAGGTCGGCGACGCCGCCGAGAAGTCTAACCCGGTGAGCTCCCGGACCTGTTTTGCTTAAGGTGAGGCTTAGGTTTGGTTTAGGCTTATCTAGATCTAGCACTTAGTTATAAAAAATATGTACATTATGTTTGTTTCGTCTGATCTGTAATGAACTGAAAATGTTTACTTCTCTAAATTTTCACGCGAACTTGTTTGTTTTAAATTTAAGTTCACTTTACGGGATCTTATCTGTTTAAGAGTATCTGCTAGAGATGCTCATATATTTTTTTTTTGACCATGGGGTGCTCTTATATTTTTTCTTTTTGAGTTCTATTTGATGTTCTTATATGTGGTCCTTGCCAATTGTCCAAGCAATTGTGTTTTTGCTGTATACACGTCTTGCGGGTTCTCATTTTATTTTGTTTACTGTTTTTCCACTGCAAAACTTGTATGCATTTTTACCCTAGGTTACCACCATGGTATTGTCTATCTCTATTCTCTGTCATTTTCTTGAAACTTTATCTGTTGATCTAATTCTGCAGCCCCTTGTAATTCTGTATTGTAGGATATATTACAATTTCGTCCTGCTAATTTGGAATTAGTATTCCCGAACACTTCATACTGTCCGGAATGGTACTGTCCGGAATGGTACTGTTTTCTTACCATATGTACACATGTTCCGTTTTGTGTGATAAATTCCGAGTTTCTTTTGCATGGCGGCGACAACATCGACAAGGGGCCGCGGGAGTGACGACATCGACAAGGGGCTGCGGGAGCGACTACATCGACACGGGGCTGCAGCGACGGTGATGACAAGGACACCGACAAAGGGCTGTGGTGGCGACGACGATGACATCGACAAGTGGTTGTGGTGGTGACACCGACACGGGGCTGCGGCGGCCGAACCTTCTTGTCATTGTGATGTCACTAGAGATGTATGAGAATATCAAATTATGTGCATGTATTCCAGTTTCGTGGTTTATTCTATATTTGAATACATGTTGTGGAACAAAGTATTTTTCGAATTAAATCTAATTTGGTTATATTTTTTTAATCCCCCAAATAGATACTAGTGGCGCACCAGCTAATATACGCGCCACTGGTATTACATTTTTTTATACTCGCAAATTATTACCAGTGGCGCACATTCACCACCGCGTGCCACTGGTAATACACATATTAGTGGCACACCGCTTAAAATGCGCGCCACTAGTAGTTGACTCCACGCTTTGGGCTATCTGTGGCGCACGGGCTTGTGCGCCACAAGTAAGTGGTGTTATCTGTGGCGCACGGCTCGTGCGCCATAGATAGCTCGTTACTTTCTGTACTATTGCTCGTCGCCGCCCCTGGCCTACTCCTCCGTAACGCCCTCCTTTCCTCTCATCAATCCAGTCACCCTGATCGCATCTTGAGCTATGTCAACATCAGCGCCACTATGGGAGCAGAAGTTCCTCACGTAGCCCCTCCTCTCATCCTACCTTTCGGCTATGTCCATGACTGCAGCACACACTGATCTTGAAGACGCGGATACAAGCGAGGGCGTCAAGGCCGTGTCGCCACAGCACATAGTCTTCGGAAGTCTGGAACGGGATTGCCAATCCATCGGAACGACGGTGTCAGCCGCCCTGTGCCGAGCGGCAACATGCCACCACCACCACAGGCCACATCGGGGTTGCAGATTAGGAATCACCAGCAGCGCCACAAGCTGGAGCGGTGCGCGGAGGTGCCAATTCATCCCCACAATGCCGACGTCCCTGGGGATTCTACGGTGAGCTCTGGAGAATGTGGAACCAAACTTTTCATTTAGATAGGAGAGATGAGTAGATAACAGATGCCTTGTGTTGCCATTGTATGGGCACCACATGTCCATGGTATTTACATCTCAACATTTCACATGAAACTAGGAAAATAAAATATGAGGCCAAGCATGCATGTATTGTTATGTTATCAGTTGAAAAACGAGTTGTGTTTTGTATCAATACTGATACAGTGTACAAAGAGAGATATATAGTAGACTGAGATAGGAATGAAGGCGGACGATGTAAAATTTTGCAATCATGGTAATACTCTAATCTATCCATATACTTGTAATTAGGTCTATAACTAAGAAGTGTTATGATGTTGGAAAAGACAACAACGAGATTTTTTTGCTCGCTAAATAGCAATGGACATGTCTTAGCTATAGCTACGAATATATATTATGTAAACTAAATAAATTGACACAATATGAATTCAGACATCTCATAATAAAACTAAAAAATCACAAATATGATCATCGCATTATTGAGAAGGCACATATGTTATCAAAGGATTGAGAGAGAGGGACAAAGTTGATAAGGCTGTGTTTGATCTGCGCCACTCTATAATATGTTGCCCCCGTTGCAACGCACGGGCAATTAACTAGTCAGTTTTAAAAAGGAGAGACCAAGCGGCCGGTTACAACATGTTTAGTCACATGTGTCAGAAAACATTATCCATCGAAAGAGAAAAAGAGAATCAGTCGCCAACCCTCCACCTATCAACGGATCCTATGCTACCCCTAAACAGTCTCGCTGCCCGCCACAAGTCTGTTTCGGCCTCCACCATCCTTAGAGCAGTCTCCACTGATGGTCTGTGACCCTCGAAGACCACACCGTTCATGTGTCTCCACAGGCTCCAACAGATCAAGGTGATCGCCGTCCACAAGTCTGTCGCATCATTTCCTCCAGTTGTTTTAGATGGCAGCCAATCCACGAGGCGGTCATCGTGGCCGGAACCCAGTCCGTCCTACCCCACCTGCTCAGGAAGGTGGACCACAACTTTCTAGATAGGACACACCCAAGCAGCAGGTGGTCTATATCCTCCTCCTCTTGGTCACATGACGGACTAGAGGCCGGACGAGGCAAGCCTCTATGTCCAAGGCGGTCCACCATCAAACATCTATTCTTCAGTGCCAACCAGAGGAAAAACTTGCATTTGTTAGGAGCTTGAGAGCGCCAAAGCTGCTGGGCTCCAGCTAGCCAAACCTTGCCCTCAAAGAATCCCCGGTAGGCTGAGCGAGCCGAGTAATTATGGTGGACCTGTCGGTTCCACCTGAACTCAGCCACGACCCCTTCGGTCAAAGCAAAGGCCGCCATGCTGTCAGCCAAGGACAACAGATCCTGAATCTCTCACGCGTCAAGATCTGGCGGGACATCTTCCAGCCAACCACCGGCGAGCCCCTCCCTGATCATGCGAGAACAATGGGCGTGCTTGGGTACCTTGAGGAGGAGATTCGGTGCCAAGTCCTTTACACGTCCCTCTGGCAGCCACCTATCGTCCCAGAAGAAGGTGGAAGCCCCATCTTCCACAACCGAGGTGGTAGCCGCCTCAAATAGCTGCCGGACCACTCAAGGAACCTGGATGTTGAACTCAGCCACGACTTGGAGCTATCTTTCCTGCTAAGCCACAGCCATCTAGCCCAAAGCGCGTGGTTCATCAGTCTCAAGTTCGGGATACCAAGACCTCCCAGACGCTTGGGCATGCAAGCTCTCTACGCCACCAGGCAGTGTCCTCCACGGGCGTCCTTACGTCCTACCCAGAGAAAGCCACGAATGATCTTCTCAATCGCCACAAGCGTCTTAAACGACAGGTGGCGAAAAATGGACACCGCTGAGAGGGTAGTCTTGAAAAGTTCAAGACGTCCACCACGGTTGAGCAGCCCGGCGCGCCATCTAGGAAGGTGGTTGGCCACGCTGTCAACAAGGTACTGCAGCTGGGCGGCCGTCGGCTTCCCGAGGGAGAGCGGGAGCCCGAGGTAGCAAAGGGGGAACGACAGCAACATGCAATGCAGCTCCTGTGCCACGAACTCTGCCTCGGGCTCTCCACAACGGATAAGTTGTGCCGAGCACTTCTCAAGGTTTGCCCTCAAACCGGAAGCCACACCAAAGTCCTCGAGTAGCTGCGCCAAAAACTGGAGGTCTCTTGCCAGGGGCCGGAGGAATGTCACTACATCATTTGCATAAATCGATGTGCGGTGCCTAAGCCCTGTCTTGGCCAGACGGGTCAGCAGTTTACAGGTCGTAACCCTCTCAATCTACATGTGTAAGACCTCCATGACTAGAATGAAAAACTGAGGCGAGAGCGGGTCTCCCTGCCTTAGTCCACGCCTGTTGAAGATCTTACCACTGGGGTGCCCATTAAGTAACACCCTCGTGGAGGCCGATGACAGTAGAGCACAGATGGTCGTGAGCAGAAGTTCCCCGAACCCCATCTTCCTCAACACCTCCAAAAGGAAGGCCCAACTGACTATATCGAAAGCCTTTGTAATGTCCAACTTCAGTAGAACCGCGGGGGTGTTTGAACCATGGAGCTTGCGCGCAGTGCTATGAACCATCATGAAGTTATCATGCAAGCACCGTCCATGCACAAAAGCACTCTGATGTGCACCCACTAGCTGTGTGAGGGAGGGGGTCACCCTGCAGGCAACTACCTTCGCCACCAATTTGGCGAAGCCGTGAATCAAACTGATAGGGCGGAAATCCCGCACCTCGTCGGCTCCAGCCTTCTTAGGTAGCAGGGTGATGAGAGCTTGGTTCACAGAGCTAAATCCACGGGCGTCGCGCCGAGACAGAGAGTCGAAAGCCTCCATGAAGTCCCTCTTGATGATTCCCAACAAGCTACATAGAACCTGTTAGAGAACCCATCCAGCCCTAGGCACTTATCCAGTGGCATGCCTCTAATGGCATTCCACACCTCCTCGTAAGAGAAGGCCACCTCCAAGTGGGAGAGATGCACCGTGGGCAGCTGTAGGAAGTCTAAGTCGAAGGAGAAAGGCCGGCTGACTTCCATGCCAAGGAGATCGTCAAAGAACGTGTCCACGGCATCGGCCTCTTGTCCACATGCTCAGTCTTCCGAACCCCGTCGACCATGAGGTGACCTATGAAATTATGCCGTCGTCTGTGGCTAGCGTGCATGTGAAAGAACCACGTGCATGCATCGCCCTCTCGCAACCACAACACCCTAGCTCGCTGCCTCACCAGCAAGCGCTCAAGAGATGCCAACCCAAGCAGCTTTCCGCTAGTAGATTTTTGTAAAAAAGTTGATGGTTTGTAAGAAGTTATTTTGATTTTTTTTAAAAAATTCAAAAATAACTTCTTACAAACCGTATTTTGGTGATTAGTTTTTCATTGACATTCCAGTTAAATTCCAAAATAACTTCTTACAAACCGTATTTTGGTGATTAGTTTTTCATTGACATTCCAGTTAAATTCCAAATACCTTCTTACTAATTCAAAATAACTTCTTACAAACCATATTTTGTGATTAGTTTTTCATTGACATTCCAGTTCAATTCAAAATAACTTCGTACTAATTTAAAATAACTTCTTACAAACCATCAAATATGTACAGTAGATTTAAAAATTCAAAAGAGTGAGCATTCAGGACATTGACAACAAGTACCGTAAAACTAGTATCAAACTAGTATCATGCAAGTTGTACAGCGGTGGGGAGTGATTTTCAGTAAATGTTGGCTACGATAATGGTCCTCCTATTCTTTAAACAGAAGTTATCGTCTTTGGATCTAAGTTTCGATCTTCTAGTATGATACAATCTGACACTAAAGGTGTATTTGGTAGCCCGGCTCACCCCAAATATTCTCCACTCGTGCGCTATTTGGGTATTTGGTAGTCCGTGTTAGTAGTTTGGGCCACGATACAAGGAAATATGTTCCTCGTGCTAGCCGTATCCGGGAGGTTACGTGGCTATATCTACTACTATATATATCTAGTCAGAGTTCTCATCTGGCACGACTAGGTGCGCGGCTAGAAAATTTCATGGAACTTGGGAGCACACTCGGGCACTGCATAGTCGTACGTATGTTTCTACGATAGTCGCCATCAATCCCCTCAACAGCACACAAAATAAGAATTTCCCCATTCAAAGGATGAAGTAGCTAACTTTTTGCAAACACATCACTTTGAATGCTTCTCGGTTGATTCTCACATATTGGAGTCATGCAGTAAACTCCACTCGGGTCGCATGAAATTGCTCAAGTAACTTACTTGAGTCGGTGCCATGATCCGAGTGGGATATTGCCGAAAATACACAAAACAAGGATGCGGCCACGTCCCCCTTGATCGAAATCAATAATATGGGAGAGATCCGCAATGTTGCCTACAAGAAAAGTCAGATTTTACCGTGGTAGAAGTTTTTTTTTTTTTGGCCTACAACAAAATGCTAGCCGTGGTTGTAGCAGCGAGGCAGATCAATCTCGTCTTGTGTTGATCATCCGATGATCAACTATCTGAGAGAGTCCTGGGTACCGGTCAAGGTAGCAAAGTAAGAGTGCAACCTCTCTAGCATTTGGTCAATGAATGACGACGGGCCTTGTTCAACTTCCTCTAGTCAATGCACATGTGATAGCCAACAATAGTTCTAGTACATATTAGTTCATTATTCTTAGTTGGCACAACTGTAAATCCTCCCTTTTTAGGAACACACTGAACATGACTAACCCACTTACTTTATTTGATAGGATAGAGGATGCTGGTTCATGTAAGCGTATTACCTCTATCTTACCACCTTTTTCATTCGAGGATTAGTATCCTTTAATGGTCGGCAACTGGTTCGACTCCATCTTCCATAAATAATCGAGGGGTGGATATAGATGTGCTTCCCTTTCAAGTCTTCCACAGAATACACGAAAGCCTTCTGGTGTATTTTGAAAACCGCCATAAGTTCATCTTCTTCCTTTTCTGAAGGCTAGAGCTCATAATAACATATAAGTTATTTGCTTCATCCAAAAATCCATAGTTTAATTCCTATGGTAGAGATTTCAACTATGGTAGTGGAAGTTTTTCATCTCCCTTCCTTTTCGGTACCTCATATGCTTCCTTCACGGGAGACTACTATA
This sequence comes from Poa pratensis, assembly GCA_947311845.1. Lineage (NCBI taxonomy): Eukaryota > Viridiplantae > Streptophyta > Magnoliopsida > Poales > Poaceae > Poa > Poa pratensis. Next base: position 3,820,557 of record CAMZMU010000060.1, on the reverse strand, counting down.
GGAGTTGTGTCGAGGTAGACGTCAAGCTCCTCCTTTTCTCGATCGTTTGGGGGGGGGGGGGGGGGGGGGGGGGGGGGGGGGTCATCATGAGTCACCAAGCTTCTTTATGTCGCATCCTCTGGAGTACCAAACAAAATGGCCGCTAGATCGGCAATTGTGTTCCCTTCCTTCTCATCAAGTTCCTTGATGATAGGGATGATCTTGAACTTGGAGAAGTGGAATTTATTTTCTTCCTCCTCAAACTAGAGAGACATTTACTCCTTCCTCCTCAAAATGTGCGATGGTTTTCGTCATTTTGGTCAAACATGGTGGTTTCCTAACACGACTACCCCAAATGTGGTAGTTTTGCGTCATCTACTCCTTCTATGTTGGACGAAAAATGATCAAGATTAGATCCTCCGGCGCCCAAATGACAGCCAATGCTCATCTTCTTGTCGGATTCTTAGCACTGGACACACCACTACCGATCGAGATTAGATCCAGCAGCATCAGGTGATAGCCACAATTCGTTTTATTCTCGGAACTTCAGCTCCGAACGCACCACCACCCGACGCCCAAACCAAAACACTGGTATTGTTTAGTTTTCAATCCCGAGCATCGGTTGCAGGGATCTGTGTCCTCACTCGGAATGTCGTATTTAGGCCCAAATCAGGCGGAATTTTTGGGCCTGTATTTTTTTCCACAAAGTCCTGTATGCCCGCTTGGATTAACGTTTTCTGATTCCACTCCACCCGGTTTCTTGATTAAAATGTCTAGAAATTGGGACGGACCATCCCGTTTAAAACAGGGAGGTATTGTTGTGCACCAAGATTATCCTGTGTTTTCGGTCCGGTGGTATATTTTTTAGTAGTTCCAAGCGGGGCCTAAGTTGGTGTTTGGTTCGACTTAATTTTTCCTTTGCCTTTTAACTGATACGTCACAAAAACCAGGAGGTGCTTTTAATTTGAGCTTTTAGTTTATACCATCGTGTAACAATATGCAGTCAAAAGCAATGTTCAAGATATCGCTTATCGTTTACTGCCGATTGGGCTCAGATTAGAGATTAATCGCTTATCAGCTGATTAATCGATTTTATCGGTCGCCTATTTATCGGCTCGTTTTTTTTTGTAAATGTCAACTTTCGGCACTAAAAATTCTAAAATATGCTCTGCTAAAAAATTACATTGGAGTATTGGATATAAGTGCAACAATTATTCCTTTCCTATGAATTAACAAAATGGGCAAAATTCGTGCTAATGTAAAGTTCTGCAAAACTATCGTCCTATAAATCGGCTGTCAGGCCAATAGATCGCCGATAAGTGGCAAAAATCGGCTGTCAGACCGAAAAATCGGCGCCAGCGATAAAACTCGGCCGATATGCTATAATATTATCGGTCACCCACGATTCACGATAAATCGGCCTCGGCCGATTTTTTGAACATTGGTCAAAAGGTAAAAGCCAACGCCTTATTTTGACTTTCACTTATCGATAAAAAAAGCCCATAAATATGTGCTTTTTTGGCTTATTTTGACTTTCACTTAGCTTCAAAAAAGCCCATAAATATGTGAAGCCAAAATAAACTAAAAGCTTAAACTTCTGACTTTCAAAAGTCAAAATCCCAAAACAAATATTTATATGGTTTTTTGGCTTATAAAACAAAGTACAAATAAGCCCAAACAAAGAGGCGAGTAACTTTGTTGACTTATAAGGCAAAGGTTAATAAGGCTGAAAAAGCCAACCCAACTTTACGGTGACAAAAACAGCATATACTCGCCGTAAATTTCGTTAGACACGCAGATAAGGAATCTGATCACCTAACCTGTCGAGAACTCGAGATAGAAAGTTTTTTTTTTTCAATTCATGCATTAGAAAGGAAATATTTCGGTTGTTTCCGTGTGGGATACGCACCTTGGTTTCCGGACTATCACCGACCCAAATCACCGACGTAACGAGACGCGCTATATATACGTACGCCGATTTCATCCAACAAGAAGAAACCCCTAGCAATAGCCTACGTACGTCAGATCTAATCCTTCCTTGCTCCATGGCGGACGCGAGCGACGACGACGTGTGCGCCATCTGCCTCGGAGGCATGGTTCGCGGCCAGGCCAGCTTCACCGCCGAGTGCTCCCACGCCTTCCACCTCAGCTGCATCTCCGCCAGCGTCCAGCACGGCAACCACAACTGCCCGCTCTGCAACGCGCCGTGGACCGTCCTGCCAGCCGTGAACGGCCCACGTGCGCCGCCGCCGCCGTCCCAACAGGCGCCCCGCCGCACGTACGCAGACGACGAGCCTGTGCAGGAGATCGTTCAGAACGAGGCTGATGCCGCAGCCAACGGAGGAGGAGCGGTGGTCCTCAAGACGCACTGCGAGTTCCCGGCCGTGGCGAGGGCCTCGTCCCGTGACAACTTCGCGGTGCTCGTGCACCTTAAGGCGCCGTCAGCGGCCGCCTCCGAGGCCGCGCGCGCGCCGCTCGACCTCGTGGCGGTGCTCGACATCAGCGGCAGCATGATGGGCCGTAAGCTGGAGCTGCTGAAGCGGGCAATGGGGTTCGTCATCGACAATCTCGGATCGGCTGACCGCCTCTCCGTGGTGTCCTTCTCCGACAACGCGAGCCGCCGGATCGGTCTCGTGCGCACGTCTGACGTGGGGAAAGCCGCGGCGAAGCAAGCCGTGGAGTCCCTCGTCGCGTCCGGGGGCACGAACATCGGCGACGGCCTCCGGGTGGCCGCCCAGGTGCTCGACGACCGCCGCTACAAGAACGCCGTCACCAGCATCATGCTTCTCTCTGACGGGCAGGACAATTACACCGCTGCGAGTTTCTATGGCGGTAACGGCGGTGCTAACTACATCAACCTCGTGCCATCTTCTCTAACCTACACCGGCTTCGGCGCCCGACCTCCGGCGGTTCACGCGTTTGGCTTCGGCACCGACCACGACGCTGCGGCGATGCACACAATCGCGGAGGTGACGGCGGAACGTTTTCCTTCATCGAGAACCAGGCTGTCCTCCAGGACTCGTTCGCGCAGTGCCTCGGCGGGCTCCTCACGGTCGCCGTGCAGGAGGCGCGCATCGCGATGACGTGCTTGCATCCGGGTGTGCGCGTTCGGGAGGTCAAGTCCGGACGCTACGACAACCGCGTGGACGCCGGTGGCCGTGCTGCCTCCGTGGACGCCGGCGAGCTCTACGCCGACGAGGAGAGGCGCTTTTTGATACTCGTGGACGTACCTGCATTAGCCGAGGATTCAGACGATGAGGTCACTGGCCTTGTCAAGCTGAGCTGCAATTACCGAGATGCCGCTACAGGGCAGGCGGTCAACGTCGCTGGAGACGATGCCGTGGTCCAGAGGCCGGTTGAGGTGACCGACGTGGAGCCGTCCGTGGAGGTCGAGCGTGAGCGCCTTCGCGTGGCGGCAACCGAAGACATGGCGGCGGCAAGGGAAGCGGCTGATCGCGGCGAACATGCCGAGGGCGCACGGATACTGCGACGCCGGCTGTTGTGTTCGGCACCACGGATGACCGAGATCCGTTTGAACTCGATGGCGGCCGAGCTGAATGATCTTATCCCTCGCGTAGAAGAATCGGAAGAGTACGAGGCGACGGGGCGCGCGTGCTTCCTGTCCGGGATGAGCTCGCACAGGCAGCAGCGCGCCGGGGCCTCGATGCTGCAGCGGAACGTGCTGTTTTCTGCACAACGGAAGAGACGGAGCACGCAGCTTGAATCAGATGATTTATATGAAGAAAATTTGGAAGATTTTGAAGGAGCTTGTGAAGAAAATGATGACGATGAAGACTGTGAAGACGATGACTCTGAGGGCGAACGGCAGCCGCAAACCTACGTCACTCCGGCAATGACGAAGATGCTGACGATGTCACGCCTTGAGCGGAAGAAGACGGCGGGGGTGCCACCGCAGCAGGAGAAGAAGAACAAGAAGAAGAAGCGTGCCAAAGGGCAGCAGCCAGGCGACCAGAGTGAGCCACGGAAGCGACACAAGAAACACTAGAGTACCACTACCGTATGCAATCTGGTGAAACATGTTGACTACCAGTACTACATGGGAGTTTATCTAGATTTTTTGTTAGATGGAGTTTATCTAGATATTACAGTTTGTAGCAGATCGTTTGGAACTTATTATCCTGAAGAGTTATTCGTATATGTGAAATGCAACAGTTTTTAAAATAATGTTTAATTTGTGTTACTTACTCCTATAGCACAAGTCAGAAATTCCACCCGGGTCCGGCCTTGTATCTTCCGTCTACACTATGTTTGAGATCTTTGATGTGTACTTTTCAGTTTGCACACACAACCTTGCGCGCACTTGTACACTTTGCTTCCCTTATAGGAAACGAATTGTGCATGTAGATCTTGTGGATCTACTCTCTCATACGGTCTCAAAATGTTCAATTGAATTATTTCTTGCTTGCTGTCTTTTTGTACGTTTAATTGTTCCGGTGGAAACATGTAATTTCTCAAATTGATGACAGTGAGATTTGGGTGTATCGTATTGAGCCTCCCAAGGTTGTATATATTGATGTGGATAAGTTTGCCCTCACTTCTTGAGATGCTTCATTGCAGATTGGTACAAAGATTTGGGATTTTACTCCACGCCGACAAAAGTTTTTCTGGGAAAATGCTTGGTTAAATGGCTAGAAATAAGATGCATATCCTGCCTAACGCCACGGGCTGAATGGTCGATTGGGTTTGATTAGCATTACGATGAATGTAAAATTTATTCACCACAAAAATAGTTTGACTGCTTAATTAACTTATACACAAAGCTAACAAAGCATGACACCGTAGAAAGGTTAGTGCTTGGGTAGGGGAAACGAGAATTGATGGTGTCCACAGCGAGCACGGCCCGGTTGAAGACCATGTCATTCGGGTGCTGCCAAATCCAGTAGAAGACACGTATAATCTCTCTCTCTAAAAAATACAAGTATAATCATCGTCCAAAGGTCCCGTCGACGATTTGGGGGTCACGTCGGGAAGTCCACCATTGTACAACTCTAAGTTCATCGCCGGCTGCCCGGCTTTGTAGGGTCCAGGCCAGATTTCCAGAGAAACCAGACAACCTAATAGAAGGTGCACTAATACTCTGTGTGGAATAAAAGAGAACAGAGACCATTTCGACTAATCTACTCTTAATATTACACAAAGCACACTGCGTTAGAAACCTCTTTTAATGTTAGTTAATGTGGCAAACAAAAGTTTGTTCATGTAATCTGGACTGCATTTTAGCTGGACAACCCTCTCTGGTCAGTTAATGCAAGTTTTTTCGAGGTTGCTTGGTTACTGCAACACACCCATTGGGTTTAAAAAATATTTTACATTTTTCGAGTGTAAGTGTATATTTTTCATGTAATCTGGACAAGGCCATTATTAGCTTATTGCAGCTGTACTATCTTTATATGCTAGATAAAAGTGTATAGCATTTCACAGAAAATGGCTACCGTGACTGCATTTTAGCTCTGAGCTTTGTACTACTCATCATTTCCGCATGTTGAATTTTAGTTTTCAAGCACATAACAGTACTACAAAATGATCTATTTACTTTGACACTTTTAGTTGAGAATTAGTTTCTGTTGTAAGAAAACTCCAATATATGTTGCATTGTCTTTTTATTTTATAAATTCAGGTGATTTCATCTGTACCAAAATGTGATGCTGGCACGGTTAAGTTGTTTGGGTTGTATGCGCTTTTTTTTATTAAAGAACGGTTGTATGTTCATAGCTTTACTCCCTTCATGTTTACTTATGTATCTAATATTCATTGTATTTTTTCCAGGTCCATATAATTATTATGACTTGGACTTTTGGAGAATATGATGTACAACAAACTTCCTGTGCGCAGTTTTGACTTTTGACATTGTTTTTTTTCCCTGGTATTTCTAGCATTGTTGTGATGCCTTTCCCCCGAGTAATACAAATTAGAGCTCGTGCTATTCTGTTGTAGAAATCTGCTAAACTCCTACTTAAGTTTATTCAAAATGCTGTAAGAAATATGAAATTCCGGCCATCGCGCTTTAGACCTTTTATCTAAGTTCCTTTTTGCAATTGTTGAGGACTTGTTAGTATTGCCAATATTTTTCGTGGTGCTCTCTGTACTTTGTACCGCACCGCAGTTAATGAGCAGCTTATAGGTCCATCATGGCATTTCCCAGTTCCAAGAAAAAACAGTTTTTTGAGGATGCATTGAGGTACAACTATGCGTCTCACAAGTACATGGTAGTGTCTCTAAAAGAGAATTGTCCATACGGTCTTGACAACTCGATGAAGTTTCATGGTCTGAAGAACTTGCCAGAGAATATATCACAATACAGACTTCAATATGGAAACATGTCACATTCATTTTGTAACTGGACACGTGAGTTATGTTGTTTTGCGACATAAAATAATTTAATTTTAGTGTTTGTAATATGTGTTTGTCTGAATTACATCAGTAGATACGTGCGTGCACGTGCACTGTAACTAGTAAAACAAAGTACAAATAAGCCCAAACAAAGAGGCGAGTAACTTTGTTGACTTATAAGGCAAAGGTTAATAAGGCTGAAAAAGCCAACCCAACTTTACGGTGACAAAAACAGCATATACTCGCCGTAAATTTCGTTAGACACGCAGATAAGGAATCTGATCACCTAACCTGTCGAGAACTCGAGATAGATAGTTTTTTTTTTTTCAATTCATGCATTCGAAAGGAAATATTTCGTGTTGTTTCCGTGTGGGATACGCACCTTGGTTTCCGGACTATCACCGACCCAAATCACCGACGTAACGAGACGCGCTATATATACGTACGCCGATTTCATCCAACAAGAAGAAACCCCTAGCAATAGCCTACGTACGTCAGATCTAATCCTTCCTTGCTCCATGGCGGACGCGAGCGACGACGACGTGTGCGCCATCTGCCTCGGAGGCATGGTTCGCGGCCAGGCCAGCTTCACCGCCGAGTGCTCCCACGCCTTCCACCTCAGCTGCATCTCCGCCAGCGTCCAGCACGGCAACCACAACTGCCTCTCTGCAACGCGCCGTGGACCGTCCTGCCAGCCGTGAACGGCCCACGTGCGCCGCCGCCGTCGTCGGCGTCGTCCCAACAGGCGCCCCGCCGCACGTACGCAGACGACGAGCCTGTGCAGGAGATCGTTCAGGCGGAGGCTGATGCCGCAGCCAACGGAGGAGGAGCGGTGGTCCTCAAGACGCACTGCGAGTTCCCGGCCGTGGCGAGGGCCTCGTCCCGTGACAACTTCGCGGTGCTCGTGCACCTTAAGGCGCCGTCAGCGGCCGCCTCCGAGGCCGCGCGCGCGCCGCTCGACCTCGTGGCGGTGCTCGACATCAGCGGCAGCATGATGGGCCGTAAGCTGGAGCTGCTGAAGCGGGCAATGGGGTTCGTCATCGACAATCTCGGATCGGCTGACCGCCTCTCCGTGGTGTCCTTCTCCGACAACGCGAGCCGCCGGATCGGTCTCGTGCGCACGTCTGACGTGGGGAAAGCCGCGGCGAAGCAAGCCGTGGAGTCCCTCGTCGCGTCCGGGGGCACGAACATCGGCGACGGCCTCCGGGTGGCCGCCCAGTGCTCGACGACCGCCGCTACAAGAACGCCGTCACCAGCATCATGCTTCTCTCTGACGGGCAGGACACGTACACCGCTGCGAGTTTCTATGGCGGTAACGGCGGTGCTAACTACATCAACCTCGTGCCATCTTCGCTAACCTACACCGGCTTCGGCTCCCGGCCTCCGGCGGTTCACGCGTTTGGCTTCGGCCGACCACGACGCTGCCGCGATGAACACAATCGCGGAGGTGACGGGCGGAACGTTTTCCTTCATCGAGAACCAGGCTGTCCTCCAGGACTCGTTCGCGCAGTGCCTCGGTGGGCTCCTCACGGTCGCCGTGCAGGAGGCGCGCATCGCGATGACGTGCTTGCATCCGGGGGTGCGCGTTCGGGAGGTCAAGTCCGGACGCTACGACAACCGCGTGGACGCCGGTGGCCGTGCTGCCTCGGTGGACGTCGGCGAGCTCTACGCCGACGAGGAGAGGCGCTTTTTGTTATTCGTGGATGTGCCTGCAGGAGCCGAGGATAGAGACGTCACCGGCCTTGTCAAGCTGAGCTGCAATTACCGAGATGCCGCTACAGGGCAGGCGGTCAACGTCGCTGGAGATGATGCCGTGGTCCAGAGGCCGGTAGAGGTGACCGATGTGCAACCGTCCGTGGAGGTCGAGCGTGAGCGCATTCGCGTGGCGGCAACAGAAGACATAGCGGCGGCACGGGAAGCGGCTGATCGCGGCGACCATGCTGAGGGCGCACGGATACTGCGACGCGGGCTGGAGGCCGCGGAGCGTTCGGCGCCACTGATGTCCGACGACCCTATGCGCACGGCGCTGGTGGATGAGCTGCATGATCTTATCGCTTGTGTGGAAGACGAGCAAGAGTACGAAACGACGGGGCGCGCGTGCTTCCTGTCCGGGATGAGCTCGCACAGGCAGCAGCGCGCCGGCGCCTCGATGCTGCAGTCGGCGAGCCGGCGCAGGAAGCAGCGCCGCGCCCCGATGCGGCAGTCGATTGGGGGCATGCAGCTTGAAAGCCTTGAACGTAAATCAATTGATTTGTATGAAGAAGAGTTAGAAGATTTTGAAGAAGGAGCTTGTGAAGGAAATGATGACGATGGAGACTGTGAAGACGATGACTCTGAGGGCGAACGGCAGCCGCAAGCCTACGTCACTCCGGCAATGACGAAGATGCTGACGATGTCACGCCTTGAGCGGAAGAAGACTGCGGGGGTGCCACCATAGCAGGAGAAGAAGAACAAGAAGAAGAAGCGTGCCAAAGGGCAGCAGCCAGGCGACCAGATTGAGCCACGGAAGCGACACAAGAAACACTAGATTACCACTACTGTATGCAATCTGGGGAAACATGTTGACTACCACTATATGGGAGTTTATCTCGATTTCTTGTTAGATGGAGTTTATCTACTCCCTCCGTTCCAAATTAATTGACTTCCACACATGTACGTATACATCCAAATGTAGATATATGCAAGTCAATTAATTTGGAACGGAGGGAGTAGATATTACAGCTTGTGGTGGATCGTCTGGAACTTATTATAATATTATCCTGAAGAGTTATTCGTATATGTGAAATGCAACAGTTTTAATAATGTTTAATTTGGTCCGGCCTTATATCTGTCGTCTGCACTGTTTGAGATCTTTGCTGTGTACTTATCAGTTTGCACACACAACCTTGCACTTGTACACTTTGCCTACTTTTTTTTGAGAGTTTTTTGCATTCAAATCACCAAATAATACAAAGTAGTTGACCCTTACAAGCACACTGTAACACAATCACAAAGGACCATGAACACCTAGAACACCCTAATACAACCATAGCACATGAAGGTCTCCGGAGCCCTGTGTCATCATCCCAGAATCTTGAGAGAAGACCCTGCAGCAGAAAGATTTGCCTACTTTATAGGAAACGAAGTTTGCACACACAACGCAGTCTCTCTTCTTACCCCCTTACCCCCGCCCCCCCTCCTCTCATACGGCCTCAAAATGTTCAATTGAATTATCAGTTTTGCTAAGTAACAGTCGACTGATTTTTTCTTAAGTCTCAGTTCCTTGCTTGTCTTTTTGTACGTTGAATTGTTTCGGTGAAAACATCTAATTTCTCAAAATGATGGCAGTGAGACATGGGTGTATCGCATTGAGCGTGTCAGGTTGTGTATATTGATGTGGATAAGTTTGTTGTACGATTATTAATCTGGAGCTTTAACATGATTAGTTACCCTCACTTCTTGAGATGCTTCATTGCAGTCTGGTAAACATATTTGGCAGGGAATTTGCGGATTTTACTCCACGTCGACAGAAGTTTTTCTGGGAAAATGATTTGTTAAATGGTTAGAAATAAGATGTATATCCTGCCTAACGCCAAAAATATTTGGCAGGGAACGTTGCGAATTTTACTCCACGTCGACAGAAGTTTTTCTGGGAAAATGATTTGTTAAATGGTTAGAAATAAGATGCATATCCTGCCTAACGCCACGGGCTGAGTGGTCGGTTGGGTTTGATTAGCACTATGATGAATATTAAATTTATTCACCACAAAAATAGGTTGACAGCTTAATTAGCTTATACGCAAAGCTAACAAAGCATGACATCGTAGAAATGGTTAACAAAGGAGAATTGATGGCGTCCACTGCCAACACGACCAGTTGAAGACCACGTCATTCAGGTGCTGCCAAATACACCAGAAGACAAGTATAATCATCGTCGAAAGGTCCCGTCGGGCTAAACACCACGCTTCCCCTCGCGTCGCCTGAATCCAGCCGCCGCGCAAGCCCTCTCCACCGCGACACCACCCTGCCGCTGCTGTCGTCGGCCTTGGCCGCGGCGGTGGCGGCACCCCTCCTGGTGTAGTACGGGACTACTAGGGTGGGCCGATCTTAACGGATTGACGAACGAGTGGACGAACTCACGCAAGAACACGAAGAACACGAGGAAGAACACCAAGAACACACACGATACAAGAACCGTTTTCCTTACCGGTCGGTCCAACCGGCCCAATAGAATCCACACGAAGGTGGGAGATCGGCAAGTAGATACAAGAAGGGATCTTGGATGGTTGTTTCTCCAACGGTCAACCAAACCGCTCCAATAAAGTCACCCGAAGATGAAAGATTGACGAGTAGTCAAACTACAAGTAGAGGTCTTGAATCCACAAGGGGATCTTCTCCACAAGGGGAGGAACCATCCCCGCAAGGGGAGGAAGGAGACCGTCTTGAGGTGGGGAGACTAGCTCTACTCTAATCTCAAAACATAGTCTATCTAGATCTGGAGAGGTAGGGGTCTATTTATAGTATGGGTACAAAACGGGTACGGACACGCGCAGTTGGGGAGACCGGCCTAGAGACTGACCTGGGCCGGCCTGGAGGCCGGTTGGCGCAGACGGGCGCTGGAGCTGGTCGGCCCTGGGGCCGGCCTGGGCCAGCTGGAAGGCCGGCGGCGTCGGTAGGTGGTCCGGCCCTGGGGCCGGCAGCGTCGGAAGGTGGTTCGGCCCTGGGCCTGGCCTAGGCCGGCTGCCTCGGGTGGCCGCCCGGCCTAGGGTCCGGCCTGGGCCGGCTGGAGGCCGGCCGAGCTGCTTGCTCTGTCTTCTCCTTCTTCGTCTTGACGCTTTCTCCTCCTCTTCCATGCGTACGCCTTGGATGGTCTTGAGTCTTGGGCTTCCTTGGCATCTCCCCGAATGTCCGTAGTCGTCATGTGATACCTAGCATAGCAAAGGGGTAGATGCTCAAGTAGTATACCATCCAAAGGGGCACGAAATGGGATCTTGTAGAGGAAAGAGTTCACCTTGGGATGTGTTGAAGGTCTTGACATGGTGATGGTCCTAGGTTGGGCTACATCATCTCCCCTCCCTTTAAAAAGAGTCGTCCTCGACTCTTGCTCATCATCATCATGGCAAGGAGGTAGATGCGTAGAGCTTGTCGTGTGGTTCACCATGTAGTCGATGGAAATTATGTGGCACTTCTTCAACGTCCCTTCGCCTTTCAAATAACCTACAAGACTCACAAGTAAGACGAAACAACACTCAAAGAGTAGCCAATTCTTGAAGGTCATCGCATGAGCGCTTATGTAGAAGGAAGTCACCTTAGCAAGATGCCGATGTGCTCTTCTTGCAAGATCTTCCGTCTAGAATGCGTGGTTGAAGCAACTCATGGAGGCTCATCCAAAGGTACGACCTACACATCAAAGACCAGGCAAACCATGTGTGTGCAAGATAGAGGAGCATATCATCAATGACATGTCCATTCATGTTCATTACACCATTAGCACAACACAAATATGTGAAAGTCAACGCATATGCAAGGTCAATGTTCAAGCAATTTCTCGAAATGAACTCATGACAAGACATGCACAAAATGTCATTATGGTTGCAAACAAACCATTGGAAAGAACAAGTGTTCATCATATTTGTGGCAACACATAAATCATCCATGTGAAAGATCGAGAAAACATGCTTGTCATAGGGAAGAGCAAAAACACCATCATGATTGCAAACAAACCATAAGCAAGAGAAATTGTTCCACTTGTTTGATGCAAAACATGAGAAAGATTTGAGAGTTGGATTCGATCCACTACTCACATGTATGCTCTCAAGAGCTCGTATTGTCAACTCATGCTCAATTGAGGTTGACATTATCATGCGTTTACCGGCACATACAAGACACCATATGAAGAAGTTATGTGCACGGTATATGAACACATCATCCATCATGAAGTGTCTGTTCATTTGCACATCACCAACCACATCAAAATCAATTGGAAAATATGACATATGTGGATAGTCACTATGCAAAGTGAAGGATGGAACAAGGTCCATAAGAGAAAATGAAACATCTCCAAAAGTGAGAAAGCTATGGGGGCAATCTCATTATCAAGCATTTCAACATTATTGCAAGCAACACATGTGAAAGAGAAATTGTTCAACATGTTGCAAGCAACAATGGGAGAAAGTGGAAACACTCAAAACAAGGCATGCTCATGGCAAAATCATCACAAATAGGTAATTCCACATGATCAACATTGGTTTCAAACAAAGTATCACAAGGGAATAAGAACGAATCATATGATGAGTCAAGAAAATCATCCATAGCATGCAAACCATCATAGTTCATCATGTCCACTAGCGGGATCATGGTCACATCAACACCCATACCTTGTAGTCCCGCTCATGTGAAGTAGGTGTTGAAGTAGTAGGGGCTTCCATGTAGCCGACTTTCCATCTTGAAGTAGACATGGGGTGGCATCATCATCATCCTCCATGTACATCTTCTCCATTTGAGGCACCGTCAAGTGAGGAGTGACGTCTCATCATCCATGGAACCTAGCTCACAATGAGAAAACACACTAGAGGTAGAGGTTAAGTTGTTAGAAATCGAAATGGCCTCACAAGACCTATCAACTACCTCTCTCAACTCAAGTGGTGTATCACTCATTCCCTCAAAGTGAAAGCACTCAAACTCACATATGGTGGAGGCACTCAACTCACTCTCACTCTCACTCAATTGGGCTAAGTGGCTCTGATGCTCACATGGGATTGGTACCATCGCATCATTCAAGCACATGAGGGTAGGCTCAATGTTCTCAACTCCAAACGCCTCCAAGGTTGAAGGGAAACTCCCATGCTCAACCTCCTCAACCATCTCGCCTCCAAAGGTCAATGCCATCGAGTAGGCATCACCACTCGACTCCATTGCGGAAGGGAAAATCCCATGCTCCGCTCATCACTTGACCATGGTCAAAGTGATAGCATCATCCATGCTCGCCTCCTTGGTCGAAGGGAAAATCCCATGCTCGACCATCTTCTCACCGTCTTGATCACCAACGTTGCACTCCCATATCATGTGACCTCTTCCATTGCATATTGGGCACAAGAGATTGGGACATTCTCGTGGATCATGGTCTTGGCCTTGGCAATTGTCACATATAAGGTCTTCTTCTTGCCATACGGGGACCAATGTGGTGGTGGCACTTGGTGTAGACGTCATATCAAGAGAAGTGCTTGAGAAGGGCGCCATTTTGGTTGTGGCCTCACGTTTGTGACCATGTTTCTTCCGGTGTCGACGTATGAAATTCGCGAAGAAGTTGTCGATGTCGGCCATGATCTCGTCAAAGATGGGACTTGTAGCTCTCGTTGGCGCACTTGAAGTGGTAGCACGAGGGGACACCATAGGATGTGCCTTTGTCGCCGTCTTCTTTTCATGTCGACGTTGACGCTCTTGAGTGGTGGGGTGTCGCCGAAAGTCATTCGGATGCTTCTCCTCATGTTGGCGTCGGCGTGCTTGTTGCTTTGGTGACCTTGTCTTGGAACTCCCACTCGAACTTGGTGATATGTTCCAAAGCTTGGCGAGTGTGTCCATGTCGTCTTGAAGCTTAGACATGTTGTGGTCCACCGTGGCATCTTTCTTGTGGCGCCTTGATGAGCTAGATGAAGGATGTAGGCTCTTGGCAAACTTGTCCATGGCATCCTTGAGATTTTGGAGCTTGGCCTTGTCGATGCACTTCTTGGGTCGCCGTCTTGTTGTCGATGTAGAGTGGCGAGGCTTGGCGCTCTTGGCGTTGTCCTTCTCATGGCGCCTTCTAGAAGTTGATGGAGAATGTCGAAGCTTGGCACTCTTGGTGATGTCCTTCTCATGACGCCTTCTTGAATTAGATGGAGCTTCATAGGATGGACTCATGGTGGTCTTCTTGTTGCTCCATCTTGAGCTTGAACCATAATGGGTTGTGCCATGACGCTTGGTGGTGCCGCTCTTGAACATGGTGGTGATGGGAGTCCTCTCCTCTTGCATGTTGTCGATGTCGCCGCACATGCTACAAGAGTAGTAGTCGTAGACGTTCTCCACCATGTCATCAGAGTGGTAGTCGTAGTAGTGGCGGTCCACCATGTCGTTGTTGTAGTCGAAGTTGGTACCATGTGATGAGGTATGTGAAGACACTTGCGCCTCATTGTCGTTGGAGCTTGTGTAGTCGGAGTCGTGGTAGATTCGTATGTACTTGGAGTCGATACCATATGATGACGGTTGCTCTAAGTCGTGGTACCGCTCCATGTCGTGGACGCTTGAATAGTCGGAGTCGTAGCGGAAGTCTTGGTGATGCTCCATCATGTCATGGGGGTCATTGTCGGTGTAGTCGTAGTAGTCCCCCATGTCTTCAATGCTTGGGCATCATAGTACATGTGACTCATCGTGTAGTCCTCCTCATAGGCTCCATAGTCGCATTCGCTCTCCCTAGACATGTCAACTCACAAGACAAGTGTATATATGTGGAGTGGAAAGGAACTAGAACACAACCTCTCACCTTGTAGATAGTATTGGACGTCGTGGACAACCAAGGGAAACGATCACAAAGTAAAATGCTTGTGTTCAAGTATCCAAAGCAAACTCCAAAACACACATGGCTTAAAAGTTGGTAGGTAGGTATGGTAGGAGGAAAGCAAATTGAACCAACCGGAAACCAAGATATTGTCAAAGCAAGTAGAGAACCACGATGATCACCAAGCAAATACAAGTCAATCTCAAAAGATATGAGCAAAGCTCACGGAAACACACACGCGGAGAGATAAATGGGACTCGTGCAACCAATAAGTGAGCTAATGAACCATATGATCCTAGCGAAGACTATAAGCTCGTGTTGCACAAGTACAAGGAGAGCCACTAGCTCGATTGCAATTTATTGGTGGGCTACAAAATTTGCACAAAAAGTACCACCTACAAGATGTTCATCGAGCTTGCGCTTTCCTACTAGATATGGCAAGTGGTGTTTCTTTCTTTTCTTTTCTTTCTTGCTCTTTTTGCTTCTTTTCTCCTTTTGCTTTCTGCTCACCCACTTTTTGATGCCAACAACAAGATATATCAACTAGCGCATACAACGTTTGCTCGGAAACTACACGATGCAAATTTGCAAAGCCCAAGCAATCATCAAGAGCTAGCCTCAATAGGACAAGATAAACACAAGGGTATGATGGCTATCAAAGGAATGGCAAGGGGGAAAAGATTCGTGATGTTTATACCTTTCGTCGACGATCTTCACCCGTTGATGTAGAAGCTTCGTGCTTGCCCACGAATTTTGGTGGTGGTGGATGATGGATCTTCCGCAATGGTGATGAAGGTCTTGATCGTAGCTTCGAAACGAGCCAAAGAACACAAAAAACGGAGTCCGGAATCAAAAGATATGGCCAAAACAAAATCTAGAATTTTCAGTTTTCGGGGAGGCCGGCCGTGGGGCCGGCCCAGACCGGCCTGGAGGCCGGCGGGGTCGGGATGGGGTCCGGCCTAGGCCGGTTGACCCCCGCGACGTTGACCCTCGAAAATCCGCGATTTTGGCGGAAAAACGGCCCGAAAAACGTCAAATCGGAGGGAAAATCAATGGAATTTGGCCATGGAAACGCAAGGGAAGCAAGATCAACAAGTTGAGCAATAGATCTATGGATCAAAACTTGCAAAAACGCACAAGATTCACAGATCGATCCAAAAGCAATTTGGGGCTATTTTTGGTGGAAATTTTCGAATTTCTCCAAATCAAAGAAAAATTTGGTGGATTTGTGGGCGAAACAAAGTCAAATCCGTGGCAACCATGCTCTGATACCATATGGTGTAGTACGGGACTACTAGGGTGGCCCGATCTTCACGGATTGACGAACGAGTGGATGAACTCACGCAAGAACACGAAGAACACGAGGAAGAACACCAAGAACACAAGAACACACACACGATACAAGAACCGTTTCCCTTACCGGTCGGTCCAACCGGCCCAATAGAATCCACACGAAGGTGGGAGATCGGCAAGTAGATACAAGAAGGGATCTTGAATGGTTGTTTCTCCAACGGTCAACCAAACCGCTCCAATAAAGTCACCCGAAGATGAAAGATTGGCGAGTAGTCAAACTACAAGTAGAGGTCTTGAATCCACAAGGGGATCTTCTCCACAAGGGGAGGAACCATCCCCGCAAGGGGAGGAAGGAGACCGTCTTGAGGTGGGGAGCCTAGCTCTACTATAATCTCAAAACATAGTCTATCTAGATCTGGAGGGGTAGTGATGGTCCTAGGTTGGGCTACATCACGTCCGCTGCCAAAAGGTGGTCGGGGGGATGGATCTCGTCCTCGTCGGGGATGGACCGGCCCGTGGGGGCGGCGTCGGTCGTGGCGGAGGAAGTCGGGCGGCGGGCCCGGGTGCAGGAGGCGCCTGGCGACCTGTCTGCGGGCGGCGGAGGTGCCGTCGCTGGCAGGGGTGATGCGGGGTCGGAGGAGATGCGCCGCTGCTCCCGATGGGCTTGGCGGGCCCAATTGGGGCCCATCGGGCCTGAGCTGAGGCGAGTTTGGAGCGGGGCGTCCGGGGAGCACGGAGCAGGGCGAAGGGAGCAGGGCGCAGAGCGGTGTCGCGTCGGTGCTGGGACGGTGCGGAAGCCGGGGCGGCGGCCCCGGAACGAGGTTCGCTGCGGTTCGGCATGGTTGAAGCGGCCACGGGTGCCGTGGCTGCCATGGCCGGTGGTCTAGCGTGGTGGATGGCGGCGGGGCAGGACTGCCCGGTGATGTCGCTCCTCAGTCCTCACTTTGCGGTCGGGTCGACCTCCGGGCGAAAGCCTCGCACCGACTTGGTCGGAGCCGACGACGACGGTGTCTTCGGGCGTCGTTTTCCTTCTTGTTGGCGTCGCTGTGGAGTCCTCGATCCCGCCCGACGTGGGCGGTCCAAGATCTCCGGGTGAATACCTAACCTCCATAGGGTGCGGGCGACGGTGCCGGACACGTCACTACCTTGTTGGAGGCGTCGTCTTGGAGTGATTGGCTCTCGCGGTGTGATGGCTTCGAGATGGAGGGCAGGATAGCCCCGTGGTCGGGGGTAGCGGATGCCGGGGCAGCGGCCCCGGATGGTGGTGGACGTCGAGGCGGCAGCCTCGGTCTCCCACGCTTTGACGGTTCTATGAGGCAGAGCCGTTGACTAGCGTGGGTCTGGGTTGCGACCTGGATGAAGACTGCGCGGGCAGGGGGTTCGTTGACCTGACTGGATCACCTTCGGGCAATGCGAAGGGCGATCTGGTTGCTACGTCGGGGCGGCGGCCCCGGAACAGGATGGTTTTGGTGACAACCTGGATGAAAACTGCGTGGGCAGAGGGTTCGTCGACCATGACTGGATCGCTTTCGGGCAATACGAAGGTCGATCTGATTGCTACGCCGGGGCGGCGGCCCCGGAACGGGTGGTGTGTGTTGTGGCGTTTGGCGACTTGTGTCGTGTGGGCGACAGGTCGCTTCGTCTGTGTGATTCTTTGTACAGTTTGTATGGTTTTTGTACCCGGTTTCCCTTATAAACTGGGTCAATTCTATTCTATCTATTCGAGCGGTGGATATCGACCACCTTAAACTTTAAAAAAAAAGAAAGGTCCTGTCCGCGATTGGATCCGATATGTCATTTCTTACTACTTCTACTGATATGCTTTGCGTTGGATTGGGATTAGAATTGTGTCAAAATTTGAGAGAGATTTCTACCACACATAAGATGTTTGTGAAAAGCTGTGATCAAATTTGAGAGCAAACGGAGCTTGGCTCTGATGGTTGGGTTCCCTGTGGTGGAACCAGCCCACCCAGGTTCAAGTCCTAGACTTGGCATGGGCGTTTGCATTTACCTGGATTTATTCCAGGATTATCCGGCGCTATTCTTTCAGTGGTAGGTGACGTGCCCGTCAACAGCGAGGCGCCTGTGGTGACTTCGTCAACCTCAAGATCTGCCGGCTCAGTCCTTCAGAGGTGCTCATAGGGGTAGGGTGTGCGTGCGTGCGTTCATAGGGGTGAGTGTATGTGCGTATTTGTGAGCGTCTGTGTTGTACTGTGTTCTCAAAAAAAAAAAAAAAAAAAAAAAAAATGTTATGCAATCTCAGAAAATATCTTAGACACTTGGTTTTGTAGTAAGGAACACTTAAACGTTTTTTTTAAGGAGCACTTATACGGTTTTTTCGTTCGGACTCCGGAGCACTTGGTTTTTTTTCCATCCGGAATACTTGTAGGAGTACTTTTTTTAGAAGAGGAACACTTGATACGGTTGTACCCTAGCACGAAGCCACGAAGGCACTTCTCCGTCCACACCCCAAATCATTCTTCCTTCGCGATAGGACTCGTCGTTCCCCTCTTCGGTGCGCTCGGAGCAGCCAACCACAGAGCCCCGCGGCAGGCCGGCGGTCGGCGGACAGCGCCGGCGATAGAACACCCCCTCTTGCCCCGGTAGTCCTCCTCTCCTGGTTCATGCTTGTCTCGGTTTCAATTCCAATTTCCGCTAAATTCTAGTTTTGGTACTAGCTCGTTTTAGTTTCTGGTGTGGGTGATCTCGCTTCTCGGGCATAGCCTGCGCTTTCGATCGGCAACTGTAACGAGGCGCCTCCCGTTAGAATTCTGTTCAGTGTTCCCCTGGGCTGTGCTCACCGGCTGTTTGATGAATTGTGTTAATGGTGCTGCATGCCTTCTTTACTGCCGGTCCTCATCATGTGCACACGAACTATTTGATAAGTGGTTTTATGCGGCTGCGTGTACTATATATACTACACATGCTATCTGTTTGATGAAATGCTCACCCGGCCAGCCTGCGTTACAGTACCGCGTTGTAAGTATGAGGCTTAGAACCTACTGTATTTCCTTAAACACACTTAGATGTAACATCATCCAATTGGGAGGAGGTTCCAAATTCAACCTCATATACACATCTAAACACCAGAACTAAACTAAGTTGTGTATCCTTGCAAATAGTTTTATCTATACCATCAGACGCTTGGGGGAAGAAATGGTTTTATCTATAATTTCCAGCTCAAGGTTTAAAAGTGAAGGGTAGGATATGTTCAGTGTTTTGTACTTTAGTTATATATGTAATTGTTTATAGATTAGAAATCCATTTTCAAAAGCATTGCCGGATTCACTTTAAGCATTAATGTGGTGCGTGCCTGAATTGTTTGGCTATATGTCAGGTTGATCTTCCCAAATTATAATTTGGCTTTTGCTACATTGAGATCTTCCGTCCTTGGAAATGGCTGCACCGAAGCCCATTACTAGGCTCATTTCTCACGTCATTCTTGATCTGGATGGTACCCTCTTAAATACAGGTGACCGGGAGTTGCAAAGTTTTCCTGTACTCAAGAGTTGATCTTTCCAAGTTAATCTCTGAATTTCGCTACCTTGTTTGTACCATTTGGCAGATTGCGTCGTAAGCCAAGTGCTGAAACCATTTCTTGTAAAAAATGGGAAAAAGTGGGATAGTAAGAAAGCTCACAAATTTGTTGGAAAGACACCTTCTGAAGCTGCAGCAGTTGTTTTAGAAGATTACGGACTCCCCTACTCCACCGAAGAGTTCCTCTCAATGATTACTCCAATGTTCAGCGAGCAGTAATGTCACTGGAGCCTCTTTGTAGTTATTTATATTCAGTGGGACATATATTCAGATTTTGGCCCCATTTGGCCATTTCGTTGATAAATTAGATTTGTTAGTTCAGTTTTAATTGTGCATGTATATGTTTTCCTGCCAATCTACTTTATCCCTGTATTTTATTTTGAATTACTGAATACCCTTGTTAGCCTGCTTTTTGAAAATTTCTCTTAAATGCTGCTACTAGAAATCTTAAATCATGCCTTGTTGAGGTGTGCCTATATTCTTGTGTTTGCATCTGCATATGCACATGTTATGCGTTAACATCTGCATGCTTACCTGTACTGAATAATTCGTGGCAACCATAATAATATGATCTTTATTTAGGTTGACTTCAATATATCTCTGTGTTCTATTAGTACATGCGTAAGTTATGCTGCTTGCATGCTCCTCTACAAGCAAGCATCCGGTTTCAGTGCAAGGAAGGAATTTCACTATTTATGTCTAGTAAACTTTCAAATTGCGCATTGAACTTGGCAAATCACCGTAGAAGGAATTCTGCAAATAAGTAGCAGAATTATGTTCATTAGTTCTTACTTTAAGCTCTTTTGATTCAATTTAACAGCAAAGTGAACTCTGGGTATAGTTCAGAAAGTACTTCAATGGAATTTAAAAAGAACTTTACTCATTCTAATGGTTATGGAAGCATGTGTAAAATCCTTCATGACGATTTTCTTGCAGTAAATTGTGGCAAGGTTGTCATTGGTATTGGTCATGATGACAGAAGTAGTAAAATTTTCTCATGCTGTAATGCCCAAATTGTACTGAAAAGAGTTGCAGTATATTTTTCACATGTGATTGTATTCCTTCAGATATATGAGTAGCATATTAATTTTTTTTCTTATCGCAGATGGGGCAACATAAAAGCTCTTCCAGGAGCTAATCGGTTAATAAAACATTTGAAGAGTAACAGGGTGCCAACTGCTGTAGCTTCCAACTCTTCAAGATCAAACATTGATTCCAAAATTTCCTGCCACAAAGGTACCCTTTTCTGGTTTCCCCTGTTTCAGAGAAATCTGAAAATTTCATGTTCTTCTGTGTATTTAGTGATATATGTATCAAGTAATTCACTCTTATGATGTATAGGTTGGAAAGAGTATTTCTCTGCAATTGTGGGTGCAGATGAAGTAGAGAAAGGAAAGCCATCCCCAGATATGTAAGACAATGTGTTATATAATGTTTTCATTGCTGATACCCTATAGATTTGTCATATTTATCTCATTTAGTTGCTCCTGTTCTGCTCGTGTGGTGATATTCAAGATTTTTGGAAGCTGCAAAAAGAATGAACGCTGATCCTTCAAATTGCCTAGTAATTGAGGATTCCTTGTAAGTTTAGCCCTGGCTAACTTTTGGTTATTTATGTTAATGTTGTGTGCATGGAAAGGTTACCTATTTACATTGTGTCATCATCTGCGGTATAGAAATTATTTGGTTGAATACTTTTGATGGAACCGAGCTTCATGTTTTGAAATGCCTGGATGGGCATGGAAGTTTGGTTTTAATTTCTCAAAGCTACACGTGTTGCTGCGTGCAATGAAAAACGTAGTTTTAGTAACCATTTGATAGTGATGAAGGCGCGATGCTCGCATCAGATAGCTTATGTGAAAATTAAGAAATGTATTTCTTGCTTTATTATAAGAAAAAAACATTGTCCGCCTTTTGACAGAGAATTTTGAATTATGCAGATGCATTGCTGTTCCATATACTTTATTCTGTAGATATACTTGGTTTATATCCACCAGCTGTATAATTGTATTGTTTTCTGATCTGCACTCACATTCCTGGTTTCGAGATTTATAGTTTACTGCAGTTCTATCAACCATATAATCTTTAATATTTTCAATTAATGGTTGTGCCAGGCCAGGTGTTTCTGCTGGTAAAACTGCAGGAATGCATGTCATAGCTGTACCTTCAGTACCCAAATCGACCGATGAATTCAGCTCCGCTGACGAGATTATCAATTCCCTCCTTGACTTGAGGCCTGAAAAGTGGGGTTTGCCACCCTTTAACGATTGTATGCTCTAATTCTTGGGAATATCTGTATCATTCTCAACATTATGGATATACTCAATGAATCTGTTTTAAACTTTTTGTGCAGGGATTGAAGGTACCTTACCAATAGAGCCATGGTTTATTGGGGGACCTGTGATCAAAGGATTTGGCCGTGGTTCTAAGGTACTAGGAATACCAACAGGTATGTTGGAACATGCAAATGAAGATAAATTTCAGTAGCATGTTTTAAAGTTTCTGAAGAGTACAACGTGACTTCACATGCTATCACTTTCTATATGTGGTTTTATCATGGTATTATGTTATTTGTGTTGTACATTGATGGACCATTTTTGTTCATTTGTGTTATTAGTTCTAGCTGTCCTACTTCCGAATACTAGTTCTTCGTTTTGAGCTGCTAGAAAAACCAACAAGTCTAGCTGACCCTGTAAGATACATTAATCGTCATGCTGAAATGGATGATATTTAGCCACGCTGATTTCTGGTTTATATCCTTTATTTTCATGATGATGCATTTCTGAATTTACTAAATGAACCAAGTTAACTATGCATGCATCAAACCAATTAGTCGATAAGATCTGTAGTGTTATAGGAAAACTAGTTTGACATAGTAAAAAGAGACCACTGTAACACTGGCAAATCATCTCATCTTGGATGAAATACATCCTGTTGGAATTAAAATATATATACTCTACTAGTTCACGTTTTAAGTTTTCTTAATAGTAGTAGACTCAACTCTCCTTCCTTCACTGATAATGTTTGTATTTGTCTGTCTTGTAGCGAACTTACCTGCAGAAAACTTTTCCGACATACTGTCAGAGCATACATCAGGTGTATACTTCGGCTGGGCTTGCCTTCCAACACGAGGCATATATAAGATGGTCATGAGCATTGGCTGGAACCCTTATTTCGACAACACAGAGAAGACTATCGTGAGTGTCCTCTACACAAGCCATTTCATGGTTAGTTGCATTATTTTGCTCTTAAAGTCATTGATTTCAGGAACCGTGGCTGCTTCATGGTTTTGACGAGGACTTTTATGGAGAGGAGCTGCGCCTTGCTATTGTTGGGTACATACGACCTGAGGTAACTGAGGACCAAGCTTATACCGGCAAAAATAAGTTTAATTTTCACTAACTTGTGGCATTGCCTCTCAAATGCTTAGGCCAACTTTCCTTCACTTGAGAGCTTGATAGAGAGGATACACGAGGATGGGAGAATAGCGGAGAAAGCCTAGATTTACCGGAATACGCCAAGTACAAAGACTCGCCATATCTGATAGACCCTTCACAGCAGGGCACCATTGCTAATGGGAACGAGGCAGAGCAAGAGTCAAGTGACCCGATGCTCCGAGGTGCCTAGAGAGAGGCTGCCGTGCATTCTCCTATCTTTTGTGAACTTTGTCCTTCACTATTGCTGATTAATGCTCAGCAGCGATCGTATTATCAACTGCGTAAAAACCCGGAGCTTCCCATTTTATACTGCGAGAACTGTGAAGATGGTACCTTCTCAGTTTAGTTTGTAAAGTTTACCATCTTCCCAGGTTCATACTGTACTTGTTTTATAGAGCAACAGTCAGCAGCTCGGAACAAAACATGGAAAAACGCACGACGTATCAAAATTAATTTGTCGGGTTAACTATGACGAATAACAAGATCCAAGTTCTTATCTCACTTCATCAATCGGTGCAGAGGCCCATTCATGATTCTCACTTATCACCCTCATTGATCCGAAACTAATAACTTTAAAGCTGCATGCCTGCATAAGGCCTCTTTGATCCGCAGTATTCCAACAACCTATGAAAAACGCTCATTCCAGTTTTACAAATTTTCATATGCACTAAAGTTTGTTTGATTCCATCATAGAATAAACAAAAAATTCTTACCAAGAGCAAGAGTTTGTTTAAATTAAATTAAATTTCCTATGAAATATGGTGACATTCCTATGGGATTCAATCCTATAAACCAGACAACCACCATAGGAAGCAAGACGTTTTGTTCACCATACCATCAGCCCAGTGACCATAGATGAGCCACTAAGTCATATTTAGTTACCGAAAAATGGTATTCCTGAAGTACAGTGACTACTAAAGTGAACCTCGTCGACAAGTCCGATGACCAACGATGTATTTTACTCAATATTAAACCTGATTCTGTACACAAATTCACTTGAGTATCGCCTCGAATTGTTTGGCGGCACAAAGCATGCGCACGTCGAGTCGGTGCGTTACGAGCTTTGTTTTCAGGGCGTCGCCTAATCGTCGCCTAAACGCCGCCAAGGCGTCAAGTCGCGCTGGAGCCGACGACTGGGAGCGACGCCCAGGAATTTCGAGTTAGGCGCGCGCCCAGGCAAAAAAGTCGTCGCCCCGCTCGCCTAGGCGTCGATGGAGTTGGTTCGGGCGCCCGCCCAGGTGAACTGGCGGGAATTTGGGGGGGGGGGGGGGGGGGAATCGGGGGGGGGGGGGGGGGGGGGGGGGGGAACGGGGTCAATTTCGCGCGCACCTGTGGGGGGTAAGTAAATCGAGCGGGAGAGGGAGGGAATCGCGCGCACCTGAGCTCGAATCGAGCGGGAGAGATAGGGAATCGACCCTGCACAAGCGAATCGAGCGAGAGAGATGGGAATCGACCCCTGCAGCAGCGAATCGAGAGGGAATCACGAATCGACGCCGCCACCACCAAGCTTCACCGACGACCTCGCCGCCAAGCTTCTGCGTCGGCTCCAACTCCGTCCTGCGGTAAGCCTCCTTCCTCTGCTTCTCTCCTCCGCGGCTCCGCCTCCCTTCTCCCTCTCGCGCCCTTCTCCCTCCGCTCTGCTCCTCCATCTCCTGCGCCCCCCTCTGCAGCTCTGCTCCTCCATCTCCAGCGCCCTCCTCTGCCTATTTGCTGCCTTATTTGTTGCTGCTATGTTCCATTCCATCTCCAGCGCCCTTCTCCCTCCGCTCTGCTCCTCCATCTTATCTAATTATGTCGCTAATCATTGACAGATTGAGATGGCTGATAATGGTGAGGCTTATGATCCAAAGAAAGATCCAAAAAGGAGAGCCAAGTCAAAGGATCCTGGTTGGAAATATTCATACTGGCCAGCTGAAGACAAAAATATTGTCGAGTGTCTCCTTTGCGGGAAGGTTATGTCCTCTGGAATCAAGAGGGCGAAGCAGCATCTGTTAGGAGGCTATGGTGATCCAGAAAGAGATGCAAGCATGGATAGATAAGAAGCGGCGTAAGATGCCGGTCGAGGTAGATGATAGTGGTGAAGAGGAAGAAGGTGGTGATGATGAAGTGCAAGAAGTTGTGCAGCAAGCAAGTCAACAAGCATCATGTACTGGTGCTGAAGCAACTAAGGAATCCACTCCAACTCCTAGTTCTGGGACAGCCTCGAAGAAACGGGCTGCATCTGTTTTCTTCAAGCCAGCGCCAACCAAGCAACTAAAAATTGCTCCATTGTTGATGAAGTCTCCGGATGAATTAGTGCGGCTGAGGCATGCCCCGGGTGCTTCTAAGCAGCAACTGAGCTTGTATAGGTGTGGAAAGAGTGATGCAGAGAGACATGTGGTTGTCAAGTACATATGCAAATTCTTGTATGACAATGCCATTGCATTCAATGTGGTAAAGTCAAGGAGCTTTGAGGAGATGGTTGAAGCAATTGGGCAGTATGGACATGATCCAAAGTTAACCCTCTCTTCGTAGATGAGTTCCAATGGGACAATGAGTGGGTTGACAAGGACGCCGAAGTGGTTCAGCGAGTTCACGAGGAGGATGATCTCACATGGGACCAAGTTGATGCTGCTGCCACTACATCAACATTACTTGTTCGTCGCAATCAGCCTAGGGGGGCTCAGGGGATTCCAAGTGCTGAGAATTTCTATACTAGACGTGCACCAGAAGCGAGTTAGATCATGATCCCTTCATTTGTGATGATGAAGATGTTGATGATGATGTGGTGGGCGCCGACGGTCCTCAATCTCAGCCTGATGGTGCTGAAGATACGGAGGTTGATGGGGACAATTCTTTGGAGTACGATGAAGATGATGTGTAGGAGTGCTTGGCCTTGGTTTGCTTGGGTTTGGCTGTTTGAAACTAGCTTGCGGGGATTTGAACTTGGTTAATTTGTGTTGAAACTATGTGTTTTAATTTTGTGTAACCTTATGTTGTTGAACCTATGCTACTGCTAGCTGTTATTTATGTTCCTATATGATGCATAGTTTCATTTTTCTGTCATATTTATTATTATTATTATTATTATTATTATTATTATTATTATTATTATTACGCCCAACGTGCAGTTATCGCCTAAGCGGCGACACTCAACTCTTCCACCTCGACTCGACTCGACGACATGTAAAGTTGTAAACAAAGGTTACGAGACACGAACGACCAGTTACGGAAACCCGGACAGACCAGGTGCGCTCGCACGAAAAAAAATACTCGCGGAAGTGTAAATCTCGCATCCCGACCTCACCGGCGGCGAGCGGCCCCATGGCGGACGGCGGCGAGATGGACGAGGAGGCGATGATGCGCGCCTTTTTCCCGACCTCCTTCGGCAAGGCGCCTTCCCGCCCCAGCGCCGCGTCCCACTCCTCCACCCTCCGCAAGCCCCAAAACCCTAGCTCCAACCCCTCCACCTCCGCCGTCGAGGAGGATGACGGCGGAGGCGATTTCGTCGGCCCCCTATGCCGCCCAAAGACTCGCTCGTAGCCGGGAGCATGAAGAGGAGAGTGGCGGCATGATTGGGCCGCCTCGGCCGCCGCCACAGCTGCCGACGGTGCACGAGGAGGCGGAGGGCGAGGACGAGGTCGGCGGCATGGTTGGGCCGCCTCGGCCTCCGCCGTCGAAGGAGGGGGGTGAGGATGAGGATGAGGATGATGACGACGATGACGACGACGACGACGATGATATGGATGATGATGGGGAGGATTTCGGCCGGATTCCTCTAAGCAACGAGATTGTTCTGCGGGGGCACACCAAGGTAACTACGCTCACAATTATTTCCTTTTCCACCTCGAGTTATTTTAGTTTTGGAATTCTTGCAGCTAATTTTGCTCATATGCTTTATAATTTCTAGTTAGCTGTGGTAGCTCTTAGATTTCGTTGTCAGTTTCGCGAATGATTTAGCCGAAATGAACTGGTTCTGGAAGACAAACTGTGGAAGTTTACATTCAGTTCGCGTTTAGGATATTCCTACACGTTTGTCTTACAAATCGCATAAAATTTCTATCAAGATCCCAGGAGGAGGAAGGAATAAAGTTTGTAATCGATTACTGTTGGCAAGTTTATAGGGGTGTATCATGCCAATTCTAGAAATTTCAAACATAATGAGTTGTTGGTATTGCATTGTCGGTTCTCCTTAGCTAAAATAGTGCAATGTTCAATCCATTGTAAAGGTGGGTACATCCACAAATTTAGTATCGAATATGGACTAGTATGTTCTTCGGGTGATCTTCAATGGCGCCTCCTGTAATGCTACGAAAAGGCGTCCGGATCACATCGCTATAGTTTCGAATGCATTTTACTGGTTAATAATCACTTTATTTCCTTTGCAGGTTGTCTCAGCCCTTGCTGTTGACCCTACAGGATCGCGAGTTCTGTCTGGCAGCTATGATTATACTGTACGGATGTATGACTTCCAAGGCATGAATTCGAAGCTACAGTCATTTAGGCAATTAGAACCGTGTGAGGGGCATCAAGTTCGTAGCCTAAGCTGGAGTCCAACATCAGATCGCTTCTTATGTGTCACGGGCTCAGCTCAAGCCAAGGTATTCAGCTTTGCTATCTTCCTGAATTTCCAAAAAAACTGCCACCCCCGGGAATTATAACATGTCATTTACATTATCCTCCAATCAGATATACGATCGAGACGGGCTTTCGCTCGGTGAGTTTGTTAAGGGTGATATGTATATCCGTGATCTGAAGAATACAAAGGGCCACATTTCTGGACTAACTGGTGGCGAATGGAATCCCAAGTCAAAAGAGACTATATTAACCTCATCAGAAGATGGGTCGTTACGTCTCTGGGATGTTTCAGACTTTAGCGGTCAAAAGCAGGTATGTTGAACTATTTTTACTATTCGCTAGATAAATATGCATTATTTTTAGGAGAAGGTCCTAGTAGTATCAAACCTTGAAATGCTTTTTGTTAGTTCGTTTTTGCACCAAGAGCTGTTTAAAGCTGAATCACTTGTCATTCTGCATGACTAAAGCCCCTGCCGTTCTGTGGAATACTGAAACTTTCCCGTTACATTTTCAACAGGTCATCAAACCTAAGCTAAAAAGACCAATGCGAATTCCTGTTACTTCATGTGCATGGGATCATGAAGGCAAGCGGATTGTTGGTGGGGTGGGGGATGGTTCCATTCAGGTACATTATATATCGCAAAATCTCTTTAACTTTCCTATCACTTTATATACATTATATATCGAAAATCTCTTTAACTTTCCTATCACTTTGTACTTAATCCGATGGTTTGGTTAATGCGTTTTATGACCGGAATGATAATTCATCTGTAGCTCTGGACCATAAAGACTGGATGGGGAAGTAGACCAGATATCCATGTTGAAAAAGCACACACAGAAGATATCACCGGAGTTAAGTTTTCTACAGATGGGCAGATTCTTCTGTCAAGAAGCATGGATAGTACTCTAAAGGTAATTTATCTTGCACCTGTTAGGATTTGAAATTTTGAGGCTTCGAAGTTTTTTCGTATTACTGCTTAACGTGATCTGGACCTACCTGTTTAAAGTTCATTTATCTGCAAACCACCCATACTGTCATACCTACGCACTAAAAAGTTGCTAGGTATTTAGGTCAAGTATCATTCCAGTGAGCCTTGAGATTTCGTCTACATTTCTCCCTTAAAAATGATTCTACTCAATCTTGACTATTCCATGTTTTTTGAACGAAAGTTGGTAGTAAGCTCTTAGCTCATAAACGTACAAATGGCTTAGTTGAGTACTTGAGTTGTCCACTTGTAAGGCTTCTGAATATTATTGAGGGCCTGAATGAACGTGATAGTTTGGTATAGCTGTGGAGGTAAATTGTATGTTCTTTAGGTATTGAATAACTTGGAGTAATGTCCATGTTGATTGAAGGGTTGAACATACCAATTTACCTCCACAGCCATGATTATTACTAAATATTCAGTTTCGACCTAGCAACTGGCAACATGTTCAGTTACCATACCGGGTTAGATATTTTTGTGCTGTTTGGTTGTATTGTAATCATGTGAATATATGATAATGGTAAGCGCTGCAGCATTGCGGTCCTCTTCCTTTTCTTGGATATATTATTTCTAAATTACTTTGGAAATATTATGTAGATATGGGATTTGAGGAAAATGAAGACTCCTTTGAAAGTGTTTGAAGATCTGCCAAATAACTATGCGGAGACAAATGCATCATTTAGCGCAGACGAACAACTTGTTTTCACAGGAACCTCTGTTGAGAAAGACGGCGGAAACGGAGGACTACTTTGCTTCTTTGATAGAAGGAAACTAGAGCTTGTATCAAGGGTGGGAATTTCACCACATTACAGTGTCATAAGGTCTCTCTGGCACCCGAGGATTAATCAGGTTATTTCTTAGTACTTACATATTTTCTGACGCTGAATACCTTCTGAGGATATTGCTGACTTTTCGAACATATCTCCTATCTCTATAGGTATTTGCAACAGTTGGGGACAAGAAGGAAGGTGGGACTCATATCCTGTATGATCCTTCTGTTAGTCAGAGGGGAGCTCTTGTATGTGTTGGACGGGCACCGAGGAAGAAGTCTGTTGATGATTATGAGGTGCAACCTTTAATACACAATCCACATGCACTGCCGCTATTCAGAGATCAACCAAGTCGTAAACGCGAAAGAGAGAAGATGATGAAAGACCCACTCAAATCGCACAAACCAGAAGCACCTGTTAATGGTCCAGGGTTTGGTGGTAAAATTGGTACCACAAAAGGCAGCTTGCTGACACAGTATCTCATGAAGGTAATATACATATTAATTGCTCCTTATGTTTTACATGTACGGTGACCTTAGGTTATTTTGCACTCCTAAGTGTGTTTCTGTTTGCTCCCAAAGTATACAAGCTATTAGGTGACAGCACATAATTTTTCAATTTATTATTTTACAGGAAGGTGGTTTAATCAAGGAGACCTGGATGGATGAAGATCCCAGAGAAGCAATTTTGAAATATGCTGATGCTGCGAAAAATGACCCAAAGTTTA
Source organism: Poa pratensis (assembly GCA_947311845.1). Classification (NCBI taxonomy): domain Eukaryota; kingdom Viridiplantae; phylum Streptophyta; class Magnoliopsida; order Poales; family Poaceae; genus Poa; species Poa pratensis. The sequence goes on along the minus strand of CAMZMU010000060.1, from coordinate 3,790,408 downwards.
TTGCGCCAGCATATGCTCAAACTCAGCCAGAAACTGTCTTTGCAGAGTCTGATTCCGACGGTGAAGACAAAAAATAACATATGGATGTAAGCTATCTGTTTTAAGTAAAATGAGCTATGGTGCACCAAGATTCTATTTTCTGACAGAATCTAACACGGTGACCATTAAGTTTCTTGCACGAGTCCAACAACATGCTTTCTTACTGAGGAAAAACTAGAATATGTGGGAAGTGTCTGATACAAAACTATTGACGCAAGTCTATTCAGTACCAAATGTTAAACCAGCTTATTTCGTTGTAGAATGTTGTATTTATATGCATGTTCTTAGGTTTATAAATCATATTATGAATGAATTCGAGATAGACAAAGTTCCAGTTTAGGCCTTGGAAATAACACCTGCTACATATTCAAGAGTCAAAATGCCCAGCTTAGAAAATCGAGTAAAGATCTCTTGCTACTCACATTAGCACTGAGTTAGACTTGAACCCAAGTGGTTTTGTTCCCAGTACTGTGCACCCAGCCGTCCATCACTAGATATCAGAGAGTTGTAAGTTGAATACCATAATTAATTTGCACAATTTTACTGTATTTTATGATGTTTGATCACTCATGAAATAGTTTGCACTGCCATTCATCTTGCTATGCCAGTGTTATATGTTCCCGCAAGCCAGTCCCATAATCGTTCCTCATCTTGTTATACCGGTGCTGAATGTTCCAGCAAGCCGCAGTTGGAAGTATTTGTACTTGTTCAAGCCCAGTCCCTCCATTTTATCCAGTTCAAGATATGGTTCATGTGATTTCTGAGTTCCGTGCCTTTGCCGCTGTTGGAAGAATTTTATTTTTGTTTTACTACGCTCATGTGCACACAAGTTCACCATCCTTACAATATCCGAAGGAAATGTCCCTTAACCTTTAAATGTCAGTGCTTGCTACAACATGCTAGCATCTGTTCAGAGTTTTTCTGGGTCTGATTATTGAACCATTTTACAGAATTAGCAACCTCTGGGAGATCAATATTTTACTGGAGAACCTCAGGAAAGAGTTGTAGCAGAGGAGAACATCTAAAATAAGATGGGCACATCAAGCTCGTTGGCAAGTGAAGAAATACCACATCAGATTCATGTTACGGCACAATGTGGTTTTGCTGCCATGAGCCATTTACACATGCTCGCTTAATCACAGTTTGCACTCTGTTCGCAACTCTAAAAGACGAGTGTGTTGCCTTAAGCTCACATGAATACTTTTCTGCCTAGTGTCTAGAATTTTTATTGTAAGGTTTTCCTTTTTGTGGCTGCTGTGCAGAGTACCCAACGAAGACCGGTTTCCGCGGATTTCCTGATGTTATTCTAGCTTATGTGTGTTTTACTGTTGGGTTCATATCCAGTTGCGTTTCATTCGATACTTCCTCCGCCTCATATCGTGTTCGCAAGGTGCACCACGTTACTACAACCAGCAAGGTAAAATATGCCTAAAATTGATATTAGGCATAATATGCCTTAACTACAGTACGGAGATCTATGCTTTAGCTGGACTTTGTCAACGTATAGGCCTCTTGTGTCATTTCACGCTTGATCGTTTTCTCGGTATATCCAGAGCGTGGGCTGTGCCGTGTCGCCTGTCTTTCCAGACCGTGACATCTTTGCTGCTCTCCCTTCAAATTTCTGGGCACTTGTCGTCCGTTGAACAAGCTCTCTCTCCAACCGACAGCCTGATGGTATGATTAGCTAGGAATAGTTATGTCAATCCTTTTCCGCTGTTGCTACGAAGTCCTGCTCCAGGGCAAAGCAACTTCCGTCTAAGAGCCCAGCGTTCGGCGACGCGGATAAGAATGCTGCTGCCATCCACACGGTAATACTGATATCAAGCCGTAGCTAAACTACAATTCACCATTACTAATATAATATCTACTCCCTCCGTTCGAAAAAGGATGTCTTAGATATATCTAGATTTGGATGTATGTAGCAGTTTCTTATGAGAATCGAGCCTATTTATCACTTTTAGTACCTGGAGAAGGGAATGCATCACCCGCGAGGTAGGAGTGGCTTGCGGGCTCCTAATGAGGGCATACAACATGGGTCTAACAGTAATAGAGTAATAAGCTTCAGTGTGAATGTCTTTTTTTGTCATTGGCATGACCATTTGTTTGAGTCAGCTCATCTCCACCTATAGACAGCGCAATTATTCCGTTACCCTTTTGGCTAAAGAGCACATACATTCAAATCTAGATATATCTAAGACATCCTTTTCCGAACGGAGGGAGTACGTAATTGACATCAACCGAGATATAATCTTCCATACCTTTCTTGCAGCACAAGATGACACCATGTGGATCATCAACTACAATTCACACGGTGTGGATGGCTACTCACACATCAAAACTGCATTCACCAGTTAACTCGAATCATCAACTTCACTTCTCAATCCATTCAAACTCCCCATGCATCATAAAAACTTGTAGAGATCTCATTAGTTCATATGATATATTTTCTGCTGGGACTACGCATTCTCTTACAGGATAACGTTTTTATTACAATTGTTGCGTTGCGTCCATTCAATACCAAGCAATGGATAACGAGAATGCCCTGAAATGACTATATTTTAAGGATATAATCCTTACGACCTTATCATCAAAGACATAGGATTGAATCTAAGATTTTTTTGGTTGCAGATTCGCAAAGGATTTCTTAAGGCATCCTCATGAACGGCTGAACCCATGTGTACAATGTTGAATATAAATATATTGCCTAGCCCCTTTCCATTAGTTCAGACTTTTGGTCTAGATGGCTAATGCAGCAATTTTATATGGTATCAGAGCCAAGAGGTCTCAAGATCAAGACCCTGCTCAGGCAGTATTAAAAAAAAGAAAAAAAATTATGTGGCCGGCACCGAACCCACGCTAAGGACTAAAATAGCCTAGACGTGAGGGGGAGTGTTGAATATAAATATATTGCCTAGCACCTTTCCATCAGTTCGGACTTTTGGTCTAGATGGCTAGTGCAGCAATTCCTCCTGGTTTTGTTTGACTGTATAAGCAAATGGTCCTTTCAAGTGCGTGAAAAAATTGTTGGAGTCTGTGAGATATCTATCAAAGCTTGTTAAATGGTTTGTAATTTATTATACTTCCTCCATATTGATTGTCATGGATAAGTGGAGGGGAGTATATCGGTTAGTTCGTAGAGAAGTGGCTAAATATATACAAACTGGAGCATGGATGTGGTAAATGATTGTCATGTTGCTGTAATTGTGCTTCTGAAAGCCCTAAAAGAGTATTGTTTTCGCATGTAATGTAACTTCAACTTCAGCATACAACTTTGCTCTCCATATTCCATTGATCAGTTATTCAGTAGCTGATATGGACTCATCGAATTTTTTCAGCTAGTACTCCATAACGTGCAGTTTGAAGCAAACTAAGAAAACAAGTAAAACCTGTAACCAGAAACATCAACGGCAGTAAATCATTAACTACTTATAACTAAACTCCTAAGGATTAGCACTGCACAACATAAAATGCGTTTTAAACCTCATTTGTCAAAAGGAATATAAAACTCAAATTGGCCAATTTGGTATACGCCAATTCCGTAAAGAACAAAGACAGGCATGATCGAAGAGGAAAAATTGACACCTAAATCTCACCTCATCTGGCAACCACATATCTTTTCATACACCCACTCAAGATTAAATTGCAGTAAGGGGATCAGTCTGTCAATCGCAGGCAATCCTGAGCACATTTTGAACTACATAGCTGCACAATCAGTGGCATGGTACGTACGTCTCCCTGGACCGGACCAATCAGGACAAGGAAAATAAGAAGTCCAATATGGATGCAGATAAAAAATTCAGGAACATTCACCACCTAAGAAGGAACAGGGATGGACTTCATCACGTCAGTAGGGTTGGTCCTCCTTGGGGTACCCTTCCTCCGGCCAGTAGCTGAGCCACGAGAACATGGGCCCCTTGGCCATCGCCAGCTCCAGGATGTCAGCACCGGCGACACCCGGATCCAAGCCTCTTCCGACCAACCTCACCGCCTCCACCAGCCGGTCGTGTCGGTGTCTCGTCCCCTCCGCCCCGGTCGCCGAGCTCGCCGGAGCCTTGCCGCTCTCCGCAGCACTGCCGCCGCCGCCGTGGGCGCCTCGGGTCCCGCTGGACGAACGCGGTAGGAACAGAGAGGGAGGGAGGGAGCGAGGACCGTCGGCGGGGGCGGTGGCGGCCGAGGATGAGGAGGGCTCGGAGTCGGAGGCGGGCGTCGGAGGTGGCTTCCCTGGAAGGAAGGGGAGCGGGGAGGTTGGCCGACTTCGCGGTTTTTTCAGCCCAAAGTGTCAAATAAAAAGCCCGAGCTCAGAAGTAATGGGCCCAATTTTTTTATATTGCAACCTCGGACGAGCCCGGCTGGCCGGATAGATAGGGATGTCGCTTGGACAAACCCACCCGTAACTCCTGCTGCTCGCCACGTCAGCCCGCCGTCGGCATCCGTCCTTCTCCTTCCTTCCGGTGAGCACTTGTCTTCTTCTTCTTCTTCTTCTCTCCCGCTTACTTGTCGTGCCACACCAGTGAACCCAGGGAGAGCCAGCCTGCGTAGCTAACCCCCTACCTTTCATGGCCCAGGCGACCCTCGCCGCCGCGAGATTCCCCGCGGCCGTTGCGCTTCTTCGCACCCGCCGCTCCCCTGCGGTCGCCGTGCCCCTCTGCTCGTCCGGAGTCCGTCACCACCGCCGCGGCGTCGCGATGGCCGCCGCCTCCTCACCCGCGCCCGTGCCCGGCTCCGATCCGCCTCCCAAGGTACGTACGCGCGCAAAACTGGAGGTGCTTGCCTCCGATCCTGCCACTAGTACTACATAGATTTGCGCGAACGTTAGGGGATGTCACTCTTGTAGCAAGTGCAACACCAACAGGTACGTGTGCCTTTGGTACATCGTGTGGGCATGGCCTATTCAGTATTTAACTTGTTATTATATCGTCAGAGCAGAGGGTGACCCTGATCCCAAGCCTGGGGACGCTCTTGTCTACAACTGTTAGTAGTAGGAACTGCAGAAATCGCTGTCGTAAGTTAATTAATTAAACAGGGACATGCAACCAAGTGGATGTTATGTCCAATTTCTCCATACATTGAAAAAATATCCTCAGTCCTCGGAGTTAATAAGAAAATGCCTTTGTAGCGAATGATCCAGAACAGCCCTCACGACATGCTGTGGCGTGGCGTGGATCGAGTCTGAGTGTGACTTCAAATTTTGGTGCCTCTGTTTCTCTGCTACCCCATGTCGACCTCCGACCGGCACAGATAAACCTGTGAACTGGAACGATCATTCGGCAGACTTGAGGCAAGCAAGTGAATCCAATCATTAGCAGATGGGACTGTACACTAACTTCCTAAACGAACTCGTAGATTTTATAAATTCACTGTAAAAAGGGTAAAAAGAACCTTGTACACAATAGTTTTATAATTACCAAGGATGGATCCCACATGTTCTTTTGTTAGACCCCATGGCCCATGAGTTTATAAATAATCCTGGAACAGCCCTGAACCAAAAAGTTCCTTTCATTTTTAATTGCTAACGAGGGCTACTTTACAAAAAGAAGGAAACAAAGAGATTGTTCTGACTGGCGCAGAAACTCTACGATCTACAACACTAAATTTGCAAGCGGCCACTTCGTCTGATGAGGAGGCCACCTGATGTTCTTCTTGTAGAGTTTCTTTTCATCAGTTTGGACTTTTGGTTTTACTGGTTGGTGCATGAAACTTGGCACGTTATCAGAGCAGAGGTCTTGGGTTCAAATCTCAACTTTAGAAATTAAAATAAAAAATTGCTCTATCCCTCTTTCTATCCAGTTATAGAGAAATTGAAACTTGACACTTCTTGTTCTCCCGAGCTTTTGTTTTGGTGGCATGTATATAAAGTTCACAAATATATGTTCGTGTTGGCTCCTGGCGCTTAGCTTTGGTAGTGGTAAGCACTTTGGAGCATGGTTCAGAAAGCGTAACTAAGCAGTGCTGAGCGATGGCAAAACCTACTACCACTGATAAGCCCTATTAGCACAATAAGGGTGTAAGAGACTTGTGCTAATGGTCTCCTTTGTGCTACAGAGCTGGCCTAATAAGGCCCATTATCGAACCCTAGTTTGCTAACCCGACCTGAGCCATTTATCCTTTCTAAACTGAGTTGTCAACTACTCTCCTCATTTCTTTCTCTTACTTCTTCACCTTCAGGCACACCTGCAGAGCAACAATGGCGGCGCTACAGGTGCAACCCCATCCCTGACCCCGGCCTCTACTTCCCGTAGCAAGCACCACTCTCCTCTACTTCCCTCTTCTTCTCCTCTGCCCCCATTCCCGGAATTGTTTCCCTGTTTTCTGTCCGTACAGTTCCCTACGGAATGCTTAAGCTCGCTTAAGCTACAATTCCTTTAAACGGTGCCTCACCGCTCGCTTAGCGCTTTTTTGAACCTTGCTTTGGATCTGTTCCAGTTTTGTTGAGTCATTCTACTATGTTGGTTGCAGGTTTATTTTGGTTCAGTAGTTGGTTCGTTGCTTGGTGCCGAGGATGAGTTCCTGTAGAGTGTTGACTTTTTTCTTTGCTTTTAATCTTGCCAACAGGCAGTGGCGGATCATGATAAAATTGGTGGGGGTGCCAAGATTAAGAACTTCCCTATTATACTTAGCATTTAGCACCAATTAGTCCAAATACTAGTAGCATTTAGCAAGAATTAGTCCAACAGAGCCATGACCTGAGATCTTGTTCCGTTATTGTGATGATACTGGAACCGGAGCCTTTGATGCTTTGTACTATAAATAATTAAGAACGGACGTTATCATGAGTGCCTCTTCAAGTCAAAGGATTTTCACATGAATTTTGGAGGATTGAAATCCGTAGGAACGTTTCCCAAAGAATCCTTTGCACTTCAAACCTATCAGAAAGAATCCATTGTTTTTCTATGGTGCAATCAAACAAACTTTGGTATGAATTCAGCCCTGCAGGATTTGAGCGGGATATTGCAATCCTACATTTATCCTACTTCTGTATATTTTTTCAATCCCGTGAATAAAGATTCAAAAACTTGCACACACCGTGTTCAGTAGAACATGCTTATTCTGTAAAGAAGGATTCTGGGGTTCTTGGCAAATCCTCCTAAATATCATCTGCTACGTCATGACATTGCGTTTATGAATATTTTGTTTATCACTTTTTTTTTCAAATATTCAATGTGATCAATTTGCCCCGGGAAAGAAGTGATCAAAGTTGTCCTAAAGGATGTTAACCGCGTGACATACAAAAGTATTTTATAGCAATAGTGCAAAATCTCATATGCTGAAAATCTTTCAAGCACTTTCTTTTCATACTTTGTAATAGTTTTGGCTGTATGTTTTACTTGATATATACTTGTTTCATCTTTTGTATAACATTTTCCTGGGAAACAAACTAATGATAGTAGCTTTCTTCTACTTCAGGGTGCTGATCTATTTTTCCGGTCAGTTCTCTCCAACATGCAAAAAGTTTACTTGAGCAGGAATCCAACAGCCGAAAAGATTCTGGACCTAGTCCATTCTTATGATGGGGACCATATTTGTTTTGATCACTTTGCTTTCAGAACATTTGGGGTGAGTACTAACTTAAAATTTAATTGTATATAGTTGCTGGCTTGCTGCATGCTCTGTACTACATAATGCACAGTTGTGTGCTGTTCATTATTGTAACGACAAGTTCCTTCTGTTATAACTGCAGGTTGATGGTTATGGTATAAACTCACTTGCTGAATTTTTCACCGATTTCGGTTACGAGTCTCGTGAAGAACTAAGGTTTCCGGCAAAAAAACTAAGAGCACTATGGTTTTCCCCTCCTAACAGTGATGGATACACCGGAACTGGTATATATGGACCTTTGCCAAGGATATTCATTTCTGAACTTCTTGTAGAGGAGCTGAGTGCTCCAAGCCAGGTAATAGATTATTTGTTTAATTCGTTCAGTTGGTTTGTCTACGATACTAGTAGCATGGACAACTGCTCATTTTAGTCATAACATGCTTGTATGGCTCAAGGCATTTCTGACATATCTTGTATGGATGAAGGAGGACTAGTGAAACATATCACAGTAGAAAAAAAGTTGCTTTCTGAAAGCCATTTCTCTTTAGGTCTTATTTCTGTAGTTCTCTTAGAGTAAATACTCAAAATTGACTAGTTTCTAATGTTCTATATACTACGACTACTATTAAGATATCAAGTTCGGAAAGGAAGATCTTAACTTCGGACATCCTATGCTATCTTATCAGGGAATTTGATTGCTAGGCTATGATATGACTGCTGCTAGAGTTTTCTTTGTCCCATATTTTAATCATATACAATTATATTCTTATCAAAATGTTCTATGTGATTATTTTTCTATGCAGGAAATTATATACAAATACATTAAAACTTCAGCTAAAGGAAATAAATATGCTATTCTTGCAAGTACATCTGGGGAGCTGACATGGGAGAAGCCCATTTATTCTGATTTCCAGGCTTTATCTAGGTACTCATGTTAATGACTCCTGACTGCTTTAATAGGCCAAGAGCTCAATCATAATCTTGCTTACCACAAAACTGTTTGCATATATTTGGGTGATTCTGTTGAATCCCAGAAGAAATGAAGTTGCCTTTTTGTTCATTTACTTAATGTTTCTGATTCTGTCTTAGACACTATTTTTTGAATCGTTCTGTCGCACTTTTGTTTCTTCCTGTTGACGACCTCTGTTATTCCCATTTGGATTCCAGGGAAAGTGAATATGCTGCATGGACTCTTGTTAATGGCTATGCTCTGAACCATGCCACAGTTTCCACTCATCGATTAGAATCGGATATCAGAAGTATTAGTAAGTTCAACAAATTTGTGGAGGAAAATGGGTTCAAGTTAAATACAGAAGGAGGGGTTTTAAAAGGTTTGTTGCTGATTTCTGAACCACTTAGATTGTATCAGTAGTGCTTTGATGACTTGTATTCAAAAGCCAAAGTACATTTTATTCTGGGGCATTACACCTAACAAGAGCGTATTTTTGGTTACTGTTAGTTCTTCTTTTTTTCTTTATATTGATTAACTGTTACTTTCAAGCAATTTTCCTTTCCTTGAAGAAAGGCTTCAAATAATTGCGTTTTCATGGACATAAGATCACGTGTTTCTTTGCAATTATTTGAATTAGTTCCTATTTATCCGTAAACTCCTTTTGGCTCCCGAGCTCCAGTGATCTCGGTTCTTTCAAAAAATCAAAAAATATACTTAAAAGTTTTAAAAAATTCTGAAAAAAAGCATGCATGTTCTTAATGATATATTCAACAAGCGTGCAAAATTTCAATGCAAAATACAATACGTTTCGATCCACACAAAAATAATAAAAGTTGGAAATTTAAAACTACGTATTGTTCACTATATTCAGGTCTGTACATTTGTCATTTTTGTGTACTTCAAAAGGTAAGTATTTTGCATTGAGATTTTGCACGCTTGTAGGATATATCATTTAGAACATGCATGATTTTTTTCAGATTGTTTTGAAAATTTTAAATATATTTTTGATTTTTTGAAATAAGCGAGATCACTGGAGCTCGGGAGCACCAAATCTCCTTCTCTATTTGTCCAGTATGTTCAACATCTCTTGAGAAAAACTGTTGCCTGAAAGGGACATGTTTTTTTCTAATTATTGTACCACGTTTTGACAAGAAACTGACCTGCATGGTTTTCTCTCTATATGGTTTAACAGTGAGTCCTGATGGTCTACTCCAGCAAAGCTCTACTGTAGCTGATTCAGCATTATTTACTTTTGCTGATGGGATCACTGAATCTATTCCACGTTCCTATATTGAATTTGCTGAACGCCTGCCACTCCCACAGTTCAAAGATTTGCAAGACGAAGAGGTTAGCATTATTTGTTATGAATCTATTGATTATTTCCTACTTGTTTTTATTTCCTGCAGGTGCTGGCACTTAATACACTCTCCTGCATAGGATATTATACACTTTATTCTTAGGCATTGTATAGTTGTATTCCTGATCTGCTAGTGAAGTTATTATTTTCTTACTTTCTGAAGGTCAAGGAACACCACAGGCGTGATGGTTTTGAGGTAGGCAATGCAGACAAGATATTCGAGAGCACATCAAGGGATCAGCTTACCCGAAGGTTTGCATAGATGGGGACTCTCAATCGACCATTCTGCCGGCAGGCCGACATGCCTTTTGGAATTGTGTTGAAAGCGTGTGTTATGTAATTACTGTATATACTATATAGCTTGAAGTGTACTGGAAATCAGAGGCTGAATAAAGATAATTATTTCCTAATGGTTGCGCTCTGACATGTGGAATTTAGCTATCTCGATCGTATTGTTTTCGTATTGTGTTGTCATGTCTCCTTTGTTTTAACCAAAATCTAGAAATACATGAAATACTTTAATTTTTTACACTAAAACATGGCATGATGGCAGTTCCCATTTTCTAAGAAGTTGCGGCATCCTGGTTCTTGTTCATTTTAGGTTTTGCGAAGATGCAATTGAGAATATGTCCCTGGAACTCTTATAGCAGGTCAAGGAAAGTGTGTGCACGAGAAAGGTGGATTGAACTTAGTTTTCCAAAGTACTGAGAGTATAGCTTCCTGAGTCGGCACCAAAGGTACGATTTACCTTCAAAACTCTAAACAATTATCTGGAGCTATCTATCAGAGACTAGCTTGCAATGACAATGACATGGGATATAATGCTGATCTGTTCTCTTTCTTGTATGCCGCTGCTTACAAATACAGATGTGCACACTATATCATCGATATAATACAATGTCATATGGTGAGATGCATAGTGTAATCTAGAAGATCAATATCTAACTTTTTTTTTGCGAATAGAAGATCAATATCTAACAACCATATATTTCTTGGGACAGTTTACTTTCGCCAGTGACTTGGCTGTTCTTCATTTTGTGTCTTGAGGAATTTCTTATTTTCTCCTCTAACTTGGCTTGGTTCTTCATTTTGCTTCGACTCATAATGAAGGCTGGGGTTCGGCTTAGCATCAAAAAGAAGTTTTCTGAATTTCTCATTTGTGTCGACTCTTCATGTAACTGTGATGGCACAAAAGACGAAAAGGCAAACAAGTAAACAATTAGAAGCACCAAAACGAGCATTTGCATCTTTCTAGCGTAGCTCTTGGCTCTTGACTCTTGGACCAAATGGAAGGGCACAGAGACACAGACCAAAAGCAGCAGCCTCAAAACTTCACTTTTCATTTGTGTTGATCCGCGTGTCCTTGAGATCCGAATGGCCGACTCCTTTAGCCGCATTTCCTGGAGGCCTCTCTTTTCCTTTAGCCACATTTCCTGTGCGGAGAAGCATTTGTTTGTTTATTCGAATCATACAAAGCTTTGCTTAGCATGCAGAGATGAACCCCCTTGCCAGCATTAGTTACTGGAGAGAAAACCTGAAATCTGGAGGTTTCCTTTACTTAAGTGAAGATATGCTAAAATAGACAACTAATGATATTTTTTATCAAATAGTCGCCATACACTTAAACTAATTCTTGGTCAAAGAGAATTCTTAGAAAATGCGTGCATCTTATTCATGGGAGAGTATAGTTCATTCGTTTTTATGGTAGAGTATGTGCTCTAAACATAACATGCCCAATTATTATTAATCCATCAGACTGGAAATATGGTAGATCTAATTTTCTTATTGTTGTTCTTTTATTTGTTGGCATAGATTTTGTATCGTGGAAACTTGATTGGTAGGTAGATATAGCCCATTCCTTTTTACAGTAGAACTTGCTGTTCGAAAGATATATTCCTTTCCGTTTTACATATCCATATTATATTAATCCATCTTTTTGAAAAAAGTTGCTTGAGTTTATCTGGTTCAACACTCTGAAGTCTTTGCGTTATCCATGCATGGCAGCATCCTGTCACGATCCATCACCTTTTAGGAATACCTGCACATACATCACTTTGGGAAATACGAATACATAATGTCAAATTAAAATGGTCCAAATCCAGTGACGATATCATACACCATCTATTATTTTGGATTTGTAGGAACTGAACGTGACAAAAACACACACACATACACATCTACAGGCTTTCGGGTCATGCATGTACAGTTGTGAAGCAGACGAGTTTGCTGACACTGGCGCGCACCCCATGGCTACGAATCTGAGGTTTCAGGTTTGTCGCATCCACCTTCCGAAAAAGTTAAGTAATGCTATTGTGAAACTTCGTGGCACTCACCTGCTGCTACTTGCAGATCTGAATGCACAGTTCCGTGGAAGTGTTAGCTTTTAGCTAGAAAGTGAACCAGTTCCATCAGGCTAGTGAACTTTTAGAAATCAATATTAGATTTGATAGGAAATATTTCTTGAAAAAATCTGAGGATATTGGCTTCAGTTCCAAGTGTTGTAAAAAGATGCAAGAGGTTGCGGATTTGAACCGGTTGTAGTTCATTTTGTTGACAATGGGAAAATAAAAGGGTAATTATTTAGGCATTAGAAATATCGAGTGGTCTTGAAAAGCGTTCATGGTTATTCTCATTCTTTTTTCTTTTTGACAGTTGGGTTATTCTCATTCTTTGTTTATGTCACTCCAAAGTAGAGGTTGTGAGATGGATATTTCAACCTGCAGGTTGTTAGTTCCATACACAGCAATTCACAATCATCTGTTTTTACAGATGAATCTGTTTTTACAGATGAATCAATTCTCTGGTCCATGAAATTCCAATGCCGTGTCCAAATCTGCACGCAAGAAAAGCAAGAAGTAAAACGTTTAGAATCGCATGTCCTCGATCTGTGCTCTAGGTTTAGCCCCACTACTGTTTATTATAACCAAAAGATGTGCATGTTGGACGAGAGTAACAGTAGTTTTGTTCAGTGGCGTAGCCAGGCCCCAGGCTACACTGGCCATGGCCTGGGGCGTGGCAACAAATTTCTTCGTTGACTGTAGCTACAGTAGCACTATTTTACACTGTACATCACTGTAGCAAGAAGGTTAGCCCGGGGCGTAGCTTCATCCTGGCTACGGTACTGGTTTTGTTCCATTACGTCTGTAAGGTTCATAGTTTTTGGTTCTCCCGTCCTTCTTTCGTTGCCCACTAAACTGGACCTCATGAAAAATGCAAAATATATAAACACAGACCAAACCAATGAATTGGCCGTGTTTGGTTGTCTGCATTACTTCATATATTTACCAGACTAGACCCTCTGAGATTGGTCCGGCTGGGCGGACCGAGTAACATGTTGTTTGGTTGCCTATATTGCATGATAGGATAACTTACGGTTGTTTGAGAATACGATTTGAAAGAATTTTAATTCCTCGTTCTAGTCAATTACCCCTTTTGATGGTCAGAAATCCTTGAATAATAATACCACTAGTATCTGATTAACCCTAAAAGGAGACAGCGCTACCACTTGTTGCTCGATGAAAGAAACAAATTAATAACATTTCGGTTGTTCAGGTACAGTGTGTGCCAACATATATATGGTGCTAATTCCAGATACAACTGCTGCCTTAGTATATATGAGCATTGCACATTGCACCGACAGATGGTACTATACGTGCTGCCTCGTCTCCTCAAGATTTAGTGATGCACTGCTAGCTAGCTCGATAATAATCGGTTTCCGTACACTAAACGCTGGGAGTATTATTGGTGGCCAGCCAGCCTGCTCTTTAATTAATCAGCACCTAACGAGGGTGTGATGAGTGATGAGATGTGCCATTTTTATTTTCATCAATAAGCGGAAATTTCTAGGTCCACACGTACGGCTCCGTCTGAAAATAGGGAATTTGGAAGATCGACTTCCTATACAATTGCCACATCTCAGTGGAAATTTGGAGAATAACACACGCTACTTTTTAGCTCATGTTCATGTTTCTCTTTGTGTATACTTCTTTTGTGTGCTATCCAAACCACGGTCTTCAAGTTTTGAGCGTTTTTACTTGAACCAGGGTAAGCTACACCAGAGTTTTGTTTTTCCATTATTGGCCTTTTAGTTCCTCTGTCCCAAATAAGGGCACATGTTCAAAGATTCCGGTACCGACCATCAGAAACATCACAAAACGAAGTATTCATATTTCAGCGAGGAGCAAATAAACAAATATGGTTGATCTGGCACTTATATTATAATTCCATAGTTTCTGGAACAAGAGAACTTCGCTTGTAGTACGTACGAAAAAAATCCCGACGGTTACGAGAGCGTGCGTATGATATATGTTATGAAGATTCTATTTTAGAGAAAAACTTCATTGTCGTCTAGATTCTAATAGTGGTACTCCACAACAATCTTGTTGACGAAACGGCCATTGGTTAATGCTTGATTCCGTCATTTCGTGTCAGTGGATGGTGATATAAAAGGTGGAGATTTCTCAAGATCCCAACTCGTCTAGTTTAGTTTAGTCCGTGTAGATTCCAAGAGAGCCCTGTCCATGCGCTAACCATCGCCATTAGTTTAATTAATCAGTCGCCACCTCGATCGCTTTTCTGCCAATGAGAAGTGGATGTGGCTGTCACTTCTGAGGTAGAAAAAGGCTTTGATAGCACTGTCCAAACCTCCCTCTGCCCCTCTATTTCTTGGCCTCTCTGTTCTCCCCTCTGTCATATCTCAATCCACAGGGTCTTGGTGGGTTGTCAATGGCGGCGTCGCACGGTGGCGGTGGTTGTCGTCGTCGACAAAGGCGGAGGTGCAGGGCCAGGCTGCTGTGCAAGGGGGAGACCGACGCAGGAGGTGGTAGGGTGAAGACGAGAGAGATGATCACTTGATGGATTTGCTGGGGTGGTAGGCAAGTCTGATGCTTGGCTGTTTGTCTTCGAACTTGGGTGTGGTAGGCAAGTCGATATCTTCTTTGGTCTTTTCTTCTCTCCCTCCCATCTCTGCTTAAGTGGGCTCGTGATTCTGATCGGTTTTTTGAGATGGTGTTGATTGTGTCTCCCGTGCCTAGGGCCGTGTTGTGTGTGCGTGCGTGTGCAGATGACTCGGTGTGAGTGGTGTAAAGAAAAGAAGAGACAACTGATGTCTGTGTGAGGGAAGAAATATAAGTAAAGAGGTCCATGATTGATTTTCACATTTGGAAATTTGTTCATGAGATGCTCGTGGTACAGTCCGTTTCTCCTTCATTATATTCTTGCTATGGCTTCAGCTGCTCGTTTGTTTGGACGATTGGTTTTTGTTCAAAGCGTCTGTTGAGTCTCCCTTTGACGATGAACAGGAGAACCGAATGTAACCCGGGCTAGAGGTTTGCGTGCGCCACATCCACCCTATCATGACCGATAACCAGAGACCTCCAGGTGAGGTGAGCTCCGTGGTCGACGGTCAGCCGCAGAGCGGTCGAACACCCCCTTCTGTTGTCGTTCTGCTGTCGGAAATGGGGAGGAGAAGAGACTGCCGCCGCCCACAAAACTCCTTTGAACCAACGCTGTTGCTTAAACCAGCCTACCATCGCAGCCGACATCCCGACGCTGTTGCTTTAACCAGCCTACTTCCACTACTGGTGGCTGGTGTTCAGGGTAGCCGCCACGCATCCATAGTCCACAGTCCGCACTCTGCCCAGCCACCTCCTTACTCGGTCGTGCGCTTCTAATCATCCATGTAAGGGCATCTCCAGCCGTTCCCCCCACCAAATTTCCGGCGTTGCCTTTTGGCGCTTCCGCCGGTACTTTCCGAGGCCTTGGGGGGGCGAAGTTTTCAGCCGCGTCATAGGTCTCCGCCCCCCAAGCGAACCAAAAATTTTAGCAAATTTGAAAGTTCATTTCCCCGCTACCAAAAAAACAGCAAGAGTTCCAAAGTCTCAGCGATCATACAGCCAGAGTTCAGCGATCAAACAGTCACATTTCGGCGATCGAATCAAAAGAACAGTCACAATTCGGCGATCGAATCAAAAGAACAGTCACAATTCGGCGATCGAATCAAAATAGCCACGTTTCGGCGACATGGAGGTACGCGAATCAAATGGTCAAAGGCGACTCCTCCACAAGGATTGGCGTGGTCGACGGAGTTGGGGCAGAGCTCGGAGTGGACGTAGGCGCAGTGCTCGGAGGCGGGGTCGACGATGCCGTTGCAGCAGAGCTCGGTGTGGTGGTGGCCGCAGGAGTGTAGCTCGGTGGTGGTGCCGGATTGGCTGTAGTGGTAGAGGTCGGCTGTGGTGATGGGTTCGCCGCCGATGCAATCTGGCTCAAGATCGCTCGACGCTCCACCATGTACCATGCCTTCACCTCGTCATACATGGTCGCCGTGTCGCCTCCCATCTGAAACGCCAGGTCGGTATTCCTCTTCTTTGCCGCGACGTTGGTCTTGAGGAGGTCGAGCTTGACGTCTTGCTTCGCCATGATCTCTGTCCACCTTGCGTCGGAATTCTCCTCCCTCGTGACGGCGTGGGTCTGGGTGTCAGCGATGCATTGCTCGATTGATGAATGTAGCCTTCGGCAGAGGGCGCCGACTCCCTGGCTGCTTTGGCTTTCTTGTGGCCAACGGGACGGTCTTCCGTCGCGGCAGCGGCTGGCGCCTCGGGAATGTTGGCGTCGTCCTTGCCCTTGCCGAGAGCCAGCCAAACATCCTTCCACTTCTCGCACGATTCGATTCTTGTGAAGACGTGCAGGTTCTTGTACTCGGCCTGATCGTTGTTGTTGTTGTGGTAAGCTTCGAACATCCGTACCATCTAATCAAGGAAAACAAGATGTCGGCGAACAAAGCGAAGGCGGAAGAAGTGGGACAAAACGAGGCGAAAATGATGTCACCGTCATCTTGAGGTTGGCGCCGCTCTTCGAGCGAACTTGGACCTCCTCTTGAATCTCATGCCACTTATTGCAAGCTTGTTGGACGATCGCCCAATGGTTGGACATGGCCTTCTCGCCGCGCTCCATGGTGATCACGACGAAGTTGGGATCAACGAGCCGACACTCGTTGTACAAAGTCTTCACCCTCTTCCAATAGTGATCGACATTTTGATTAGCGCTGGTGATCGGGTGATGCATGTAAAATGCATACATGAACTTTGTATTATTTTACTTATATTCCAGTGATATTTGCATCATATAAGGGTTATATCACTGTTTTATAATGATTTTGAGAATATTTGACATGTTTCCTATTTTTTTATGGAATTAACCCTGCGCAGGCAGAAAACCCTATTTCTATATTTTAATGTTTCATGGACCCAAACAACGTCCAAATGACCTGAAATTTACGAGTATCATTTTTGGAATGAACAAAGCGTGGAGCGAAGGAAGCAAACAAGCGGAGACCCGAGGGCCAAAATAGGTGGGCCCACGCAGCCCATGTACCTGGTCGCGTGGGGCCCCTCCTTTTGGGCCTCGGAGATCCGTTGCGTCGATCTTTCCTCCACCGACTCCGTTTTGACCTAAAACGCCTATTAAAATAGTCCCCCGACGTTCTCTGGGAGCGCCGCAGAAACACAGAAACAGAGACCTGGAGCTGCAGATTGGAGGGGGAAAATCCGGCGGGGCGCTGCCGGCGTGGTCTCCATCTTCTCCAACGACTTCTCCAACGACTTCTCCACCGTCTCCATGATGAAGAGGGAGTAGTCCACCTCTGGACTATGGGTTTGTGGAAGTAACTTATGTATCTCTCTCTCGAGCTTCACTAATTAGTACCGTATGAGCTGCTGAACATGATTACGGTCATCTATGTAATACCTTTGTGGTGGATCTTTTCATGAGTTAATATATGTTTGAGATTGCAATGGTTTTGTTTCACTTATGAAAGTAGATGCATATTATGTACCCCGTTCTTATTTACTTGTCACGATCAAGCATGTTTATGAGAGCGTGTGAGGGGGAACGTGTGCATTAGTTGGAGTAACGGGGGGTGGCTAGTGCAGTGAACGTGAGAGAAAGTTCTGCGATCCACTTGGGTATTCTACCTTACTTTGTTGCCTCACTAGGATAAAAAGAAATACCATGCTACCGGAGATGTGAGTGTGACCATTGCCACTACTCCATGACTAGATCTAGCATGTTCTTATTTTAACTTCATGTCATGATACTTATTGCTATACTCTGAGTTATCTTAATTACTGAGGTGTTATGATTTAGTTCGCATCTTGGTGGAGTATAAGAGAGACTAATAACCAAAATGTCTCTATGTTAGGACGTGATGCCCATATAATTATAACTTGTCATTAAACTGTTGTGTTGCAATCTCATATGTCAACTGTAGTATTCCATTGTCTACCACTTTATTAAAGAGAGAGTGCATTTGTGAAACCATGAACCCGGTCCATTTTTAATCATAAGAAACACCTTTCCAACAACTTTTACCACTTTTCCATTTTCTGCCATTTAAAAATCCGAAAATACAAAAACACTTTTACATCTTGCATTCATCATATAAAACCCAAAAATATCATTTATCATTGCTACCACCATCCTTGCATATTGATTTACCACCATTGCATATTTATTTCTTATTTGCATTGCATATTATCTTGATATCATTCTTACACCTTGTGCTTGACAACCACTAGGTGAGGTTGGGGACCAAAACATTTACTTTGTTTTGTAGGTAACCAAAAGAAGGATAGGAAAGATAAATCTTCACTACTGATTCCCCGAGAGTTCGATATTAAACCCTCGAGTCACCCCTCGTGGGGAAAACACGTCTTCCACTTACTACACACTCTGCACTTGGAGTCTCAACCTAACCCATATTCTTTTGACGCAGGTAACTACGTCATCGGGTATCATCGGGTCAATGCTCACCGTCTTCCAGGCTTTGGCGAGGCACTCGTCTTCTTTTGGGCTCCATTTGATGCGAGGCTCGGCTGGTTGGTTCCCTTCGGCACTTCTTCTTTTTCTTTCCTTTGGCCGCCGGTTCTTCCTCTCCGGCGTTGCCTTACTCTGCCTCGACTTTGGGCTCGGCTTCCTCCCGGTAGTTGCCGGTCTGCTGCTGCGACTCCATGCCGCTGGCTTGTGTGAAGAACCCAGGGAAGGACGCCGACGCCATGGAGCCGGTGGGGATGATCTCGTCCATGTAGGTGTCGCCTGCCATTCCGCCGAACATGCTGCGGGCGTCGTGGCTCGGGGCGAAAGGGAGCGGACCGAGACGCAGCGCCGGCATGCTTGTGTAGTTCGGTGAGCCTCCATATGCCATGTTGATGTCGGTGGCGCCGAAGTGAGAAGAGGCACGCAGAGGAGGAGTGCAGTGTGGAAAGGCGACGTTGGGGTTGAAACCGCCTGTGGGTCACCATCTGCGTACTCAGGCGACGACGAGTATTGGCGAGTGCTCCAGCGCGACGATGGTGACGACGAGAAGTTCGTCGGGAGGCGACGCTTGATTGGCTGCCCCACCCACCGAACTGGCCAAGATGAGGTGGAAGCCCAGCCCTCATCTTTGCCGCCAGAGCGTTCCTCTCCATGGCCGGAGCCTCTGGCCCGTCTCCTCCGAATCATCCACCTCCTCCTCCGTCCTCGCCTCCTCCTCGCGCATGGCCTTGAGCTTCACTTCCCTCTCACGGTGGCCGGCGTTCTCAACGGCCATGCACTTCACGTCCCTCTCCCACTCGGTGTTGGTCAAGCCCGGCGGCCTCTTCATCGGCGCCCTCGCTTCATCTGCTTCCGCAGTGTCGGACGGCTGTGGTTCGACAACCTGTGAACTTTTTGGCGGCATGAGCACCAGATCTGGGGCCGCCGAGTGAGGAAAAATGGCGGGAGCTATGGGCAGGAGGGGGAGTATGTAGGAACAAAAATGGAGGGAAAATCATCTTGTCTCGCTGACAAAGCTGGCCCACGACGCCTTTTTGCTCTCGCCGGCGCCCCCCTTGCGTGCTGGGTTCGGCTTAGGTCCACCGGATGAAGTTTCGGCCCAATCGGCGGAAAACGAGGCTTGGGGGGACTGGGAGATTTTTTTGCGCCGGCGCAAAAAAAGGGGTCTTGGGGGGGGGGGGGGGGGGGGGGGGAGGGGCGGCTGGAGATGCCCTAAGCCCTAGACCCTCTCGCCTAAATTGTTCACTCTAGCGCCGGCCAACATCCCGCACCCCTAATTGAGATGGGCGGTTGCCCGATCTTCACGAATAAGATGGCGCAAACAATAAAAATTAAAAAGGGAACACATAGTGGATACATGAGAGAGATAGCCTTGGATCACAACCACAACCTATGTTACTCTTGATTACATGTTTCTCTCACGAAAGGGAGATATTGGCGAGCGCGCAGTAGAATGTCGGGAATGGAGAGACCATGATGGTAGAATCCCGTGGGAGAGACTATGATGGTAGAATCCTGTGGGAGAGACCAACTACAGTAGAAACCAAGCACGAGAAAAGACTTTGCACAAGGAGATGCCTTGGACACAACTCAATTTGAAGCTTCAATTCAAAAGTCTTGAAGGATCCCACAAGGCAGACATA
The DNA here is from genome assembly GCA_947311845.1 of Poa pratensis. Lineage (NCBI taxonomy): Eukaryota > Viridiplantae > Streptophyta > Magnoliopsida > Poales > Poaceae > Poa > Poa pratensis. The sequence goes on along the minus strand of CAMZMU010000060.1, from coordinate 3,770,070 downwards.
GGAGCATCTAGCTTTAGGATTTTCAGATCTATTCTAACCCCAAAACTGAGAGGAGGGGTCCTATGTATAGTTTAAAGCAAAGAGGTCAGAAATACAAGGCCCAAAGGGCCAAATCTGCGCGCGGGTAGTGGGGTTCCGGATGATCCGGTATTTGGGATGCCAAACAGTCCGGTGCGCACCTCTCCTCAAACCGCTGGCGAGTTCGGCCGCCGGACGGTCCACGTCGCATGCCGGACAGTCTGGCCATGCAAGGGCCGGTGCTCGTTTTCAACTTCAGGTGCCGCACAACCCGGTTGCTGGGGCCGGATAGTTCGGCAGCCACTTCGGACTTCTTTCTTCCCTTCTTCTTCATCTTCATATCCAACTTCATTGGCACCTTCCATCCTCTCCTGACGATTGTTGCCGGCCTCATACCTTGGTACAAATAGCATGTTGGAATGAAGTAGCAATCCATCCAAAAGAGTATCCAAATCCCACATAGAGAGGATCGACGAGTTCACCTTATTGGAGGGATTTAACTTGTGCTCGAGTGACGGGTCCACGTGGAGGGGTTGTAGGTCTTTAGGTGGAGTTGTCCATAGGGCGTTTCACATCAACTCCCCTTTCCCTTAGGAAAGAGTCAACCTTGACTCGACATCGTCTTCATCTCCATGAAATGGTGAAAGGTCCGCGACATTTAAGTTGTTGCTCACCAAGTATTTTGAAGTGGGTATGTCGATGATGTAAGCATTGTTGCTGATGCACTTGAGGAATTGGAAAGGTTCATCACCTCTTGGTTTGAGCTTAGAGTTGTGTTCGACGGGGAACCGGTCCTTTCGTAGGTGAACCCACACGAGATCTCCTTCTTCAAATACCATCTCTTTGTGGTGCTTGATAGCTCTTGCGGCTTAGAGTTGTACTTGTTGCTCGATTTAGCTCTTGACTCATCATGAAGTTTCTTTATGGATTTCGCACGCTTGTCGATGTCCATGTTCACACGCTCATGTAGTGGTAATGGAAGTAGATCAATTGTGGTCTTTGGCTTGAAGCCGTAGACGACCATGAATGGGCTTTTCAATATTGTGGAGTGCTTGGCGTGGTTGTAGGCGAACTCGGCGTGAGGTAGACAATCTTCCCAATTCTTGAGGTTTTCTTGATCAAGATGCGAAGAAGCGTTGAGAGGATCGGACTGACCACTTTGATTTGACCATCCGTTTGCGGGTGTAATGCAGAGGAGAATAGCAACTTGATGCATTCACCACCGGTTCAGACCTAAGAAAGAGGGGGAGGAATTATGAGACTGAAATTCCCCTACTTGAACGTTGTTGTAGTACTCATGTACCTCGCGAATTGTACACTGGTAGATATTTCATTTGCCATGAATTTGGTTGCTAGGTACAATTCGGACCCTACCTATAGACATTAGAAAGGCATTCAATAACGTCTTTCGATACTTATAAGGGACCAAATATCATGGGCTTTTAAAAGGAGAAATCAAGACCTATGAATTGTAAGCTATGCTGATGCAGGTACTTGTTGGACCCACACTTCAAAATAACATAAAGGATATGTTTTTTCTTGTGGTGCAACTGCAATTTTCTAAAAACCGTCTAAGCATAGTCTCACATCTATTTCGATGACCATTCAGAAATCATATCACTGTATGAAGCATCATGATACGCTACAGGAAATCTTTTGACTTACGACCCTCCACTTTCGTCACTAAATCGTCATAGTTGACCATTATGACAATCTTATGACAAAAATAGAATAATTTGCCACATTCATCAGATGTGTGGGCTGAACACCGTACAGACCCCAACATTATTTATGAAGTGAACTTGTGTTGCACAAGTACAACTAAGTTACGTGAAGACTAATCTCACAAAGCGTATCACCCCCAATTTTCTATGCGCATGAGCTGCAGAAGATGAACAAGATGATAATCTTGCGTACTAAGTCATGTCACAATCTCGCTGATTTGTTCACTAATCATTACTAGCATCATCTTTTGAGAGGTCTTGATGAGGACATCCTGGACAAATTACATGATGTGAAGAACAAATACAAGATAAGATGCAACACAATGCTAAGGTGAAAGCTACAAATGAAGATTGCGCAATTCCTTTACATAGATATTATCTACTTATCTTATGTGGACAAAAGAGAGTCGAGGACGAATCTTCATAAAGGGAGGGAGGATGATGACCCCATGGTCACAACATGCTTGAATTTTCACCGAAGTGCACAATTTAGTGGGAAAGAATTACTAAGTCGAACCAAGCAACATGCCCAGGTGCAGCGGCGGAGCTAGGCCCCGGCTAGCCTGGGCAGCTGCCCAAGCTCCCCCGGTGCATGTCCTTGAAGTTATAGTAGAAAAGGTTGTTTAATTAGTGATTTGCTTGGGCAAGCGCTGCTAAGTTTGGTTGTACTACCATCTTGCCCAGGCTCCAATTCCAAGCTACCTCCGCCACTGCCCAGGTGAACGCTAATTTAAGTTTATCTTATAAACTTGATATCAGTTGTGTTTTTGTCTCCTTTGTTGTTGGTTGAACTTAGGTATACAACAAAGCAATCCAACAACCTATGAGCTGATGAAGAAACAATGTTGAAGCTGGAAAAAACAATGTTGATTAAAACAAGTTTTCTAGTGAAGGTGTTTATGCCAGATATTTTTCTCTGATCTTTTGATGTGTCATACTCCGATGGATCAGAGACGGGGCCTTTGGGGTATACCATGAGAGTCTCCTTGAAGTTTATTTTCCAATGCAAGAAACCTCACATCATTTGGAGTCGTGGAGCTCAAGAAAAGTCAGTTTTGGTGGAAAGTGTTCAGGATGATAAATGATTCGCGATTTTCCGAGAAGCTCTCCAATAACTCCCCAAGTTGAGTGCTTACATTCCCAAAGAAGCCATGAAAATGCTGCTCAATTTGAATCCTTTTCCCACCTAGCTATGGGGGGTTGTCCCTACTATAAAACTCCATCTCCCCCATCTTTTTATAGACCTTTTGTCAAACCATTCAGCTATATGCTATTGCAGCTAGACTGCTTAAGAGATCTGAGAAATCCTTGCTACCCTTACTCTTGTGAGTTCATCCGGATTCGTGAGAAGGAGCTTCTGGTTCCTCCTAATTCATGTTCTACGATTCTGGCCGTTTTGTGTGGCTTAGTCCCGGTTTGTGGTTTTGTGATTGTTTGCACATCGGGTTGGAGTTCTTGTAGCTTCGGTCAGCCATCCCCAATGTACGGGTCGCATCCATCCTTGGCAGGTATAAAGCTAGTTATCCCGGCTGCTTGCAGCTAGTTATCCTCCCCGATTCGATCCTACGCCGTGAAGATCGGGACACCCTCAGCGTGAACTCCTTCAACGAGTTTGTGCCTTTATCAGGTGTGATCGTGGAATCAGTATGATCAAATTTAGAGAATTGCCAGACTCAGCGGGGGGGGGGGGGGGGGGTATTCTTCACACACCCATATGTGAATCTCAATCGAGTAGTCAACCGGATGTTGAGTGGACTGTACTTTTCCTGATATTTCTCACATGGACCTTTTTAATAAGCCAACTCATGCAACATGTTCTCTTTCTCCATATTATTTTCCATTTTTAGACATAAACAGTATGTGATGTGGAGCCAGGGGGAGTGTTGGAAAATCATATGGCCGCACCCGGATGGTGCGGCCCCACCTTTTTTAGGTTTCAATTTTTCGCTGATTTCGTCCTCGTCCGCCTACCCCCTCTCTCCCTCTATATGTACTTATGTGTTGTGTAAAGAGAGAGAGAGACCTCATTGATAACAAAGCTCAGTTAGATCTATTTATGTGTTCATTTACTTTGCACACCTGTGATTCTGCTCTTGCTCAACGTCATTGGGCCGGACTCGCCGGTAAAGATTGTGGCACGAAAAGCAACTTATTCTATCTTCTTTCACGACTCCGCGATGTTTCGACACTGATTGACCCGGAAGGTTCGAATTCATTGTTGATCGATTTAATCAAGAATTTATTGATATGATTAATGTGTGATTGCATGCAAGCAATTCGTTGATTACAAACAAGTGTCCGGAACAATTTTAATGTTTGGAGACAACAGAATAAGATCTATCAGGCACTAACAGGCCCTTAAACTAGGAAGAATGTGCCATCTCCAACCCCTTCTCCCGTAGGTGGTGGGAGGCAGGGGGGAGGCAGAAAAATACATGAGGGTGGCCAATCAAAGAAATCAGAGCACAATTTTTTTGGGAGGGCCAGAGCAGCAAAATCCATTGTTTTGCGGAGTTTTTTTTTTGCTTAAAAATATAGGGTGTAGATGCAAAAAAAAAATCTCTCATAGGGGGGCCGGGGGCCCTGCTGGTCCCTCCCTGCCTCTACCCCTAGTGGGATGTCACTAAACCATTTTTGTTATATGAAATTACCTCACACACCGACCAAATCTACATCCTCTCACCCCGACATTGTCTCAACACTCCAGGGGTGCTCCGCCACCGTCGCTCGGTTCCCTCCTTCGTTGGAGACGTGCTCCCTTCCTTTATCACATCGCCCCCGGCAGAGGAAAGGGTTGTAGGGATGGCGCGGTCCATCCCCACCCCGCGCGGTAGCCACATGCGATGACGACCGCTGGGGATCTAGGAGCTCTCACTTGTTGGTTGCTGGCTTAGTCGACGCGTCGCTTGTCCCTGCATAGGTCTCCACCTGGCTCCCTCCCTCCGCTCACTCCTCCAACCTCTCATGGGTTGACGACGCCGTCAGCCGCCTCCATTCTTCCGCTACGGTTTTCCTCCCGCTCCACCTCACCTAGCCGACGATTGTGTGTTCCTCTGCGTCACACTCCGTTGTGATAGCCATAACAGACAACACCGCCTTGTCTCATGCACGACACCATGGCACCTACCAAAGGAGTGACGATGGAAGAGAAAAGGCAAAAAGAAAGAAAAGATTAAAAGGTAAAACAGACTCGCTGACATGCGGGTCCCATGTGTCATGTAAAGACTAAACAAAATAGATTTTTTTTGAAATAGGGGCAATTGCTGGAGTCGTAGCAATAGCGCCCAGTAATTATGGACGTCCGAGGAACAAAATGGGACACATCACCTTGTTCCTCTCATATTTCGCCCGGCGCCCAGTCACTTTTCCCCACCGATTTTCACACGAAACTCGTTCTTAATCGATGCAATCAAGCATGCATTTCTCTAAATTAACGTGCGGTAGCGGTACAGGCACGCGAGATGATTGAAAAATGAATTTTTGATCGATCTAATCAATACTGTGTACGTGTATGTAAGTTCATGCGAGGAGCCAGAAGTTCTTGTGGGTCTTGGTGTTGAGCATGTAGCCGGCGTTCTGGCCCTTCTTCTGTACGCTCACGCAGAGGCACTTGCTGTGCTCGATCAAGAACTCCGCCGTGCTGTCGTGGCCCCGGTTCGATCCGCTCGCGCTCCTCAACCTACGCATATATGCAGCCAAGCATAACAATTGACAGTTAAGGAGATCGATTCGTGCGTGCATCGGGGACATGGATAGCGGGGTTCGATTTTACCCGAGGAAGGAGGAGAAGCGGCGGTGGCCGATGACGAGGAGCTCGACGCCGCGGCGTTGGGACTCGGCGAGGATGGTCTGCGCCTTGGCCTCGCGGCCCTCGGTTGCCGGCTCGACGCGCTCCGCGTGGACCCTCGCGCGCGGGTGCCGCGCCTTGCACGCGGCGCGCATCGACTCCATGAACTCCCCGTCCGCGGAGCCCCCGCCACCGAGGAACACACCGAGCGAGGACCCACTGGCGCTCCCGGCGGAGCCGGTTCGCAAGGGGGGCGCGCCGCCCGGGGCGCCGCTCGGAGGCATGTTGACGTGGAGGAGCAGGATGTCGTCGCCCTCGACGATGGCGTGGGAGAGTGCCCACTCCATCGCCGCTGTGGACTCACGGCCCGGGTCGGCGATGATCATCACGAGCCGCTTCTTAGACGTCTTCCCGGCTGCCCCGCCACGGCCGATGCCGATGTCGATGCGTTGCCGCTGCTGCTGGCGCTTGCTCCGGCACCCGCACCGCCCCTGCCTTGGTCGATCAGGGCCATGCTGCCGGCCGACGTCGCCGCATGCATGCACGCAGCCTCGCCGGCCTGGCCGCTGGCTTAATGGGGAAAACTGGGGCGATTTGGAGCGTTTGCCAAGTTTGGGAGGCGCGGTGGAGAAGATGCAGGGGAGAGATAAGTACATGCACTCGTCCATCGGTCCATGTCGTGGTTCAGCGACGTAGCGGTTTCCTCGAGCGGCTTTGGCGGGAGAGACGCGGCTGGAATGGGAAGGGGAAATGAGTTCGGCGGCTGCAGGCTGCAGCCTGCAGGGTTTGCGTACTTGCGTTATACGGAGTATAGGCACGCCATAATGCGATGACGCTTTCTTCACCGGAAACAGTACCAGTCTACTGCGTTTATTTATTTATTTTTGTTTTCGATACAAATGTACAAGAGAATTGCACAAAAGAAAGAAGAGACAGAAAAGAAAACTTAAATTCCGATAAAAAAAACTTAAACAAAGGTCTCTCTAACGTTCGGTCAACTGAGAACTCAGTTGTTTAACGTCAGCGTGTTGATTTTCTACGGATTTCCATTAGTCCTATCGATTTTTTTTTAAACATTTAGTCATATCGATTCTGTAGGTGTTTTCTGGTCTCATTGGCCGTTGGGCCTTTCTAGTTCATAGTTTATGGACCTATAATCACTGTTGTGCTTATATACTAGTGGAAACAGGGCCATCGGTTTGGCCCTTTCGTCCCGGTTCCCTTACGAACCGGTACTAATGGGGGCACTAGTCCTGTTTCATGCACCCAGGGCGCCGGCCAGCACTAGTCCCGGTTCGAACATGACCTTTAGTCCCGGTACGTTATACGAACCGGTATTAAAGGGTCGCGGCAGGCGGCCGCAGAGGTGGGGCCAGCGCGAGCACCCTTTAGTACCGGTTCGTGATAGAGGTGGGGCTAGCACGAACACCCTTTAGTACCGTTTCGTATCACGAACCGGTATTAGTACCGGTTCGTGATACGAACTGGGACTACCGTTTTCCCTGTATCATCTTCCACCCCGAGCTGGCCATGGCCATTTTTGAGCTCGAGTTCATCAACATTTTCTCATCTATTTCCTCTCTCGAGATCGAGTTCGTCCCCATTTTTTCCACCATTTGTCAAGATTGACGGCGCCCCATCTATCCAAGGGTTAGCACTTCCGGCGTTGCTACTTTAGCTCATTTCGTTGCTAGTTTAGCTCATTTCATTTTTCTATTGCTAGCTAGGTGTTTAATGAAATGACTAAGTTAGGGATTTCATTTGTTTTATATGCATTTGAGCTCACATTAAAGTATGTGAATTCCTCAATGCAATTTCTCAAAAGGTGATCAATTCAGAAACTCTACCAAATTTACAGAAGGATGTGGTCCAATGTCTTGTCAGTTTCGAGTTGGTGTTCCCACCATCCTTTTTCAATATTATGACGCACCTCATAGTTCACCTAGTCGAAGAGATTTCCGTTCTCGGTCCTGTATTTCTAAACAACATGTTCCCCTTTGAGAGGTTCATGTGAGTCTTAAAGAAATACATTCATAACCGTGCTAGGCCAGAAGGAAGCATCTTCAAGGGCTATGGAACAGAGGAGGTCATTGAGTTTTGTGTTGACTTTATTCCTGACCTCCTCCTCGAACCACAGGCCCTACTCCTGGCCGGGCGGCGGTGCGGGGTAGGCCTCGGGGACCGGCAGCGGTGTTGGGGCCGACGCGAAAAAAGCGCGGCGACGGTCGTCGTGCTCGTCCGCAAACCATTGGTCCCAGTTGGGGGACTCCGGCGCGTAGGCGGGGTCGTCGTAGAGGTCTGGTGGGAGGAGATGGAGGCGACGCGCAAACTCCACCACCCTGGCCCGGCCAATCTTCATAATCGGTGGCACCGGAATCCGCTGTGGATTCAGGTGCCAGTCCTGCGGCAGGTGGACGTCGGGCCAGTACACGGGGGTGGCATTGTTCCAATGCCACCAGCACTCCTTCACCGGCATGGAGCGTTGGCGCCGCATCCGCTTCACCGGCACATAGCGCCGGCGCCGCTCCCCCGACCATCCACACGCCCTGCGGCGCGATGCCGAACGCCTCCGGCGTTGGCGGCGGAACGGAGCGTCGGGTAGGAGGAGGAGGAAGCGCGGCGCGCTGTGGAGGAGGAAGCGTGGCGCACTGGCCAGACCTTCTCTGGCCGGAGGAGCTGCCGGCCTCGTGCTCGTTCTTGGCCTTCTTGAACCACCGCGACATGGCTCCGGCGAGGGTCGCGCGCTGTGCACCTGCTGGCTAGGGTTAGGGTTTGCTAGATTTGGTGGGGGCGGCGGTGTGGACTGAGGTCGCTATCCACACGGGCGCCGGAGTCCATTTAAAAGGATCAGGGGTGGGAAAGACGAGGGACGGTGGGTCACTGGCAGGTAGGCCAGCATTGACTACGCGCGCGTGGCCAGTGTGGACGGTCACACGTGGACGCGGCCGTGTGGGGAAGACGGGGCGGCGGGTTGGTGGGTCGCTGGCAGGTACGCCAGCATTGACCACGCGTGGCCAGGGGCAGTCACACGCGGACGCGGTGCGTCGACCCAATGCTCCCAATTTTGGGCTGGAATTGGGTCAGCCTGGATAATGTTATTTTTTTTAACATAAACAATTGTGTTAGTAACAAAGCTGGCCCAAATTTGGGCTGGCAGGTAGGACAATTGTGTTAGTTTTTTTTACTATAAACAATTGTGTTTAGTTAGGAAATGTTAGATGTTAATTTTAGGAAAATGTTAGGAAGTTTTAATTGAAACATTGCAGAATGACATATTCTTGTTACAAAATTGAAAGCATATATAATTGATTGCAGGGACATTGAGCTATGGACGCCCCCTTCAGAGACGACGAGAATGAAGACCGAATGCAACAAATTATACATGCGAGTGCCCGTGGAACAGATGCCGGTGGAGAAGATTCCGATGGAGAAGATGATGATTTTAGCTCACAATTTCTGAACGACTCCGGTGAGGGACTTGAGTCTGAAGAAAGAAGAGACGACGAAATGCCCTAAACAAACTCCGGCGAGGTATATATATTAAGGCTGCGTTGATCACTAGATGCATTAATTGATTTGTATTGCACTTACTAACGAATCATTTTTCTTTTAGCCCTCCAGACTTGAGTCTGAAGAAAGAAGAGACGACGAAGTGCCCTAAACAAACTCCGGCGAGGTATATATATTAAGGCTGTGTTGATCACTAGATGCATTAATTGATTTGTATTGCACTTACTAATGAATCATTTTTCTTTTAGTCCTCCGGATCAAGCAAATCTGCTAGAAAGCAAAGTCCTCGAGGCCCGACGAGAAGGATGTTGGGCGAAGGTCCAAGGTTATCGATCAACATAATTGGTGATAATGGCGAACCGCTGGAACCCATAGAGAACAACCGTAAATTAATAAATCAAGCTGGAGTTCTTGTTAGGGACATGATCCCGATCACCATTGCAGAATGGCATAAGCCGAAGGACGACAACGATGGAGCCAAATTACAAAAGATTTGCTTTGGGAGACGCTCATGACACATTTCAACCTACCGCAAAGTCCCATAGAAGGCAAGAAGGAGAAAGTCAAGTAGTGGACTCTTAAGAAGATGGCCACACAATTCCAGAGCTAGAAGAAAAAATTATGGAAAAAATATGAAAATGGAGCTCCAGATTTCACTAGAGCACTAGAGAAGAAAAAACATGACTGGCCCGCATTTGTGGCGTATAAGAAGTCGTCTACCATTGTGGCCCAATCGGCCATAAATAAGATAAATGCTGGGAAGAAGCAATATCACCATAGGTTGGGGACAGGTGGCTACAAGACTACCATTTCTAAGTGGGAAGCTTTTGAAGCAGGACTGCTTGCTAAAGGGATCATTCCACAGACAGCGAACTGGCCCGAGAGGTCCAAGTTCTGGTTGTACGTGCATGGGGCAGGGTTGGACTCACAGACAGGGCAGATTGTTGCAAAGGGAAAAATGGAAGGAAAAAAATGAAACAATCACTCTGCTGCTTGTAGATGCAATCGATAAAGTTCGAAAGGGAGAGCACCATCCTGATAAAGAGAATGACGAGCTGACACTTGCCCTCGGGAATCCTGAACACGTTGGACGATTACGAGGCTATGGAGGCGGTGTCACCTTGAAGCAAGGGTGATTGGAATTGGAACGCCAGGTGCAGCGGCAGCAGCAGCAAATAGACTCAATTGGTCAGCAAAGGGCATCTCAGCAGCTACAGCTACAAGATCCTCAAGCCGATGCCGCCCCATCTCAGCAAAAAAGCAGCGTGGGTTCCACGCAGCTAGAAGCATCTGCATTCGAACCGCCGGCGGCTCGCTACCCCGTGGATGATGTCACGGAGAAGACAGACTGTGAGCTACATATGTCAATGAGGAACATATCCTTGAAGGTCGGCTATGCTTTACCAAATCAACCTGGAGCAAGCTACCATCTTGGTGTCATTCCAGCTAGCTATGCTCGTGTCGGGGTGGATGAAATTGTGCCGGGATTTGAAACACTGGAGCTTGAGATTCCTGGAGGTGACGAGGAGAAGACACTGGGAGATGTCAAGCGTGGTATTGTCTTATGGAACAAGAAATACATCATGTTTCTAGGCTCCTTGCCAAGGTCACCGACTCCTCCGAGTAGCAATCCACCACTTCAAAGTCCATCCCTCCCAGTCGGTTGGGATCCCAACCCGAGTCCATCGCTGCTAAGCGCTAAGTTGACGAGAGAATATATTGCGGTGTTGCTTCTATCTCCCCGGCAACGGCGCCAGAAAACAGTCTTGATGGCCCTTCACGTAGTTACCCCACAACGGCGCCAGAAAACTTGCTAGCTCCTTCGCGTGGTTACCTGCGTGAAAAGTAAATGGGTTAGGTTGAGACTCCAAGTGCAGAGTGTGTAGTAAGTGGAAGACGTGTTTTCCCCACGAGGGTGACTCGAGGGTTTAATATCAAACTCTCGGGGAATCAGTAGTGAAGATTTATCTTCCTATCCTTCTTTTGGTTACCTACAAAACAAAGTAAATGTTTTGGTCCTCAACCTCACCTAGTGGTTGTCAAGCACAAGGTGTTAGAATGATATCAAGATAATATGCAATGCAAACAAGAAATAAATATGCAATGGTGGTAAATAAATATGCAAGGATGGTGGTAGAAATGATAAATGATATTTTTGGGTTTTTTATAATTAATGCAAGATGTAAAAGTTTTTTTGTATTTTCGGATTTAATAATGGCAGAAAATGGAAAAGTGGTAAAAGTGGTTGGAAAGGTGTTTCTTATGATTAAAAATGGACCGGGTGAAAGTGCATGTGTTGCCCCATGCGTGGTTTTGGTAATTAATGACAATCCTTATGGACTAATGTTTGCATTGAGATATACTTGTAGATCTTGTCCATAGGAAAATATTGGAGTTCATGTGTTGGACTCTAGAAGATTACATGATGACCAAGGTTTTATCCAAGGGATTATATGAAGAATGGTCATGTGAAGAGTTGAGCTTATTGCAAGCATGGCTTGGAAAAGAAGATTGAGTGAACTTCATGTTTATCTCCAAGCCATCATCTATATCAAGAGAAGAATATGAAGCGCAAGTGGATACATGAAGACGGAACTTATCAAGGCTCTCCCATAATGGTGTATGGGGGAGCATTTGGAGAAGTCTTCATCAAGCATGTGCTAGCAAGCACACAATCAAGAAAGGTGTTCCATCTTGAGGGAGTCAAGATCATCTTTATCTAGCTCAAGTGGAATGCGCAAGGCAAAGGTATGATCTTGATAGGGTTTCTATTTTACCGGTCTCATGGTGTTAGTGGGAGACCGGGTTATAGGATAGACGGCGTACTATCAAGAGGGGCTCTCAAGTGAGTAACTTGATCGCATCTTTGTGGAGAGCTCAAACCTTTGCATACTTGGCATATCATCTTTCTTGGTTCTCATTTGGCTTTTATCCATGTGAGAATTTAGAGCTTGTGTTCATCTCCATACCAAGCTCTAGTTCACCGAAAACGGATTTCGTATTGAAAACTTGTTGCGTTTTCGGTTTTGAGGTTTTGCCGGTTCATCTTCTTTAGAGAGGTTTTACCTTTCTACATTTGGTCTTCTCTTCACATGATGGACTATGATGTTTCTCTGCATAATCTTGAAGTGCTCTTCGTTGCGATTCCAACGAGCCCAAGATCATCGAAATCGGAGTCCGGATGAAAAAGTTATTGCAGTTTTCTTTTTGTTGTTTTCGGGTTCTGGCAAGCCAGCCCACAGGCCGGCCAGGCCGACTCACAGGCCGGCGGCCTCGGGTGGCAGGCCGGCCCAGGCCGGCTTCCAGGCCGGCCAGGCCGGGCCCCAGGCCGGCTTCCCTGGGAACGAGGCCAGCCCCCAGGCCGGCCCCCAGCCCGGCCAGGCCGGCTCCCAGGCCGGCCTCACAGTTTTCTCCAACGGTCAGTTTTTTTAGGGGACCTATTTAAGGGGTTTCTTCCCCAACGGTTCCCTAAGCTCTTGAGTACGAAAAAGCCCCTCTTTGTTGACCTTCTTGAGCTTGGATTTCTCTCTATTCCTCCATGATTCTTGCCTCCAATTAGAGGGAAAAGAGAGAGGAGATCTAGATCTACCATTCCACCAATCAATCTCTCCTCTAAGTGAGGGGAAGCTTTTGGATCTAGATCTTGGAGGGATTTGGTGTTCTTCCTTGTTCTTCCTCTCTTTTCCCCCATAAGCATTAGTTGCTTGTGGTGGGATTTGAGAGTGAAGGATTTGAGCACTTGTGATCTTGCCATTGCATTGTGTTGCATCGGTTTGTGCACTCCACGAGGATTCGTGGAAGTTGAAAGTTTGTGAGATTGTTACTCTTGGGTCCTTGGACCCTAGACGCCCGTGTGGTGGTTGGACCTTTGTGGTCACTTGTAAAGTTTGGAGCCCCAATCCCATTGTGGGTTGTGCCTCGGATTGTTGTTGAAAGGCTCCGGATTCCGCCTCGAAGGAATACCGATAGTGGAAGGTGAACCAAACCTTTGTGGTGCGGTTCATCGGAGAATAGGGTGAGCCTTTGTGGCGTTGAGATCGACCTTTGTGGTGCCTCACACCTCTCCAACGAGACGTACTCCCTTTCAAGGAGGAACTCGGGAATACATCCTCGTCTCCGCGTGCCTCGGTTATTTCTATACCCGAGCTTTTACTTATGCACTTTACATTGTGATAGCCTTCGTGCTTGAAGTATTCTATTGCTATCACCTTGTTGCTTGTCTTGCTTAGCATAAGTTGTTGGTGCACATAGGTGAGCCTAGTTTATTTAGGTTGTTGGCTTGTTAATTTAAACACCTAGTTTTATTCCGCAATTAGCAAGCCTAAACCGGAAAAGTTTTAATCGCCTATTCACCCCCCCCCTCTAGGCGACATCATTGTCCTTTCAATTGGTATCAGAGCCTGGGCTCTCTTTTTGGGCTTTACCGCCTAGAGAGTAAAAGATGTCGTTTAGGGAATTAGTGCACGATCCCACTTTCATATTCGATGGCACAAATTATGATGTTTGGAAAATTCGCATGCTTAATCTTTTTAGGGCCATGGGTCCAAATTATATTAAGAGGATTGTAGATGTGGGTTTTTCTCCTCCAAAGGATTCCAAGAATTATCTTTAGAGGATGAGGAAAACTCTCATCTCGAGACTCAGTTTCTAATGGTCTTATATGTGTTTTGAGCGATGTAGTTCTTGCGTCAATCATGCCTTTTCGGAATGCTCATGAGCTTTGGACCAAGCTTCAAGATATATATGAAGTGTCCAAAATTATTGAGGATGATTGTTCTCCTTCCACTCCGGCCGTGATGAGTTCACAACTTCTTCCACTTCACCAACATGTGATTTGTCACAAGGTAATGATATGGTGAGTGGTGATAGAAATTGCATTGTTGATGGTGAATATTCTATTGACTATACTTCATCTCTATCTCATTGCAATGTTCTATCTTTGGACTTAAACTCTTCTAGCACTCCAAATGTCATACATGCTAGAGTTGATAGTCCTTGCATATCATGTAATAGTTGTTTAACTAAATCTCATGATGATATGCTTCATATGTCTTGTTGCCATGAAAACAATACTTCCATATCCTCTATTTCTTGTGTGACTAACAATGTAGAGGAATCCCAACATTTGTTGGAACAAGACATGGACCTCAATGGTGCTTCAAGTTTCTTCATCTTTCATCATTAATCATGTTTGCCTTATGGCTAAGGATTCCGAGGTGTCTCCCACCTCAAATCCAAATTGTGATGATGTGGATGAGGATTCTCATGAAGAAGGTTTTGATTTTGAATCCTTAACCAAGATGGGTGAGATGGTATTGGTGCTCTCCCCAAAGGTAGTAAAGCTATCCCTCCTCTATGTGAAATCATTGATTATGTTTAAGAGTAGGGAATTATTGAGGATTTGGAAAGTCAATTTGATGAGAAATGTCAAATTGAGAGAGATGACTCTATACTATAGCTTCCTTGAAAGCTTCTCTTGAAGAAGAAGAAGAGCTTAGGTCTTCTCTTGAAGAGAACTTGAATCTCTTGATGAGTCTAATGATCTTATTATTGCTAAAATCATTAAGGAAAGAGATCATGCTTGCTAAATATAAAGTGCTTAAAAAGGAAAAAGTTGAATTTGGTGTTGGCAATGCTAGACTAAGTGAGGACATAGAGAGACTTGACAAAGCTCACAAGGCTTTAGAAAGTGAACACTCTCTCCTTATCAAGTCTCATGATCAACTCCAAACTCAACTATCTAAGAATGATAGCTTGCCAAGTTGTCTTCTTCCATTTCTAATATTAATGATGCTTGTGCTACTAACTCCACTTCTTGTGAAGCATCTATTTTGAAGGAGAATGTTGAGCTAAGGGCTCAACTTGAGTTGCTATCTAGCAAGTATGGGAAATTGGAAGAAAGTCATGAAAAGCTTTCTAGCTCTAATGATGATCTTCTAGCATCCCATGCTAGGCTAAAGTTAGCTCATGAGGCTATTATGTCAAAGGTAACATCTTGTGAGCCTCATGTGGAAATGGCACAACTTCTTCTAAAATGCTTTATTGCCATGTGCTAGTCCTAGTGATTCATCCACTCACAATGTTGCTACATCTTGTGATGAATTACTTTCCATGCCTTGTTGCTCTAACAATGAAGCTTCTACTTCCTCTAGTTTTTGTTGATACTAACCATGTAGAGGAATTAAATGAGCTCAAGGCCCAAGTCACTTCTTTGAAGAAAGACTTGGAAAAGCGTCATGTTGGGAGTCCACACTTGACAATATGTTGAGTGTTCAAAGACGCCCCAATGACAAGAGTGGACTTGGATTCAACTCCAATAACAAGAACAAGTCCAATCTATCAAGAAGAACAAGGGCCAAGAACAAGTTAAAGATTCGGCCAAGATTGTTTGCTTCAAGTGCAAAGTTGAAGGGCACCATGTTAGATCTTGCCCTTTGAAGAAGAAGGCTCTTAGTGAGAAGCAACAAGGGAAGAAGCCTCAAGTTCAAACTCAAGTTCCTCAAGTTGAAGAACAACCTCTTCCCAAGAAGAATCAAGCTACCCTCCTCAAGTCAAGATTCCAACTAAGAAGAGAGGAGGAAGTCGATGTTGCTACCTATGCCGTGAGAAGGGTCACTTGCTTCTTCATGCACAAATGGTACCTTATCCAACCCCATTATATTGATGATGTTTATTCTCTTCGGAAGGATAAGGTTGGCAATGTGTTTGCCAAATATGTTGGTACTCAAAGTGGTGTCAAGAAAAGAACCATTTGGGTTGCCAAACCTATTGTGACTAACCTCTTAGGACCCAACTTGGTTGGGGACCAACAAGCTAAAACTTGATCAATAGGTGTTGTTGGAGGGCATTGGAGACTTGGCTACATCATGAAGAATTAAGGGATCTTCATCAATTATATTCTTCAAGCCAAGTCATTTGGATTATATTGTTCTATCTCATATCCAATGTTCCTCCTTGCGGTAACTTTTATTTAAATCATATATACATTGAAAGTTGCTTGCACCCTTGCATGTGTTAGGTTTTGTACCTTGCTAGTGTTTGTATGTGTTGTGCTCTCTACTTACTTATCTTGAGAAATCAAGTATGTGTATGTTGGTTTGCACACCATTTACTTGTTTGAGCCTTATTGCTTTTATTTGATATTATCTTGTTGGCTCTCTTTTGAGAGATTAATGGACATTCCATTTTGGAGAGTGATATGCTTCGTGCACTTCACAAACCAAAAATGTGTGTACATGAGGAATACCACTTAGTGATGATATCAATCTTATCTATTCTCTATGTGGTATGTCATGCTCATGAGAAATTCAAATTCTATAATGTCCATTAATTTCTCGAGTTGGTTTTGTTTGCCTCTTGTTAAAAGAAAATGGATTATCACATTATGGGGGAGTAATAAGCTATGTGCATATTACAAGCCTAGAAAATGTGAACATGTGAGGTATTGCCACCTAGAATTGATATTGTCATTATCTTTTCCTTGTGGCATGTTGCTCAAACAAGTTCCATATTTGATCATTTGCTTTTGTCTCTTTTCGTTTGGATCTTGTTTGTGATGGAATTTCTTGGTATGGTTTCCCCAAATATGTTCTCATATATCCTTTGGGAAACCAATTGCTTCAAGCTACTCTTGAGTTGCTTTGCATGATGCGTGAATACTTGAAGCTATCAAGAATATCTATCTTTTAAGCTTTGGCCTTTAAATCTTATCTTTTGCCATATGCTTATTTGTTGTGAAATTGGTCTTCAATATCATTTCTATATACCACCGAGAAATATCTCTATATACTCCTTGTCCTTGACAAGTGATACTCATATGTGGGTGAAATTTGTGGACCATCTTCACTTTGTCTCTTGCTTTGAATTGCCTTATTTTATTGCCAAATTTATTTTGATCTAACTCTCTTTGTCTTCCTTGTATCTTTTGGATCCTTGTTGCTCTACTCAAAATTTGTTTTATGCTTTCTTGTGTTAGGAAAAGCAATGATCCCATTCTTGGGGAAGCTATCCTACATTGAGTAGAACATCATTCTTTAAATTGGTTTTGCATATTATTGCTTTCCTTGAACATGACTAGTGTTTGAATAATATGTATGGAGAGTGATGATCCCATTTGTGTGCATTTGTATTCAAATGCAAGATCATAAATAATGCACAAATCTTGGGGGAGCAATCCTATATGCTTTTGAACATTAGTTGTCTTCAATTGCTTTTGATCCCGATGACGTGTCTCTTTGGAAGAAAAATTTTCGTCTTGGTACTTTGTGCCATCATGAAAGTGTAGAGGGTTTGGTTTATTCCTTGATGATATTTTCATCAATTGGTATCTTACCTTCTTTTGGCATCTTTTCAAAGTGGTATCTTCAATCATGTGTTGATTTGAGTTTGATATAATTTGGACAATTCTTTTCTTGTCACACTTGTGAGTGCTTTTTGATTTAATTGGTGTTTTGTCCAAATTGTATCTCTTTTGGTTCTTGAAAGTCTTGTGCATGCATATTTACTTATATATATCTTATGGCATGCTTACTTTCGTTGATCCAATATATAGGATAAACTCCATCAAATCCTAAATGGCTAAGATGTGCATGAAATTCAATTTCATATCAATATGCACATATTTATGTGGAGTTTGTCCTATGTATTGTAGTTGCTCTAACTACTTTGGACCCAATGAGTTTGGGTACCATTTTGTACTTGAATTTGTTTTAGGTACATTTGGAGATGCATTGGAAGCTTGTCTCATCTACAAGGAAGGTGTTGTCACCATGTGCTTATTGGAGCCAAGCTTGGATGAACATGAACTCTATCTTCTACATCACCAATGCTATCTCGGTAACAAGTATCTACCTCATGCATACTTTTCTAGCTCTCAACCTTGTGTAGGTTGCTTCATGGCATGAATCTCTTTGGTTGCAATTCTTTTGATTCTTGCAAAACGTCTTTATTGCAAATGTGAGTTAGCCGGGATGATTACATATCAAGGGAATATATATAATCATTTTCATGATTCATCGATCGCATTTATGTCAATCTAGCACTTTCTACTTAAAGTCTCTCATGTGCAACATTGATGAATTTTCAAAATCATTTGCGTTTTGTGATACTTGTTATCTTACTCGGAGCATCCCGTTTATCACCTTTATCCTTTGTGGATAGTTTTTGATGCTATGATGAGTATAGGTTGGAAGTTCATCTATATCCCTTTAAGATAAAATTGAGCTTTGTGCTATGCTTTTAAGCAAAAATCTTATTGGTGTATTTATGACTTCCTCTTGGATATCATGACCCTTACCTTTGTACCTATTTTGTGTGTACATGTTTATTTGTGGACTTATATCTTCGTGATTCGTGTCTACTTAGAAACTTATACACATGGGAATAGTTACATCTTTAATTGATATTCCAATTCTTTAGTGACCACCTCTTATTGCTTTTGATTCTTTGGTGGTTTCTAAAAGGCACAAGCTTTATTTTTTGTGTTATGCTTTGTGCATCCTTCTAAGCTTGTGGAGCTATTTGATTTATCTCCGTTGGTGTGTGAGTATGTGAAAGACATGATATGCACTTATGTGCAACACTTTTTGAAAGACTATGTTGATGATTTTGCTCATCCTTGTATTAGTCTCCTAAAATGTCTTTATATCTCACACCCATCCTTTTATTTGCCGCTCCTTGCTCATGTTGCAAAATGAGTGTATTTGTTGCAAGTTGTTTGGCCTCACTTCTCATTTATATTCTCTTGCATGGGCTTGTGTTCGAATTTATCTAGGAGGGAGTGAGGATTCCATGTTGTGCACACTATATTGAAATAGAAATCCTATTTGTGCACATACCTTGGGGAGTTCCCTCTTGATATTTAGAACATTTTTCGGATCCTTTTGATTGCTTGCTTCTTTCGTTGAAGTATCTTTCTATTTGATTTTCATTTGCAATCTTTGGATCCTCAATATAGTTTGATCTCCTTTCCAACTATTCGTTATTGGATATGTGCATTTGATTTCACTCATATTATGAGAAATGCACACATTATGGGGGAGCTCTTATTATATTGGCCTTCTTACTTTTCACCCATTTCGGCAATCGTTGCCAATGGGGGAGAAGTTTAGAGGGTTTAAGAGTTGTTGGTTTTATGCTTTAGTTTCGTTCTCAAGCATTTGCCTTTCTTGCTCTTGCTTCCTTGCTCTTTGTGTTGCTTGGTTGCTTAATTCATTATATAAACCCTCGTAAAAGGGACTGTCATCAATTACCAAAATGGGGGAGATTGAAAGTGCATGTGTTGCCCCATGCGTGGTTTTGGTAATTAATGACAATCCTTATGGACTAATGTTTGCATTGAGATATACTTGTAGATCTTGTCCATAGGAAAATATTGGAGTTCATGTGTTGGACTCTAGAAGATTACATGATGACCAAGGTTTTATCCAAGGGATTATATGAAGAATGGTCATGTGAAGAGTTGAGCTTATTGCAAGCATGGCTTGGAAAAGAAGATTGAGTGAACTTCATGTTTATCTCCAAGCCATCATCCACATTTGGAGAAGTCTTCATCAAGCATGTGCTAGCAAGCACACAATCAAGAAAGGTGTTCCATCTTGAGGGAGTCAAGATCGTCTTCATCTAGCTCAAGTGGAATGCGCAAGGCAAAGGTATGATCTTGATAGGGTTTCTATTTTACCGGTCTCATGGTGTTAGTGGGAGACCGGGTTATAGGATAGACGGCGTACTATCAAGAGGGGCTCTCAAGTGAGTAACTTGATCGCATCTTTGTGGAGAGCTCAAACCTTTGCATACTTGGCATATCATCTTTCTTGGTTCTTATTTGGCTTTTATCCATGTGAGAATTTAGAGCTTGCGTTCATCTCCATACCAAGCTCTAGTTCACCGAAAACGGATTTCGTATTGAAAACTTGTTGCGTTTTCGGTTTTGAGGTTTTGCCGGTTCATCTTCTTTAGAGAGGTTTTACCTTTCTACATTTGGTCTTCTCTTCACATGATGGACTATGATGTTTCTCTGCATAATCTTGAAGTGCTCTTCGTTGCGATTCCAACGAGCCCAAGATCATCGAAATCGGAGTCCGGATGAAAAAGTTATTGCAGTTTTCTTTTTGCTGTTTTCGGGTTCTGGCAAGCCGGCCCACAGGCCGGCCAGGCCGGCTCACAGGCCGGCGGCCTCGGGTGGCAGGCCGGCCCACAGGCCGGCCCAGGCTGGCTGCCTCGGGTGGCAGGCCGGCCCCCAGGCCGGCTTCCCTGGGAACGAGGCCAGCCCCCAGGCCGGCCCCCAGCCCGGCCAGGCCGGCTCCCAGGCCGGCCTCACAGTTTTCTCCAACGGTCAGTTTTTTTAGGGGACCTATTTAAGGAGTTTCTTCCCCAACGGTTCCCTAAGCTCTTGAGTACGAAAAAGCCCCCCTTTGTTGACCTTCTTGAGCTTGGATTTCTCTCTATTCCTCCATGATTCTTGCCTCCAATTAGAGGGAAAAGAGAGAGGAGATCTAGATCTACCATTCCACCAATCAATCTCTCCTCTAAGTGAGGGGAAGCTTTTGGATCTAGATCTTGGAGTGATTTGGTGTTCTTCCTTGTTCTTCCTCTCTTTTCCCCCCATAAGCATTAGTTGCTTGTGGTGGGATTTGAGAGTGAAGGATATGAGCACTTGTGCTCTTGCCATTGCATTGTGTTGCATCGGTTTGTGCTCTCCACGAGGATTCGTGGAAGTTGAAAGTTTATGAGCTTGTTACTCTTGGGTCCTTGGACCCTAGACGCCCGTGTGGTGGTTGGACCTTTGTGGTCACTTGTAAAGCCGTTCGGGAGCCCCCAATCCCATTGTGGGTTGTGCCTCGGATTGTTGTTGAAAGGCTCCGGATTCCGCCTCGAAGGAATACCGATAGTGGAAGGTGAACCAAACCTTTGTGGTGCGGTTCATCGGAGAATAGTGTGAGCCTTTGTGGCATTGAGATCGACCTTTGTGGTGCCTCACATCTCTCCAATGAGATGTACTCCCTGAACAAGGAGGAACTCGGGAATACATCCTCGTCTCCGCGTGCCTCGGTTATTTCTATACCCGAGCCTTTTACTTATGCACTTTACTTTGTGATAGCCTTCGTGCTTGAAGTATTCTATTGCTATCACCTTGTTGCTTGTCTTGCTTAGCATAAGTTGTTGGAGCACATAGGTGAGCCTAGTATATTTAGGTTGTTGGCTTGTTAATTTAAACACATAGTTTTATTCCGCAATTAGCAAGCATTTAACCGGAAAAGTTTTAATCGCCTATTCACCCCCCCCCCTCTCGGCGACATCATTGTCCTTTCACCGGGGTTCATGGTTTCACAAATGCACTCTCTCTTTAATAAAGTGGTAGCCAATGGAACACTAGAGTTGACATATGAGATTGCAACACAACAGTTTAATGACAAGTTATAATTATATGGGCATCACGTCCTAACATAGAGACCTTTTGGTTATTAGTCTCTCTTATACTCCACCAAGATGCGAACTAAATCATAACACCTCGGTAATTAAGATAACTCAGAGTATAGCAATAAGTATCATGACATGAAGTTAAAATAAGAACATGCTAGATCTAGTCATGGAGTAGTGGCAATGGTTACATCCACATCTCCGGTAGCATGGTATTTCTTTTTATCCCTTGTGAGGCAACAAAGTAAGGTAAAACATCTAAGTGGATCGCAGAACTTTCTCTCACGTTCACTGCACTAGCCACCCCCCTCCCGTTACTCCAACTAATGCACACGTTCCCCCTCACACGCTCTCATAAACATGCTTGATCATGACAAGTAAATAAGAACGGGGTACATAATATGCATCTACTTTCATAACTGAAACAAAACCATTGCAATCTCAAACATATATTAACTCATAAAAAGATCCACCACAAAGGTATTACATAGATGACCGTAATCATGTTCAGCAGCTCATACGGTACTAATTAGTGAAGCTTGAGAGAGAGAGATACATAAGTTACTTTAACAAACCCATAGTCCAGAGGTGGACTACTCCCTCTTCATCATGGAGACGGTGGAGAAGTCGTTGGAGAAGATGGAGACCACGTCGGCAACGCCCCGCCGGAGTTTTTCCCCTCCAATCTGCAGCTCCAGGTCTCTGTTTCGGTGTTTCTGTGTTTCTACGGTGCTCCTTTCAGAGAACGTCGGGGGATAATTTTTATAGGCGTTTTTAGGTCAAAACGGAGTCGGTGGAGGAAAGATCGACGGCAACGGAGCCTCGAGGGCCAAAGTGGGGGGTCCCACGCGGCCAGGTACTTGGGCCGCGTGGGCCCACTCATCTGGGCCCTCGGGCCTCCTCTTGTTTGCTTCTTTCGCTCCCAGGTCTTGTTCCTTCCAAAAAATGATGCTCGTAAATTTCCAGGTCATTTGGACGTCGTTTGGGTCCCTGAAACATTAAAGGAAAGAAATAGGGTTTTCTGCCTGCGCAGGGTTAATTCCATAAAAATTAGGAAACATATCAAATATTCCCAAAATCATTATAAAACAGTGATATAACCCTTATATGATGCAAATATGACTGGAATATAAGTAAAAATAATGCAAAGTTCATGTATGCATTTTACGTGCATCAATCGCCCGCGTCGTCCCGTCAGCCGACTGCGCCCACTACTAAGTCCACCGCCCGCACCGTCCCGTCAAAGCGGAAACTGAACTTCCCGTCTACATATACACACCAGAAAAGTGGAAATAAGGAAACTCGAGAGGAACGTGAGTTGCTAAAGCATCTTCCAAAGAGAAGTTATGACTTGTCTAAAGAGGAACTCGACGCGGAGGTGAGAGCCGATGTGAAAAGACAACTTGCACCGAAAAAGTCCGAGCAAAAGATGGTAATGCCACCAGAAAAAGTTGCGAGATGTTTGAAAAATCTATCGACGGGACCGCCACAGCCTGATTTGAAAGATAACTATGTCCGTTGTATTCAGAAGACATATAGTCAATAGAAGAAGGAGGAGGCGGCGGCATATCACCTAAAGAGAGAGCAGGAGCGGACGGCAAAAAGCGGGAAACAAGTGGCCCAGCTCAGAGAACAGGCAAATCAGTCGATCCCCCCTCTCAAGGTGATGCCCGATAAGGAAGTACACCACAAGACTGGTCGCATAGGCGACACTGGTTACCCAGAGTATCAGTATGCATGGACATATGCCGACGGGAAGTCTCTGGTCAGACCTCAGGCGGTCCAGTTTCTACCAACACAATTGTGCCAATTGCATCAGTGGTGCATGAAAGCTGCAAAGGACGGGAAAGACCACCTCTGGCTGGCATATAGGAAAGAGCATTACTTCTCGAAAAATGCGATATATATTCAGTTTTCTGAAATTTTTCAGTTATTCAATCAAGACGCCCTTGACAAAGCCGTCGTCAGTTGCTATTGTTTGTAAGTGATTTATTTCTGTAATTTAATTAAGTCTCTAACTCAGCTCGTTCATTGCCTGTAATTATCTCACTATATTCTTTTGTACGCTATTATGCAGAATGAAGATTCTCGAATGCAGAAAATCCTGCATCTATGACACTGGGTTCGTTGACCCATATTTCATTCATGAAGTTACCGTAAATAACCATCCCGAGGACACAGAGAAAAACTTGCTCCGGTTTTTAGTGAAACAAAATCACTGCGCAGAAGTACTTTTTCCTTACAACTTCAAGTGAGTGTTACTGTATTCTACATATTCTATTTTGCTTACTCGATGTTTAGTGTTATCGATGAGTTATGTATGCATGTACATATAAACGTGCGCAGATTCCACTGGATTCTGCTAATCATTAGATCTGACGAAGGAGTCGTTGAAGTCATGGACTCGTTAAGGAAAGATATGGACGAGTAACTCAACTTGCAAGAAATGCTACAGAGGTAATTTCAATCATTATCGCTTTATATCGACCTCTTTCGTTCATTTTCTGATATCAAGTTATTAATAACTCTTTTAATCATTTTCTTTTGCCGGACAGGGTTTGGAAACGGTTCATCGTGAAGTTTAAAGGGGATTGGAAACCGGATCTGTATTTTTATACCACCATGGTAAGTAGTACTAATATCTAGGTCCGCGCAACTCTTTAATTCTAGTTTCAATACCATTATCATGCTTGATTATTATTTGATTGAATTATATTCTTTGTCTAGTATTGTCTGACGCAGGAACAGGGGACTAATTTATGTGCATACTACGTTTGCGAGTTCATACGATGTTGTATCAGTGAGCAGAAAAGAGATCAAAGAATAGTTGAAGTACGTAAACACTATTCGCAATTTATTTTATTACCATCAATTTTGTTGAGTTTCATTCATAATTTATTTTATGATGATTATATATATATATATATATACACACACAACTCACATATTCATATTGATTTAGATGGAACGAATGCGGGACAAGCTCATACCAACGAACCACCTAAAAACAATTCAAGAGGAATTGGCGGGATTTTTGAACTCGAAGGTCATACCGGAAACCGGAGAATTTCATTACCGTACTAATGCCTCCATGTAATTGAAGTGATCTCGACGTGAGAATTTCATTACAGCAACTTTGCATGTGTATGTATATATGCATCAACGTGATCTCGATGTAGTATATAAACTTTATGTATACGACTTGTTTTTGGCGCATCAGTGTGATCTCCATACAAAAAGAATTGAATGAAAAACACAAAATCCAAACCCCTAATGCCCTAAACCAGGAAAAATAAATAAATACAAAACGAAAAGCAGAAAGCTTTAGCCCCGGTTGGTAACACCAACCGGGACTAAAGGTCTTCCCGCCATGGGCGCCCGGCCGTGGCTACGTGGAGGCCCTTTAGTCCCTGTTTGTGGCCAACCGGGACTAAAGGGGGGGGGGGTGCCTTTAGTCCCGATTTGCTAGTCCCGGTTGGCAAACCGGGACTAGAGGCCCTCTGGAACCGGGACTAATGCCCTGTTTTCTACTAGTGATATAGCCTATGTGGCATATGTGATATGGAAATAAAATATTTCTTCGCTCATTTGCAGATGTGAAAACTTCTCAGTTGCACGACTACAAAAAAAAATCAGTTGCAACCCCACTTTTAACTAAATATTTGTCAGTTAAAACCCTAAAACAAATCCCAAGTTGCAACCCCACTTATAAATGAAAAAATCCCATTTGCAACCTCATTCTCAACTGAAAAATAAAATCAGGTGTAACCCGCCTGCAACTAGAAAATTCTTAGCTGCAACTGAAAAAATCACATTTGCAACCACACTTGCAACATAACAATCTCACTTACAACTGCAAAAACATAGTTGCAACCCCACCTGCGAGTGAAATATCCCAGTTACAACCCCACTTACAACTGTAAAGAAACTTAGATGGGATCGCAAGTGAAAAAAATCAACAAACATAAAGGTAAAAGATCATCTTTGTTCATTAAAAAACAACATCCCTAGTTAATTATTCACAAAATGAAAGAATAAAAGGCGAAAAGCATGCTGGTAAAAGCCGTTCTCGTGTGCAGGTGCAGTCAATGGATCGATCCCTCACAAACCCGTTTCTTTTTTACCAGGGCCAAAATATAGCAGACTTGTAAAAACAGACAATAAAAAGATGAGCACAGATCTCCGCGCAAGATCATTGGCTATACAATCGACTGAGCACTAAACTAATTCTCATCTAGCTGAGAATTAGGAAATCTGTGTAAAGAAAGCTATCTAACCAAAAAGAAAAATTTGCATATGACCTTCTGAAGGATATGTGCTGACTCAGTTAAGCTCCTAATTAAACAAGCTTCTGGATCGGAAGAGATAAGCATCGATATTATGAAAAATAGAAACATTTCTTCTTTTCAATAGTGCCTACCATCCCATTATGATTAGTTCAAAACAAAAGGATTACTCATCCCTCTGCCAAGAGATGTAATGCAATCCAAGTGAGTGTGTCTGGTAGAAGCAATTCCAATCTGAACATAGATGTTGCCAACATGTCTTGCCAACCTTCTAGTGAAAAAAACATGATGTGTTTTTTGAAGCACCATTATTGCACATGATACAAGAATAACCCTATTCTGGGAGATTTAATAAAAAAAATGTGTTTCAGCAAGATTTCCGTAACAATTGAATGCAGGAGGGGTTTGATCAGCATCTTTGAAGAGAGCATGGCTTTAGCAACACAGAAAGACTTATAACAAGTATAAGATCATATGACTATGGTACATGTTTGTCTCTGCATGTCGAAGAATGATTTCTTGGAAATCTTGAAACCTTGCATATGCAACATCATACATTAGGAGATAAAAGGGAGCATCAAGAGTCATGTTGCTTTGCTTGTTTAAATGACAGGTCCACTGAAATTGCAAATGAAGACATGTGAGCAAAGACCATTTTTAAATCCAACTGATGACATCAACCATTCTATAAATGGTCTCGAGAGACCTTTTTAACACAACAACTTGCCATTTTCCTTAAATTTAGACATTTACTTTATGCAATCACCTACTAAACATAATAGTCGGATTGTTTAGTAAGAGAAGGGGTATTTGGATAGTAGTACTCACAAATGAGTTTAACCCAAGAAAGATGAGCTTGGTTACAGAATTTATCTAGCTAGATTCTTCATGATGAGGCAGTCACCTTTGTTAAAATATACTATATCTCCACTTCCTGTCGGATTGGTCTTTTGCGATAGTTGGTTGGTAGAAATATCAAACATCATGTCAGAGCACCCAGGTCTTGGGTTCAAGTCTCAATCACTGCACCATTAATC
Organism: Poa pratensis; assembly: GCA_947311845.1. Lineage (NCBI taxonomy): Eukaryota > Viridiplantae > Streptophyta > Magnoliopsida > Poales > Poaceae > Poa > Poa pratensis. Next base: position 3,743,291 of record CAMZMU010000060.1, on the reverse strand, counting down.
CCCAATATGGCCATGTCGGTTGTGAGGGGAGGTGTTATCTATGTCGCATACTCGCATGTGAAGGAGGTGTTAATATATATTATATCTCCATTTCCTATTAGATCGGTCTTTTAAAATAGTTGGTTGATAGGAATATCTAGCGGTTTATCAAGGACATGCCCATACCACCTTTAGCTTTTGCTCTGCACACCATAGACCATGTAGCAAGAGAAGAATTTTGTTTAGATAAAACCCCTCCTCTCCAAAGACTATACCTTATGTATTATCTAATTGCTCAATAGTATCCTTATGAATCTTGTGAGTGTTAAGATAGAAAGTTGGTAATGTGAATAAGGCTGAATTAACCATCTTAAGCTTTCCGTCATATGTTAATAAAAGAGAGAGAAAATTGTAGTCTCCTTTCAGTTGAGATCTTTATGTGATTCTCTTATAAAAGGGTGCTTCTAACTAAGAATAGTTTAGCTAAGAGAAAGTGAAACCGGTGTAAGCAATGTGTTTTCTGTGATTCCGACGAATCGATACACCATTTGTTTCTCGTATGTTCCTTTCCTCGCCTTCTTTGGATGGTTGTAGAGTTTTGTTTCAATTCGCCAACTCCTGCTAATATAGCGAATATGTTCGGAAATTTGTCGAGAGGAGTCGATAAACTTGATAAAGCACACATTCATGTGGGAGTATGTGATTTGTCATAGTCTATTAGGAACTATCCAAATGATTTGGTATTTAACAATACAAGAAAATTTAACTTCTTGCAGGTTATTCAAAAAAATCATACCTGGTCCACGCATGGTTCTATCTCTTCCCGACGGAGCAGTGGGAATCTATGGATTCTTGATGCAGTCGGATGGAGACGGTCGCTCGGGATATGTACACCCAGACTGGCAGGCTGTTCAATAATAGAATAGATGGTGCATAAGTGTCTCATCTTATTTATCTTTCGCTGGTTGGTGTTTGTTGCCATCTTATGCGACCCATAAATTGTAAACTATGAATCTTTAAACTTTTCAATAAAACGGTTGTGTGCATCGATTGATGCAGCAGATGCCCTCCATTACGAAAAATACCGAAAGGCTGGTAGCTAAGCAGTTCTCACAATTGTTTATTTGCAGGTCATCTACAAGGCTACGTCCCTGCTTGGCGAGTGGTCTTTCCTCCTCCCTTTGGAGCAACGGGGGGAATGGTTTCTGTGTGTGGCCAGCTTGAAAAGGTTGCACGGGCGTTTTACAACCTAGCCGGCTGGCAGATTTTTAATAGACTTAATGATGCATAAGTGTTTCATCTTTTTATTTTCCCACTGGCTAGTGTTTGTTGCCACACTTTGTGATCCTTGAGTTGTAAAACTTTGAACCTCGAACCTAGAACTTCAAAAAATGTAATAAAACGGCTGTGTGCATCCTCGTGATGCAGAGGCTGGGGCTTATCCCCATTTCTAAAAAATAAAATTCTTATGTGCATTTTTTCCCCAACCATATTCTACAAATTATGGTGACTCATTGTCTTGTTCAGCCCCTCGTGCTTTAGCTGGAAGATGTCGGGTAACCGAGTAAGAGTGAAAACTACTTTGGTGATTTCTTGGAAATTTGGATTCTGTTTTATCAGGTTTCAGCCTTCTTTATCTATAAAGATTTCTTTGGATTTTCCTACAGATAAATTAATTTACTTTCAGTTGACATAATTTAGACACACATGATAGATTTGCAAGAGAATTTAATGGGGGGAAATGTAGAAGCATTAAGAGTGGCACTAGGAAAGGCGTTCCCGGTTTCTTCATGGTTAGATCTCGAGGTGTTGGTCCGTCATCGTGGTTTTGCTCGTTTACCACCAGTTTATGGGGACACTTATCTATTGGTGAGGTTCTTTCTTCAGCGTGTTGTAGGAGTAGAGTGTTCCGGGAGTCTGTCTACCTGTCTTCGTGGTCGTGGTGCCTCATGATTTGGGAGTAGTCCGCTTGCCTCTTGGGGTTGTGACTTGGTTGCCTTTCACGGCCAAGTTTGTAATGGTTTTCGTCCGGTTTTTCACAAATTAACTTGGTAGCTCTATTCTTCTAAATTAATGGATGAGCCAAATCTTTGTCTCCATTTTTTAAAAAAATGCCCGAGACATATCTTAAGGAGAAAAATGGGGCCTCCTGTTATTGTTGCCGAAACCCGTCTAATCCTTATTTTGGTAGTTATGTCTCCAACTATGAAAGAAATCATGGAGTGGCTCGCTTGTCTTTGCAAAAGTGCAAGTGTTAATTCAAGTGCATCGATCTCTATAGGCTAACCGAAGTATACTTATTTAAATTTAGGTTATATCGAGTGAACTAATTAACATCCTCAATGCATACAAGGACTTGAAGCATGGTCGTGAATATGATGGCGTGATCGGCGAGAGCGACATTGCTTTGCTCAAGGACAAAATCTCCCAGCTCATCAGAGGGATGCAAGCACTCAAAGTGCACCTGAGATTCGTGGAGCACAAGCGTGAACTCGCTCAAGAATGCGAGGGAACAGGTGGGCGTGATCCACAACATAGCTTGCAGCCTCAGAGAGCTCTAGGAAGCGTCAGAATGATTGCTACAGAACTCTTGACTTCCAATCAATCCATGAACATGTAACATAGAGATAATGAATCTATAATCGTGTGGTTTTATTTATGAAGCGGGACGAAAACGTGTTTTGAGGCATCATACATATAATGAATATACATGATCAATTTTCTGGAAGTTTATTTGAACTTGTCATATAAAATAACCTTTTATCAAAATTTAACCCTGGTATTTAATACATATCTCCCTTGTGATCATTTGTATCAATCAAGGGATTGGTTATTTTTTGCGAATAAAGGCATTGATTATTGTGATTAATTGAAGCTGATTTGAGGGTTCTCATGGTGGCAGCAGGATGTAAATAACGGTGAGGCTGGTTGACTCTATGCTGGCATAAGGTTGTTGTCATACAAGTCTTGGTGGGGTTGGTTTACACAATTGCGGCTAGACCTTTTGCGTGGAAGGGAGGTTTGTTATGTATTACAAGACAAAATCTGTTGTGTATGGGAGTAGCCAAATACTACTATTCACTCCGTTCCAAATTAATTGACTTGGCTTTGTCTACATACGGATGTATCTATACTTGTATAGTGTCTAGATATATTCGTTACTAGACAAATGCATGTCAATTAATTTGAAACGGAGGGAGTACTATTTTAAGTTGCACTTTTTTATGTATAAATTGTATATTGACAGGTAGATGCATTATTTGTTGGGATTGTCCATTGTAGGAGCTTTTCTAAAATTTGCTTGGAATTTCGATATTACATATTTTTTATGTAAATACAAAACTTTTGTTTTCCCTATTTAGTACTGTACAAGATTACTAGTAGGGAGAAAATAGCCGGCCCCAACCAAATCGAGTCAAATTGCAATATCACATAGTATTATTGATCTCCAATTAGCAACGCTTACACAACATCACCATTCAAAACCGACTCGAGAAGAGCACACACGTAGGAGCGCGTGAACCATGGCACGCAGCAACTATCAAACAAGGCTATTGATCGATCGACAATTAAACAAATGCTTACATAGCTAGGTAGGTGAGTAGTAGCTTAATTGCTAGTAGCTGTGGTGTGACCGGTGATGCATATCAGTCCATGATGATGCTGGCGGCGTCCATGGCGAGGACGGTGCTGAGGTTGAAGGGGGTGATGTAGTCGCTGGAGCCGGACATGAACTGGCTGACGATGATCCGGTTGGCGCGCTCTGTGGGGTGGTAGGCGTCCCAGAACACGTACTCGTCCCTGTTGGCGCACATGTGGGACGCCACCGTGCAGAAGCCGACGCCGTTGTGAGACCCCTGCCCGCAGCAGGCCTCCTTCGCCGTTCTGAACCCGTAGGCGGCTGGGTCGGTGATGAAGTCGAAGTGGACGCGGAAGGAGTTGGCGGCGATGTAGGTGCCCTCGCCGTGCAGGGCGTTGAGCTCCTGCAGGACCTGCCCCAGCTGCGGGTTGAACAGCTCCGCCGCCCGCATCAGGTCCCTGTCGCACTCGCCGTCGAGGCTCTTGAGCGCCAGCTCCGCTGGCGCGCACCCCAGCGGGCCCGTCCCCGTCACCAGAACGCGCCGCGCGCCCAGCTCGTACAGCCTCTGCGTCGTCATTTCCAGGTGGCGAGTGTGAGCCATGCTCGCTTCTGCTTCGTTCACGTGGAAAAACAAGAAAATATTTGTTTACCTCGAGGATCTTCTTGTACTCGGAGACGATGTAACGGACGAAGTCGGGGAGGGAGAACTGGCGGGAGCGGAGGGAGAAGGGGATGAGGTAGTAGTTGTTGACGAAGTCGTTGCCGCCGAGGGTGATGAGCACCAGCGCCCGGTTCACGATCTGCTCCGCCTGGGACGCGCCCACCAGCGCGCGAAGCTTCCACTGGTACTGCTCGAAGTACTTGAGCTGCTTGCTGATCCGAATGATGTTCACGAACTGGATGCCGGTGTCGTTGAGGATCCCGACGCCGGCCGACGCGAAGTTGGCGCCGACGAGGAGCTTGGCGCCGTGGAGCTCCGGGGACAGGTACGGCAGCGTCGGCTCCGCACCAAGCTGCTCACCTGAGATCGACGCCATCCAGCACATTAGCTACGTACTGCAGTTCTTCAAGCCAAATTACATGTACACGCTAGCTCGGTGGTACGTACTGATGATGTCCGGGATGTTGTGGCCGTTGGAGAAGCGGCCGGTGGCGCGGTGCGTCGGGTAGTCGATCCCGTACGGCGGCGAGTCCGCGCGCGCCGTGGTCATCAGGTAGTTATTGTTGCCGTTGTCCACCAGGGAGTCGCCGAACACGAAGAAGGCGCGCGCGCACTCCGACGGCGTCGCCATCGCCAGGAGAGCAACGCCCAGCGCCAAGAAACCACAGCTCAATGCACCACTCACCATCATCTTCTTCGTGAACTGATCGTCGAGGCTGCAGTGTGACGTTTAGCTAGCTAGAGGGCAATGCACAAGATGACCTCAGGCTAGCTGAAGAGGGCTATATAGAGAGGGAGGAGTAGGACTCGCTCGTCCATGCATGTGAGAGCCAGCAGAATTGCATGGAATTTATCAGGCCACCATGTTAGCTACGTGCGCCGCATGCCTCTAATGAGAATTTGCCACTTCAACCCCCGGACCTTCAAAGCTAGCTGCTACTTCTGTCCATATTTCACTGTCAGTCTAGCGGCGTCCAAGCTACTAGTACTACCTTCGAATTTGGGTGCACGAAGCCACGAAGGAACATGGGCATGTGTGGAGTACTGGTCGATCCTACATACTGAAAACAAAATCGATCGGCACGGAGAATCGTCAGAACTCAGGACACTATTCAGACTGTTGTGTTTGAAAATAGGTCAAGATTCAGATGTCACCAAAAGACTAAACGGTCGGTGTGTTTTTATTTAAGAACGGTCAACATTTCTAGTGTTATTAGCTGCAAAAAAAAGGGGGAAGTGAATTACACTTCTATAAATGGGGTCAAAATCGCTCAAGGACCTGAATTTTTCAACACCTCTGTGACAATTGCATAGAATCCTACTTGGTCAGGATCAAAATGCAACGTAATTATATTTCATATTTGAATTATTTTTGAAAAATTGGCCAAAATTTTTTTAAATGAGAAAACGTACCTAGGAAGTTATAAAATTTAAAATCTTTGGGAATTTTACGTCCAATATGGTCTACTTTGTGTTAAATTTATAATTGTGCCATTAATCACCATACGTTTTGAACTTACATCACAAGAAAAACATTTTCACTTAGAATATAAAAAACATTTAGTCAAACAAAAAGTTTGAAAATGATTTTATCAATATTATTTGGCATGGAAAGCATGAACCTTGCCATGGAAATGGCCAAGAACTTAGTCATTTGGGTTGAAATTCATGAATGTTCGGACATGATAGCCAATGTGTGAAGGATTTTTTCTAGGAAAAGTTGTGAAAATGTAAGTGTCTCATTTTCTCTAACAACTTGTACACGTAAAACAACTATATGCCAAACGACTGCATTTAAGAAAATCCACACTTTCTTTGATATTTCAGTTTTGTGATCTGGATCTTTAATTGTTGGGAACTGTCAAGTTCTTCTGTAAGGGCTTGATTAATGAACCTACAAAATTCCTCAAATTGGTTCAAAATGGCGTCAAAATCACCGGTGCATCCATAGAAAGAACTTCAATCTTTCAGCACACTGTGTGGCTATTACATAGAATCCTACATGGATACCTTAAAATGATTGAAAGTGGCATCATGATTGAAAGTGAGCAGAAACGTCACTGGTTTCTATTTGTTACAATTATAGTGTGGTGAAACAAAATCAAATTCAAATATCTTAAAGTAGAAAGAAATAGTGTTTCTTGAAAGGAAAAACTCCAGCTAGCTATATGCTTTTTTTTTTGGAAAGGGGGGCAAAGTTTTCATGACAATTTTGTAACCCTGGCTCCTCCCTCCTATGTGTCGTGGTCAAGTCATTGGCACCTCTGAAAGCATCTCCTCTACCAGTTGCAAGACCAACAATCTTAGATGTCGTTCCTGCCCCAAAATAAATAAAAATAGATATGTCAAAATCAGTTCTAGTTACACCTATTCCTATCCCAAGTAGAATGTAAGGAAGCTCTTAACAGAGTTTATGCATCTTAATACCAAATGTGGTTTGTAAAATTCCAAAAATTCTACATTAATAATTATCAGCTAATTAGATTCCATATCCTCTTATAACAAGTTATCCGTTGGCTAAAACAAACAAAAAAACTATGTGATGGTTGTGTCGATCTAAATTTTCTTGCTTATTAAGTTTAGACCTAACCGTGTGAAAACGTATGGAGTACCTTCATTCACCAATAGACATTTCAGTGGAGGTATCGAATCTCGATATATAGCATTATACTCCTACTGGAACTGCCTGAATAGGACACATCTCTTGCTTTTTTGTGCACGAAAGAAATAGACTAAATTTTGTTCACAGAAAAGTATGAGTGTATTTTTTTCTACACCATGGGGGAAAAGTGCATGTATAGAAGTTATGGAGAAAGCTATAGTTTACAAAGCTAGAATGCACAACCACGGAGACAATGCAGGCCTTTCATTTCGGGAATGTACATACTTACTGATTTATATTCACTCGATCCCTGGGAGCAGAAAAATCCGTTGTAGCCTCACAAAGTCATTTGCGAGGTCACACCAGTCGGAAAAAGAGGCCGTAAAAGCAGGTACAAATCCTCACCACTTACCAAAGGAGGCACCAGTTCTGATGATCTAGGTGCAAAGTGCAAGCAAGTAGCAGGACCGACTGCTGTTCTTCCAAAGGGAAATCTTTGCCAAATGCGATTGCGATTGATTGCGCCTGCAAGGATCCATCTGCCTGCCTGGCCGCCTAGATCACAGAAGATCGAAACCGACCTGAAAGCTGTGATCAGGTAGAAGGATGTACTCCCAGAATGTGGCAATGCCCAGCTACCTGAGGAGCTTCATTTAACTGCACCTGACGAACATGCTGGTACCGTCCGGTCGAAAACAGGCAATCTATATATGCCACCCTGTAAGCACCTAGCTACCGGGAGAATCAGAGATGAACAAGCAGGAACGACGAACTCGTCGGGATCTCGATCCAACAAGGAAAAGTGTTGATTGCTCCGGTTCCTCCCCACCACCTCCCATCATCGACGAGCTCGTCGAGCAGCTCGTCGATGATGGGCAGCGGGTACTTCCCCTTCACTGTCAGGGCATTGAGCGGCCGGTAATCGAACACAAGGCGCCAATCCACTTCTCCCTTCTTGACCAACAACACCGGCGCACCAAAAGCACTGTTGCTGTGCGTGATCACGCCTTGCTCGAGCAATTCCTTCACCTGCCTCTCAATTTCTGTTTTGAGCTCCGGTGCGACTCGATAGGGACGGATGGACACGGGCCGCGCTCCGGGAATCAGGGGAATGCGGTGATCGTATCGACGGCGCGGTGGCAAACCAGATGGCGCCTCGAATACTGACGTGAACCTGTCCAGGACTGCTTGTACTTCGGCAGGCACCACTGTCGCCTCCTTCTCTGCTTCACGCACGAGGTTGAGCTCGACCAGCGCGTGCGTGCAGAACCTCGGCTCATCGCCACGGAGCACCACTTGTTTGCCCTCATGTTGGAATGCGAGCCACCCCTGCTCCCAGTGGGTGAGCATCAGACTGTACTTGACGAGCCAGTCTAAGCCGACGATTCCATCGTAGCTGGCCAGATTCAGGACTCTGAACTGATCTGTGAACGAGGCCCCGTCGGCGGACCACTGCAGTGCTGGGAAACATCTTGTACACTCCAGGAGAGCGCCACCCGCAACCTGAACTGACACAGGAGCCGCAGATCCTCTACACCTGAAAGCAGTTGCGCTCGTTGGTGATCAATGAAACATGCCGAACTACCGGAATCCACCAAGAACAGGAAAGAGTGACCCTGAATCTGCACTTGCAGCTGCATAGTGCGAGGTGCTGCCTTGCCAGGCTCCAATGCTGCTGCCGAGAGCACCATGGCATGCACAGTAAGAGGCGGCTCTGCCTGCTCCGTGTCCTGCTGTTCCTCACTGACATCCCCGATGAGATGCATGCAATTCACCATCTCTTGCACCACATGTAGAGGAATGGACGTCTTGCACTGGTGCTCACGGCTGTATTTCTCGCCACAGGTAAAGCAAAGGCCCTTCGCTCGCCTGTAGGCCTTGAGGTTGCTCCATTTTTCTTCACTGGCGCTCAGTGCTCTCTTCTCTTCGACAGTCTTCGAGATCCACTTCGCAGGAGGCTGCGGCAACGGCGGTGAAGCAGAAACCACACGCCTGGGAACTGTGGTTGATTGCTGCTGCCGCGGCACGAGCCCCGTGTCCTCTCCCAGTTCCTCGTACAGCAGAGCCAGGGAATACGCAGTTTCCAACGTCTTAGACTGCTGAATTGCAACAAGCACGCGCACAGCCGGCCTCAAGCCATCCAAGAATTTAGTGGTCATGTTCACCACATCTGGGTTGGGCTCGTACACCGCGAGCTGATCCACCAACTCTGAGAATTTCTACACGTAATCCTCCACTGTTGTTTCCTGAGCAAGATGAAGCAGACGCCGGCAGAGGATCGAGTGTTGGTTGCGACTGAAACGAGCGAGCACGGCCTCGACGAACTCGGTCCATGTCGGGGTTGGCTTCTTCTGCAAGTAGGACTCCAACCACGTTGCTGCAGCCCCTGTGAAGGCGGCGGACGCGTCGGCAGGCCAGAGCGACATTGGCGTGTGCCCGCGCCTGAAGAATTCTTCACAGCGAATCTGCCACAGCTTCGGGTTGCTCCCCTCGAATTGAGGCAGCGACGCACGAGAGACAAACGGAGCATGGTCAGCACGGTGGTGTGGCGAACCCGAATCAAACTGCTGCAAAAGAGACCGGCCGGAGAGGTTACCTCCGACCGGAGGAGAGGGGTGTGAGGCACCCATCGTCCCCCGGTTGTGTTGTTGCTCGCCGTGCCATGACTGGCCTGCAGCACCGCTCCCTGGCTCCCGTGGGGACGAAGCAGAGGGGCGATCTACCACCGCGCCTGGCGCTGGCCGTGGTGCGCGATCAGGGCCGACGCCAGCGATGCGATCTGCTAACTCAGCGTGTCCTTGACAGCGAGGAGATCCTCACCGATGGATGTCCTTGTGGCCTCCAGATCCGCGTTGACGGTAGAGCGAACAACGTCGATGGAGGTCCTGGTAGCCTCCAGATCCGCAGTGACGGCGGAACGCACGTCGTCGATGGCGGTGTTCATCTTCTTGAGTTCCTTCTCCGTGTCGACGACGAAGTCACGCACGTGGGAGAGCGTCCTCTTCTCGTACTCGAGGAAGCGCTTGTCGAACTCCTCCGCTGTGGCGGAGTGGATGAGGTCGTAGATCGCGCGCGACGCGGATCCAGGTTCTCCATGGCCTCCGCGCGAGCTCTAGCAGCGAATCGGGTGGGGTACGTGTGGTGGGGAACTCTAGAATTGGGGATCGGAAGGCTCTGATACCACTTGTAAGCACCTAGCTACCGGGAGAATCAGAGATGAACAAGCAGGAACGACGAACTCGTCGGGATCTCGATCCAACAAGGAAAAGTGTTGATTGCTCCGGTTCCTCCCCACCACCCCCGGGCTAATTCGTCACGGCACTGCCGTCCATTACAATCCAGTTATTCGACAAAAGAGAAAAGAGAAGCTACGGCTGGTTATGTAGCAGGTGGCTAAGCCACCCAGTCATCGCCAGCTAGCCACCCAGGACGGCGCCGAGATCTCTTGGGCCTTGTGTCACGTCCAGCTGGGCCGGTGTCATGTACTCGGCCCATGCCACACACTCGGTCCAGCCCAGGTCGTCCAAGTTGGCCGTATCAACGTTACAGCCCAGCTGATTGAGTCCGACCCGAACCTGGCTGTGTCCAGCGTACCGAGCCAGACAGATATGTAAGGTGGAGTCAAGGGAGTGAGGGGGAGGGACGATGAACTATGACGTAGCTGTTGCTACTTTCCCCTTCCTCTATGCTTCTTCTCCCTTGGACTCTCCTCTAATTGTACTCAAAACTATGCCGAATCAATGATCTCGAGCTATTTGGTGTGCTGCCACTAGCTGGATCGTAACATTTGGTATCAGAGCCATCGATCTTCGGATCCTTACCCAAAATTTCAGAAAAATTCCTCACAAAAAAAAAAAAATCCCCATCCACCCACGCCATGGCAAGCTTCCATGGTCTCAGTCCCTCCAATCTGAGCCGATTTCTTCATATCACCTTACGGGATGTGAAGTATTCGGTGAGCGAGCAGGAGCTCCACCAAGTCTTCGATCCATATGGTGCCACGAAGGTGCAGATGTGCGCGGGCATGACGACAGTCGTCTCATTCCACACCATGTCGCAGGCGACGCGTGCTGGACTGGAGATGCAGGGCCGCTGCATCTACACCAACTGCTGCTGGATGCAAATCCAATTTGCGCCGGAGCAAGTGGTCACGTTGGCTACTGGCACGGCGGCGCAGACGTCACGAACACCGATGCCCACTCCTGTGGCGGCTCCTCGGTCTGCGTCCCAGGCTTCGGTCTGCGTCCTGGATTCACCTGTCCCTTCTCCGTCGGCTATCACCGCGGCGGACGAGGAGAAGCCGGTCATGGCGAGCTGGGCCGAGCTCCAAGCTGAGCTTGAACACATACTCGCCAAATTCGCTCTGATGGACGTCCACGACGCAGCGGTGGCCTCGTCGATGTCAACCACCACCACATCACCACCCACTGTGCCCGTGCAAGCAGTCCCACCTCCGACGACCACCCCCATTGCTGAGCCTACATCTGCCACCATCATTGAGACAGCTCACGGCGCAGTTACTGCTATACCAAGTGTAGATGTCGCTCTCACACCAGCGACGCCCGCTGCGTGCTCGATGAAAAGCCGAGACGACCTCACCAAGGTGCAGAAGGCTGCAGGCCCGCCGGCGACCCCACTGCTCATCGCAGACACAAGCGTCGTCACTCCGGCGAACCCACCTGCTGCTCCCATGCCGCTGGAAGAAGATCAGCGACCACCATGGCCGCCGCCACAGCTGGTATTTTTCTACCTTCCTGAATACAATCCTTGTCTTGAGAAAGTGCTAGCTCTATGGAATCTGGGAGAGCAAGCAAAAGGAATGGCATATTCAGAGTTACTTAATACCAATAGAGAGCTGGAAATAAGGCAACCATGGCCTCCCCCTTTGCACGTGTGGAAAATACTCAAAGGGCACCTGTTCAGGCCAAGGCCATTAACGTTGATCAAGTGCAATCTGGAAGGGTTACCCACTAATTCACCCACGGTGCGATCTTGGCTTGGTCTCTCTGCAAGACTCAAATCATGTGTGCATTCTCCGGACCACAAGTACCTGCTCAGAGTTAAATTGTTGCCACCTCCCCCTGGAGATCCTCTCTGCAAATTGATTTTTACAGGTTATCATGGTGGTAGTGTGAACTGCTATTTAGTACAGGCATCTGAGCAAGAGAAGCATTTGTTTTATTCTGCAGATGGACAAGTACCTCATATCATGTTGCAGTTGAAAGGAGGTGAGATGCAACAGCTCATTACACAGCCTGGGAAGTATTTGTCCTTGTTCCTCCAGCCAAAGCCCCCATGGCTGTTTATTTTGACCCAACCTGACACACATGTTGAGGAAAAGGGAGTGCATGCACACGGAGAAGTGATGACACTGAATTCAGAAATTGTCCTTGCTGCCCTGGAATCGTATGTGCGGCAACTGATTGGTGACTGTTTATGTAGAACTTTGTATCAAGAGGAGCTGTACTATGGTGGTAACATGATCTTGCCAGAAGCCAAACAACCAGACTACACTTGTGGTACTCTTTTGGATCATCACAGTGGGCTGGGTTCTGTGATTCTTGGAATTCTGGTAACACGGCCACCATTCTCAATGGTTATCATGGCCTCCTTGCAGAGTGGATACAAGTTGTTTACCACACCATTTTTTATTTGGAGGACCAGTGCAGCCTGTATTCCTAATTCTTTGGCTCAGTTTCAGTCGAAGGTAGCAGGGCCAGTATATCGCTTGTCTAACTACTGTTCAGTGGCACTAATTGGGCGGCAGTTGCCTGAAAACTTGATCACTCAAGGTTGGATATATGAAGCTCACAAGAATAACTACATTAAGTTGTCTCCTTCTGATCACAGTCACGATGGAACAAATTTTACAGTGGAGCAGCTATCTTATCCTACTGTTCAGTATAATGCTTCTGATGCTTTCCACTTTGGTGGTGAAAACCATGCACGTCAGCAATTATTCAAGAAGAAATTTGGTGGTGTTGCTTTCATTCCTATTTTCCTTGATGGAAAAGGCCTTGCAAGCTACCTATGCGGTACGACTGCTTTCAATTCCTTCTCAGCCTCCGTTTGGAATGATCTAGAGGAAGAACGCTTTCTTCTTGGGCTGCACATTTATTCTACCTGTGTTTGGTTGAGCTTCCCTTGGAATCCTGGTTTGCATACATGGTTGTGCTGTTGCTATAGAATGCACGACAGACAAGTGCATAATTCAATCTATGGGTGTGATTTATTGGACCAATCTTGTACTGGCAGCTCTTGGCCGGTGGAAGCTTGGACAAATGCTCTTCAGTATATACAATATGATGCAAAGGTTGTGAACCAGATTGCTGAAGAAATGCTTCTACATTCATGGATCAAGTTCAATGGCAATAGTATGATTGGAAGCATCTGTTTGGGATTCTTTTACTTCCAGCATAATGTTCATATGGCAAGAATTAGGTGCCTTCTTCATGCATATCAGTTCGTCAATACTGACCGGAAGACATGGGATCCAGGGGGCATTAACAGAACATCCTTTGCAGCATCTCTCTGCATTGGACTGAAACAAGTCAACTATCATAAAGACCTTGGAGACTCTTCCCCGGATGTTCAGACCTGCTCTCTTACTATCTATGATTTCAGGTACATTCAGTGGTCTTCAGTGCATTTTTCATGGCTGACCTTGGCGAATAAGAACAAAGTAATGGATGCCTACGAGATTACATCTGCTTGGGGTCAAGCAGAAATTCAAGGCAGGGGGAATGTCATGTACTCGGCCCATGCCACACACTCGGTCCAGCCCAGGTCGTCCAAGTTGGCCGTATCAACGTTACAGCCCAGCTGATTGAGTCCGACCCGAACCTGGCTGTGTCCAGCGTACCGAGCCAGACAGATATGTAAGGTGGAGTCAAGGGAGTGAGGGGGAGGGACGATGAACTATGACGTAGCTGTTGCTACTTTCCCCTTCCTCTATGCTTCTTCTCCCTTGGACTCTCCTCTAATTGTACTCAAAACTATGCCGAATCAATGATCTCGAGCTATTTGGTGTGCTGCCACTAGCTGGATCGTAACAGCCGGCCTCCTTGTCCTCCATGTCAGCGACGTCGTCAGGGAGAGCTGGGCCGTTGACACACCCCTGCTGTCCTCGCCAACTCCGAATGAGACAAGCCCAAGATGATCAAAACGATGATGGTCAGTGCTCACTGGGTTGGAGAGTTCTTCTTTTTCTGACGCCACAGTAAATACAATGGAACTACTCTAATTGACGTGCTTTTCATTCCTAGTCCCTGGTTACCGTGATCAGTCGGTAGTCGGTACGCCCCCGCAGTGCCTGTAACTGGCATGGCATGCAGCCGACTACAAGCTGACACCACCCGGAACCCAGCATGAAGCGCCTCCTCCTTCTCCTTCGTTTCCCATCCGCCTCCATCTCATTCTTCGGGCCATTCAATGGCAGAGGAGTGAAATAGGAACCGTCAATCACCTGCAAACACAAATGACCAGTATACGCCATTACGGTTTCGCGGCCACCACCACCACCAGATATCTTTCCCTGCACCCAGCCCGGGTGTCCTAGCCCCGGCCGCGCGCCGACGGCGACATCCTATCTGCACGCGTGTACTAAGTGCAGAGTCAGCGAGGCAGGCGCTGCACTCGTGGTTCTTAATGTCTCCACTACTTACTGCCTACTAGTGCTGCTGGATCCTCGTCCTGCGCCGCCCTTCATTACGCCTCGTTTAGATCTAGTGTATTTTACGGGATGAGAGGGGTTATCTGGGATCCCGAAAAATCCCCACTATTTTGTTTACTTATAGTGTATTTTAGGGGATAGGAGGGGATAATCCCCAAATATCCCCTACCAATCATCTCATTTTTTATTAACACAAAAATTTTAGTCCATGCTAGTGTATTGTAAGAGAAGAGTATTTGTGGGGATTTGTGGGAATTGGGTGTTCACCAAATCTCCTCACATCCTCACTCTTCCCATCCCCTAAAATACCCTTACACTGTGTTTGGATGTAACAATTGGGGGCCGGAATTGGGGGTTGGAATTGGGGAATCTGGAATTGAACAGCTATTTCCGTCATTTGGAGTGGTCACGAAATTTGGGCTCGGAATCGCCAAGCAATTCCCAGCGCAACCCCTCGCAGGTGTCCGCTCGGCCCAAAAGTTTCCGAGCCTGGAGGCTGGGAAACTCGCGGAATTGGAGCGAGCAGCGCCTTCGCGAAACGTTTTCTCCTCGCGAAACAGGAGAAGCGGAGCAGCTCGTCTCGTCCCCTTCCTAGGGAAACGGTGGCGGCGGCGCCGGCGGCCAGGTAACTCCCTCTCCCTCCGTAATCTCTCCCTCCGTTGACCGGGGCTGCGCCGCGCCGGCCGTGGCCACGCCGTACTCTTCGTGTCTGAGTCGCGCCGCCTTCCCGACGGTCCGGCGGTGGGATGGGGCCGGCGGCAGGATGGGGACAGCACGGCGCCCTCATCTCTCTCTCTCTCTCAGCAACGACGAGCTCCGCCGTCGTCGATCTTCGCGTGCAGGGAAGATTGAGGACCTGCACCAAGCTCCGCCGCTGCCGATCTTCAACGAGCTCCGAGGAAGAGAGGAAGTGGCGAGGCAGGCGTTGGCGATTGAGGACCTGCATCGAGCTCTGCGCCAATTCTTCAAGCTCGACGGCGATTGAGGTGAAGAAGCCGGCCGGCTGGTACGCGGGGTGAAGTTTGCTAGGGAGGATAAGGAGAAGAGAGAATCATCGACTCCTCATAATTTGCACAATTAGCACGGATTTTAGTATATTGTGTGTATTCTAGAGACAAAATTATTATCCATGTCTTGTTGGTACTTGAAAACTATTTAATTTTTACTTGTGGTATTTTTGTGTCTTGATTTTGAATTTTTTAGTGATATTATGTGTGCAAAATAATATATCAATATCAAGTATACATATACAAATTTTTATATATGTAAAAAGTTTTATATTGTTCAAACTCAACAAAATATCCAATTCCAAAGTTTATACATCCAAACAGTAATTGGAATCGTATGCTACACTTTAATTCCAACCATAAATTTCATTCATGACCAAACGGAGGAATTTGAATTGGAGCCCATTTCCTTTCCACCTGGGAAATGGAATTGCTAGTCCAATTCAATTCCCAGCAAACTTTTCTACATCCAAACACAGTGTTGGAGTAAACAAGGCCTTAGCGAGAGGGCCCGACGCAATCCACTCGCGGCGTCTGCTTTGTTGGAGATGAATTAAGGGCGAGCAACCTTTGGCGTCACACAAATTTTAATCGACTTTAAGCTACTGATTGAAACAAAGAGTATATAATGCAAACAATGGCCAGCTTATCTTCTTTTCAGAAACAAGGCAGACAAGTTTAGAATCTACATAGGTGCATTCTTCTACAATTTTTTACAATTAACCATACAAAATAGTACTCCCCAGTGCCCGCAGAAAAGGAGAAAGGTCATGCTACATCTACGCAAACATGAAATGGTCCCTCTGTTTACAGAACCAGAGCCGCCAACGATTCTTCGACTAGCTCCGGTTCAGACGGTTTCCACTGTGTCCCGGTAGGCTCGTCCATTAAGGCAATGCCGCGAGTAGAGAGCTCCGCTCTGATCCGGTCGGATTCGGCGAAATCCTTATTCTTCCTGGCAACTGTTCTCTGCTCGATTACCTGCTGTAGCTCCTCTTCAGTCATCCCGGCTCGCTTCAGTGCCCTCTCCTTCAGTTCCTTGAGCGCCTACAAGATGGAACATTTGTTTTTAGTCAACAAATAAAAGACTCAACATTCATTCAACACACAGAAAAAGCTTTAACCAATTCTTGAGCTTAAAAAAAGTATACTAATGCAGACTACAATATGAAGACTAGCAAATTTACCCGAGCCAAAGATGATGATGGCATCAACCCAAGGAGAGACAGTTTATTCGTAACTTCGCCATGCAAGGCAACCAGAGCTTGTATGTAGTGTCCCTGCTGCTTCTCCTCTGTCAGCTTCTTCTTCTGCAGCTCTTTCTTCTCTGGCTGTTTCGGTTGCTGCTGTTTCTTCACTGACTCTGTCTTTTGCTGCTTGTCTAGTTTCTGCTGCAACTTCTGACAACACAACACACCGTCAGATGAACTACTCGTTTTCAGTTGATGAATGTTCATAAACTGTACTCAAGCTACAACAGAGTACTCATCTACAACATAATTTTACCTTCAAATCAAGTTACTGTTTATTGCTCTGACTGGCTTCATGAGCTCATCAAGGGCCCCTGTTGTATGAAGATCATTGGACATGTGTTTCAGGAAATTCTCATGGTTGTCGTCAACCACCTTCTGATCGCCTGCTGGTACCGGGACATCCAACATGTCATCACGGTACAAGGATATAACTTCTTCGGAGTCTTGTAGAGTCTGTGTAACATTTATATTAATGTAATTGCATAGTGATAGTTCAGATGTAGCTATCCAATATAACTCGGATAAAGCGTAGCCTCCCCGATTCAAATTTGCAAATGCTAAATACCTGATAAATATAGTAGACACGGCCAGATGCAAACTCAAGGGCTGTATAAGAGTGGTTCACATCAGACCTGTAGTGTGTTCGCATTAAGAATAACCTTAGAGCCATAGGATGGTATAGAGCAATGATCTGCAGCAACAGCAAAAGAAGTCAGGCACAATTACAAGCAAATGATGTATGTTTGAATTGGACAAAACCCTAACACAAGAAAGAGGTTCACCCCTTACCTCTCTGATGGTTTTGAAGTTTTTATCTGCTTTTGCCATTTTCATGCCATTGTTGTTGACAAAGCCATTATGCATCCAGCATTTGACCTCACTTCCAGGATTCGCTGCTCGGCTTTGCGCGAGTTCATTCACATGGTGAGGAAAGATCAGATCCCTCCCCCCACCATGAATATCAAACGCATGACCTAAATACTGCTTGCTCATGGCACTGCACTCAATATGCCATCCTGGTCTTCCACGGCCCCAGGGACTTTTCTTGGATGGCTCTCCCTCCTTAGCGAACTGAACAGCAAATGAGATTTTGTGAAGGATGAGCACTAGAGAAAGGCAAAGATAACTAAAACTTATCCCAAAGTAAACAAGGTAATGTAGTAAGCACCTTCCATAATGCAAAGTCTCTTTGATTCCGCTTTCTTGGATCAACATCAATTCGTGACCCTGGAGGATTATGGTACTTTCCTCCGAATAGACTAAGATATTCAGGAAAGTTATCAACAGAGAAGTATACACCCATTCCTTCAATGATATAGGTTTTATCGTTTTCCTCTAACTGTCAATATGCATATACAAGTAGAAAATATAGGTGTTAATGTCAACTTATCATGCCCAAATGGTATGGAAGTCAATAAAAGTAAGAGATGCATGCTATCTTGTGCTAGGGGGAAGTTAAACAAGTACAGTTGACTTGACGGTTTGATTTCATGGAATGGGTTGAAAAACACAGTAAATTGATCAGTTATCCTTCTTATATATTTTTTTCTCCATGGTATAGCTCAAGACTCAAGAGTACCTTCTCTATCAACTCAATTATCTCATTAATGTGCTCCATGACTCGTGGCTGACGAGTAGGAGGTAAGCACTGAAGTTCATCCATGTCATGCAGGAAACTCCTCGATGAAACGACTACTCAAAGCCTTTGGCGTCATCCCAGCTTCATTCGCCCTTCTAATAATCTGCAGAAACACAGAATCTCAGGAGTGACCACCTCGTATCCATCCAAGAGAGACTTTCAAGGACATGAATTTCAGAAAATAATTTGACATCAAATATTTATTTTCATGGGAAGTTGATACTAGAAGTTCGTTTGAAGCTTCTGAAAACTTATTTTCAAAACAAATGTTAGATATACAATAAACAGGACATCAAAAATGGTATTGTACAGTACAGATACAAAGCCACCAGTTTACACTTCAGTGTGCAACAGTACATGAATTACTAGAAGAACAACCTAAGATATAACTGCATCCTTTTTTAGGTATCCCGATACCATACAAACTTCAACATGACCAATCAAAGAAGGCACAACCTCTGTTAGACACTTGCTATCATTTTACATCTTTACCCAATTACTTCAAGTATGCACTCAAAATTTATAAATATTTTCAAAATCATAATTTTCTTAATCATGGAATATTACCTTATCATCGATATCAGTGAAGTTGCGCACATACTCAACCTCATATCCCAAGTGCCTTAAGTACCTGAGAATGAAAATCAAGTTATTACCTAAAAGCATAAGCATATATATGAAGCATTGTTAAAAGGTTTAGCACAACAAAGATAGTTTTCCAAGCGAAATGCTCCAGGTTGTACTGTAAAAATAACGAGCATCTACTAAGAAATCTTAACAAGCACGGAAATTCAACAAAACAAAAAGGCATCCCTAAATGAAGCATAGAACAATGAAAGAAAAAGAGACTACAGAGTTCCTTCTGGAGAAAAAATACATTTCAACCGAATAAGAACATGACTAGGAATATGGGTTTAGCTTAGCAGCACTTCAAACAAGGTAAACGCAGATTGTTGAGACTACAAAGCTCGCTGGTTGCGCTGTGAAATAAATCAAAGTAAATGGCCATGGCACGAACGATCCGGCAAAACTTTCAGCGAATCCGATGGATTCGCTGATGGCGCGACGATAGGAGCATTGGATGGATCGTGGGGGATGTCGGCGTACCTGTAGAGGACATCGAAGGCGACGTAGGCTCGGGCGTGGCCTACGTGACTGAAGTCGTAGGGCGTCACGCCGCAGACGTACATGCCGACCTTGCCCTCCACGAGCGGCCGGAAGATCTCCGTCTTGTTCGTATCCGTGTTGAACAGCATCAGCGCGGGCGGACCCGTCGCCGCCGCCGCCGCCGTCTCTGGCATCGTGTTCGATGCCGCCGCCGCCGCCTCCATCTCCGAGGAAAAACGGGTTCTAATCCGGCGGCGCGAGCGAACTGTACTACGGAGAAGTACAAGACTACAAGAAGAGATTTCAGTGTCTTCTTATTTTTTATGAAGAGATTCCTACCCAAACCGGAATCGAAACGGAGGAACACTCTCTTTTTGTTAGGATTCCTTGGTGGCTACGGGTCCTTCCTTACTGCAGAGTAGATTCCTTGGATGCCAAGGAGCCGTGCCGTGCTCCTTGTTTTTCTTTTTCTTTTTTTGACCTGCCTTGCTCCTTGTTGGACTCCCAAGTTCAAGTGATCCCCTTAATTTCAAAAATTGAAAATATATTTATAGGTTTACAAAAAAATGAAAATAATTCTGGATGTACTCATTGATGCATACTACAAGCATACACAATTATAATTTGAAATTCTTTATATTATGGACTACACAAAAATGACAAAACCTTCACCGTTTGTTATTTTTGTGTAGTTCTGAATAAAAGTACGGAGTATTTAAAATTAAGCATTTGCACGTTTGTGGTGTACATCATTGACAATATGAAGGTTATTTTCATATATGTAAAACCTTCAAATATTTTTAATAGAGGGATCACTGGTGCCTAAGAACATTAAATCTTCACTGGCTATTACCCCTGAAGTAATAGTTTTTTTTTCCAAATCTGACCCTTGGCGAAAGAAATACAAAATCTGTTCTTTGGGCAAAACTATTTTCATATCTAACCCCTGAGATCGGTGCCAACGAGGATGAAGTCGAATTTGAGCAGCTCGGCGCCAAGTCATTTCAATGGCACTTCGATGGTCAGTGGATTCGGCGCCATGGGCATTAGACCCGTTGTCGCCGTCTCTAGCGTCGTCTTCAATGGATCCACCGTCTCTTAGGGCAAGCTAGAGTTTTAGTCCGGCCCACGGAGCAAACTGTACAGGATTATAGGAAGAGATTTTTGAAGGAGTATTCGGTTATGAATTATGATGACGAGCGAGGACGTGCAGTGGGATTACTCGCCATAGCGTCGAACCGAGAGGACGAATCGTTGCATCCAAACCGAAGTCGAAACGAAAAGATGCTCTTTTTCTATTTTGACTACTTTGACTTTCTTTTTCTCCATATATAATATGTTTATAGCAAGATTACAACTCGCCAATTTTATTAGACGCACATCCAATCAATCGGTCCATTCGCTTCCAAAATTAAGGGTTTCTTTTATTCAAAGGAACTTCATAAAATAATTGGAAGATTTAAATCTATAGAAATGAACTTTTCTAACAATACTTTTGATTTCATGTGCCATGAAACACGGTTATAGTTCAAACTTCTGTGGTTTGCTCTACTTCCTCTGTCATTCCATAGTTCGAACTCACGTGGTTTGCTCATCCTTATACTTTCTGTCTTTCACAAGCCAAAGGGAACAGAGAGAGTAGATGCCACTCCAATCATTTCCTTCTTGTATTTGTATGTTTTGAAATTCTATGAATCAAAAGGCCTAAAGTTTTAGGGCGCCTTCTAGCTTATGAGCAAGAGCATTCGTCTCTCTAGAGATAGCCAATTAGTGCATCAATCGCCTCCACGACCTTCATACAATCTGATCCCACGGTTGCATAAAGGCCCAAGTTAGTGCAACAATCGCGTATCGTCACCTTCGCTACATTTCTATGCATTTATATGGTACCTAAAGTATGCCCAAGTTCTAGGCCAGATCCGGGTGCGGCGGATCTGGGCGGTCTGCAGAGGGATGAGGAGGAGGCTGCTGCAGGGGTTCGTGGTGAGCGGGCTGAAGATCTGGGGCGCTCGCCCCAGAGCTAGAGCGGCGGGTGCTCGGGGGCCTCCCCGGCCGATGGTCCTCAGTGCGAAGAAGATCCATCTCTGTGGGGATGGTGGTGGATGCGGCTCGACAACGCCTCAGGGCAAGGAGTTCCCCCGTTCTCCGGGTTTGTGATGCCGACGGCTGCTGCCTGCTTCGTCGTCGACGGTGGAGGACGGCCGCGTTCGGTGTCATCGAGGTTGAAGATGGTTTGGTGCTGCAGTGCTTCCTTCTGGTTCCGCTCTGTATTTCGCTTTCCTCTGCGTTTGCTTGCTTGCTGGTTGTAATCTTTTTAGTATGAATTCAAGTATGCACATTACAAAAAAAAAAAAGTATGCACGATTTTGAAACTTTAAAAACAGGAAATTACGTTGAGATGAACCTTCCATGATATAGTTAAGGTCGTACGCTAGAACTTTATTTCAAAAGTTACATACCAAGCAAGCCATAAGGACAGATCATATGGTTTCCAATCAAAAAATCAGTTAAAAAGTGCAATCTTTCAACATTAGATCTTTAAGGGTGTATTGTTCAATTCCGAACAACAGTTTCAGCTCTCAAGAACTACTTGCAGAACTCCTTTTTATTCATCCCGACACTAGTTCCGTTTGGAACTGAGATACACTAAATCCGCAGGACCAAAACTGCCGAAAATCACCCCACTGAAGATGGGACTACACCGCAAAAAATTCCTAATTAAAATGTCCCAGATTGCTTCCAATTTTCGAGAGTTGACGGCCTAGTAATCCATTCCACCCATGCCGCCCATTGCAGGTGCCTCTTTCTCCTCTTTAGGAAGCTCAACGATGATGGCTTCTGTTGTGGTCATCAGAGATGATACACTGAAAGATAAAATAGGCAATCAGCTTAATGTACATTGGTGCTTATGTCAAGTTCGAGAAATAATGCCAATAGAAGAAAGATTGTTCTTCACATCGGATCTTGTTCATGGACAAGAAAATTATCATGGGCATAGGAAGGTTCAGTACCTAGCAGCATCCACCAAGGCAGTTCTGATCACCTTTAGTGGGTCAATGATACCGACCTTCACCATGTCAACATATTCACCTAGATAGAAAGATAATTTAACATTTATTGTATCAATAATATGACTCAGATTGCATAATAGGAGAAGAATCAATCAAATGGTCGACGAGATCATACCCTTAGCTGCGTCATATCCAAGATCAGTGTTTTCTTGCTCCAAAAGCTTGCCAACAACCACTGCCCCTTCTACGCCTGCATTGCAAGCAATCGTGTACACTGGTGTCTGCAAGGTACTTCAGAAATCAGCACACGTAGGGAAAATAAGTCAGGTCAAGACAGATAATTGTTTTCTCACAAACCTTCAAAGCATTTTGAATAATTTGCACACCAATCTTCTGATCAAAGTTTGCAGTCTGCAATTTATCTAGAGCCTTTGATGCATATAGAAGTGCAACACCACCACCTGCATAACCATTAAAGAAAGACCATATTCTCAGGAATAGTAATGGCATAACAGTGTGATAGGAGAATATCTATTTGCTAGAAATAATTAACACCAACAATACTCAAAACAAACCATCTTCAAAGTAACAATAACAGTACCTGGCACAATACCCTCTTCAACAGCAGCTTTAGTGGCATTGAGTGCATCTGTAACTCTGTCTTTCTTCTCGCTAACTTCGGCTTCACTGGCTCCACCAATCTGTAGGACAGATCACACAGTACACATACGTCAAAACAGATAGTACCAACCTCAGGAAGCCATGATAATGGTTACAACAACAAAACAGACAATACACAAACGGAGTCACCTATTACTATACTAACAGTTCATCAGCAATTCATGAGTAACCACAAGCAGAGAGGCTTACAACATATATAATGGAGCAATACATGGGATTTAGACATGGATAAGGCTATTTAATAGTCAGACGTCACACCCCAATTTTCAATCGATACAGTACTGTGAAATGCTAGTGTGCGATAGCATTTATGCTTTTAGTACATTTATTATCAAATTTTGGTAACTGTAAATAGGCAAATAGCAAATAAAACAAGGAGTTATAGTTCTCTCTAAAATTGGCATGCATCAAATAAAAGGAACATGAACTTCACCTTTAGAACAGCAACACCTCCAGAAAGCTTTGCCAACCGCTCCTGCAGCTTTTCCTTGTCGTAATCAGAAGTGCTTTGCTCAATTGCAGACCTAATCTGTAACAAAATATTTATGTAAGTCATCAGAATTCATACATAAGATGCAAAGCAATTAAACAAGTCCCAGCATGTTCAAGCGATAATGCATGAACCTGTTCGGCTCTCTCTTCAAGGTTCTTCTTGTCTCCAGCTCCATCAAGAATAACAGTGTCATCCTTAGAAACAGTCACCTGGATTGAAACATTCTATTAATAAAATAATTTGATAAATAAAAACTACAAGAAGCTTAATATCCAAGGACTAAAACCTTGGAATGATAACTTTACTGTAAGATGTTAGAGATTTGCAACGACAGAACATTAAACTTCAAATTAACAACCTGCAAAAAAAAATGCTCAGGCTTCTAGCAGTCATACCTTTTTGCATGTACCTAACATCTTAGCGTCAAAGTTCTCAAGGTTCATCCCAATCTCTTCAGATATGACCTGAATGATATATGCAGATTTCAACAACAAGTCTGAATCACGGACGAAAATTTAGTAATAGTTCATAACTCAAAACTTACTTCTCCCCCGGTAAGGATAGCAAGGTCCTGCAAATTTGCTTTCCTGTTCTCCCCAAAACCAGGAGCTTTAACAGCACAGACCTAAATACAACATCCAATTAGGACAACAGACCACACAAAATTCAATTGAAAAACGTATGGAATATACTAACCTTAATGCCTGCACGAAGCTTGTTAAGAATCAGAGTGCCCAATGCTTCGCTTTCTAGATCTTCTGCAACAATCAGAAGAGGCCTTTGCTTCTGTTCAAGGCAACATATTAGTCACTATAGCAAAAACCACCATGACACCAATATTGGCCAAGATTTAAATAGGTCAACCAAGCACCTGCAGAGCAAACTCTAACACTTTAACTACTGCATGCATGTTTGAAATCTTCTTGTCATGTATCAAGATCAAGGGGTCGTCCAATTCCTGTAGGATAAAACATTATAAGTGTGAATTACTATGATAAACACAACCAAATTTTCAGGCTAACAAGCAGCTCGCAGCAACATAAGTAAACAATACTTACACATTTCTGGGTCTTTGGGTTGGTAACAAAGTAAGGAGAGATGTAACCTCTGTCGAGCTTCATGCCTTCGACAACTTCAAGCTCGTTATAAAGGGTGTTGCCATCCTGCATGTGAACAAGTTAAACCAGGATATTACAAACAAATACTGATCAGAACATTTTGACAACGAAATTTGATCGAACACTGGTGAAACCAACATTGAAGCATCCAGAATATTTTGATAAGATTGCTACTGTATATACAGAACAGCGTAACTAAGGCAAATGTCCTCATTTCTTATTTAGAATTTTCACTTTCAGGATCGGTACAAGAGCATTTATAGTTTTATACTCAAAGTGAAAACACATATTGCTGCAGAAAGTCATTATTTAAAAACCAATTCTCTTCTTCCATCTAACACACACACAGAGGATTGATACAGAAATTAGGAATAGATTCTATCTCTAGATTGAAGATTATGTTGAGTGCAACTCCAGAAGTAAAACATAATTCTAGATTTAAAATTATATCATCATTATCTTTTGTACTAGGCTTTACTATAGATCAAGGTAATGGTACCTATAAGAGTCATCCTGAATAGATTTGCACTCAATTAATTATTAGGCAAATAAACATACTAGGTGGGACTCCCAGTGCTTGCATACTATAGACCAAAATGCTGACAAACAGTTTTGCTAACAGATACTCCCTCCGTTCCTAAATATAAGATGTTTTAGATGTTACACATGTTGTCTAGATACATACATAAATGAGTGAACATACACATGTAATGTGTATAGATACATTTGTGTACATGTGTATGTGGACAAACTCTAAAACATCTTATATTTGGCAACGGAGGGAGTAGAAAAGAAAGTGGAAGACAAAATTAGAATTATCTTACCGCAATTGTGATTACACCTTCTTTCCCAACCTTCTCCATAGCCTTAGCAATCAGCTCACCAATTTCCCTTTCCCCATTTGCTGATATTGTACCCACCTATATAAGATTAAAATATAGTCATAAAATAGTGCAAGTGAAACCAAGGAAATAATAAGAACTTTGAAATGACTCATTTTCAAGTGTTACCTGTGCTATTTCTTCTGAGGTGCTGATCATTCGAGCCATCCCCTTTAGGTTTGTCACGACATCATCGACCGCCATTGTGATACCACGTCTTAGGTCCATTGCATTCATTCCAGCTGCTACAGACTTGCAACCCTCAGTAAAAATTGCTTTTGTCAAAACAGTAGCACATGTGGTACCTGAAATTATGGAGCAAAAGCACAACACAGTTAGAACAGAACAATAGAAAGAATCTACAGAACAGCAAAATTTGCCATGATATCTACAGTTGTTTACAATGTGATACATTCAGCAGACAAGCATGGAAAAATATTTACAAAATAAACTCGATCTTGGTTGCATGTAAAAATCCAGCAGGACAAAATTATGGCATACCATCTCCAGCAGTATCATTTGTTGCATTAGCAACCTGCTTTACAAGACTTGCACCAACATTCTTGATTCTATCCTTGAATTCAATGCTCTTGGCAACGGTCACACCATCCTTTGTGACTTTTGGTGCACCATAGCTCTGCTCAATGATCACATTGCGCCCCTATAGATTCAAATTCAAACAAATTAAGAATTTGGTACATCATAGTTCTTTCGAACAAGAAAATAAGGCAATCCAACAGTTTTCCCTTAAATGCATATAAGCTCCACGGCAATCAGTTTATTCAGATAATAATTATACACACTTATGTGACCATAGTTATATACCTTAGGGCCCATTGTGACTTTCACTGCATCAGCCAACTCCTCAACCCCCCTTAGCATCAAAGCACGGGCCTCAACACCAAACCTGATGTCCTTGGCGGCATAGTTCCTGCTCCAGGCAAGCCGGCTTCCAACCTACACAGCATGACATACAGGTCAAGAGACGCCCAACTGAAAGCTACTACACCGTGCTATCATTCTATATGGTTATAGCACATAACAAAGATGAGCAGAGTTGAAAGTTATCAGTTGAAGCAATATTGCACTGTCAACGGACGCAACGTGGAAGCCTTCCAGCTAAACAGACAACGCAAACTACAAAATCACCATCATAATAATAGCATGAAAGTGCACACCGCTCACGATAGATCTTTCACTACCGGACAACAGACTAGAGCAGATTATCAATCAAGCACAGTGAATACTTATTCTTCTCTAGCCATCAATATGAACTATGTCAGGCTAATTCCACAACCAAGTCTGGCGGACCCCTAAGCAATTCAAGCTTGAACAGAATCAACGGAACCCCGCAAATGTCACAGAATCTGGCAGGCGCAACCAAATCCACCAACGAAATTCACCAGATCTCCACTAAAACGAGCGATCAAGGGAGCTACTCAGCATACAACTACTAAGCTACAACACTAGGTGACCGCAAACACCAATTCGAGCTAAGACGAATCCGCTGACCTGGCGAGCGCTGCTCCCGGCTTGCCTGCACGAACAACCACGTCCGCAGGTTAGTTAGCAGCCACAAAACAAAAGGAACACAAGAGATTTCAGATCGCAGCGCGGGGAAGGAGCACTCACCGAGCCTTGGAGGCGAGGCTGGCGGCCGCGCGTAACATGGCGGGGCAACGAGGTGGCGCGGGAGTCGAAGCTGGAGTAGGAGGAGATGCGGGATGAGGCGAGCTCGAGGTTTGGTTGTTTCTTGGGAGGGGGAAAGGGAATGGGAAGGGCAGGGCAGGGAGAGGCGGATTTTAGAGGGAGGAGAGGAGAAGGGAGAGGAAGAGAGGAGGCGAGGCGGCTCTAGAAGCGTCCACTAGGGTTTTAGGGTTTTACTACTGGGCTTGAGCGGCGGAGGCTATCGCGGGACGGCGGTGGTAAAAGATGGGCCTTCCTCCGGTAGATGGCATTGCCAGCAGGAACGCCTCCGGCCTACAGGCCCAGCGTCGAAGGCTCGGAGCTACGAGGAGCGTTTCGAGCAAGTCATGTTTTTGTGCGAATGATCAAGTCATGTGGGAATTTTTGTAAGAGCTTGAATTGTTGAAGTCTATGAACTTCCTTTCGTCGTTTGTAACAAAAAAAATGTCTATGATCTTCCACGTGTAAATTTAGATTTAAAGGTTTTTAATTCGTTCTTTATGTATACTCAAATAAAATTTGTGATTCATCTTTCTTAGCAAAAGGTCCTCCAATTTATTAGTCATAATCAACATCAGTGAAAAGATCCACATACGTAAAAAAATTCAATCGGGAAGTTGTAGTGCTAAGAATATAAAGGACTAGCGCACCAAAAAAGAAACCATCACCGCTGATGAGAAACAAACCCAAGAGTAATCGATACTTCTTATAAAGCAAAACCCGATTAAGTGTAATTAATATATTTTTTTATCTCAACATGTAAGCTATCCACATTACTTGCTCTTTTGCCAATCAATTGTCCATGTCATCCCACTAACATTTACTCCCTCCGTTCTAAATTAGATGACTTCCAAATTAGATGACTTCCATGTCTAGATACATCCACATTTGGGCAAATGGAAGTCATCTAATTTAGAACGGAGGGAGTATTAATTATTTTCTATCTCTACATTCAAACATCCACATCATCTTTTTTTAGCACATCAAATTGTCCACATTGTTTTTGTTGATCGCATGATAATATCACACCATGTCGCTATGTAGTTATAGGTAAATCATGTGCAAGTAGAACACTGGAATTAGGTTCGCCCGTGAACTTTTTTGCCAATTATTTTCAATGATGAAAATCATATAGTTGTTATTCAAAAATTATGGGCTCTTCTGTATATTCACTCAAAAAAATTCTAGAAATGTTATGCGGCAATGTGCATGTAATCTTAATGCAAGCCATCCACAACATCCTTTTCTTTAACCCGTTGATACAATCTTATCTATATAAATCAGCTAAACCCCATCTTTAAATTATAAAACACATATACATTCAATGTCTACAATTTTTAGCCTCTTGAATGCCATGATTAACTAAATCTTGCATATTTCTTTAGTCAACTTCAGATTTCATGTGTTTTGTTAAATTTCTTAAGAGATACCCGCTGCAACGCTCGGGTGTCGTTCTAGTAAGATCTCCAACAACTCAAGGGGGATTTAACTTTTGGTTGTGAAAATGTAGATTTAAATCTCTTGTTTCAATTCCCTCAAATATATGCTTTGGTTTGACGAATCAAACTTTTGAGTTGCCACAAATGGTGTATGAGAGAGGAATGGGAGCAATAGCTCAAATGTGGAAGAAGATGCCTTTTTACATGTCCCTCAAAGTACATCCATTATTGCGCCCGACTAGGATACGGGGCTGTTTGTGGTTTGTCCGCCCTATATCCGGCATCAACACGAACAAATCGCATACAAAGTGCAGGCTGACCCCGCTTCGTGTCAGAAACATAGAGTAGAAACAGGTTCAAGGGGCCTATTTCGATATGAGCTGAACAAACAAAAGATGTAGGTTGATGTGTAACACAAGCATATTATCAGCAACGAGTTTGACGAGCATCCCCTTCAGACTTTCTATAACTCAATAAGCCATAAAAGAATGCAGAAAATAGATCTTTAGCCTCTTTTCCCTTTGTTGATTAGGGTGGTCACCATCTCTCTCCACTTGATGTATATCTAATCATAAAAATCGTTAAATGATTGGTCCCCTAATCATATGCTATCAACAACAAAACCCACTTTAGTGATAGAAATGTCCAGCGAAGTACAGGGGTAGGGCAACCATGATGGCACTAGCGGAGCTACGTAGAAGTCAGGGGGCCACCACCCCCCCCCCCCCCCACTCCCCGCCCAACCCTAAATGTTTGTAGGTTAAATACCCTGCATAATCAAGGTTTAGATATGTAAAAATATGGGAAATCCTCCCCCCAGCCAGTATGTCTTGCACTTGTAGAAGGAGCCCCCCCTCCCCCCACACACACACACACACCTAGGAAATCACGTCTAGCTCTGCTGATGGTGATGAGAAGGCACCATGCACCATTGAGCAACACCACATGTGTATTCATTTTTCATAGGGGAGAAGAATTGTCTGGGAACGTACGTGTGTTAGCCGGACCTTTGGTAATCTTCTCCCATGCGGTGCCAACTCTTTATGGTACCTTAGGTGACGCTTTGCTAGAGGATGGGCGGAAAACATCATGTACTCCTGACGTTGTAGTACTCCTATTGCACATGTGACCTTTGAGTCATATAATGAAAGAGAATTCCCTGAATCGACTTTGTGAAAAAAACTTCATAGTTTATCAATTCAACCAGCAATCGAAAGCCTTAGAGTCAGCTATAAATCTCTATGGATTTCTCACTTATTGTTTTCTGATGATAGCCTTGTGTTTTTTAAGCCGATACCAGAAGTGCTAGACAATTGGATGGAGTACTATCTATTTATGCTCAAGGCTCTGGACAATGTGTTGATAAGTAGAAAAGCTCCAACTTTTCTAGTCAAAATTGTCTCCTTCCCGTGGATATGCTGATAAGGAATGTTTTGGGTATTGACCACGAGGCTCTATCCGAAAAGTATTTGGGACTGCCAATTGTTGTTGGACGTCTAACTGACCCAAATTTTGATCATATAATTGAAATGGCAAGGTCACGAGTTCAAGGATGGTGTGAAAAAAATCTCCTATGGGGGAAGGAACCTTTGTTGAAATCAGTGATCCAATCCCTGCCAACCTACTCTATGAGTTGTTTTAAACTCACTAAGGGGTTGTGCTCAAAATTAAGGACAAATGTGTCTAATATTGGTGGAGTGGTCCATTGGATAAATGAGGCTTGCTCTTGGGCGAGGATGGCTGTACCAAAATGTGTAGGCTTCCAAGACCTTCCAAGGTTACTTGAAATTCCCGATAGCATGTGTGCTCGTGTTCTCAAAGCAATGTATTTTCCTACTGGTGATATTCTATTGGCTAATTGTGCTAAGAGTGCCTGTGTGAGGATGTTGATACTCCTATGTTGGTTAATGATATGTTGATGATGATATCTGGTCTTGGGAGGAAGAGAAACGGGGATTTATTCGGCAAGATTGTTTCAGCCGCATGTTGGTCCAAAACTCAAATGTGCATAGTGAGTTTGGCTGCTCTAACTCTAAGAATGGTGGTGTTTGGAAGAAATCATGGAAGCTTAATATAATTCCTAAATTAGAGTCTTCTTGTGGCGTGTTGTTAAGATTTATTACCTTCCTACAATGAACTTGCACGACGCCATGTGTCGGAGCTGACGACATGAAAACTATGTGGACATGCAAAAGAATCCTTATATCATGCTTTGATTGCATGTAACCCTGCGAAAATATTTTGCCGCTTCTGTGGAGGAGCAAAGAAACTTGAAGGCTCTTACGGTTGATGGTACTTTGTCAAGTGAACACAAGGCAGTTTGTATTACTCTGATGTGGTTTATTTGGACAAGCAGAAACCGATTTGTTCATGAAGAGGAGCAGTATCAGCATGCTCGCTCTCTACTTCTTGTTGATGAATTGGTATCCGATTTGGAGATTCCAGCGACAAAACCAGTTTATGTACCTTGAAAAGTTACCTGGTCTCCACCTCCGATGAATTGGGTTACTGATAATATTGATGGATCTTTGGATCTTTCAAACAGTGTGGCGGATTCTGGGTATGTGATACGAGGCAGTGATGGAACTTTTATTGAAGTGGGATGTATGCGGCACCTTTCGATTGTTGATCCTTTCAGGACTGAACTACTGACAAGTAGAGATGGCTTGGAGACTGCAATCCGGCGTTGCAGACCGACTGCTTGACACTTGTTTCTCTCTGGTATGATGATAGACATGTGCAGATGGAGGGTGTCCACATTCTAAACGAATTGAAGACCTTGAGTAAGCTTTCAAGCCTCTCCATTTGAATCAATCTGCAAACTTTGCAACTCATACGGGTGCCAAAGAAGCTCTGAGCAAAGTTTATTCTTTATGCTCTGATGCAACACATCGTTTCCTCCTTAGTTCTTTGCAAGCATATTGTAATCCTATGTCTTCTGATTAATAAATGGATTAGAGCATCTTTGGTTCAAAGATTTTCAAAGGAATTTCATAGGATTCCAATCCTTAGCAATTTTTCATATGGAGTCCATTTGGTTCAAAGGAATGAATACTCCAAAAATCCTATGGATTGCTTTCCAATACTACATTCCCATAGGATTTCTAGCAAGAGGGTAGACCTCTTGGAAAAATTCCTATGTGTCTATGACGACTAGGACATGCACTTAATCTCTATAGCAAATTCCTGCGCTTTTCCTGTGATGCAACCAAACAACTAGTGTGACAAAATCATGTGTTTTCAGTTCCTATAAAATTCCACATGCCATGACATTCTATTACTGTATTTTTCCTATTCATGTGTTTTCCAATTCCTGCGAACCAAAGAGACCCTTACAAGTTCATAAGAAAAAAAAACTGCAATCAACCTTGTTGGGATTTAGCCGTTATTTTTTGCAAAACACAATCTTATATTATTATCAATTTCAAACTGCACCCCATAGCATATGAGTTTCATCAAGTCTCATGTATGAATATTTTAAGTTTATCAAAATCAATCTTGTAGTTCGCCTCATCTAAGTTTCACCAAGATTCTTATAAAAAATTTAATGGAACTATCTGAAATGTGATGAAACCCAACATGAGATGCACTGGGGATTGATACAGGTATACATAGAAGACTACGTCATCATGATTTTTAACAAGTAGAAGGTTCTTTTTTTGCAAACATAACAAGAAAACCAAAGTATCTTTTGCATATCCTCTCAATCCAACATCTAGGGAGTCACAAGAGCAGAAGGCGTAGGAAAGGATGGTGAAATGATCACGGGACAGGTTGAAGACTATGGCATGCGGATCCCAGTGTGAGATGGCTCTGGTAATTAATCCCCGTCAGCATGACATGTCAGCAAAACCACTCTCGGACCACCTATGGAGGCTGGTCTCATAGTGGGTATCTGAACGGTTCTAGAAAGGTTAGGGCATCTCCAGCCGTTCGGCCCCCCAAGGCCGAAAAACGGCGCCTTTTTGGACGGCCTGGGGGAGCGCCGGCGCAATTCGACGCCCTGGGTTCGGCGTTTTCCCAGTCGCTGAACCCAGGACGCCCCTAGCCGGCCAATTTTCGGCCAAGTTTTCAACATACAAATCAACACTTTCGGCCAAGTTTCGGCCAACTTTCGGCATACAAATAGTTCAACATACAAATCCACACACAAATAGTTCAACATACAAATCAATAGACAAATAGTTCAACAATGCAAGCAAATAGAACAAACTAGGCGTCGGCATGGCCATTGCCTTTGCGCCTCCACAGGTGCTCCACCAGATCATTCTGCAGCTGTGTATGCACCGTCGAGTCTCGAATCTCCTGACGCATAGTCATGAAGTTTGCCCATGTTGCCGGCACCTGGTGATCCACATCTGCAAGAAGACCCTGCCTGTAGTACTCAGTGTCAGCCACCGGCTCATCCCGCTCGCTCTCAATGATCATGTTGTGCAAGATCACACAACAGTTTATCACCTCAGACATGTTGGCCTTGGACCAAGTCAGAGCTGGGTACCGGACAACAGCGAATCGAGACTGCAGCGCACCAAATGTCCGCTCAACATCCTTCCTGCAAGCCTCCTGGCACTTGGAAAACCAAGCTTTCGCGCTTCCTGGCACAGGGTTGGAGATGCTCTTCACAAATGTTGACCACTTCGGGTAGATGCCATCTGCAAGGTAGTAGCCCTTTGTGTACTGGTGGCCATTGATCTCATAGTTCACTGGAGGGGCATGACCTTCAACACGCTTGGCGAAGACATTCGAGCACTGCAACACATTGATGTCGTTGTGAGTTCCTGGCATACCAAAGAAGGAATGCCAAATCCATAGATCATGTGTAGCCACGGCCTCAAGAATCACACTGCACTCTCCTTTGTGGCCTTTGTACATCCCCTGCCATTCAAATGGACAATTCTTCCATGCCCAATGCATGCAGTCGATGCTTCCAAGCATCCCTGGGAAGCCTCTTGCTTCATTGGTGGCCAGGATCCGGGCAGTGTCATCCGCATTGGGCGATCGCAAGTACTTTGGCCCAAACACTGCCACCACTGCCCTGCAGTACCTGTTCAAGCTTTCAATGGCGCAAGACTCGGACATGCGCAGATAGTCATCCTGAGCGTCAGCGGGAGCACCATATGCAAGCAATCTCATCGCCACCGTGCACTTCTGAATTGAGGTAAACCCTACCGTGCCAGTGCAATCCGTCTTCAGCTTGAAGTAGGTGTCGAACTCCCGGATGGCATGCATGATGTCGAGGAAGAGTTGCCGTTTCATCCTGAAACGGCGCCAGAACACAGCCTCGTCCTGCCTGGGGTTCTCGACGAAGTAGTCGGAGTAGAGGATGCAGTAGCCTTCGTAGCGCTGCCTCGGCTTGCTCTTGCGGCGGCCGGGCTTTGAGCCACCACGCCGCGGCTTCGCCTTGTCGAGCAGGCCGGCAAGGCAGGCGAGGACGAGCAGGTGCTCTTCATCGTCGATGTCGGCCTGGGCTTCCTCGTCGAGCAGTTCGGCGAGCAGCTCCTCGTCGTCGAGTCCATGGCTCGGCCGGCCAAATTGTCGAACACCAAGTAGGCAAGGTGGAGGCGAGCCTTCCCCGAGGGCCTTCTTTGCGGCGAGACGACGGCGGGGGGAGGAGGGGCGGCCGGCGGCGGAGGATTGGGCGAGATGGCGGCTTCCTAGCTAGCTGTATGTGGCGGAGGTGGGGAGGGGTGGTACCGGCGGCGACATCGCGGCGACGCGAGAGATTGGGAAAGAACACGGCGTGGGGGGTGGGATATGCGCTATCACGCCGACAGCGCTGGCCCACGCGCGCTTTTCTCCCCCCAAGCCGAACCCGGTGGGCTGGGTTTGGCCTGGGAACGCCGGCGCTAGTTTCCGCCGATCCGGCGCTTTTTGGGCTCCTGGGGGGGCCGACTGGACGAAAAAACGGCGCTCCCAGGCCAAAACGGCGCTAAAATCGGCCCTGGGGGCGCTGGGGGGACGGCTGGAGATGCCCTTAGAGCCTTAGAGGGTTGGTTACCCGGTTATAAATGTCAAGGTCGGGGTGAGGTGGGCTGCTCAATTCTTGTGAAATGCTCGCATCCTAGGACCAGGAAAACTAGTAATGTTGTTTCCTGTGAAAATTCTGAACTCCAAACATGCAAGTAAAACAGTACTACAGAACAGAAACGTGTTAGAAAAAGGGCCACGTTCCATTCGGTCTATCAAACTGTAGATAACATTATACAACACACACTGACTAAACCGAATTTGATGCAGACGGGGATCAATAAACAGCAAAAGCTTACGTTGATTATTCCTCCATCTGCACATGCAGCAACTTCCATATCGCCATCAAAATTTGATAGGCCATCAGGCCTATCAATGGCATGGAGCTGAGTGATTTCCGTGTAACAGATCATATCACCACCGCAGAGGGCTACCGAGTTCGATGTCCAGAGAGGCTACTCAGCTGGTGGTTGGAGTGCAGAATTCTCGTTCCCGGATTGTTTCGCTGCAAGAACCCTGTCCAAGGTCTCGTCCAGGACCTTGATTCCATTCGTCTCCATTTCTGCGACCACAGCAATGGCTGCATCGATCTCCTCCAGATCAAGGCACAGCAAGATTACCTCGTCGTACAACGGGCTGAGTCCAGTGCAAAAGAAGAAGAAAAGGTATATCAGCCACACAGAATAACACCTCGGCACACGTACAAAAAATTATCTGAAAGCTGCAGTTCACTGGATTAGGGTAATGAAAATTATCTGACAGTAGCAAACATAGCAATAACTTCGAAATGAAAATATTAAACTGAATAGTGCAAAAGTGCAGTAGACAACACCTAGTTCTGCATGGCCAGAAAAAAATAGCAATGCTTGTCAGACGGATATAGAACTATAGTTCCAACATGAAAGGGGCAAGAACTCATATACGTAACCTATTTAATGCAGCATTAGCAATCACCGTCATTAATTGGTTCACAAAAAATACAAGAGCATAAATTTAACATTTACCTTCCAAATTTATGGCCCAGGCTATGTGTTGTTTGCAATATTGTCATAAAAGCAGAGGGGACTGGAGCTCTCATCGCTGCGCGCAGTATAATTGCACAATCTCCAATAGTCGGAGTACCGCCCAGCTCTATTACCTGAAATTCAATGAAGTAGTCATATGACACAGTTCTAATGTCATACATTTATAACACTTGTGCAAGCCCAAAAACATTGACACAATAGCATATACTAATTAGGTTACCGTAAAAACAACAAAAACCAATATATTAGTAAAAAAATAACGTCTTTAACTTGAAGATACTCAAGTAACACAAAGAATATGTGCATGGTCTGCAGAACTGCAGAGGCCTAACGGCACAACATCATATCAGGGGAAACAACTCTAAGTATTCGGCTAGAGAACCCACAATACCTTATTCATTATCTTAATAGCTAACTCAACCTCCCATTCTTGTGACCATTTGCGTGGCATCTTATTCTTTAGCTCTTTCTCCCATGTCCATCCCCAGGCATCTGCAGTAGTATACATATCTCCTACATCAAACATTCGTGTCTCACGCATAACCTTGAAAGCTTCAATTGGATCTTCAGGAAACCAATCTTCATCATCATCAATCTACAGAGACAGGAAAAATGCTTGAGAAACTGTAACAAACACTGATAAAAATAGCTCGTATTGCTTATTTCCAACTAACAGAATAAATGGACAAAACTTGTATCTAACAAAGGCACTAACATGAACTTACAAATTGGAGGAAACAGCGAATGTAGTTTTTCTATGATTTATTGACTCCTTAAAATTCTCCGAGTATATCTTTTTAAACCTTACTTTAACTCTTCATAAGTTAAATGAGAATACATATATAAAATATAAAATGTACACTTACTTTTGTTCAGATCTGCATTGAAGTTAAAATTTGTTGCAATTGTATGCCTCATTTGACACTATTGAGGTGATTGGAAAGTTTCAGTTCAATAGACAATAAAAAGAATTAGGGAAAGCCTTAAATTTCCTAGATTCAAAACGCGTGATATCGAAAGCTTACGACATCAAAGAAAAATTGCACATTAAAACATGCGGACACATTTCCATACCTCGGGAATTTTTTTTAACTTCTTCGTTGAACCGGATGTCTTCTCTAAATCCTTCAATAACTGTACTCCTATCATTTGAAGATGCTGATTTGGCCCTTTTGCTGGTTTGTCCTTAGTTTCATCATCACCATCTTGATTTCCTGTTTGATCAATGACCTCCTCATCATCTATCTCATCTTCCTCTGCTTCTTTGGCGTCATCATCATCGTCGTCGTCTTCATCTAACTCGTCATCCAAATCTGGATCTTCTTTGCTATCTTCTTCACAAAGATGGTTTCGAGTTTCTCCCAGGAAACGCCGTTTCCAGAACTCTGTATTTCCATCTTCTAGCTTGATTCGTGAGATCATTTCATCTAAATCTGCGTCAACCTATCAAGAGTGACATTAAGGAACAATATAAAATTGACACAATTTTCTGACAACAGTGTTTGTTGGAGCTAAATCATTTAGCTGATTTAGCTCCTTCCAATACGGTTGTGCTTCACACACTAACACATATGCATATATGACAGACCACATATATGCCTCTATATATCATACATATGCTTGAGGCTACATCTTGGCTTACAAGCTTAGGTTCTCATACAAAGGGGATACAACCTTATATAGGCTTTCAAGGTCGGTTACTGTTCACTGAACAGTAAGTTGGTTACGGTACTCTAGAAACTACTACAGAACTGCAGACTTTTACTTCTAGTAGGACTCGTACATATCCTGGATACTTCATGGCTAAGCTAGAAAATTCATGCATAGATATGACAAGATTATTTCTAACAGTGTTAGCCTGTCACGTGGTAACGATAACAGCAAAAACAATTACCAAAAATATTGTTCACATTGCATACCTCTTCGTCATCTTCCACGGGAGGAACCCAAAGTGGTATACCACGTGAACGATTAATTCTCCTGGCCTTTTGAACTCGTTGGTAAAGGACCTGTCTAGTTCCATCTGTAGGCAACCCTTGCGCCTCCAGTTCAATTTTCAACTCAGATACTACCATTTTGCTGGCTGCCTTGGGCTTAACAACATTTTTCTTTGGCCCTACAACTAATTTCTTTAATCTTTCGACTACTCTTCGTACATCATCTTCAGATACATCACCTAAAATACCAGGACCTTCATTCCGCAATGTAATTAACAGTCTGCGGTGATATAGCTTCAATTCCTCAAAGCACCTCAGTTTAAAAGATGACTCTATTGGATTTGAATAGGCAAATCCAAATTCATCTGGATCTAACGGAGTTTTCCCTCTGCGAGGCACCCAACGTTTGCGCTCACCAGTAAGACCTCCTTCTTCAATATATCTGCATAACCAACACGGATGGAACAAATTTTGTAAAATAAAATAAAAAGAGTAAACAACAAAACTTGCAGTTGCAGGTATCAGATCTCTGAAGAGTTGCAGCCA
The DNA here is from genome assembly GCA_947311845.1 of Poa pratensis. NCBI lineage: Eukaryota > Viridiplantae > Streptophyta > Magnoliopsida > Poales > Poaceae > Poa > Poa pratensis. The sequence goes on along the minus strand of CAMZMU010000060.1, from coordinate 3,705,007 downwards.
CAAAGATTTTCAGTCCAACAGCAATCCTTGTTATTAATATTCTAAACTTTTATTTGATCATCTTGTGTTCTCACTAAATGGTACCCGACTCCATCAACACACTCATGTTACTCGTGCCGCATGAACTTTAGTACCGTTAGTAACATGAAGAAACAATCCATGGGTACACTTAGTCTCAACATTCTGGCCCACAAAAGGACTAGACCGTTAAGTGTTTAGTATTAAGTGCTTGATAGGTGTCAAAAAACACACGGCCTGCAGCCAGTATTCAGTATATGCAAATTTGGAGTTTCCCACTGGTTTGTGAGGCCTCACAGTAGATTTTTTTTGACCGAAGGCTGTAGGGCCAGTGGGAGAGAATATATATAAGAGTAATAGCTCAAGATGTAATTAAAAAAACGAGACCAACCAGGACTAGCCCTTGGTGGCATATTTTTATAGAAGAATTGCTCCTTAGTGAGAATCCCAGGAAATTCGTCCCCGATGGGGATCAAACTCAGATCGTTGGGTGTGCCACCACGACCACAACCACTAGGCCTCTGCCCCATTCTCCTCAAGATGTAATTACATGGTTAAGCTAGAGAATCTATCCAAACTAGCAGAGGAGCCTCAAGTTCAGCCCTATATTCTATGATACTGCTGCTTGATTAAATCTTTCTTAAGCCAAGCTTCCAGGAAGAGAAATCGGGGTCAGTGTTTTTCAAAAAAATTGCCATTTCATTGTTTCAGAATGTGCCATGCCACCGCATTGCAGACTTCAAAGAAGAACGGTTGCAAAGGTGTTTCAGCCTGAGTGGACGATCTCACAAATATAGCCAGAGATTTGCCAATGTATAGCTAATAGATTACAGCAAGCAAGACTGAAAAAGCATTGGAAGAAAAGACAAAGACTGAAAAAGCATTGGAAGAAAAGACACAATTCGTGATGTTGGTGGCAGTGTAGTTTCTTCTAATTAGTAATTGCCCTTGTGTTGAGACAGTCCTGTACCGTGAGCCAGATAAAAGCTTTAAGTTTGCACATGCTTTTGCATTTCCAGGTTCATTTAAGGGGATTATGGGCTTGCATGACTCTGGAAGTCTAAGTGTAGATTCTTTTGGCATGGTATGTGCTGCCGCCGCACATGTAACTCCAGATATCATTGTAGATCTTGAAGCTCGTCAAAAGCTTGTCACACCATGGTGGATGGTATATGTATTTTTTATATGAAAAGCACACAGAATCAAGAAGATAAGAGACTGGCTACAAATCCAGAAAAAAACATTCAGCCATTAATCTGGTGAATCCTCTTATAATTAATGGACCATAACCGATAAATCTTCATGATTGCACCTAAACACCATATGTGCATATGGCTATTGATGATTGATCTGGTACTGGCCTAGTCCAACTTAGCAGATCACACAACAAACATGATATGTACAAGGGGGTTAGATGAGCACAAATGAACCGAAAAACTAGCATGTGAGTTTGGCACATACATAGATAAATTAATGTTGCATGTTATGGTCCAAGATGGCAATATATGCACTATGTGTACCAGACCCTTTCAGAAACAAGTCCCATCACCATGAAGATAGTTGACAAATTGGCATAACATGTGATCAAATAAAACAGATAAATCATCCTGAACAGTAAGAACCTAAACCTCTCAGTCATACCTGGCTACATAATCAATTTCGAAGCCAACATCAGCTTCTTCTTGTAATGGTTCTATCCAAGAGCTCACCAGTGTACGGTATTTTCGGTTTAAAAACATTGCTCGTGGTGCAATAGTCTGGTCGTCGGCCGCCATTGCTTCTAATGCCTCAAGCAACTCATCAGCTCTTCCTGGTTATAAAAATAAGTTACCTGCTCAGGAATGTACAAAATGTTCACAGTAATGCAAAAGCTCCTACAAGTATAGAAGACAGATAGTAGATTTTTCTTAGCACAGAATTACAAAGGGGTGAACTAGTGTTGTGTCAAAGTAATAAACAAAAGGGTGAAAGCTCACCGTCAAGGCACAGCGATCTTAGATAGAGAGAAAGTGGATCACCGCAATTCCCTTCATTGTACAGAACTTTTGTTCCTCCAGGAATTCTCCGTAAAGCGCGAAAATGCCTGATTGCTTCATTAACCATACAATACTTTGTAAAGCATTCCACTAACAACCTGAGAATAGTAGCTAATCATCAAGTCACTGCTTTAGAAAAACATACAGTATATTACAAGAAAAATGAGAGTCGGCAAACTAGAAACAAGAACGGTACTATTGATATTCAGAAACCAAACATAGACACAATACGCTTGCTTCCTTTTAGAAACGTAAGCTCTTAAAATACTGACAATTCTACAACGGAAGTTCTTACGCATAAGTTCTTGCATTAGGCTGAATACGTTTGCAGTCTTCCACCATCATTCCGAGTAGTTCTGCCACATCTGGTGCCCTGCAGACGATAAAACACCATAAAAAGACAAAAAGAAAAGAGTAATACTTAAATACCAGTGAAAATCATGAAAGTGTCTCAAACACGGATCAGAATGTAACATGTTTTCACAAATAAATTGTGAGCATCCTGATTATTCCAAGATTCATTCTCAAGAAAGAAAAGTGAAAGTGCATCTAGTGCCCCCCAAGTGGGGAACCAAAAGCCTAGATACAGCTTCTTAAAAAAGGCTTAGATACAGTGCCCACTGCCTAAAGCAAATACTTAACGACATATTTCCTTTTGGAACATGCCGCTGATCCTACATTTACACCACTCCTGATGGCAAGAAGTTAGATGCTCCCTCGGTCAACATAGCATGCTTCTTTCCGATGTTTGCACAAGTTTACAAAACAGTAGCTAGCGATGATACGTGTGCCATGAGCAAGCAACGTGAGATACCGTTACAACTTTTAGAGCTTTCCTTGCATGTGCCATGGAGCTATAACTATCCAATATCCATTTGTTTCTTTTACCTCGATTCATCTGTTTCAAATTTCAGGTTTGATACAAATAAACATGATTGTGTTGACAACCTGACTAGTTTAAGCAGGAAAAATATAACAAAGCAACATATATGGCAGAAACACACGTGGAAACAAATATTAGGCATACCTGTCATGGGACGTAGCTCTAGTAAATGCCTGTATAACCCAATTATAAGACTCGGTATCAGGTTTCATGTAATCTACAATGAGAAGGAAGAATCGGTATGAAATTTAATTTAAGTTTCAACAAGAGGGAGGAATCGGCATCTAGTTTACATGAGAACGTCATGATTGCATGTGTGGCGTAAGTTAGCCAGATATTTTCGGTCCCCTTGTATAAGAAGGGTAGTTTTACTACTGCTGTGATACATCAAATATTGTAGTAGCAGGATGGGCGATGCCGTTAGAAAAACCAGTGAACTAAAGGTCAACAATCTAAAAGAGCAGTTGGTGCACTTGTTTCCACAATCCACATAAGCTACATTTACATTAAGGACGAAGGCCCAAACGTTAATGTCACCTTATATAACTATAACTTTCTTATGGACTTGTATTGGGGTCAGCAATATCAAAGGAGTGTAGAAAATGGCACAGGTACATAACAATGTATGCAGTTGGTCAGCCTGGAGGATTATGTTTTGGTTAGTGTTGGAGGGAATCAGGATATGGGTTAGTGTTACTATTTAATCAGGAACATTGTATTAGGAGTAAAGTCATGTTAGTTCGGTAAAAGGGAGTCCAATGGGATAATCTGTTAGGTAAGCAAGTAATAAACTTCTTCCTAAATCCTATTCTGATCCTCTGTACTTTCTCTTATCTACTAGTTACCTTTCTACAACTTGTCAGCCATAGTACCATCACATTGCCAATCGCCCCAGCCACACGTGAACATCTAGGCAATCTCCGCCACAACTAAGCCCACATCGACCTTACACTCTACAATCCATAATCCCATTGCATCATCTACAAACTACTTGCAGGTACTGATACATTTAATAGTTCCACCACATAGCAGTTTCAGAAACAACAGCTATAAGTAGACAAATAACAAAACAGTAAAAAACAACTGCCAGAAATAAATAGAAAATACACGCGTAAAGTCCTAGCAATGGTTAAACATGCACAATGTACATGGTTATAAAAAGCACGCTTAAGCGCACGCTTAGGCGCTGAGCTGAGCAAAACGCCTAGCGCTCAACTGCGCTTACACGTGCGCTTAATCACGCTTAGCGCTTTAATCCTTTAGAAAAGAGAAAAGCGGAGACAAAACGCTCAATTAGCGCCTAGCGCTTAATAGAACCTTGACAATGTATGCTAAAAGAACCGTCTACCTCAACAATGCTTACCAGTACCACACCCGAATGCATACAAGTGAGTCTGTACGAACTTTATGTGAAGGCAATATTTGACATCTTAAGTGTAATGAAAAGCCATATATGGTAAAGAAATAACATTCTGTAAACAAATGGCTAGACTTCCCGGGAAAGCATAGCTAAGATATCGAGGCACACCGAATAAAATGAAAAACAAAAAAAACAGCAGAAAATTGGTGAAAATGACAGGCATACCTTCACCTCCGTATTCCATGTTTTCGTAAGTTGTAAAGGCGATTTCAGGAATTCCACATGTAGCCTGAACAAAATGAACTTCTTTTAAAATAACTGATTATATTCGTAAAGAATGTAAAGATGGCATAAACACATGCAATGAACCATCTTTCTAAAGCAGACGATATCTTGTTTGAGGAGTTCCTAGTCTAATTGTAGTTTAACTTTAAACAGCTGATGTCAGCAGGATTAGCTCACCGAAGACAACAGCTAGGACTAACAAAACTAGCATGTAAGAAGCTTATGTTACAACAGCTATGACTAAATTTGTGAATGACTGTCTAAACAAATTAAGAATTGCACATATGTTACAACCAGCATGTGATGTGTTAAGAGATAGATCCATGTAAGAAGCAAATCCAGCTAGAATCAACTAATATGTAAAGACTTAACAATTCAGCACCAAATATACATGGATACTGAACAACTGCTAGTGTCAGTGTCTGGCAGTTAGATACACGGCCCTAGAACACTATTGGTGTAAGTTAAACTCACACCAGTATCCAAGCATTAGTATTTAACTCATATTCCATGAATCACATTACTGTGCTGCATAAGCTGCTAGATGTTCCGCCACTCTGGGAGCACAAAATCCATTTTTACATAAATTAATCAGGATAGATTTATTTTTCCCTTGGAAAAGTTAATGATAGAACATAATCTCTGGCCTCTATACATTCCTCTAGTAGGTCAACTGAACAAATAAAAGGAAAAGAAAGAAATAGCAAATAATGGTGTAAATCAAGGTCTCACCTGCACACTTAGAAGACAATTAAAATGGAATGTGGTTGCCATTCTTCCATCAGCTTCCATTTGGTATGCAACTGTTAAAGCATTGGAGTGATCTCCAGCTTTACAATCTTCTTCAATCAGAAGATCATAAAGTTCATCAGTTCCTTGTAAACCACCTTTTGCTCCTTTCAGAAATACTTTATTGGCGTCCTCCAAATAATGGTTCCTGACTAGCTCCTCTGTTCACAGAAGAAGACTACAATAACTATTTAATGAACAAACTGAACATGCCAACACAAGTCAATTTCCATACCTACAAGAACTAGCCAAGCCTTGCGAATATCATACTTATATCTCTCCATAGCAGCAAGAATCTCCATGGCCCTTGTAGAAAGACCCTTCTTGGCAAAGACACGGACCAAAGCCACAAATGTTTCGTGTAAAGGACGCACGCCGGAACTTAGCTCCCTTCTAAGAGCTTGCATCTGTATTAAAAAAGCAACACTATATTTTGTAAATTCAACCGATGCAATTGTTAGAAAAAAACATGCAAATGTTCACATTTAAAATAACATTTTTTTCAAAGAAATGTAAGAAAGTTCCATGGAAGTGATTAAGCACCTCTGCACCTGATACAGAATTAGGACACGAGTCCAGATTAAGCTCACTATCACTGAAATAAGCTTGGGGATCACATAGTATACATATTTATGAATGTATGTTTTAATCTGGAACCTCAAATGGGAAGCCAGAGGCAAAGGCAGCGACCTGTGGCTTTAGGAATTTAAGAGATTCTATAAGTTAACTCTATCCCCAAATATATTTGAGAACTTATCTTATGCTGATAACTCATATGTTGACCAAATCAACTTACATGGTGTTGAATTTGTTGTTATTGATAACAAAGACTTTAGGATAAATAAGGCACAGGCATGTGCACACAAACACATTTTCTTTTTCATTCATGTCATTTGTTACCATCAGATCCCTGTGTGGCATCTCTGATTTTCATTTGGCTTGTAGGTTCAACTTTGCAGATTCCATCTCTGGAATGGAAACATGTCCTACTTGCCTCAGCTAAGGAGACTGACAGACATGTTGAACCCATGTACGATGCACCATACTGTGTTACTCAAGACCAATATCACATCAGATTAGATAACAAATCACCGGACCAGTACATACCACTTGAAACTCCACTAGGTTGTGGGGACATAGCTAGCAACATTGAGCTTTGCATTGCACAAACCCATTACCCATCGGAGTACATTAAGTTAAGTCCAAGAATCTCATGCCCACCCGACAATTGCACATTTAGGGACGATCAAAACAAACCAAGCAAACGTTCTATGATCACATCTTGGTAACATAACACCGACCAGGGGACCAAGCACCCAGCCGCGTTGCCCAGAACAGAAACCCCAAATGGGTGGGCGCATTTCATCAAACACCACGCGGACTTCCCTAATATCTCACCGTGCAGCACATCCAAACAAAATTTAAGAGCCTGATGCACTTACAGCGCCTTCCGCGTCGCCAGCGAGGGCGTGTGCTGCGACGAGCCCGTGGAAGGAACGGGGCCCGGGGGACAGGCCAGCGGCGACCATGTCGTAGATGGTGTCCGCGACGCCGGGGGCATCGGCGGCGCGAGCGCGCTCCGCGAGCTGCTCCAGGAAGGCAAGGCGCAGGCCCTTCTCCACCGCCCCCGCGGACGCCGAGCGGTCGCCACCGCTCCCCTCGGACAGCCGCCGCCGCCGCGTGCGGCGCCGCTCGGCGATGGCGGGGATGCGCGTGCCGGATGTGGAGGCACGGGGGAAGCGGGCAGTGGTTGTGAGGGGGAAGGCGGAGGAGGAGGCGGCCGGGGAGGCGGAGGTGGAGGGGGTGGCCATCGTGGCCGGGGTTTAGTGGAGAGCACGAGAGTGAAGGTTTTGGATAAGATGGGCGGTTAAGTTTTGGAGGGAGAAGGGGCCGTCGACTAGTTGTCCGGACCGATAGCCTGCCATTCGGGCCAAGCTCTGTTCCGGTGTTGTGTTGAAAGGCCCAAAAAAGTCTGAAAATTACACGCTCCCTCCGTATCAAAATTTTAGCATTTTTATTATTTTTTTAGATAAAAGGGTTCTCCCCCGGTTTCATTGAAACCACCACACATCCATAGAGTTTTTACAACCACACAGGCCACACAGAACTATGCGAACCGGACATAAAAAGCTACAGAAGCTACACAGAGCTACTGATCCAAAAACGACGGGTTTCTTGCCCAGTAGATGATATGGGCACGACGGAGGAGGTGCAGCCCAATTTCAGGACTCCACCAAGTTAGATGTATTCGTCGTGTGTTGCTATTTTTAATAATTAGAGTTTTTAATAATTATGAGTTTGGGCTTGGTTTGGGCCTGTCCAACCAAGTCAACATAGGGCCCATTAGTGGGGCGGTACTGTAGCGCGCTCCTGTAGCGTGGTACTGTAGCGCGGTCCTGTAGCACCCCTCCATATAAGGCTAGGTGCTGCGAGTTAGAAGGGGTTCAGAATTTTAGGTTAAAAACTACTACGTGTGTTTCTTGGTGAAGCATCCCTCCGGGGACGGCGATGCCGTTTATTAGTTTGTAATAAAGATTGCTGCGGAGGTTCTTGTGTTCATCAAGGATTGTCGTACTTTGGTTGGAGGCGTGGTGATCTTCATCACGTTGCTTGCTGGATTCGTTACTCTTCTCCAGGTTTGCGTTTATCGTGTAATTGGGAGAATTATTACCTTGGTTGTCTCGCTGTGAAAGATCGGGCAAAACTCTAGGATCGACGGGGTTGATCCTTATCATGTGGTATCAGATTTCTGGGTTGCTCACAGTGAGATTGTGTTGATCGATCTCATCTAGATCGGTTGATTAGGAGGAGTTTGATTGGAGGATCTTGTGCAGATTGATTTGACCGGACGAGATAAGCAGATTGCTACGTACTAGCCCAAATTCGCGATGTACTGTAGCTACAGTACCGCGAGTCCAGATTGCATCTGCTAGTACGCGTACGTGCACAGGAAAAAGGAAAGGAAAGCGTGAGAAAAAAAATTCGGAAAGGAGATCAAACAAAGTTTGGATCGGATCTGCTGGCTGATTTCTCGGTAAAAGCAAAAAAGGAAAGTAGCGATCTGGCTATTCACGGTTGTTTCCTTCCATGGTACGTATGTATGTCCTTCCTTGGTACGTGAGCTAGTACAAGAGAAAAAAAAATTCGGAAGGAGTTGGGATCGGAACTTGCTGCTGTTTCCGATTCCTGTAGGTACGTACTACTGCTGCTGATTGGCAAGAGTCTTTGGCTGAAAACAAAAACAGAAGAAGAGCCGCAGCTGCTGCTTGCCAAAGCTGGACTGCTGCTGCTGTTACGTACATTACTTCGTGCTACAGTAATTCGTGAATATGGCTAGATTTTTCAAATCGTTTCCGGGAGATTTTTATGGCAAACGTTGTCTTTCTGGGGAGAAGTCTAGTGATGTGTTCAATGACTATCTGGACATTTTGCAAGGTAGGGCATGTGATGACTCTAAACTCACTTGGACACTGAAATATTCTTCGACATATGCTGAATTTCAGTCGTGGGAATATCATATGCTACATGGCTTTGACAGATGTACTACCTACGAGTTTGTGGATCAGTCTACGCGTTTGGTTCTTGCACTGCGACGTGTGGATGAGGAGGTGACTCGTTGGTGGAATGAGGAGATGTATGGGAAGGACAGCACATATGCAACTTGGCATGACTTCACTAATTTTTTGCGTTCCTGTTTTATAACTCCTCGTCGTAAGGTATCTTGTACCAAACCTGTGACGGCGACAAAGGATTCAACACAAGTTTCATGGGCTGATGCGCAAAAGGCAGAATTGCAGAAAATTCAGGATACACTTTCTGTTCTCCGGAAGAGTTTGAAGTTACCCACAACGGCAACGGCTGAGAAGATTGAAGTCAACAAGGAAGCGCACATCATGGCTCTTTGCGAGGAGAAGAAAGCTGGCGTTGACAAGGTTGTTGTATGCGCTGAAACTGCAATGGAAAAGGTTGCAGGGGAAAAGGTTGAACCATTGAGTGGGCTGAATATGCAACTCAAGCGGGTTCATGATGAGGTTTGCAAAACAGTTGACAAGGGTCAGCGATGGAGTTTATTTCAGACTCAGTGCATTATAAAAGGCAAAGCGTGCAAGCTCATGGTTGATGGTGGAAGCTGTACAAATGGCATTAGCAAGGCAATGGTGGCAGCATTGGGGTTGTCCACATGGCGTATTCCTGAACCTAAGCATCTTGAGTGGTTGAATAGCTGCGGTATGCTGAAGGTAACTCATAAGGTGCGTGTGCCATTTACAGTTGGTGACTATGTTGATGAGGTTGAGTGCGATGTGTTGCCATTGGAGGTGTGTGGTTTGCTACTTGGTCGTCCATGGCAGTATGATCGCAATGTTACACACGCTGGGAGAGCAAATACATTTTCTTTTATGCATGATGGTAAACAGCAGATTTTGAAGCCTATGAAGGATGATCAAATTAAATCTGATGTGGTGCTGGTGATACACAAGGAGAGGTTGCATAAAGCTGAACCAAAACAGCGGTTAGCTAAGTTGCAGCAAGTGGAGCATGATGCAAGGAGCGTTGGTACAGAAATTGATTCAACTATGCATGTAGATGACAAGCCTGTGTTTGTTGGTGATAAGCTAGTTGAAGACAAACCTCTAATTGGGGAGACGAAGGGTATTGCAGCAAGTGTTCCAGTTTGTGTTGACAAAGGTGTTCAGCCGGTTGTAGTTCAGCCTATTGTTGATGCAAGGAAGGATGTTGCAGCATGTGTTACGAAGCCAGTTTGTGTTGATACAGGTGTTCAGACTGATGATATTTGTGCTGATCATGTCCCAGTGCATGTGGTGCCGCGGGGCGACAAGCGCAGTTTTATTCGTACACCTGTGAGGCGTTTTGTTGGGACAGCAGTGCGTATGCACACAGGCAGAGATGGACGTGTTCGTCAGCTTTGTGGACCAGGAATTACTCATATTTTGCAGGGGCGTGCAAAGCCGGTTCATGTTCAGCAAAAGAAGGTTCCAGCAAACGTTGAGAAGAAGAAGATGGTGGCGCCAAAGTCCAAATTCCTATGGCGAAGGAAGGAGGCGCCAAGTGTTGTGTCCAGTCAAGCAGGCCGCGAGGGAGGATGTGGTGTGGAAGGCAGGCAAGACTTGAAGACGGCGAAGTCGCGTGCTGATTTTGTTGACATCACGCCACCCTTTCGAGCAGACCCTCACGCGTTGGGGACAACGCTTTTTGAAGGGGGGGAGGATGATATGGGCACGACGGAGGAGGTGCAGCCCAATTTCAGGACTCCACCAAGTTAGATGTATTCGTCGTGTGTTGCTATTTTTAATAATTAGAGTTTTTAATAATTATGAGTTTGGGCTTGGTTTGGGCCTGTCCAACCAAGTCAACATAGGGCCCATTAGTGGGGCGGTACTGTAGTGCGCTCCTGTAGCGTGGTACTGTAGCGCGGTCCTGTAGCACCCCTCCATATAAGGCTAGGTGCTGCGAGTTAGAAGGGGTTCAGAATTTTAGGTTAAAAACTACTACGTGTGTTTCTTGGTGAAGCATCCCTCCGGGGACGGCGATGCCGTTTATTAGTTTGTAATAAAGATTGCTGCGGAGGTTCTTGTGTTCATCAAGGATTGTCGTACTTTGGTTGGAGGCGTGGTGATCTTCATCACGTTGCTTGCTGGATTCGTTCCTCTTCTCCAGGTTTGCGTTCATCGTGTAATTGGGAGAATTATTACCTTGGTTGTCTCGCTGTGAAAGATCGGGCAAAACTCTAGGATCGACGGGGTTGATCCTTATCAGTAGACCTACAGAGATGACAGACAACCTAGACATGCCAACGAACAAGCATCAGGCTCCACCGAGCATCAAGATCATCAAACGACAGGACTCAGCTTGTTTGGCATTGAAGGCCGCCGTTTCTTCACTAGTCTCCTCATACCCGTCATCACTGGGCAGAGTTGCCATCATTTCCACGCAATGCGCAAGAGCTCCCCTTTTTTCTTGTTCAGTTCTAGCGCGTTTCTTGCCAGAAGGTCTGACACTGCATCCTTGGAGAGAATTTTCCAGAGATTGAGATCCGAGGCCACCCTTCCCAGATGTCCCGCACCCCTGGCCATGTTTTTCCCTGAAAACACATCTCATTACGCAATTTCCAAAGAGCCCATAAAACAGCAGTGCAAACTACATTAAGGGCAGTGTTTTTATTATTACTGAGCCACCATCTTGCCACAGATTCAAAATCTGACCCAACCCTAACACCAAACATGTCAGAAATGACAGGCCAAACCAATTTAGCAACAAAGCAGTCAAAAAACAAATGTTGGCAGGATTCAGGCTCAGAACAGAACAAACATGATTTATCATCAACTGTTCTACGCTTAGCCAGATTATCACGAGTTAGAATTTTATCGTTGGCAAGCAACCACAAGAACACATGAATACGAGGCGGAACGTTCAATTTCCACACAGCTGGAGTATGAACAGGAGTCACACCTCTATCGTTGATGATAGCATAGAAATAACTCACACTGTAAGTACCAGAAGCTTCATACGCCCACAAAGGCATATCCTCTTCCAGAGTAAGGGAAATAGTGCTAACTAATTGACACAACTCAAGCCAACGGTTAAATATCTCCGGCGATACACATCGCCGAAAGGTAATTTTTAGGTCAACACCATCCCAAACCTGAGCCACGGTACAGTCCTGTTCATTAGCAATAGTGAACAGGTCCCAAAACAATATAGCCAAACTGCAGTTACCTAGCCATACATCACTGCAGAACCTAATCCTGGTCCCAGAGCCAATACGCCATATGTAACCCATTTTAGCAGCACTCGCAGCCCAAACCACACCTTTCCAAAAAGGAGAACAAGCTACAGGCTGAGCACACAAAATATTTGGGGACAAGTCATATTTGTGATCCACAATCATCCTCCAAATTTTATTATCATCTAAATGATACGCTTTATCCACGAAGCCAAAAGGCACAGATTAAAATCTCTTAGGTTTTGGATGCCCAGGCCACCAAACTCTTGTTTCAAACAAACCATATCCCAGTTAGCTAAATGATATTTCTTCTTATCCTCATCATCATTCCAAAGGAAGTTAGACATTTGAGAAGTAATAGCATTGATAGCCCACTTAGGAAACTTAATCACAGACAAGAGATACATGGGGATACTAGCAATACACGCTTTTAACAACACCAGTCTGCTTTTATAATTCAAAAGTTTACCCCGCCAACCACCGTATCTCTTAATTGTTTTATTGATAATCGGTTGCAAGTCCTCTTTCCTGAGTTTAGAAAAGTGCAGTGGCACCCCCAAATATTTGCAAGGAAAGGAGGCAAGCTTGCAACAGAAAATTTGAGCAAAAGTAACAGCTTGAGCATGATCAACATTAATCGTCATTAAATCTGATTTATGATAGTTAATTCTCATGCCAGACATGCTCTCAAAACATGCCAAAAGCCATTTTAAATTTCTAGCAAAGTCTTCATCATTTTTAAGAAACAGAATGGTATCATCAGCATATTGAAGGCTGATGATACCACCTGGGACAACTTGTGGTAGCAAACCACTAATCATCCCATTACGAGCAGCTTTACATAACATTTTAGTGAAGACGTCTACTACCAAATTAAAAAAGATGGGGTAAGAGGGATCACCCTGTTTAAGCCCCTTACCAGCTTTGAAAAAAGCACTATTTAAATCATTGATCCTTACACAAAAGGAACCACCCACCAACAGGCTTTTGACCCAACTTCTAAAAGTAGGACCAAATCCTCTCGAGCGAAGCATTTCATCCAAGAAGGACCAATCTACCCTGTCGTAAGCCTTTTCATAATCTAGTTTTAAAACCAGAGCACTCTCTCCACGCGAGTGAGCAGCATGAATTAACTCTTGGGCAGCAACAACACTTTCCAAAATGAACCTACCCTTAATAAAAGCGGTCTGGTTCTTGGAAATAATTCTATTACCAATAGGAGAAATCCTATTAGTAATAGCTTTAGAAATGATTTTCAAGCTACAATTACCTAAACTGATTGGCCTAAAAATTTTCATCTCCCTGGCATCAGGTTCTTTAGGAATCAGGGTAATAATAGCATAATTCAAAGTACCAGACTCAAAGTCTTTGACCAACCTCATAAAATCACCCTTAATAAGCTCCCAAAACTTCTGATAAAACAGAAAAGAAAAGCCATCCGGGCCAGGGGCACCGCTAGCATAAGACTCAAAAACAGCATTCCTAATTTCTTCCTCAGAAAATGGTTTTTGAAGCGTATCATTTTCCTCAGGAGTAATCAAGTCATCAGAGTCCCAGAAATGGTCCCCTAAATTAATGCTACTCGTATCCTCCCGAGCAAAGAGCTGTTTATAGAAGTCAGCAGCAACCTCTAACATTTCCTTATTCGTCTCAACAGGACCAGAAGGCCCATCTAATACGGAAATATTTTTCTTCCTCCTACGCTGGCTAGCAATAGCATGAAAATAAGCAGTATTACGATCTCCTTCAGTGATAAATCTATCTCTAGACCGCTGCCAAGCTTTAATTTCATCTTGTTTTAAAATGTTATCCAGGACACCTCTTATTTGGTTCATCCTAGTTTTTTCATTATCTGTAAGAAGATTAGATTCGGCAAACGTATCTAAGATATCATATTCCTGAATAAGATCATTTTTCAGCTTCTTCTTAGCAGATTCTACATTAATACTCCACCCCTTACTTTTCTTCCTAAGAAGCCTGAATTTAAATTGCCAAATATCTATAGCAGAAGTAAACAGACATGGAGTATTCCACACTTCATTTACTAAGGCAATATAGTCATCATGTTCCAACCACCACTTTTCAAAACGAAAAAGCTTAGGCGGCGGTGTGTGATCAGACCCAGTGTCAAGCAACAAAGGAGAATGATCACTCACAGGTTTAGGTAAAGCCTTAACAGTAGTGAGAGGAAAGCAATTCCCCCAATCAGTACTAGCCAAAAATCTATCCAAGGTTGCCATAATTAGATTACTTTGATTGTTAGACCATGTATAAGAACGGTTGGACAGTTTATAGTCAATCAAGGCCCACTTATTAATCCAATCGTTAAAAAGAAACGTCCAGTTGTTATTAATTACACCATGACTCTTGTCAGACACATTTCTAACAAGATTAAAATCCCCCCCAATAAGGGTAGGTACCGCACTTTTCTCCATAATATCATGCAGCTCAGCAATGAACTGCATTTTAAACTCATAGTACGGTGTACCATAAACAACCACAAGTTGCCACACCAGATTTTCCCTCTTATCAAGCAGAACAACCGACATACAATATTTATGACAAGAGTGTCTAATCACCTAAAAAGATCATCCCTAAAACCCACTAAGATACCACCAGTGGTCTTAGTAGCAGGGAGCTCTAGCCAAGAGAAATCCCATCGTCCAGAGATAAAATTAAGAAAAGAAACAGAAAATTTCTCACATTTCGTTTCCTGAAGGCCAATAAACTCAAGTTTAAATTTAGCAATCAGGTCAGCAATTGATTGTTTGCGGCCAGTTTTACCTGTGCCTCTAATGTTCCATATCCCTCCTATCATAATGAAATTTCTTAGATTTTCTACTTCTAACAATAGACCAAGGGGTAATATGAACACCAGATTCTGGATCAGGCATCTGATCAGATCCAGGTAGACCAACCTTGGTGACAGGAGAAAAAACAGGGGCATTCTGATCAAACAATTGATCATCAGCAGTAACATCTAAATTATCAGGCAACACAACTTCAGGATTGTCAACAGCAAAGTTATGATTACGAATGATTTCTTTATCAACTAACATTTGAGCATTAGTAATTTCCTCCTCAAGTGTATCGCCAAAAGATAAATCAACTGACTTAGCCATATCAACCAAGGAGGTAACTCCAAGAATAGCAAACGAATTACCTTTAAAATATGGAGGCACCTCAAGGTTCCTCTTCATCTGGTATTCCTTCGCTTTTTCAATGATATTAGTATCGCCATGTAGTCGTGCACTTCTCCTCGCGGCCACAATTGGTCCCCACTTGTTCTTTTTTCCTTGTGGAGCAGGTACAGCAGACGGACTAGCAGCCTCATCCAGGAAAGGAAGCAGCGACTTCTTAACATAACCCAATTGAGCACATGTTTCTGAATCAAGACACTCCAACTGATTATCTTCATCTTCCACCCTTTGGTCTTCATCAGAATCATCTTGAATCACATCCACAAGCTGAGAGCAATACTCCATACTTGCAGTTTTCTCTCCCAACTGAGACAGAGCGAAGTTGTCCAAACCATCCACATCGATTTGAAAGGGGGGTTCCCAGTTCCAAACACCCTCATCCATGTTCTCATAGCACATCTTGTCTGGCAGAGACTTAGTAGGACTTGGCAATGGGCTCACATCAATAGAAGGAAAACCGTGCCAGCTTTTACAAGTATTACTATTGCCACTGGCCACATTGGTAAATCCAGTCGACCCAGCACGTCCACCCAGCGCAGTAGCTGCTGGAGCATTGGAAGCAGGAGGAACACCGTGATTATCAGTCTCCATATTAGACCGAGACTGGTCATTTACCCCAATGCCACTATCACCACCAGGACCAGGGTTATGGTTGTCTGAAGAGGCAGCACCCACAGGTTCCACCTTCAAGAACAGCATATATAGCTTCTGATTTATCTCTATCACCCTTTGAACAGGAATTTTGGTGTGGTCTTTGCAAGAAATCAATAACTTGACATCCTCATAGAAACTTTTGAAGAAAACATTCCAATCCACATCCATCAACACACCAAATAGGGAGGCTAGCTGACCAAACGTCTTCCAAGTACACCATTTAGGCGGAATCCCTTTCACAGTGACCCATGCATCACCTAGCGACCCATATGGTTCGATATCACCATCCCAAGCAGCAATCTTCACTGTAACACCATCTTTTTCTAGGTCAAAAGCAGGGAATTCAGATAATTCTTTTACACTTTTCCAGGGAGGGAACCTGACTAGAAAGGATCCAGGACCAAATTCCCTAAGCTGCCAAGGCCACTTTCTAGTTTTACAGAAGATAGCTGATAGGTTTTTCTCCAATTCACCAACAGATATGACACCCTTCTTCACAGACACCACTCCGCAGTTACTGAAATTCAACCATTTTGATTCATCTTCGGCAGGGACATCCAGATGATAGAAACCCGACCCTGACGTAGCACTTCCAAAGTAAGCAGCGGCAGGGTGTTGCTTATACCACTCAGGACAAGCATACACAGGGTGACCACTCATGTTACAAATGAAACATAGCTTCTTCTTAATGCAATTTCCCAAGAAATGACCAGGATCGCCACAGTTAAAGCATATCATCTTAGCATACCTAGGATCAAGCTCCTGTTCCACCACAGGCTCAGTGTTGTGAGTAGCTGCCGAATTACCAGACTGAGAAGACCCAGCACCAGAGGACGCTTGCGGCTGAGGAATCTGGACAACCAACGGAAACGGAGGCTGATAACCTTGATTCACATTAGACATCTGTTGCGGCTGCATCTGAACTGGGTACCGGTAATTTGGAGCCCCACCAAAATTCTGAAACCCAAACTGTTGCTGCAGAGGCATTTGACCTTGTAGCGGAGGCATCTGACCTTGCAGCGGAGCAGAAGGATTGATATACCTTTGCTGATTTCGCAGAAACTTCTGCTGACGCGGAGGATTGGGGCGACGTTGAGGAATCGCCGCACCAGGTGGCGGCGCGCCCACCTGCGCAGGTGGAGGAGCCGGAACCGGGACCGGAGCCGGACCTTGCTGCGGCCCACCCCGCCCACGACCCCGACCAGACGGCGTCCCACCCGCCATAGCGCGCTGAGCCACTTCAGCGTACGAGGATCTGGTAGTAGGAGACCTTCGCAGCGAAATTCGCCTCGGCTTGTGGTGGATGAGGGCTACCCGAGTAGCTGGGAAGCAGTCCTTTAGGGATAGGGTTTCGGCGTCCACACCATTCCGGACCCAGCACAAGAGATCGCCGGAAACACGGGTTCGGATCGGAGCGAGAGGAGATGACGGAATTGCCCACAACTGGCCGAAAAATTTCTCCACCGCATCAACCTCGTCGTCACCTACCTCCAGCCGCTGAGCAGTGGGACCGGATCCGGTGAGGCTGACAACGGGACCCCGATTTGAATTTCGCAACCCGCCGTCCTGAATCAACGGCGGAAACTCCGATTGATCACCGGGCCATGGCGGCGCAGAATCCACGCGCAGAACTCGGGGATGGCCCAGCCTCGCAGGAGCCGAGCCGCGCCCGACCTCCCTCGCACCCACCCGTAGAGGTGACTGGGAGAAAACCAGCCGGCGAACAGGCGGAGAAGGGGAATCCCCGCTGCCGAAAACCGTAGAAGCGCACGAGACCGGAGATGTCTCCGCCCGCATAGCACGATCGCCCCCATGGAAATCCGACGAGATCCGCCGCACAGGCTCCTCCACCGGGAAGGAGCGCTCAATCAGAGGTGCACGCGGAGACCCGGATACCTCGCCGAGGAACGGCGAGCCATGGGGCGACGGCGGGGTGGAGCATATCGGCGGCGCGAGAGGTGTCGAAGCAGCACGGAGCGGGGACGCCAGCGTCGCCGTCATCGCCATCTCTCTCTCTCTGCCTCGGAGGGATCTCGCCGCCCTCCCACCCGCGAACAGAACCACGGTCGAAGGCGAAGCGAAATCCGATCGAGCAGAGGCGCTCAAAAGGTCGTAATCGACCTCTAATTTTTTTAGCATTTTTAGAGGTATCTAGACATGTTTATGAACGCATTGTTGTCGTAATCGACCAACGAGAGGTCGGGGTGCCCCAAACAACGTGGTTATCGAGAAGTTAGTGATCAGTAAGGGTGTGTGTCTCAGTATTATTGCAAAGGTTCGTCATACACGCTCAGAGAGAATTGACGCAATGATGTTTTTTAATAGGCTAGGACATATCCTCTTAACCTAGTCCTATATTGAGAGAAGTGTTGTAAAAAAGAACTCGGCAGACCAAACTTTGGTTATCGTAAAATCTCAAAGTGTTGCATCTAGGCACACTTCCCGCCAACGTTGGGCCCAGTGGCAAAGGATTTTTTTGGATCCCACTGAGCTCTCTAGACCTTATTCTTATAGCTATAGGCTAATGTTGTCCTCTCACCTCCATGTGTGAGGTTAGTTGGGGCTAGTTTATGGTAGACTAGGCAGGAGGGATGGTCTATAGCTTAGGCTTTCATCGAGCTTGAACTTGAGTTGACTTGTCTTCACCGCACTAATTGTGAAACGTTGGACTATGGGGGTTCCTTGCTAGGCATTTAGGGCTCATTTGATTTATAAGATAGGAAAAATGCAAGAACATGAAACTTATATGATTGGAATGGCATGTCTAATTGAATCATATAGAAAAAGAATATTTTGATTATGGTGAATGAATTTTCCATGAGGTTAGATCTCATGTTATTTTTCTATGAATTTTCACTACAAGATTCTTATGAGATTATTTCCTATGGGATATGATCCTATGAATCATACAGTTTCCAAAGTAAAATTTGGATAGGATTTCAATCCTACACAAATTGTAATAAAATTCTATGAATCAAGGGAACCCTAACCATGACCACAACACACATATTATTTGTATAATTGTTTTCTATGTTGTTTGATATTATAAAATTCCTTTTACGAATTTACTGTCCATCCGAGAGCTTATATATACCTAGTGCTGTTGGAATCACAATGAAAATACACTATGTTTAATAAGAAATAACTACGTCCACGATGACAACATTTCATCCCAAATTCTATAATGTCTATCATGCAATTCAACACGGTAAGTGTGTTATGTTTGGAAAAAAAGATACTCAGGTGTAACGAAAACCGATTTAAATAACATAAACAAAATGTTTTGACGTATTTGGAACCATCAATACGGTTTCGCTGTCTCCCTGCGGGACGGGTCCCACCTCCCCCTGAGTTGCCAGATTCCCCCACGAGCCAGCCCGACGCCACGCGCGCCAGGTCAACTCAGCGTCGCTGACTGTTGGCCCTCGACGTCCTTCAGGACCTCAGGTTGCTCTGCCATTGGTGAGAGGATGTAAGGCATCCGTGGAGGCTAGCTTGCCACCTCAGCTGGGACCGGTGCAGGTGGAGGTGTGCTCTCCCGAAAATGGTTGTATGCGAATCCTCGCGGAGAACTGGCTATCCTAGAGCCTCGTTTGGGGTCTTGTCACGCAGAACCGCTATCATAGAGCCTAGTCGTACCACTAGTACGAAGACAATCACACATATTGATCTGAATTAGTGGTACGACTAGTGGCCATATGATCACACATATTGATCTGAATCATAGAGCCTTCGCACACAGTTAACTAAACCGTGACCATATGTTGTTTGCCGATGGGGGTATCAGCGCACATGGTTTTGTAAATCACGTGCGATAGACGACGCTATCGTACACGCTTAGTTATAATATCTGAATGAGTGGGATGCCCGAGGGCTTCGCGCATGGTATCATATTGCAAACCCGTTTGCAAACCTTTAAACATCACACGCGTTTTATTATACTTAATCGCATTCATTATTGGCAACAACGCACAAGGTGTAACATCCCAAAGAAATCTGAATTTTGATATCTTAAATTTATAAAATAAAATGTTCATTTTAGCAGGATCAACAACTTTCGAAGATTACATATTATTATTTTCATAAATACATGAAAATCAAAGATAGAACATTATATAAACTTTCCATGATTTTTGATTTTGAAGTATTTTAAATAAATGTGTCCTTTTTTAGTTTTGTGTATAAACTAATATTTTTGGCTATTTTCTAAACTATAAACCATTTTTGCAAATTTCTTAAATAATTATGCGAGCTGAATTGCAGAAAATAATTTTTAAAAATTGTATTTAGTTAAATAATGGATTATTAGGTTCTATGATAGAATATCACTTTTATTTCACTGGATTCTTATTTGAATTAAAAAAGTAATATATAAAACCTAAATTATTTTAGAGCAACCAGCAGGAGCGCTGCCTTTTCATTAAGCAACTGGCACACAGGGCTGGGATGTTGCCTCCTTTTCGCAAAAAAAAAAAACAGCTAGCACACGCTTCCAAAATATAGTAATGGAACAATGCCAGAATATTCCTGAATAGATAAAGCATTAGTGACACATAAGATGTGTTCATACCAGAATAATTTTATTAGGGATCACGACACTTTATTTTCTTAAACGTAAATGGTAAACAACACAGTTCATTTCTGTGCGAGGATGATAGGAACAGAGCCGCAGCCACGACCAATTCTGCATTGTGGCCTGGTCCCGAAGCAACGCTCTCCCTTCATATCCGAACAGCAATAGCACCCATTTTTTCTCGCAGGGTGGATCTTTCTCCGGGCATATGCAGATCTGGAGCTTGTTGCTATCAATCTGGGGAGTCGTTTGAGACTTTGAGCTGCATGTAAACATGGTGTTAAGGCCAAGTACGGGGAACATCATACAGTAAAATTCTTTGACGAACATGCATGGTGGTAGTTGTTCCGGATATGATTGTATGAAACGAAATAACTTCATCAATCACAGTCTGTGATTGACTAGCTGTTTACATACACCGTGAAAGATTTGCAATGCAACTATGCAAGCAAGAATAAGGATCGCAACTTCGCAAGGAACAGCACCCTTCTTTCCACCACGATAAGCTTGGCCATTTAGCTGGACGTCTTCACTTTCTTTTGAGGCGACCTCTCCCTTTTCAGAATTCGTTCGTGTATGTTCCACAACTCAATGCACAGTTCTATATATATTCGTTCACACGAGTAATTTGAGTATATTGTGATTAACTAATCATTAATGAAAAATACGCTATGTTTAGCAAGAAATAGCTGCAGCTGACAAATGTTTCTGATTATTCACGAGTGTTTTCATCTCAAACCCCATAATGTCTATCATGCAATTCAACACGGTAAGTGCTATGTTTGGAGAAAAAAAATCTGAGTTGTCATGGAAATCGGTTTAAATAACATGAACAAAATGTTTCGACATATTTGGAACCATCAGTACGGTTTCGCTGTCTTCCCAACCACGTTTTATCTAAATCAGATGTTGCCAGAATCTATATGGAATTAAACAAAAGTTCCAAGCAATCCTCTGTCTCCCGTTTGAATCCAGGGAATCAACTTCATATTATCCCTCAATCGTCTAAATTACCACATACATATATTAGCAGAGATATAACAGCAGCAAGCATTTACTACGTAAGGTACACATCACAGTAGGTTACATACACCATACAATTCATAGAGTAGTTCAGGGTATTTTACAGACACATACTTGACAGACGATAAAACTACCAAGAAGAGCACTTAGTATCATCATAGGGTAGCTGCAACCACAACCACACATACTAGCTCTCATACCTAAGATTAACAAAGTACCCTCATTCTCTCTAAGAAAACAAGTAGCTCCACTAATGTCCATAGATCATTGCTGCCAAATGAAGTCTTCTGCTCTAACATTCCTCGAGATAGAAGATCAAGGCTTGGTTTCCACCAGCAGAAGATTGCGGGATCATATACCACAGGCGCACTGATCTGCTACCATAGAAGTGAACTCACCAAACAGGGAACAAAGGACCTGTACATCCTTTCTTTTCAGCATCAGGGATGCTGTTGTAGCGGTATAGGTGGTTCGATAGCTCCCAGCTCCAATCCTCCTTCCTTGACACTTTCATCGGTGGCCATCGGTTGATCCTCACATAATGATCCCTGATTTTACCATCACCAACAAAGCTTGTTATGATCGTGTACTCGCACTCATGGCCACCCCAAACAGCGTCATGAGGGTCCGCACTGTGGTAACCATCTTGGTGGAAGTATCGTCGCATTGGGGGACCAGTATGCTTCCATGACGGATCAAGGTTTCTCCAGTATTCTGGTGCTGCCTGCAATAGTAAAAGAAATAAATGTCATGAATAGATCAAGCAGTATGTAGAACAGTGTCACCTTCCTCTATAATCAAGCAACCATACTCCATATGTTTCATTTGTATAATGCACTATCAACTCTTACTAAAACAGTAGTCAGTATCCTCTTTGAACCCTTTTGAAGATGCTAAATGAATTGAGTATACAAAAGCAACAATCTAGCAATATGCATAAATGAGCAACAATCTAGCAATATGTATACAACAGCAACAATCTAGTAATATATAATCAAAATTAAATACTTCGAATACGATATGTCACAACAGTGAAAACTTGAATCTACGAACAAGACCTCTTACGGATTTTAAACTACATATAACTGCACGTCTGCACCTATCAAATCCTCGCACATCCCATAGTGCCAGAGAGCCAAAACACACAAACCACTTTCTTGTATCTCACATACTTAACTTTAATTACCAGCATGAAGATATATGCATCAATCTTCCTCAGTGCATTTGGAAGCTAAGACATCTGAAGAAGCTAGAGGGACGCTGAAAGTTCTCATGATCCCATGCATCCATCTCAGCGTGGTTGACTACAACCAGTTAAACTCAAAACTAGCAGGTCAGTTGTGTGGTAGGCTGTAGCAGCCACTAGCATTAAGATTCATAGTATAGTTTAACCTCATAGCTCAAAACATGCGAAAATATGAAAATTAGCAAAAAACTTACTATAGTGAAACAATATTCCCATGCATGATCACAGAGATCCTCTTTTGTGATCCGATTCTGCACAAGAAATAAGTCAAAATAATATGATTTTCACGAGGACAATAAAGAACTGAACATTGTCTGAAGATAAAAAACCAAAGTGATAACCAGAAAGAACACCCCCATGTTCAAAAGTGTTAATCCACTTCCATGCACAATATATGGAGCAAAAAAATGGCCAAGCTTATCTTTTGGAGTGGTCATGGTAATACTAATGAAAAAAACAGAACATTGTGATGGGCATTATTATCTTTTGGAGTGGTCATGGTAATAGTACTGCTAGCATCATCACCATTCATTATATTCGCTCATGAGCTTTCTTTAACTCAACAGAAAATATTGCTGGGACTCACCCGTTTGCCATCCATGATGGCCATTGAATAGGTAGACAACTTTGATGCAGTGCGGATCATTGTCAGACGAGGAATATGTGCCTTTCCCGCCATTAATTCAGCACACTGCAAAAAAGAAATAGCAGAATAGCCTTATACATAAAGGAGTACCACATCCCTCTTCAATGAAGTCTCCTAGTTAAAATTTTGGAATTCCAATTCCTCTGTCTTAAAAGGAGATAAAATTAAGTACTTGTTCCTCAAATTTTAGTGTTGGGGACTCTGTTACTTACTAACACTAAAAGAGGGTTTGACCGAGTCTAGTCAATTCCCACTAGGGCGTGGGTTTTCCTTGGCTAGTGGCCACTCTCTGTCTTTGTTTTTGGTAGTTTAGTTTAGCATGGCTTAGTCCCTTCTTTTCTTCATTTTCTGTTTATGCTTGTTGTATTGTTTTATTTTCTTTTTAGTTGTACTCCGCGCCGTGTTGGGGTTCTTCTTCCAATGAAATATGATGCGCTTTGGTGCGTGTTCGAGAGAAAAAAAAGCTCTTGTTTACTTCAAATCTTAGGGTTCGTTAAGAAGATGTAAAGCTCTTGTTTACTTCAATGAAGAAAGGTAGGTCATAACACAGATTGAATTAGACCTTACTCAATCACTCATCGCTGGAAAAAGCAGAGCAATTTCGTCGCAAAAAATGCACAAGCCTGATGATGAAAACATAGGGCACCTGGCCTAGCATTGACCTGAGTGGCCTTCTTTTCATTGGCAGGAGGGGAAAAAATTCAAGATGTGATGAAACACCAAATTGCTACATAGAAAATTTTAATATTACGAAAAAATCAGAATAACAGATATAACTGAGACTAAATTGAACAAAGTTTTGAGAAATAGAAACAAAGTTGGATTACCCATATAGTGCAGAAAACACTACAAGAATTTTTGAAGTTCCAGTACTCTACACTATTCCAGAACTGAAAATGCCAACCAAATATGAAACTAAATTAAAATATCACCCAGATCCAGAAGATGCAAAAGCAAAATCAAAATATGCAGTTTTTATATCCAAAATGTATAATTTTCTTGACTGTTTTCCGAGCATTTTTTAATGTAAGGTAACAAGTTTATCCTTTGGAAAATATTAATTATTGATTTTTGCAGCATGTCAACCTCACACAATAAAGTCTTTTTCAAACTATCAATGTCACATCATCTCACATCCATCACATAACGGACTCATGTCTTATCGAATCAACTACCCCGTTTCTGGGACCATCCCTATCGCGATGTCGATATGAGAAAAAAATTCTTTCCTGGAAATCGGAACAGAAAAAAGGGTCGAACCTAACTAAAGAGGGCCTTAAAGAAGGGAACCTAATGCAACCATAAAAATTCCTAAATCCTCTTGTAAGAAATTCGTCGAACAGGTGCAGCTCACATCGCACATGCCAAATCAAGAATCACGCGTGTCACTGAAGCTGCAGCAGATACCGAGGGAGGACAATGAGCGAGAGATGAAGCGGCGGGAACCGGATGTACCTTGGGTGCCCAGAGGCTGTTGTCGGCGGCGACCCCGTACCAGTCGCGGGCGACCGCCGTGCATCGTGCCACGCTACGCGCGTCCAGGAGCTCCATCACCAGCCCCATCACCTCCTCCCCCAGCACCTCCACCGGGTCGCTGCCACTCCTATTCTTCCTGCCCCGCCGCCACCTCCTGCTCCCACTCCTCCGCCTCTCCAACCCCTCCGCCTCCGCGCACGCCCGCTTCCTATCCGCCATTTCCGCGTCTCTCGTCGCCGTTGCCGCCGGGAAGCGAGCGAATGATGAACGACGCAGGTGGAGGCCAGGCGGAGGTGTTGATCTACTCAGCTCAGTGGGGCCGTGCCGTGGCGTTGTAGTACTTTGCTGTTTTTAGCAGGTCGGTGTTGGGAACCGTCCGCGTCCTGGCTTTATTACCGATGGACGGCCGGATAAGGCCGCAAGATCTTTTTCGGAGCGACGGTGGCTACCGGGGCTGCACCTATGTGGCGGCTAGCGCGCGTGTCGATCAGGCCACGAGGAAGCTTTGCATGCTGCGGCGTTGTCGATCTGTGAAGATGTGCGGTGGATCTTTCAGGGAAACCTTAACTTGGAAGTCGAGGACGCGCCTCTGGCGCGATGGTTGGTAGTGCCGTTGTGCACTCCACCCGCCCGGGTTCGACTATGGAGCGAATTTCGGGTGCCTCACCAGCGTGGGCACTGTTCACGTGAACAGTGTTCGTGCTGTAACAAATTTGTGGAGGGTCTTTGGACTGCGTTTACGCAGAGAACTGAGCTCTTAATCAGTCTGCCTCAGTTTCAGCTTCTGGGCCGATTCCACCGTGTTTCAGTCAGTGGTATTGTGGTGTGCCCACCACCGCAGGGGTTTCCCAGTAGGTCTAGGCTCACGGAGGCTCAGAAGCTTAGTATAGTCTGGTTAGGTCTAACTTGCGCACAGGTGGCGTGCGTGTGGTGTTGAGTGTGTGTGTGGAGTGAGTTGTGCGTAAGTTCAGATACTACAGCTGTACTGTACAGCTGTACTGTAAAAGACCAGGAATTCTCAAAAAAAAAAAACTTGGAAGTCAGCTGGCAGAAACTCGCGCTGGGGCGGGCTTCAGGCCAAGGCTAAAAAAGGCCCAACCCTGAAAAGCTCGGGCCCGAGCCTGGCCCGGTCCGAGCCCGAAAACATCGACTAGTCCTGACCGGGCTTGGCCCGAGCACGGCTAAAATCTCAGTTTTTCTAAGCCCGAGCCTAGCCCGGCTAGGCCATTGGGCTCAAATCTGGCCGGAGCCTGGCTCGATATGGCATGATCAGGCTCGGCCCGACCCAAAATTTTTGGGTCGGGTCGTGCCTGTAGGGCCAAGTCTACTCTAAGGCTCGGTGAAGGAGCCTTGCTTTTATGGTCCTTTCTTGAAAAAGTTAAGGTGCACGTTGTTATTGTTGTATTTGTCAGGGGCCTTTGTGTAAGTTATCACGCCTCTTAATGAAAGCTTTCGGGCCCTTCGGGCCTCTTCCCCGTTAAAAAAAGAGCTCGCGTCCTAGGGTTTCAACCCTAACTGCCGTTGCCATTTGCTCTATGTCCGTCGTCTTCAACCATGAATTAACGGGTCCCCGCCTTCTCTATGTGTTGTGCTGGCGACGTGAGGAAGTGAGAACCCCGGACCTGCACTCGGCGCAATTACAAAGTCCTTAAACTTAGAGTTTGAATTTGGTCTTCCAAATAGCATCGACGGGGTGGTGGCGACGATGGCGTTTTGGAATAAGGTCTCTCCGACCTCTCCCTATCTCGTCAGTGTTCTAGCATTGTGAAGGGCTAGTGAGAGTAGGTGGTGCCAATCTGTTGGATTTCTTTGGATCTTGGCAGTTGGTGCGTCGTTCATGAAACTTGTATGGATTCGAATTAAATTTTGTATAGATCTTCAAATTTTGTATTGTTCTTCTAATATTTGAAATGGAGAACTTAAATGAAATATTTTTGACTATTCTGTGAAAACTCTTATATATGAAAGAAACATGCATAGAGCATGTATGAAACGAAGAAACATACTTTTTTTCCAGTGTGTCTCCGAGCTCGGCCACGATGAGCGCCTCCGCGCTGTCGTCCGCACAGGTGGCTTCCCAGCTGCGTCCTAGTGTGGTCACTCCTTCGCCAAAAGGGAGGCACGACAAGTTGACCTCCCGGCAGGCTGCAAGCTGCTCGTGCTCTGCCCTGGTTCCTCATTTTGATCATGTTTGTTTTCATGCTTGATTTGTTATATGTGCTGATATCCCCAAATCCGAAAAATGATAGTTCCTTTCGGTATAATACTTGTTTCCAAATCCAAAATAAAATTGCAGCTTCATTCCAGTTTCTTACGTGTTGCAACCATATTATTCTAGTATTAGTTTCTGCATACATACAAAACTGTTATTAGTTCCGGTCCACTGCAAATCTAATAAAATTATTGTTACAAAAAAATAAAGGAAGATTACTTGATAGTATGTGCAATATTCCTATGAACCTAGGTTGATTCTGGAATCATGTGTATTTGTTGTGCTGCCCCCTGGATGTATATGCATGTTTCTTTCAAGTTTTAGTGATGATTATATTGTATTAATCATTGGATTTTCTTGAAAATATCTACTCAAGTTTCTTGTTCTCTTAGTGGTTTAAACAAAATCTTCCAGTGATGATTCATTCAAGGTTCATTTCAGTTTCCTATATATTCGTCATAATATCTTTGTGAATCCTCTGTGATACATAAAATAGAGCATTTTCTCTTCATACCTTCGAGTGAGTCTTGATACATGTACGAAATAGTGCATTTTCTCTTGATACATTCGTTATGAAACATGCATGTATTTTCTTTATGATGGTCCTCTATGAATGGTGAATGAATCATTAATGTTTGGTATGAAACTTGTATTGATCTGCTGAATATATGAAATCGAGGCATCCTGATTTGGTTCCAGATGAGTTGAGAACTTTGAATATGTATTGAAGTCACGAACCTGATTTGTGAGATCTAGCTAACATGATTTCCTTCAGCGCCATAGATACAGACGTCCTCCCATACAACGACAAGTGAGTTGTCTAAAGCGAGCGAATTTTGGGGCTATCGACCGTCTGTAGAATTACATACACCTTAGGTCTCTCACCTACTTCTCTATCATCCATGATCCACCTGACCTCACCAAAAAAATAGGTGGCAGACCGGAGCCCTTTGTACATGCCCTTAGAGATTTGTTCTACACACACAAAATGCCCCTCCCACCTCTCCCGTTAACATTGTTCAGCCCATTTTAATATTCCACTATGCACCCCATCTTTCAGTGTTTATGATTTTCTGTTTTCTTCTTCTCGCCTTACAATTATTCGACAGAAGAAGGTGTATGTAGCATCGTCCGTAAATGACATGGAGACTCGTTCTGAACAGCGCCCGACTGAACCGATGCACATGCCCTAAGAAATGGATGACCCAAATAGTACAGGGCCACAAGTTATGCTTTTTTTTGCGAAACACGGTAGCACTAGTGGAAACCATGCCTTTGGTCCAGAGCCACATTTGGCTCTAGTACCGGATTGCTTACGAACCGGTACTAGAGTGTGGCTCAAGTACTGGTTCAACGGCTACGACGCCGCGCAGCAACGGTCCCGGGTCGTAGGGCACCTCTAGTCCCGGGTCGTAATACCACCCGGGACTAGAGGTCTCGCGGCAGGTTGTAATACCCCACAGTTATAGGACTCGAGAGGGTAGATTTAGGAATTGCATTTGTGCATTCATGCATCTTTTGGTAAAAACGGGATAATTTTCGCGCTTTTGTGATAAAAGAGTTGGGAGTCGATACCAGACGAGTGTCGAGGGTCTGGGAGTCAGGCATCAACAGATAGTCTAGAGGTGTCGATACACCCCAATACTTATTTTCAAAACCTCTCTAAGTGGGTTATGTCAAAATTTTGATATGATTCATTTATAAGTTCTTAGTTGAACACATTTCAACATCTTATCCAATCTTTATCCACACACATTATAATTCAATAACACAAGTTATAATTACAATAAAAAGGAATGAGTCATTCCATAGGATTCAACATAAGACATGCACATACATTATCACAACAAATTCAATGATTCAAATAAGAATCATAATTTAATTCACAAGTTCAAATATAAATCAAACACATGTTTGAAACCATTTCATTACAAGAATTCATCCATCCAAATGCAAGAAAATAAGATTATTACAATCTGTCCAACACAAACAGATTTACAACTTTATAATTACATTAAGTGTGAGCTTACAAAAGAGTGAAATAAAATCCTAAAAACTACATCATGACTTCTAAAACTTCAGGAGATCTTCAACCTGCAAAATAAACACCAAAACAAAAGAATTTGTTAATGTTAAAATGTTGCCAACACCATTTGGTGCTGGCATATTAATATTTGAAACCTGGTTTTATGCCTAACCAAAACAATGGTTTGGTTAGACAAGTGTGGAGTATGAAAACTCAAATCCTGAGGCAACATTGGGTCTGATCAACATAGATCATGCTCATTAATCCGAAGGCAACAAGAGGGGCAAAGACATAAGCTTAGCACTTTATCTTTAGGCAACATTTAACAAAGGCATCATGTGCTAGCTGAGCATATTGAGCACTTAAACAAGGCAGCATATAAATCCACTACTCCACAAAATCAAACCAGGAAACAACTCGAAGCAAAGGCAATAAAAATTGGTATCACATTTGCCATTAATTGACAAATGGATCCATAATCCCACTTATTAAGCTAATTGCTAGCTTAATTGGCCACACACTTGAGTTTAATTAGCAAACCGACTATTTTTAGCATCCCCAATTCTCAGCCAAGCATTGCCACATAGAAATCTGGACCAGATAGGAACAATGAATCAAGAATGACTCATAGCTATCACCAGGGGGAGATGAACTGCGCAGCAGCAGAGCTAAGCTGATCTCCTAGGTGAAAAGGAGTGCAGGAATGAGTCAAATAGAGCAGCTCGAGGCATAGAGGGCCACTGCAAGCAGGTTAGTCACCACAGCCCAATTATCCTAGTGTCACAAGCACAGGAGTGCCCAAAATTGTATAAATATAGACCCAAGCCGCAGCCACCAGCACACACAACTTCACAGCAACCACAATACACACAGTGCACAACCATCATCACATCCAGATCACAAATCTATCTGTTCTTCACCAAGAACACACACCAGCCATTAGCCAAGCATGGAGATTACCTAAAACCATCCACCACAAGCCACTAAGCCCTAGAAGGAGGCCAGTAGCAAGAAGAACCACAAGAAGCAGGCCTGGAGGTTGAACCTTGGAGCAAGATTCAGATTCTACCGTAGCTTTATCTGCTCTACACCCAAGGTTGTTAAACTTTCAAGCTAGAGAGTGATTAGCAGGTTCTGTAAATGACAGAACCATGCTTGAGTGATTAAATAAGCATCTGTTCTTAGCAGAGCCTTGCTCAGCAAGGTGTGGTGCTTTAGAATAATGAAATTGCAAGCAGAGTACATCTGTGTGTGCAAAGTATAGGACTGAGTGAGACAGGGAGTGATGTTGTGTGCAAAAGCATATTGATTGAGCATTCACAGAAGCACAGGGAGGATTTAGTGTAGTATCTGTTCTTATCTTGTTGCACAACACATCACCACATGACAGTGAACCAGCAGAGCTGGATTAACTGATCATATCCAAGTTATACACTTGGAAGAAGCGCAGGAAAACATAAAAAAGCATCTCTAATCAAGCAAGTTGCTGTGTAACTCAACATGGAGGCATCACAGCAAGCAAACATGACTAAATCATGCTCTAAATCGACTAAATCATCACTGCTAGTACTACAACTAGCTCAGAAATAATTTCCTACACTTTTATCTTGTCAGAGAGCAAGAACTGCTTTTCACATCAATTCCAGAGATAAACGGGATGATTCATACATGCATGATTCATCCCAAATACCTCTACAGCAAGCACAAGAGGGTGGCAGTGCACAAAATCGAGCTTGAAGCTCAATTAATTCCTCTGTTCATCATGGACCGAATTAAGGTTTGAACAAAGTTCAGATCAAGGCCATGAGCAGTTAGCAGAGAGGGTCGAGGTGGTGTAGCAGAGGAGAAGTAGAACTTACCAGGCGTCCATGGCCGTAGCTCCACGGCGGCGAGGCAGAGCTCGCGCTACCGGTGGAGGGGGCGCAAGGAGGTAGAGGTACACACCATCACCACACCATGGCGGCACAGGGGGCAAGCCCTGCGCCCAGCCATGGCGAGCACGACGGAGAAGACGAGCACACGGCCAGGGCGAACCCTAACCCTAGGGCAAAGGGGATGCGCGCGGCCACGAGAGGAAGCAACGCCCAAATCGCTCCGGTGAGGGGAAGAGAGGAGCGAGGGGAGTGTTTTGCCCCACACCACGGCGGCGGAGACGGCCGGAGTTGGCCGGGGCAAGGCGGCGACGGCGCTGGCGACATGAACGCCTGGGTGAGGTCGGGCTCGGGCACGAGCGAGAAGAGAGAGAGAGAGAGAGAGAGAGAGTGGCTCGGGTCGGTTGACCGACCGAGCCAGGCTCGAGGTTGACCTGGCTCAACCAAGTGGAGCCAGGGGCATTTTGGTAATTTCACTCAAGAAAAATTCAAAACTTCCATAAGCTTTTAAAAATTCAAATAAAATCCTAAAAATACAAATAAAATATGTAGACATATCAGCAGAAAATAATCTATCCAAATAAAATGTTACTTTGAATTTTTGAAAAAGATTTCTAGAAGCAAAAATTCAAAGGATCCTTAAGTGGAAATGACTTTGAAATATTCCAAAATATTTTCAAAAGTATATAATATGGGAAAATTATGTATCAAGTTCAATATATGATTTGAACTACACTAAGACTGTCATGTTACTCATCCTACCTAAAGTACATATCAAATCATCAAAAGAAATCCTTAACAAAATTCTGGGGAATTTTGGGAAAAAAAAAAAAATCATCTCATTATAAGCATATTGGCATGTATTTGGTTTTTCAACATTGTCTCATACAGACAATGATATTGATTTTCAGAACACGAAGGTCCCAATTCGTCGGAAGCTTTAGACTGCATTACCTATCAGTCTCAAGGCAAGTTCCAACTTGCATGTCCTTGATTGATTATTTTTATCAAAGTAATTACAAAGTACTATGGATTATCATTGCATGAAAAAGAAAAACCTATTTTCGAATGATGTGAAATGCTATACATATATGGTTGGCTGGCAGTGGAACCACGGATTGATGTTGTGGTGGAGGTTCCACTGTATGGGAAAGTATGTACCTAGGATTAATAACCCATGGCCCAGTGATCCTTGCGCCGTATTGAAGCATCAGCCAACAGATTCACTATGGATGGGCTCGTCAGAGGTTTCTTCCTCCGTTCGCATATCCTCGGCAGGCTATTACCTGGTTGCGTCCGTTGCGGCGGCCAACTGCGTGGAAGCGCGTGACCTTCCCACCTGACGGGGTGACTGGAATAGAAGCTCGGGAGGGGTGGCGGGCCAGTGGTCTTAGTTACCAGCCGCGTCACAAATGGGCGGATATGCGTTGTGCGGGGAGGCGACTCCACATGACTTGTTGCCCTGAGTTCTGGCTATAGCACACATGGTGTGCGAAGAGAGCAAAAGGAGCCAGGCTGCTGTTGGGTAAAGTGGTGCAGCTCTGCAGAGTTAAACAAAGAAATTGTGACTGTCACATCCTTGTTCCAGGAGGGGACTACAGACCGCAGCGGGAAAGGCATCCCAAGTGATGACTATAAACCCGTGGAGGCTGGGGGCATAGTTTTCTAAAATTAAAATGGACCTTTTCCTAAAAATGTTTTACAAAACTTGCATAATCATCCATGACTTTTTGGTCAGGATGGTAGATAGTGCATCATACACTTTATCATCTATTATTTGAACTTGCTGGGTAACGCTAGTGTTGCTCACCCTTTTCCTCCGTTGATCTCTGCTTAGACTCTGATGAGATCGCTGAAGACGACTTTGGAGCATATCATGCCAACGAGGTGTATTTTGAAGCACCTGATCTGTCTGGAGGAATAGAAGGCGTCGACTACATCATCGCCTACGGAGCCGACGACGCCGAAGAGGAGGAGGTGGAGACTTAAAGTTATCTTAGTAGGAACCTGGCCGAGTGAGACTAGATTAGTACTACTTAGCGGTTGAGCCAAGATGGTTCTTAGTTTGCTATTTTCTATCGCTTGTAGGTTGACTCCTGTCAACATCGCAATAATAGACATTCCTCCCATGTAAGAGGAAGACGTCGATGTTTTTATGCATTTCTGGCTTGTAATCTTTAGCAGTGTGTAATAAAGTGGACCCGCAATGTTTCTGTTGTACTACTCTGAGTGATGTAATATTTAAGGATTAGTCCTTCCGTGGGTGTTATGTCAACGACTTGTACACTACAATATGCAGTGGTGTGCTGGGTCACCGCAGATGGTATCAGAGCAATTGCTAGACCTTAGGTTGGAAACCTATTAAAGGGAAAAACCTGTAGGTGTGCGAGGCCTTAGAATGAATTGAGTTTTAATTTGTTATGATTGATATTCACTTGAGAATAGCATTATCATGCAATTATTACTGTAATACCCTGAATTTTAGATAGATTAATTAATTTGATTAAAATAAAATTAGCTTTTGATCAGTTTAATTGTGTTAACCTCTTGTGTTTAAGTGGATGTTAATTTGTGCATGCAATTGAAAAGTAGAGAAATTGAATTGTTTCTGCATGGTCGATGGATTAATGAGAAGCTAGCTACCTAGCTAGTTCTACTAGTATGCATGAAGTTTATGTTTGGCCAAGAAGATACGGTGGTAGCACAAAAGCTAGCTTTGTAAGTGCATGCATAAGATCCATCGATCGGCTCTCAGTAGGCTTGCATGCATGCGCATGCACTGACGTAGCAACGTCGTGTGGCTTTGTAATCCAAGTTAGCACTCGGCAGATATTTCTCAAGTGTGGCCCTGCCGCATGCTTCGTTGGCAGCCCAAGAGTGGCCAGGATGAAAGACTCCTGCGTGGACACTGCGCATGGGAAGTCAGCTATTTGACGGAAGTACTTGGTCTTCCCGATCTTTTCCGATCAGTGGCAAAGCGGCGGGCGGCGGCCCAGATATTTTAGCTAGCGCTGCCTTATTAATAGACGACGCTCCTGCTAGCTGCTGCCTCTATACTCTTCTCAATCCTCACTCTACACAACATCCATCGAGAGAGCTAGAATAAGAAAGGGAGTTGAGTACGGATAGCCATATGGAGACGCTGCTGAAATATAAACTAGAGTCTAGAAGGCGATGCTGGTACGGCGAACGCCGGCGCTGGCGATGGTGGTGATCCTACGACGGCGGTGATGGCGAGTGCCGAGTGGAGGGTTTGGCGTCGCACCGTCCGTGTTGGTGGTTTTCTTCTGTCCATGGTGCTGGCGTATGTTGGTATGCCGAATCCTAGCCAGTACGCGGAGCAGCCAATCGTATCAGAGCTGACCAAAGTGGATATTACTTTTTGCTACGGCATAGTTTCTTGAGGCAAGCTCTTCCTACATCTCTCGTATATTTTTGTAGAGTATGCTTTGATTGAATATGTGATACCCTGAGTGGTACGAGATCTGTGTTGATATACGCGGCTAATGCGCTGGTGTCGTTACGGTGATGGATCCGTAGGAGCCACCGGTACGAGCCGGGCTTAGCACGTATTTTTGACATGCAAATGAACTGAATGTTTTTATAAAGAAAACTTGGTGTTACGAAGGTGATCGTATTGTACCGTCACAGTACAGGTATGGGACTGTCTGAGCTCTCCGTGAGGGGCGGCCCTTGAATGGAAAGTGTCGGTGATGGATCCGTAGGAGCGACCGACATCGAGTAGGTCAGGGTGTCCGGTGTCCGAGCGGGTGAAAGGGCTCTGCTCGTTCTGGAATCCTGTGTGGTTCTGGGCGAGGCTGTCGACGTCGGAGTACCCCTCTTAAGAGTGTAAAAGCGTGAATATTCACCCCTGTGATTCCCGGGTAGGGAAACTCACTTTCATGTGTGGCACCATGTGTTTTTGACCTGCTTAACAACTTAATCACACAATGGTTGATTTACTGTTATTTTGAAAACCTAGTGTATTTTACAAAGTATATAAAAGTGTATGAATTGTTTGCTGAGTACGACTTGTTTGTACTCACCCTTGCTTTCTCTGTTTTTAGTTGCAGTTGTCAGGTTGATCAGAGTTCGCAGTGGAAGCCGATGTCATCCGAGGAGTAGGCTGGACCAGTGGGTGGGATGCGACTAGAAAACTTGTCTTGTAAATGTAATAATCCTGTAAAATAAATAAAAGAGCTGCTTGAGATCCACTGTGCTGGTTTATGCCTGCTTTTCTAGCCTTGCGCGTGTATAGACTTTCGGGTCTATAGACGCGCGGCGGCTGTCATTCTACCGGGCCGGGTCTCGGGGCGTGACAGTTAAAGTGGTATCAGAGCTCAAGGTTTAGGTTACGCGGGACACTGATGGGTAGACCGGTAGTCTAGTTTTGTCGACTAACGTTGTTTGATGTTGTTTCTGATTGACACCGATGCATGTTTGTTTTCTGGTTTTAATACTAGTTATATTTCTTAGATTTGTGTGGTTTGATTGCATGACTTAATCTTTTGTTTTGATTAGGTAAAATCTTTCATGTTAGTTTAATTTGTAAGTTTGTTTTTGTGGTGAATTTCGGGACGAAATTCTTATAAGGTGGGGAGGATGTAATACCCTGAATTTTAGATAGATTAATTAATTTGATTAAATAAAATTAGCTTTTGATCAGTTTAATTGTGTTAACCTCTTGTGTTTAAGTGGATGTTAATTTGTGCATGCAATTGAAAAGTAGAGAAATTGAATTGTTTCTGCATGGTCGATGGATTAATGAGAAGCTAGCTACCTAGCTAGTTCTACTAGTATGCATGAAGTTTATGTTTGGCCAAGAAGATACGGTGGTAGCACAAAAGCTAGCTTTGTAAGTGCATGCATAAGATCCATCGATCGGCTCTCAGTAGGCTTGCATGCATGCGCATGCACTGACGTAGCAACGTCGTGTGGCTTTGTAATCCAAGTTAGCACTCGGCAGATATTTCTCAAGTGTGGCCCTGCCGCATGCTTCGTTGGCAGCCCAAGAGTGGCCAGGATGAAAGACTCCTGCGTGGACACTGCGCATGGGAAGTCAGCTATTTGACGGAAGTACTTGGTCTTCCCGATCTTTTCCGATCAGTGGCAAAGCGGCGGGCGGCGGCCCAGATATTTTAGCTAGCGCTGCCTTATTAATAGACGACGCTCCTGCTAGCTGCTGCCTCTATACTCTTCTCAATCCTCACTCTACACAACATCCATCGAGAGAGCTAGAATAAGAAAGGGAGTTGAGTACGGATAGCCATATGGAGACGCTGCTGAAATATAAACTAGAGTCTAGAAGGCGATGCTGGTACGGCGAACGCCGGCGCTGGCGATGGTGGTGATCCTACGACGGCGGTGATGGCGAGTGCCGAGTGGAGGGTTTGGCGTCGCACCGTCCGTGTTGGTGGTTTTCTTCTGTCCATGGTGCTGGCGTATGTTGGTATGCCGAATCCTAGCCAGTACGCGGAGCAGCCAATCGTATCAGAGCTGACCAAAGTGGATATTACTTTTTGCTACGGCATAGTTTCTTGAGGCAAGCTCTTCCTACATCTCTCGTATATTTTTGTAGAGTATGCTTTGATTGAATATGTGATACCCTGAGTGGTACGAGATCTGTGTTGATATACGCGGCTAATGCGCTGGTGTCGTTACGGTGATGGATCCGTAGGAGCCACCGGTACGAGCCGGGCTTAGCACGTATTTTTGACATGCAAATGAACTGAATGTTTTTATAAAGAAAACTTGGTGTTACGAAGGTGATCGTATTGTACCGGTCACAGTACAGGTATGGGACTGTCTGAGCTCTCCGTGAGGGGCGGCCCTTGAATGGAAAGTGTCGGTGATGGATCCGTAGGAGCGACCGACATCGAGTAGGTCAGGGTGTCCGGTGTCCGAGCGGGTGAAAGGGCTCTGCTCGTTCTGGAATCCTGTGTGGTTCTGGGCGAGGCTGTCGACGTCGGAGTACCCCTCTTAAGAGTGTAAAAGCGTGAATATTCACCCCTGTGATTCCCGGGTAGGGAAACTCACTTTCATGTGTGGCACCATGTGTTTTTGACCTGCTTAACAACTTAATCACACAATGGTTGATTTACTGTTATTTTGAAAACCTAGTGTATTTTACAAAGTATATAAAAGTGTATGAATTGTTTGCTGAGTACGACTTGTTTGTACTCACCCTTGCTTTCTCTGTTTTTAGTTGCAGTTGTCAGGTTGATCAGAGTTCGCAGTGGAAGCCGATGTCATCCGAGGAGTAGGCTGGACCAGTGGGTGGGATGCGACTAGAAAACTTGTCTTGTAAATGTAAATAATCCTGTAAAATAAATAAAAGAGCTGCTTGAGATC
Organism: Poa pratensis; assembly: GCA_947311845.1. NCBI lineage: Eukaryota > Viridiplantae > Streptophyta > Magnoliopsida > Poales > Poaceae > Poa > Poa pratensis. The sequence continues at coordinate 3,667,616 of CAMZMU010000060.1, read as the reverse complement.
CACTGTGCTGGTTTATGCCTGCTTTTCTAGCCTTGCGCGTGTATAGACTTTCGGGTCTATAGACGCGCGGCGGCTGTCATTCTACCGGGCCGGGTCTCGGGGCGTGACAATTACTTCATTTCAATTCTGATATCCTTTTTGGCTATAACAGCTAGGATGGAGAAACGAGGTCCCAGGAGGTCGGTTCGTGTGAGAGATGCTGAGTTGGGCAAGGGTGTTTTTCGGGGAAGCTGGGCGGAAATGCTTCAGCAACTGATCTATTTTCTTGGTATCAAAACCAAGGTGATAGTGAAAGTGATGAGTTTTTACGATGGATCAATTTTAGCCCTGTACCGTGTAGCACTCAAGTTACCACCTGAACTTAAGATGGGATTCAAAATGCCCTTTGGAGAAGCGAAGAATGTGGAAGTAGCTTTCCAGATTGCTGCTGTCAGAGCAGTTACTGAGATAAGGACATCCAAGAGTTATGCGTTGGTGGAAACACCGTTTAACGCTATTCCGAGTGCGAATTACCGGCTTGAGGGTCCAGTGGATTATAAGGCTTTCCTGAAAACTAATCCACGTGATGTGGCTGAGTTCATGGACAGTTGTCTCAAGATGATTCGGGCGTATCATAAGACGTTCGGAGTAGTAGCAGGAGAGGTAGAAGCCATGATAGAGCAGTACTCCAGTCCTGAAGTTATTCAGGAAAAGTGTGATATACTGAGGTATGAAGCAGAGAAGGGATACACTGATCCACCACCCACACCAACTAGGTATGTGGAGGAAGTAGAACCCGATACCCCAATTTATCCTGACTATACACCACCACACTCTGGTTATGTCTTAGTTGAGGAAGAGAAGGAATGGCAGAATTGGGAACCTGAAGTACCAAGTGCCACAGGTTGGGATGAAGAACCTTATCAGGGTACACAGAGTGATCCCATAAGAATTCCAGGAGATCCGGGAGAGCCGGAAGTTACTAGTCATACCCCTAGGAGGAAGGCTAGAGTTGGTGAGTCAAGTAAGCCAATAAAAATAGATTCTGAGGAGGAAGATGAGGAATGGAAGTATGCGTACGAGACCAAGTACTACCCGAAGACGGAGAAGGGAGACGAATCACGAGGGTATTTTAATAACTTTGAGGCTGTACCAACTGGGTACGATGATGGAGGCGAGGGTTATGGAGATGAGGAGGTTTACGATGGGGAAGCAGCGGCATACAAGTATCTTGATAGTTACTTCGCCATGACGGATATGACGTTAGAAGCAAGCCCATCTGACCCTGAATATCAGCCTACCATTAATGTGAAGTTACCCGGGATTCTCAGGAGGACCAGGCGTAACTGTCACTGGAAGCCTGGGAAGTATGCGGAAAAGTGAAGAAGAGCAGGACGGAGTGAAGCAGTAGTTGTGTAATATGTTAATATAGGGTATTGTACGTGTATTGTAAGGACGCTGGTAGCAATAAGTGAGACCTACTCACTTTTAGAGTGTGTTACTATTATGTACCCATGTTTGTAATCCTACATGTATAATACATGGTATATGTTTGAAAAGTTTTGTGTTCTTTGGATTTTTCTGTTTTCCATTGTTTGACTAGTACTTGTGCATGGAATAGGACTCGAAGTGCATATGCATAATGTAATGGAGAGTTCTGATTCGATGTAACAGGACTAGAGGGTAATGGCGTACATCGGTGAGGAGAGTGATGTGCAGAGGCAAGAACGTGAACTTAAGGAGAAGCAAGATGCAGATGCAGGAGGAATACCACAACCACCAAGGCCAATCACGGAGCAAAGTTTCATGCAGTATATGCAGATGGTGGAAGAAGGCAGGCGCCAAGACCAGGAAAGGCAGAATAAATTTCTGCAAGATTTGCTGGAAATACAGGCAGGACGAGGAAGGGATGAAGTACTTAAAGGAGTGACTCTATCAGATTTCCAAAATGCTAGACCCATACCATTTGCAAGAGCTCCAGAACCTATGGACGCAGAAGATTGGGTGGCAGATACTGAACGAAAGCTCAACACAGTTGGATGTTGTGATGAGGAGAAGGTTAGGTATGCAACTCATTTGCTTACCGGACCAGCAGCATCATGGTGGGAAGCCATAGTGGCAACACTACCTGCTGATCATGTTGTAACTTGGGAGGAGTTTAAGAAGAGGTTTAGGGAAGCACATGTTCCTGAAAGTATTATGGAATTAAAAAGGAGGGAGTTTGAGAATCTGAGACAGAATGAGTTACCTGTTGGACGTTATGTCAGTGCGTTCAACATATTGTCAAGGTATGCATTAGATGAAGTAGACACTGAGGAGAAAAGGAAGAAGAGATTCATGAAGGGTCTGAGTCCTTTTATGAAGATGCAGTTGAGGTTGACAAACCAAAGGAGTTTCAGGAGCTGGTAGATGCAGCAATAACATTGGAGGATGATTATAAGTTACTCAGGAAGAAAGAAGGAAGAAAGCAAGGATGGAACCAAGGAAGTTTCAAGTCCAACGACAACCACCAAATCTACGTTTTAGGCCTAAGCTTAGAACTGAAGGAAGGAAACCTATTCCACGAAGCTTCAATCCTGTTAACAATTTGATATGCAATAATTGTGGAATGAGAGGACATTGATGAAGGATTGTCAGAAGCCCAAGATCATCTGTTTTGGATGTGGACAAGCTGGACATATCAAGCCTGATTGTCCAAATAAACAGAATCAACAAGTAAGTCGTGGAAATGGTGGAGGAAATAACCAGGTGGAGGAGGATTCAAGCCAAGGAATGGAGGATTTGGAAGGAATGCAGCAGATAAGGGCAAAGGGAAGCCATATGGAAGGCTGAATTGCACCAGTTTGGAGCAAGTCAACAACACCGACAACGTGGTGATCGGTACGCTCAAAATTCTTTCTCATCCTGGCAAAGTTTTGTTTGATACTGGAGCTACTACATCTTTTATTTCGCAACAATTTGTGGATGCATATGGGATTAGATGTCAGCCGTTAGAAGTACCCATAACGGTCATGTCGGCCGGGGGAAAATTGTTAGTAACGCAAGTCAAAATGGATCAAGTAATTATGATCTGTGATCGCGTTATGACGCTGATTTGCTAGTAATTCCCATGAAAGATATAGCAGTCATCTTAGGGATGGACTGGTTATCTGATCATGGAGCTCAAATAGATTGTGCAGAAAAGACAGTGTCTTTGAGAGGACCAGGAGGTATGAGAACAGTATACCAAGGGGATAAGCATAGTCAGTTAAGAGCAGATTTACAGTTGAATGCTATGAAGGAAGCTAAGATAGAGAAATCCCAGTGGTTAAAGAATTTCAGGATGTATTCCAGATGAGTTACCAGGGATGCCACCGGATCGTGAAATTGAGTTTACCATAGATTTGATTCCTGGTACAGCACCTATTGCACAAGCACCATATAAGATGGGTCCCAAGGAATTGGTACAACTCAAAGAGCAATTAGATGAGTTGGAAGATAAAGGATTCATAAGAGAAAGTGTATCACCTTGGGGATCACCAGTAATTTTGTGGATAAAGAGATGGAGGAAGAAGAATGTGTGGAGATTTTCGTAACCTGAATAGTGTGACCATTAAGAATAAATACCCGTTGCCAAGGATACAAGATTTGTTTGATCAAGTAAGAGGAGCAGGGGTATTTTCTAAAATAGATTTGAGGTCAGGATACCATCAGATAAAGATTAAACCTGAGGATATTCCCAAAACAGCATTTGTGTCAAGATATGGACATCATGAGTATTTAGTAGTACCATTTGGTTTAACCAATGCACCAGCAATATTCATGAACTTGATGAACAAGATTTTCATGCCATACTTGGACAAGTTTGTGATAGTGTTCATTGATGATATATTGGTCTATTCCAAAACCAAGGAAGATCATGCACAACACTTAAGTATTGTGTTACAGACACTAAGGGAACATCAGTTATATGCCAAATTTAGTAAGTGTGAGTTTGGTTGGATCAAGTGGAATTTCTTGGTCATGTGATCAGTAAAGAAGGGATTGCAGTCAATCCGGAGAAAGTAAAAGCAGTATTGGATTGGGAAGCACCCAAGAACCCTAAGGAAATTAGAGGATTTTTGGGAATGGCCGGATATTATCGGAGATTTATTGAAGGATTTTCTAAGATAGCCGGGCCAATGACAAAGTTACTCAGAAAGAATGTTCCATTTGAATGGACGGAGAAGTGTGAAAAGAGTTTCCAAGAACTCAAAGAAAAGTTAACAACAGCACCTGTGTTAGCAGTACCAGAAACTGGAAAAGTTTATACAGTATATTGTGATGCATCTAAAAATGGATTAGGTTGTGTATTGATGCAAGATCGCAAGGTAATTGCATACGGATCAAGGCAGTTAAAGCCACATGAACTTAACTACCTACACATGATTTGGAGTTAGCAGCAGTAGTTTATGCTTTAAAGCAATGGAGACATTTTCTTTATGGAGAAAGGTGTGAATTATATACGGATCATAAGAGTTTGAAATACTTCTTCACACAAAAGGAATTGAATATGAGGCAGAAGAGATGGTTAGAGTTAATCAAGGATTATGACTTGACAATAAACTATACTCCAGGAAAAGCCAATGTAGTGGCAGATGCATTAAGTCGTAAAGTGAATTGTAATCCTTTGATGGAAGAAGGAATGCCCAAGGAATTGAGGAATGAGATACAAAGAGCTGGTATTGAAATCTGGGAAGGTCCAGAGTTGAATAGTATTGCAGCTATGGAAGTTATTGAAGAAACAGAGATGGAATTGAAAGAAAATATTCTTTATCGGCAAAGAGAAGATGAATTCATAGCTGAAGAAATCCGTAGGATTAAAGAAGGTAGAAGATCTGAATTCACTTGAAGCCAGAAACTGATTCATTATGGTATCATGGTAGAATATGTGTTCCAGATATCCAAGAGATTAAGAGCATAATTTTGAAAGAAGCACATGAACACCATATTCTATACATCCAGGTAGTACTAAGATGTACATGGATTTGAAGAAGACATTTGGTGGAATAATATGAAAAGAGAGATTGCAAGATATGTTGCAGAATGTCATACTTGTAGACAAGTTAAAGCAGAACATCAGAGTCCCGCAGGATTATTACAACCACTACCAATTCCCAAATGGAAATGGGAAGAAATCAGTATGGATTTTATCACAGGATTACCCAGAACAAGGAGAAATAAGGATTCTATATGGGTAATTGTGGATAGATTGACAAAGAGTGCTCATTTCTTAGCCGTGAACCAGAAAGACACTGCAGCACAGTTGACCGAACAGTATGTGAAGGAGATCGTTAGTAAGCATGGAGTTCCACAAAGTATTGTATCAGATCGTGGATCCATATTCACTTCAGCCTTTTGGAAACATCTTCACAAACAGTTGGGTTCAAATTTACAGTACAGTACTGCATATCATCCCCAAACAGGTGGACAGACTGAAAGAACAAATCAAATTCTAGAAGACATGTTGAGAGCTTGTGTTCTTGATTTTGGAGGATCATGGGATGAACACTTAGCATTAGCTGAATTTTCTTATAACAACAGTTATCAAAGTAGTATTCAGATGGCACCATTTGAAGCTCTATATGGGAGGAAGTGTAGATCTCCAATATGTTGGTTTGAAGTAGGTGAAAACAAAGAATTTGCACCTGAGTATATAAAGGAACAACAACAGATTGTTGATATTATAAGAGATCGTCTCAAAATAGCTCAGAGTAGACAAAGAGTTATGCTGATCTTTCGAGAAGACAGTGGGAGCCTGAATACAAGATATGGTATATCTAAGAGTTAGTCCTACCAAAGGAGTAAAAGATTTGGAGTAAAAGGAAAATTGAGTCCCAGATACATAGGACCATTTAGAATTTTAAGCCGAAAGGTGAAGTAGCCTATGAATTGGAATTACCTGCTATATTATCACAAGTTCACAATGTGTTCCATGTCTCAACTCAAGAAGTGTTTGAAACCACCAGAAGGACCAATTGAGTTTGAAAAGTTGAATTTAAAGCCAGACCTATCATATGAGGAACAGCCTGAGAAGATACTGAGGGAGAATTGGAAAAGATTAAGGAATAGAGCAATCAAGTTTTGCTTTGTTCAATGGAAGAACCACTCAGAGCAAGAAGCAACTTGGGAAAAAGAAGAAGATTTGCGACGAGATTACCCACAGTTGTTCAGGTACCCAGAAAAGAAACTTCGGGACGAAGTTTAGTTTAAGGGGGAGAGGATGTAATACCCACAGTTATAGGACTCGAGAGGGTAGATTTAGGAATTGCATTTGTGCATTCATGCATCTTTTGGTAAAAACGGATAATTTTCGCGCTTTTGTGATAAAAGAGTTGGGAGTCGATACCAGACGAGTGTCGAGGGTCTGGGAGTCAGGCATCAACAGATAGTCTAGAGGTGTCGATACACCCCACTACTTATTTTCAAAACCTCTCTAAGTGGGTTATGTCAAAATTTTGATATGATTCATTTATAAGTTCTTAGTTGAACACATTTCAACATCTTATCCAATCTTTATCCACACACATTATAATTCAATAACACAAGTTATAATTACAATAAAAAGGAATGAGTCATTCCATAGGATTCAACATAAGACATGCACATACATTATCACAACAAATTCAATGATTCAAATAAGAATCATAATTTAATTCACAAGTTCAAATATAAATCAAACACATGTTTGAAACCATTTCATTACAAGAATTCATCCATCCAAATGCAAGAAAATAAGATTATTACAATCTGTCCAACACAAACAGATTTACAACTTTATAATTACATTAAGTGTGAGCTTACAAAAGAGTGAAATAAAATCCTAAAAACTACATCATGACTTCTAAAACTTCAGGAGATCTTCAACCTGCAAAATAAACACCAAAACAAAAGAATTTGTTAATGTTAAAATGTTGCCAACACCATTTGGTGCTGGCATATTAATATTTGAAACCTGGTTTTATGCCTAACCAAAACAATGGTTTGGTTAGACAAGTGTGGAGTATGAAAACTCAAATCCTGAGGCAACATTGGGTCTGATCAACATAGATCATGCTCATTAATCCGAAGGCAACAAGAGGGGCAAAGGCATAAGCTTAGCACTTTATCTTTAGGCAACATTTAACAAAGGCATCATGTGCTAGCTGAGCATATTGAGCACTTAAACAAGGCAGCATATAAATCCACTACTCCACAAAATCAAACCAGGAAACAACTCAAAGCAAAGGCAACAAAAATTGGTATCACATTTGCCATTAATTGACAAATGGACCCATAATCCCACTTATTAAGCTAATTGCTAGCTTAATTGGCCACACACTTGAGTTTAATTAGCAAACCGACTATTTTAGCATCCCAATTCTCAGCCAAGCATTGCCACATAGAAATCTGGACCAGATAGGAACAATGAGTCAAGAATGACTCATAGCTATCACCAGGGGGAGATGAACTGCGCAGCAGCAGAGCTGAGCTGATCTCCTAGGTGAAAAGGAGTGCAGGAATGAGTCAAATAGAGCAGCTCGAGGCATAGAGGGCCACTGCAAGCAGGTTAGTCACCACAGCCCAATTATCCTGGTGTCACAAGCACAGGAGTGCCCAAAATTGTATAAATATAGACCCAAGCCGCAGCCACCAGCACACACAACTTCACAGCAACCACAATACACACAGTGCACAACCATCATCACATCCAGATCACAAATCTATCTGTTCTTCACCAAGAACACACACCAGCCACTAGCCAAGCATGGAGATTACCTAAAACCATCCACCACAAGCCACTAAGCCCTAGAAGGAGGCCAGTAGCAAGAAGAACCACAAGAAGCAGGCCTGGAGGTTGAACCTTGGAGCAAGATTCAGATTCTACCGTAGCTTTATCTGCTCTACACCCAAGGTTGTTAAACTTTCAAGCTAGAGAGTGATTAGCAGGTTCTGTAAATGACAGAACCATGCTTGAGTGATTAAATAAGCATCTGTTCTTAACAGAGCCTTGCTCAGCAAGGTATGGTGCTTTAGAATAATGAAATTGCAAGCAGAGTACATCTGTGTGTGCAAAGTATAGGACTGAGTGAGACAGGGAGTGATGTTGTGTGCAAAAGCATATTGATTGAGCATTCACAGAAGCAGAGGGATGATTTAGTGTAGTATCTGTTCTTATCTTGTTGCACAACACATCACCACATGACAGTGAACCAGCAGAGCTGGATTAACTGATCATATCCAAGTTATACACTTGGAAGAAGCGCAGGAAAACATAAAAAAGCATCTCTAATCAAGCAAGTTGCTGTGTAACTCAACATGGAGGCATCACAGCAAGCAAACATGACTAAATCATGCTCTAAATCGACTAAATCATCACTGCTAGTACTACAACTAGCTCAGAAATAATTTCCTACACTTTTATCTTGTCAGAGAGCAAGAACTGCTTTTCACATCAATTCCAGAGATAAACGGGATGATTCATACATGCATGATTCATCCCAAATACCTCTACAGCAAGCACAAGAGGGTGGCAGTGCACAAAATCGAGCTTGAAGCTCAATTAATTCCTCTATTCATCATGGACCGAATTAAGGTTTGAACAAAGTTCAGATCAAGGCCATGAGCAGTTAGCAGAGAGGGTCGAGGTGGTGTAGCAGAGGAGAAGTAGAACTTACCAGGCGTCCATGGCCGTAGCTCCACGGCGGCGAGGCAGAGCTCGCGCTACCGGTGGAGGGGCGCAAGGAGGTAGAGGTACACACACCATCACCACACCATGGCGGCACAGGGGGCAAGCCCTGCGCCCAGCCATGGCGAGCACGACGGAGAAGACGAGCACACGGCCAGGGCGAACCCTAACCCTAGGGCAAAGGGGATGCGCGCGGCCACGAGAGGAAGCAACGCCCAAATCGCTCTGGTGAGGGGAAGAGAGGAGCGAGGGGAGTGTTTTGCCCCACACCACGGCGGCGGAGACGGCCGGAGTTGGCCGGGGCAAGGCGGCGACGGCGCTGGCGACATGAACGCCTGGGTGAGGTCGGGCTCGGGCACGAGCGAGAGAGAGAGAGAGAGAGAGAGAGAGAGAGTGGCTCGGGTTGGTTGACCGACCGAGCCAGGCTCGAGGTTGACCTGGCTCAACCAAGTGGAGCCAGGGGCATTTTGGTAATTTCACTCAAGAAAAATTCAAAACTTCCATAAGCTTTTAAAAATTCAAATAAAATCCTAAAAATACAAATAAAATATGTAGACATATCAGCAGAAAATAATCTATCCAAATAAAATGTTACTTTGAATTTTTGAAAAAGATTTCTAGAAGCAAAAATTCAAAGGATCCTTAAGTGGAAATGACTTTGAAATATTCCAAAATATTTTCAAAAGTATATAATATGGGAAAATTATGTATCAAGTTCAATATATGATTTGAACTACACTAAGACTGTCATGTTACTCATCCTACCTAAAGTACATATCAAATCATCAAAAGAAATCCTTAACAAAACTCTGGGGAATTTTTGGGAAAAAAAATAAAAATCATCTCATTCTAAGCATATTGGCATGTATTTGGTTTTTCAACATTGTCTCATACAGACAATGATATTGATTTTCAGAACACAAAGGTCCCAATTCGTCGGAAGCTTTAGACTGCATTACCTATCAGTCTCAAGGCAAGTTCCAACTTGCATGTCCTTGATTGATTATTTTTATCAAAGTAATTACAAAGTACTATGGATTATCATTGCATGAAAAAAAAAACCTATTTTCGAATGATGTGAAATGCTATACATATATGGTTGGCTGGCAGTGGAACCACGGATTGACGTTGTGGTGGAGGTTCCACTGTATGGGAAAGTATGTACCTAGGATTAATAACCCATGGCCCAGTGATCCTTGCGCCGTATTGAAGCATCAGCCAACAGATTCACTATGGATGGGCTCGTCAGAGGTTTCTTCCTCCGTTCGCATATCCTCGGCAGGCTATTACCTGGTTGCGTCCGTTGCGGCGGCCAACTGCGTGGAAGCGCGTGACCTTCCCACCTGACGGGGTGACTGGAATAGAAGCTCGGGAGGGGTGGCGGGCCAGTGGTCTTAGTTACCAGCCGCGTCACAAATGGGCGGATATGCGTTGTGCGGGGAGGCGACTCCACATGACTTGTTGCCCTGAGTTCTGGCTATAGCACACATGGTGTGCGAAGAGAGCAAAAGGAGCCAGGCTGCTGTTGGGTAAAGTGGTGCAGCTCTGCAGAGTTAAACAAAGAAATTGTGACTGTCACATCCTTGTTCCAGGAGGGGACTACAGACCGCAGCGGGAAAGGCATCCCAAGTGATGACTATAAACCCGTGGAGACTGGGGGCATAGTTTTCTAAAATTAAAATGGACCTTTTCCTAAAAATGTTTTACAAAACTTGCATAATCATCCATGAATTTTTGGTCAGGATGGTACATAGTGCATCATACACTTTATCATCTATTATTTGAACTTGCTGGGTAACGCTAGTGTTGCTCACCCTTTTCCTCCGTTGATCTCTGCTTAGACTCTGATGAGATCGCTGAAGACGACTTTGGAGCATATCATGCCAACGAGGTGTATTTTGAAGCACCTGATCTGTCTGGAGGAATAGAAGGCGTCGACTACATCATCGCCTATGGAGCCGACGACGCCGAAGAGGAGGAGGTGGAGACTTAAAGTTATCTTAGTAGGAACCTGGCCGAGTCAGACTAGATTAGTACTACTTAGCGGCTGAGCCAAGATGGTTCTTAGTTTGCTATTTTCTATCGCTTGTAGGTTGACTCCTGTCAACATCGCAATAATAGACATTCCTCCCATGTCAGAGGAAGACGTCGATGTTTTTATGCATTTCTGGCTTGTAATCTTTAGCAGTGTGTAATAAAGTGGACCCGCAATGTTTCTGTTGTACTACTCTGAGTGATGTAATATTTACAGATTAGTCCTTCCGTGGGTGTTATGTCAACGACTTGTACACTACAATATGCAGTGGTGTGCTGGGTCACCGCACAGGTAGCCGCAGCGGGGGGCCCGCGCGAGCACCTTTCGTCCCGGCTCATATCACGAGCCGGAACTAGTGTTGGACTTCTCGTCCCGGTTTGTGGCACGAACCGGGACAACGTTTAAAACCTATATGTCTCCCGCACGTCGATGCGCTTTGGAAGTTGATCAAGCCGCCGTCGTTTGCAATTGATGGTCCTTGGAAGATGATCAGCCCGGCGCGAATTTAATCCATGGCGCCGGCCACTGGCCTCCCTCTCTGCCATATATAAAGCAACACTAATCCATGGCCTTAAGCACACAAACTCTCTCTAATCCTTGCAAAAACTATCTCTTGATCCCTCTCTTCTATTCCAATGGAGCCACTCACGCGCGTACCTCCATCTCGGTTGTACTACTTCATCAAGGAGGATATGCACTTAAAGGTATGGGTCACCCTCCGTGCATCACGCGTGGAGAGGTGAATCCGTGACGTGAAGAAGTTCTTTCTCGACGCCGCACCGATCAAGTGCGTTGGACTCGACTGCGAGTTCACCGACCCTCTCCCCGGGTCGACAGAGGGATCTTCCACCCGAGAAAAAGCAGCGCGCCGCCGTCCTTCAACTCTCGGTGGCGTCTGAGACTCTTGTCTTCCAGATCTGCAAGGCTGATCGGGTGCCGCAGCTCCTCGTGGATTTCTTAGGTGACAAGACCATCAACTTCTACGGCGTGACTATCCACAATGACTTGCGGATGCTGCGCTACTACGGAATTGTTATTCCGTCCGCGGTCGACCTCCAGAGGGATAGCCGGAACCCAACCGGCAATCCTACTCCGAGTCTCTATGCTCTCTCCAATGCTATCATTGGGACAAAACTTGAAAAGAAGAAGAACAACAAGAAGGACAAGAAGAAGGGCAAGGACGACGACGACTTAGAAGACCTCCGAATTTTTGGATGGGGCAACGTTCCATTGAGCTACGATCAAGTCTTGTATGCCGCTTTGGACGCTCGCCTCGGCTTCGAGATTGCACGGAACTGGGATAGTCTACGTGGCTATAATAACAATGACGATCGTCTTAATGTCGTTGATGAGTAGACTAGCTATATAGTGATGTGTGTGCTCCCGTTGTGTGTTCTCATGTAAATTTCGGTCAATTTGGTCCATTCGGTTACCTAAAAATTAATGACCGAAATATTTGAATTCCTATCATTTTTCTGTTCGATTTATACATATTATTTGTCGAATTTCGCTTTACGGATTTAAAGATATGAATTTATCCATATTAAATTGGAAATGGAAATAATAATGTAAAATTCATTTTTTTGTTATTTGTTAACAATTATTATTACTTAATCATTAATATTTATGCAAAAGATGATATGGACACAATATTTAGATTCCTATCATTTTTCTGATCAATTTATACATATTATTTGTCGAATTTTGATTTACGGATTTAAAGATATGAATTTATACATATTATTTGTCGAATTTCGTAAGGGACCTCTAGTCCCTGTTCGTAATACGGACCGGAACTAGAGGGGTCTGGCCCGGCAGGACCACGTGCGAGACCAACGTATGAAAGACCCAGACAACCTGCATCCAATGAAGACGGATAAAGAACGTCTAAGTCCTGCTAGCTACGCTCTTAACAAAGAAGAGAAAGAGATATTTTTCGAAGTCCTGAGCAGTATGAAGGCCCCGTCTGGCTTCTCGTCGAATATAAAGGGAATAATAAATATGTCAACGAAAAAGTTTCAGAACCTAAAGTCTCATGACTGCCACGTGCTTATGACTCAATTGCTTCCGGTTGCATTGCGGGGCTTCTACCGAAAAATGTTCGACTACCCATTGTTCAGCTATGTGCGTTCCTCAATGCAATTTCGCAGAAGGTAATCGATTCAGCCATTTTAGGAAGGCTACAGAAGGATGTGGTTCAATGTCTCGTTAGTTTTGAGTTGGTGTTCCCACCATCCTACTTCAATATTATGACACATCTCCTAGTACACCTGGTCGACGAGATTACCATTCTAGGCCAGAAGGAAGCATCTCCAAAGGCTATGGAACAGAGGAGGTCATTGAGTTTTGTGTTGACTTTATTCCTGGCATTAAGCCGATTGGTCTTCCTGAATCGCGACATGAGGGGAGACTGAGTGGAAAAGGCACTCTAGGAAAGAAATCAACAATATGTAGGGACGGGCATTCTTTCACACAAGCACACTACACAGTTCTACATAATTCTAGTTTGGTGGCTCCGTATATCCAGAAACACAAGAATATTGTACGCTCCAGCAACCCGGGGATGGATGACTCCTTGATTACAAAGGAACACATGGAGAATTTTGGTGGTTGGTTGCAAACACATCTCAACAATGACAACACTGTCTCAGATGAGCTGTACTTGTTGTCTAGGGGACCATCTTCGACTATTTGGACTTTCCAAGGGTACGAGATAAATGAGAATACATTTTACACGATCGCCCAAGATAAAAAGAGCACCAGCCAAAACTGTGGTGTCCACTTTGATGATTCAACAAACAACAGTGGGCAAAAGGTCACATATTATGGTTACATAGAGCAGATATGGGAACTTGACTATGGATCTTCTTTTAAGGTCCCTTTGTTCTGGTGCAAATGGTTCAACCTGAAAGGCGGTGGGGTAAAGGTAGACCCATTGTACGGAATGACTATAGTGGATCTCAAGAATCGTGCGTACGACACCGAACCATTCGTTCTAGCCAATGATGTGGCTCAGGTTTTCTAAGTGAAGGACTTGTCTTCCAAACCGAAAAAAGAAAAGATAAGCAAGCGAATACATCAGCCGATGAGCCAAAGCACCACATAGTTCTTTCAGGGAAAAGAAACATCGTGGGAGTGGAGGACAAGACAGACATGTCAGAAGATTACAATAAGTTTCATGAAATTTCGCCCTTCAAAGTGAACACTGACCCAAGCATCAAGTTAAATGATGAAGCTTGTCCATGGTTACGGCGCAATCAGAATAAAGGGACACACACGAAGAAAAAGTGAAGACTAGATAGGGATGTTGTTGGCGATGTGTAATAATGTATTAAACTTTTATGTAACTGTATTCTAAAAACTCTAAACACTGAAGAGAACAAAGCACACGGTTTCCCCTGCATACAGCCCAATGGTGGCTCGTGAGTGCCCGCATATCAAATGCACCGTTGGACGTATGCAGGGAATCCAAATGCTTCATATACCAAAATGAACTACAATGAGTAGACACTGAGTGTTGAACATGTCCGGGACTAAAGGCGGGCTATGCGGTCACGACTCGTGTCAGTCACATGTCCTCCCCCAGCGCTGCCCTAGCCACGTGTCCTCCCTAGCGCTGCCCTGGGCAGGTGCCGGAGCCGTGCATCCGGTGATGTTATATATGGCATGGTCAAGGATTTAAAAGTAATATTTGGAAAGGGTCCTGGCGGACAATCTGTTCCGAATGACGCTGGCGGACACGTACCCATGTGGAAGAAGAAATCTATATTTTGGGATCTGCCCTATTGGAAATTCCTAGAGGTTCGCTCTGCAATCGACGTGATGCACGTGACGAAAAATCTTTGCGTGAACCTGCTAAACTTCTTGGGCGTGTATGGGAAGACGAAAGATACACCGGATGCATGGCTGGACCAGCAACATATGCACAAATGAGATGACCTAAATCCGGAGAAGTATCAAGGTCCTGCCAGCTACGCTCTTACCAAAGAAGAGAATGAGATCTTTTTCAAGTCCTGAGCAGTATCAAGGTCCCGTCTGGCTACTCGTTGAATATAAAGGGAATAATAAACATGGCAGAGAAAAAGTTCCAAAACCTAAAGTCTCATGACTGCCACGTGAACATGTCCGGGAGGGGGGCTATATATAGGGTCACGTGGCTCACGAAGTGCTCGTGATAGTGCTAATCCAATAGCTCACAAGCCCTCAAAAGAAACACACCCCTGATCCAACGTCTCACAAGTGCTTGAAAGAAACACACGATCCGTGTGCTTCTTTAGTCCTGGTTGGTAACACCAACCGGGACTAAATGCGGGCTATGCGGTCACGACTCGTGTCAGTCACGTGTCCTCCCCTAGCGCTGCCCTGGGCACGTGTCCTCCCCCAGCGCTGCCCTGGAGGTCTTTATATATTGTCGCCGACGGGGTAAACCCTAATCCACCATTCCTAGCCACGAACGCATCGTCTCCACGAGATGGATCCGCCACGCCCGCCGCAGCGCCTTCTGGACGAGGTCGAGCGTGCTCGGCAGAGCGCGCTTGGCGCTACCGCGGGAGCCTATCCCGCCGTATGCCCACGAGCCCGGTGTGGAGAGGAATGCCCTGCTACCGGCCTCCTGCTCCTGTGGCGGAGGAAGTGCGGAGGACGTACGAGCGCGCGTGGTCCGATGTCCCTGACCCCGACGAGGATGCGTACGCCGCAGGGGTGGCGTGGGGATCCGTGGCCGCATACGGCGACTTGGCCGCCGCACCTCCTCCAGCCGCCGCCGCACCTCCCGACGAGGAGGAGGACGATGACAACGACTTCGACTGGAGCGACCATGGGGAAGAGGGCGGGCCATAGATGCAGGAGGCCATTGAAGCCTCCTTGCAGTCCGTCGACGATGACCGTGTCCAGCGAGCCAGGACTTCCTGCCAGCTCAAGGCGAAGGTGGCTTCCGAGCTGACATGGGCGCTGAAAGACGCATCCTCCATGGCTCGTGCCCTACGCCGCAAACGTGCGCGCGAGAACCAGGCGGCCGCGAACGGGCTGGCTCCTCCTGCCGTTCCCCCTAATCCTACGGCCTCCGATCCAGCAAGTCCGTTTATGTAATAATGTAACTGTTAGTGATGTGTAATAATGTATCCTTTTATGTAACTGTGTGAGATGTTGTTAAGGATGTTTTTAAAATAAAGAGATGATTATTACAAATTCAAACAATATTAGTTAATACATTTTTTAATTGAAAATGGCAAAATGGTTAATAGTTTGAATAGTTAGAATAATTATTTTAGAAAACAGAAAATGGTTTTGGATTAGTTATCAAAATTCAAACACTTTTCATGTTGAATTTTTTGTCAGATTCAAAAGTATGCACAAGTTATTCAAATTCATATTCAAACACTTTTCAAATTCACACTTTTGGGCATTTGCGTGCTAAAATTCAAAATTTGGGTCCTTGAACGCAAAAAACAGACCTCTAGTACCGGGTGGAGCTACAACCCGGGACAAGAAGTACATTTGCGCGCGCTGGGGGTGGCATCTACGAAAACACCTCTGGTCCCGGGTGGTGGCTCCACCCGGTACTAAAGGTTACCCTCTAGTACCGGCTCATGGCTCCACCCGGGACCAGAGGTCCCTGGGTATAAATACCCAGGCCTCCATCCCGGCCCGAGCCACGACCCGGGAGACCTCTGCATCGCGGCGAAGCCCTGGCCATTTTTCTCCTCGCGCCGCCGCCGTCCTCCGCGCCCGCGCCGTCTCCTCCGCGTCGTCGCCTCCTCGATCCGCCGCCCGCGCCCTCCTCCGCGCCCGCCACCGTCACCTCCTCCGCCGCCCGAGCCCGCCTTCCTCCGCACCGGCGCCGCCCTCCTCCGATGTCGCTCCCTCCTCCTCCGCCCGGCCGTCGCGCCCGAGGCCCTCCTCCACGCCGCCTCGCCCTACTCTCCTCCTCCATGGCCTCGACCGCCGGCCGCCGACCTCGCCCTAGCCTCCTCCGGCCAAAATCCCAAGGTGAGGATTAATTAGTGTTTTTTTAGGTAATTTTTTTGGGGTGTAGTTTAGGTGTTTTTAGGTATTTTTTTGTTGTGTTGTTTAGGTTTTTGTTTTTGTTTTTGTGTAGTTTAGATTTTTTGTGTTGTTTTTTAGTATTAGAAATTTAGTGTTAGAAATTTTAGAAATTTAAATTTGCTAAGTGTAAAATTTGCTAAGTGTAGATTTAAATTTGCTAAGTGTAGATTTAAATTTGCTAAGCGTAGATTTAAATTTGCTAAGTGTAAATTTAAATTTGCTAAGTGTAAAATTTGCTAAGTGTAGATTTAAATTTGCTAAGTGTAGATTTAAATTTGCTAAGTGTAGATTTAAATGTGCTAAGTGTAAATTTTGTTAAGTGTAGATTTAAATTTGCTAAGTGTAGATTTAAATTTACTAAGTGTAAATTTTGCTAAGTGTAGATTTAATTTTGCTAAGTGTAATTTTTTTGTTTTATACCCCACTGTGTGTTTAGTTTACTGTTCTCGGCGACGATGTCTCTGTTGGACCAGAGGGGCGATGTCCGGGACTGGGCTCCGCCGGGCTGGCTGTGGCACCCCCTTCTGGCACAGCTTGTCAGAAGGGCGGTCGCCCCGTGCGCCAGCCCAAGATATCTGGCCGCACGTTACGACAATGCAACATAGCGGAAATCATTACACAATCAGGCACAAAGTGCTACAAAAGGGTTTACAAGGCCGTCGAGGCTTTACAAAATATCAAGCCAAGCATGGCCCAACTCAGAGTTTTAACTGGCAGCGGAAGACATAAATGAGGCAACGGCTTGGAGCGGCTCCACTCCACAGGTATCTGGCTGGGCTACTGATCCTAGCACGCTTCTGCTCCTTATCCTTGCTAAGGTGGAAGTTGAGTCCTCGCCAAAATCTGGCCACAATCACAAGGCCCGTGAGTACATTATTATGCACTCAGAAAGTATCGCCCCTTACTACAAACAATCCAACAATCATACAACAAGATATACATTGGAAATAAACTCCTAAACATGGCAAGGTGTAATCTAGATACATGACATAAAAGTAGCATGGCATTGACAACCAAACATGTCATAAGCAAGCAATGGAGGTATCACCAGTACAGAGTCCAAGCCAGGTGGGGTTGGATCGTGTACCAGCAATCATACAAAGGGCTTACCTGTGACGAGTAAACGAGTGTACCGGTTGGTACCAAGTAACAGAACAATACCTGTCATCACAACTAGGCCCAACGGCCTTGCTACATCTGTCAACTGCTAGGCCCACTGGCCTCATCCTTTCACTTGGGCATGCACGGTTGATGTGGGCTCTGGCCTAACTATAGGCTCCCCAACGCATCACACCGCCATCCCTAAACCTGGTTCACAATCACATCTCGAGTAACATTCCCTGCATCAACTTATTGTTCACTTAGTGAAATCAGATTGTTCATCTTTCTTTCAAACAGAACTTATGTTTAACCTCCTGACTCGACAAAGACAATAGTGTGACCGACACTGAACTGTTGTTCCATAACCTTGGAACTAGGCTAGATATCCAGATTTGACACTCTCGAGAGGTTGCAATACTTCACTCATCCAAGTGGATCATTAACAACCGGTACTTTAGGATCACATCCATAAGACGGTCTGATACACTCACTCAACCGTTCACGCCATCAAGACACTCCCTATATAGCCACCGACATAACTATATGCCTTATGCAGAAGTGAATCCGGCACGTCCCCAACCCATGAGCGACGCCTAGCTCCGGAACCTTCGCAAGACTAGCCCCGACCAACTATGGTAACCGACTAGACTTGCCAAAAAGGGTGGCATCAAAGGAGGCTCAATAGGATTACGTAGGTCAAGGCCCGCCCATGTGAGCGACAGTGGTAGTGCTTTCGATGTTCAGATTAGTGGCACTATGGACTGACCCTATCGAAGTTTGGAGGGGTGTTTCATTTAATCAAGTTTTATCATAACAAGTCCAAACAACAGAGGGTTAGTTCAACATAATAATCACAACATCAATATCATATATCAACAACAACAAGGCATTAGCAACATAATGCTTGCACGCATAGATAACAACATAACGACAATAATAATACACGGGTGACTGTGGCGGGAGACCCGGCCGGTGTCACTCGGGGGTTAGTGTTCACAGAATAATAGCATAATGTTTCAAACGGATGACGGTGGCGGGAGACCCGGCCGGTGTCACCGCAAAAGAATGAACCGAAAAGCACTCATAAAAATGAGAGAGCATCCATTCCACTCGAGGGTTACCCCGACGTGGTGTCAGCAATCTCGGCAATAAGAACCAAATGGAAAGTCAGCTCCCAAGCGTCGCAGTCCGGGTGGTCTAAGCCAACCATATTTGACGGAGGGACAAGGCAAATAACTCTTTTGGCAAATGCCCCCAACTCCGAGGATCATAAGACGACATTCGTCCGCTCCTCAACTCGGCGAAGAAGAAAGAAGCAAACAAAGCCCCGCAAGCGCGAGACGCACAGTTGTAATAATTCCCCTCATTCCTTTGACTGAGGCGGTACCACCGGCCATTGTCTCGGGAATGTGAGTGATGTACAGATAAGCAGTTATAAAGTAGTGCAATAATTTAAAAGCAATACGATACACATACAACAATACAAGGTTCATATAAAACATAGACAGCATACAGACATGCAGCGATAATAGCAGACAGATATATCAATAACAGAAGACAGACATACACCCGGCATGGTATTAAGCAATCAAACAAACAAGCATTGCAGGATGGCTCATAGCAAGGGGTTAGCTTGCCTCCGAAGATCGACACCGTTTGGCTTGGGGGGTCACGGACGTCGCGGTTTAGGACCTCAGTTTGCCGGTACCGCGAAAAACCTACGCATGCACACAAAGGTGCTGAGCATACAAGTATTTTACAAAAATGTAAAAATGATACTACTGGACAGAGCTTTTCAAACTAAGAATTTACAAATTTGAATCACTCCAAACGGAGCTACGGTTCAAAAGATGTTGACGTGCGACGGATAGCTATCTGCTGCTCACCTCGAAAAAAAAACACAACGGGCTGCTTTTTGAACTGGGCTGGGCTGATGGCGAGTTTTCAGAAATACGTTTTCTCCTCTGGAAAGCGTAAACACAGGAATACGCTTTGTACTAGCATGACTTGAACGATTGGTTCTCTGTACATCATCTTCCTCACGTACAGGAAGGCACGGAGGCTCGGGTGGAGGTCAACGCCGGCCGCTGGGGCAGCTGGGACGCCGGCCGATGGCGGGGACGAGCTGGCCGCGGCCCACCGCGCCCAGGGGAGGCTTAGGCCAGGAGGGAAAGGCCACGGGCGCGTCGTCTTCTTCCTCTGCTTCGTGCGCGGCACGCACGGGAAGGCACGGGAGGTGGCCGGCCCCGGCGTTCCAACGGCCGGTGCAGCCTCCGAGCGACGGCGACGAGTCCGAGGCCACACGCCGCACTCAGGGACAAGCTCCAGGACGCGGGGTGGTGGCGGAGACCGGGGACTCGGGCGGCGTGGTGCGCGTCGGCCACGCGCGGAGACGCGCACGGCAGTTTGGTTCGGTCAGCACGGCCGTGGAGGTCGCGGCTGCTGGCGAGGCGGAAGGAAGGACGGTGGGGGGCAGCGGAGGTGCAGCCGGGGCGGGAGCGCCTCCTGCGCGTCGCCCACGAGCTACGCGGAGCTCCGGCCAAGCGGACGGACGAACACGCTAAACGTTGCCTCCGATTTTTGCTACTCTGGTTGGTTGCTGGGAGTGGAGGAGGAGCACTCGGATGAGAGATTTTTTTTGGCAGAAGCTGCACTGAGGGAAAGGAGAAAAACGAGCGCTCGGGCTGCCTCTAAATAGCCGGATGGTGCTCTTCGTGCCACCGATTGCACCGGTGCAACAACATTGCTCCAAAATTGGAGGGAAGGGATAAGAACGGGAGGGGTGAGGCTGGTGTGCTGGACGCACAGTGTCGCACAAGGCTGCACTGTGACGGTGGGTTAGGCTAAACATGTTTAAGCTAAGCAAGTTTAGGTCACTCTAACGCGTGCGTCTAGAGCGCGACACGGGCGGCATCGTCGCGTTTCCGGTGACTCGGAGCACCAAAAGTAAAACGGTTTCGACCACTGGGTTCCTAAGGACAGGGACAACTCAACAAAATAGGAAACACTTAGGGCTTGAACTTCCTCCGTGCAAGATTTTTTCAGAAAACCGAGGGAACGCCAGGTGTTCGATGAAATGACCTAGGTCTAGCACATCTCAGGTGGTACTAAGAGAGTGTCCATGGAGTTTGAGCTCATTTGGTGTTGTGGAAAAGAGGTTTTTGCAAAAGTCCGCTAAGCTGCGTACCGGCATCGATATTCGGCTTACAAAGGAAGTAGGTCAAAATTTGCTCAAATGGGTTTGGGTCCAACAGAAGAAGTGTATGAAATACAAAAATATGCATCTCCCTAAATTATGAGAATTTTCCGAGACTCCTAAGTTGACTGAATAAATTTGGGATCGGAGCCGACATTTAACAGTTAACTTCGGAATCGGAAATATTGAATTGGAGTACGAAATATTTTTGGGCGGGTCTTCTAGAAATGGGTAGGGGAGTCCTCCGGTATTCAAAGAGAGAGCAGACTCCACGTCAAATCTCCTCGAAAGATTTTAGGAAACCCTTATTAAAACTAGAAAAAGTTTTCCGGCGTCCAGAAATAATTTAAAACTCGGTCTGAATTTTTGGGGTGTTACACTGGCACTGGGAGGTGTTACCTTCCGGGCGTAACTTAGTTAGGAATCTGGGTGACGCCGTCGACCCGGATCTTCTTTGGTGGCGGTCGAGTGGGCCACGCTCGGTGCAGAGGGAGCCGGCGCCCGAGGAGGTGGTACGTCGCCGTATCAGGGAGGAGGACGAGCACGTCCGTCGCTACATGTATTTGTTGGATACGCCAGCGTTGTATGACAGTAGATGGTCGATTCTTCATAGGGTTCCTTATGACCCTGTGATGGTTCCTGTTCTTTGGATGCGCAGCGCCGGTACCAGAGCACCCCGCGGCTTAGGACCCGGTCGTAGTTAGTTTGAGAGGTTAATGCATGTGAGAGGAAGATGTATTATTGATATTATTCGTGATGTATTTAGGGTTAAATAAAAATGGACCCGAGCTATGTAACTGGATTAAATAACGATGTATGAGCGATACTTTTGCATATTTGTAAAGTTCCCTACTTTGAATTATTCTGCTAATGCTAACATTGTTTTATCTTTCTTTTGTATTAGTTAAGCAATGGATGGAGATGTTCCCTTCGTAAGCAGAGAAGGGGAAGAAGAGATCTTCTCCATTCTGCGGCAACCCGGATGGAGCTGAAGACGGTAGAGCAGAAGATGGCTCACAATTTTTTAACGAGTCCGGTCCGAGAATGGAGCCGGAAGGAAGCAACGGAGCGCAAACTAGCAAGGAGTGCGATGACGACTCGCAAATTGGTGGACCCCCGCCGTCTGGCGAGGTATATTAAGCCTACGTTGATCAGATGCAATAACTGATTTGTATATATATGTATTAACAAATGTTTCTTATTTTTAGACCTCCGCATCGACCCAATCTAGTAAACGAGGCCATGCCAAAGGGATGGCCGCAGATGCGCATCTCCCAATTGAGGTCATCTCTGCAGATGGCAAACCGTTGGAGCCCAAGGCGAACGCAGCTAAGTTTGTGCATCAATGCGGAGTTGTTGTTAGGGACAATGTTCCGATCAGCATTCAGGAATGGAATGAGCAAAAAAACTTAGAGGGAGCTAGTTATGTCAGCGACAGAACTAAAGATGTGCTTTGGGACAAGCTCAGAGCAAAGTTCACCCTACCGGTGTTGGATTGTCCCGAAAAGACAGAAGCCATGACGAAAAAAGTCAAGCATTTCGCTCTGAAGAAGATGGCTGAACAATTCAATAATTACAATAACAGATTATACCGTGATTGGGTCTCGAAAAATAAAGTTCCAGATTTCACTGGAGCACTAGAGAGGCAGCGGGCTCACTGGAAGGCATTTCTGGAATACAAGGATTCAGAACTAGCCAAGCAAAGATCAAAAAAGAATAAGGAGAATGCAGGGAAAAAGAAATATCACCATAAGTTGGGGGGAGGTGGCTACGTAAGTGCCGAGCCTAAGTGGGATCTGATTGAGGCCGCTATGCGCGAAAAAGGGATCACTCCAGTTACAGATAACTGGCCCCATAGGGTCAGAAATTGGATGCTTGCTCATGGGGCGGAGTATGACGCATCAGGTGATCTAATAGTTGATGAAACGAAAGAAACTCCTATACCCCGGAAAGCAATTCTTGATGCAATCGCCGATGCTCGAGAGGGAAGGTTTATTCCCGACAGAGAGAACGACGAGCTGACAAAGGGCCTCGGTAATAAAGAAAAAGGAGGACGAACACGAGGCAAGGGAGCTTCTGTGACGTGGAATGAAGGGTTTCCCGAGGACCGTGAATCTTATAGAAGCCGAGCAAGAGCAAGGAAGAGGAAGGAGCAGGAGGATTCAGACCGGTTGAGCAAAGTAGAAAGTATCATTAGCCAACAACAGAAGCAAATAGATCAATTGCGCGAGCAAGCTTGTCAAGGGGCAACTCATCAGCTGCAGCAAGATAGTCAAGCAGGTGGTCCATCTCAACGGAAAAGCAGCGTGGCTTCCGCGGCGGTCGGTGCTGATGAGGCATCGAAGCAAACCTACCCCGTGGATTTTATCACTGAGAAGACAAGTTGTGAGCTACATGACGCACTGAGAAACTTAACCGTGAAGGCGGCGGACGGCTATGCTTTAACTTGTGAATCTACAGCACTGTATCGTGGCAATGAGATTCCAGATGGCTATGCTCGTGTCGGCGTGGATCAAGTTGAACCCGCATTTCAATCACTCGAGCTTTACATCCCTGGAGATGATGATGAGAGGACACTGGGAGATTGCCAGGGTAGACTCATTCTATGGCCCAAAAAATACATCGTGTTTCCAGGCTGGACGCCAAGGCCACCATCGCCTCCTCCGAGTCGAGATGACGGCAGTGACGACCACCACAACACGAGTCCATCTCGATCTCCGTCGCCGCCTCAGCCGACTCCGCCGCCGCCTCAGCCGTCTCCGCCGCCTCAGCCGACTCCTCAACCGTCTCCGCCGCCTCCGCCCACTAAGGCTAAGACCGCCGTTCCGTCGATGGGTTTCCGACCCAAACCCCAATACGAGCCCCTCCCAAAAGTACCGAAGGTTCCTCCCCGAGACCTTACGACGTCGAGATGACTCCAGAGCAAGGCGCCGCGTGGCTGGCAGCCGACGCGAAAAGACAGATGGCGGAACTAAAGGCGAAAAGACAGCCCGCGCCAAAGCAAGTATTTACGGCAGAGAAAAAAAGTGGGCTACGGAATTTCTTAGTCATCCATCGCAAATTGAGATAAATAGGCCAGATGACTATGCACGTTGTCTGAGGAGAACTCACCCCAACACGACAACAAGTAGTACCTCCAGCGGGAAAAGAAAAAGAGAGGTTGCCCAGCTCGGAGAGCAGTCAAAACAGTCCATCTCCCCGCTCAAGGTGGCCGCGCGCGGCGGATTTAGCTTACCGCGCGGAATTTGCTGCAGAACTTGGTATCTCACTTTCTCAACTGGAAGCAGAAGAGCTCCCCCCCTTATGCCACCTGATAAATGGACCTGGGAATACGGGAAGTCTCTAGTGCCACCTGATCAGATCGAGAATCTACCAACACAAATGCTAAGACTGCATAACTGGTACATGGAAGTCACAAAGCTAGATCGAAAAGTGCTCCTTGTGCAAGTTACAGAGGAACATTTCAAAGGTAAAGACGAGATAACTATTTATCTTGAAGAACTCTATCAGTTATACCAGCTTGACGCCCTCGACTTGAGTATCGTCAGTACCTATTGTCTGTAAGTAATTCAATTCATTTATTTTCTAAAATAAAGTCTATAGCTCAGCTCGGTCATTGCCTGTTCTAATTATGCTCACTACGCTATTATGCAGAATGAAGAGTGATGAATGTGACAGAAAAAAATCTATGAGATTGGGTTCGTTGACCCAACCCGAGTTAATGAAAATCTGCTACGGAACTACCACAAGGAAACGGTGGCCAACTTGTTTAGGTTCATAAAGAGGCAAGATTATAAAAGGAAGATATTGTTTCCTTACAACTTCAGGTAAGAGTGTTACTGTCTTGTACACATTAGTTTTTGCTTACTCGATGTTAAGTGTAACTGATTAGTTACTGACATATATAAACGTGCGCAGCGACCATTACATTCTGCTAATCATTGAAGTTGATGATGCAAAAGTTGAAATCTTCGACTCATTGGCGTGGCCCCAAGAGAAGTACCAACATATTAAAGATGTGCTCCAAGGGTATTTTCAATCATTATCGTACTATATCGGTCTCTTTTGTTCAATTCCTGAGATATCAAGTAACTAATTAATAACTCATTTATTCATTTGTTTGCCGGGCAGGATTTGGAAAGATTTCATAAAGATGACATCTGGTGATTTTAAAGAGGAGCTTAGTTTTGTTAATGCCAAGGTAAGTAGTACGAGCTAGGTTCGCGCATCTCTTTAATTCAAATTTCAATACCATCATACCATGCTTGATTATTATTTGATTGAAATCTATTCTCGTAAAGTACTGTGAAAGGCAGCCACTGGGGACCAATTTGTGTGGATACTACGTCTGCGAGTGGATTCGTCGGGAGGTCTCTGAGCGGAACCCATCGACATTTATAGAAGTAAGTGAACAAATATATTCACAGTTTTATTTTATTACCATCAATTGTGTTGAGTGTCATTCATAATTTCTGTTATGATGATTGATATTCATATTGATCTCCTTCTTTTATAGATGGATAGAATGCGGAGGGACCTGCAACCAAAGGACCGCTTTCGACCAATTCAAGAGGAAATTGTGGGATTTTTGATGAACTATGTCATAAACCCAAAGGGAAAATACAATGCCACCGATCAATAGATGGCTCTAGTCCCGGCGATGATCATGTAATCGAATAGACGACGGGCTCTAGTCCCTGTTTTATATGATCTCTATGTAATTAATCGAATAGACGGGCTCTAGTCCCGGTTGTGATCTCCATGTAATCTCTATGTAATTAACCGAATAGACGGGCTCTATTCCCGGTTGTGATCTCCATGTAATCTCTATGTAATTAACCGAATAGACGGGCTCTAGTCCCGGTTGTGATCTCCATGTAATCTCTATGTAATTAACCGAATAGACGGGCTCTATTCCCGGTTGTGATCTCCATGTAATCAATTAAAAATGATCGAATTCTCATAAAGATTTCTTTTATGAATTTTTTGATATGCTATATGTATTTTTTTGATTTATAATTAATTAACCATATATTTTGCAAGATTAATCATAATATAAACAAAAAAACAAGATGCCGCCACGTGGGAGAATCTCTAGTCCCGGGTTGTATTACCACCCGGGACTAGAGGTCCTCTGCCACACGCTCTGCCCTGCACCCGCGTGGAGCACTCTAGTCCCGGATCGTAAGCCACACGGGACTAGAGGGGGGGGGGGGGGCCTCTAGTCCCGCCCAGGGCGTCCCGGGTGCGAATCCGGTATGAGAGGGGCTTACGACCCGGGACTAAAGCTTCTGTTTCCACTAGTGTAGAAACACAGACGCTCACATACACGTGCACACACTCGCCCGTATGAACGCACGCACGCATGCACACCCTACCTTATGAGCACCTCCGAAATACTGAGCCGACGGGTCGAGTCTTGAGTTTGACGAAGTCACCATATGCGTCTGGCTTTCGACGGGAACGTCGCCTCACACTGAAGAATATTCCGACTAAAATGAGAAACACCAGTGTCAAAACTGAGATTTGAACTGTGCTGAGCTAGGGATACAACCACCCTACTAACCATCCTACAACTTCTCAAATAGTTATGCATTTCCGCCCGTGAGCGATAGCCCCCGGCATTTCCTTGCGCCGGAGTCCACATTTCAATTCACGTTCACCGCGATGGTGCTGCAACGAAAATTACCAATCCTGTAATTTCAGATCAAAATCACCGGACCTTATTTACAAGATTAATCTCCAACTTCCGAAGCACCTTTCTCTTTCTCGAGTCTTCGAGCACTTGCCCATCACCTACGCTCGCACTCTGTTCCGATGCACATGTACAATGGCAGGCTATAGCGGCGCAGTGCCAGCAGCGACGCGACAACGACGACTTTCTCCTTGGCGATCGATCGACGACAACAAGCTGCGTTCCCGCAACGCCCATGCCCTTACCCCAGCCGCCAGCCGTGCCCAATGTCCATGAACGATGCGCAAGGACTGCTCCCTGCAGGACGGCATGCATGGGCGGGCAGATTTCGTTTACTTTGTCGCCGCCAGCCCCGGCTTCTCCCTCGCTCCAATGGGCAGCCTAGGTGACAATTCACAACCTACGACGCTGTGTACGTATTTTTTTTTTGCCAAATCTGGCCCTTTTCGCGAACTAATAACGTATCTGGCCGCTCGCGGAAACTATTTGCAAATCTGGCCCCTGAGGTCGGCGCCAACGCAAATGGAGCCGAACTTGTGTAGTTCGGCGCCAACAAAATTTTCAATTCTGATGCCTGATGGGTTCGGCGCCATTGCCATTGGCGCCGACCTAACTCGGCTGAAATTTTTGCTGGCACCGAACTGCACAAGTTCGGCTCCATTTGCGTTGGCGCCGACCTCAGGGGCCAGTTTTGCAAATAGTTTTCGGGAGCGGCCAGATACGTTATTAGTTCGCGAAAAGGGCCAGATTTGGCAAAAATACGCTGTGTACAAGCTAGGCACTACATAGTTTCATTAAACTTTGAGAAGGAATGACACACACATTATGTAAGCTACGGTAGAGGGCCAAACACTTCGAAAACTGCTGCTCCAAAGGGTGCCCGAGTTTTAGGGAGCCTAACTTCGACAAAAAGAAGAAGAGCGGCTTTCACGTTTTGCCTTATAATTGTGCGTTCGTGATACATATTACCCCATGTTTTTTTTGTTCACACTGTAGATCGCGTTACACATGACGAGAAAACCAGTTTGTAGTTCACACTTAAGTGTGCACTCCCTAGCTTGATGTTTTAGTTTTTTTCCACATGCACATGCACACACATATATCTAGACATGTTTAAATGCATGTGTTCTTTCTTTTTAGCATGAATCTAGACATGTCTGTGTAACACCTAAAATATCATACATTGTGGAACGGAGGGAGTATCTCGGTTCGCATTTAGTTTACATCCTGACTTCGAAAATTTGTTTGGAATTGGTCAACATTCTAATTAGTCCCACCTCGGTAATTAAAAGGGGAGAGAGTCCACACAACACATGCATGCAACGGTGTGCTCCAGTAGACCGGGTGGTACGACTCCGACGAGCACATGCTGGACGTTATCTTCCACGATCGGATCAAGAGGTACGAGTGCCTCACCAACGACTCCTCCCTCGTGGCCACCGTCTCCGTCTCGTTCTACGTCAGCCTCGACGTGGCGCGGCACCTCTGGGGGCACAACGTCTCCTCGCGGGACGCGTTGGCGCTTGACATGGCGCTGTCAAGCGCGTCTGGTAACCGCCCGCCCCGAGTGGCGCGCCATGGGCGGCCGTGATCACTTCTTCGTCGCCGGCCGCACCACGTGGGACTTCCGGCGTCAAGGAGCCGGCGACACCGGGTGGGGAGCAACCTCCTCCACCTGCCGGCCGTCCAAAACATGGCGGCCCTCGTCCTAGAAGACAGCCCATGTCACCTGAACGACGCCGCCATCCCGTAGCCGACCTCCTTTCACCCGGACCGGGTGCGCGTTCTCAAACGCCAGTGGCTCTTCTCCTTCACCGGCGCGCCGCGCCCCCAAGACGCTAAGTCCATCGCATGCCAGTTCGTCAAGCAGTGTGCGGCGTCCGCCGCCTGCTCGCTGATGGAATGCAGGAAGGAGCCGAGCAACAAATGCGACTCCCCGGCAGGAGTCATGAAGCTCTTCCAGAGCTCGACGTTCTGCCTCCAGCCGCAGGGCGACACGTACGCGTGCAGGTTGATGTTCGACGCCGTGCTCGCAGGCTGCATCCCGGTCTTCTTCCACCACGGCACGGCTTTCGTGCAGTACACCTGGCACTTGCCCAAGAACCGCTCCGAGTACTCGGTGTACATCTCCGAGGAGGACGTCCGCGGTAACGTGAGCGTGGAGGAGAGGCTGCGGAGGATACGGCCGGACGCCGTCCAGAGGATGAGGGGCGCCGTCGTGGGCCTCATCCCGGTGTTGATCTACACCGACACGTCGTCCAAGCTTGAGTCCACGGGGAAGGACGCGTTCGACGTGGCAGTGGAGGCCGTTACCGGGAAGGTGACGAAGATCAGGAAATTCACCGTGGAGGGCCGCGTGGAGGATGAGAAGCTAGAAAAGTACAGTTGGAACTTGGAAGTATCCATTGTTGGGAGAAGGGCAGAAGGTTCAGGAGCCCCATGAATGGGATCAATTGTTTGCCTTCAAGTAGTTCGTAGTTGTTGGATTACGTGTTTCGCGCGCGCGTCGCCCATGACACGCCACATAATTTTAGTTCCAACTCATTTGTAACTAAGAGTTTACATACAAATTTAATGATTCGTGAGTTGCAAAATCCATATATAACGGGAAAAAACTTAGTTGAAACACCCACTTGCATGTGAAAATCTCAATTGCAATCTACGTACAACAGACTGATTGTTTAAATCGCGATGTAAATCTAATGGCTAGAGAGTTGCAACCCATGCATAACTAAATAAATCTCAATTGCAACTCACTTGCAACTAATAGATCACACGAATCGTGATGCCAATCTAATAACTAGGTAGGCGACTAAAATTTAGTTAATTCTCTGGGGGTATGTGAACTAGCAATTCTGATTTACCAGATGGTCGAGTCAACAGTCGAGCTGAGAGACGACTTGGACCGTCCCCTTTCCCCGTCTACAGTGAGGACAGGCGATTTGTGAAGCCCCCGCTCGAACCACCTCGCCGCCGTCGATCCGGCGGATTCCTCGCCCTCCGTCGGCCGCTCCGGCGGCGGGAGGACGGGGAATCCCCGGGTCAGGGTGTGTACATAGCGTAGGTTCCAGTAGGATGCTAGCCGGAGGCGCTGTGGAGGTGTCGGTGTCGCCGGAGTGGCTTTTGCAGGTGGTGGTTTCCTCCTTCGTTGATGGTGCTCGGTGGAGCTCCATCGCGGATCTGCAGCCATCTTCGTGCTCGCGGTTCCTCGGAGCTGTGGAGTGCGGCTTTCCCTCGGCGGAGTCCGTGAGGCAGCGGCTCCGGGTGTTTGAAGTTCTTGTAGGCGCTGGTGATGCTGAGCAAGATGACGGCGACGGCGGAGCGGGGTGGAGGTTCTCCGGAACCTAGGATCGTCGACTTCCCGTCCGCAGAGGGGCTCTCCTGGTCCAAGGCTTGTGCGGAGATGCAGCGGCGGCGCGCTGGCGGAGCGTCGCTGTTGGGGTTCAGATGGACCTGATTGTATTTTTACCTTTGTTCTGGACCTTTCTGTAAGAATCTTGCTCAATATCAACAGTTCTTTAGTTTGCAAAAAAAAAAAGATTTACCAGATGGTCATTTGCACATGGTATTATACATAATAACACAGGAAAAAAATCTCGGATCTCTCGAGTTAGCTAGTTTATAAGTGACACTAAATCCATACACGGAGTTTCTGTGTCGGATAGATTGGATATGATATTTGTTGAAAACATATGAATATCTAAATGGTGTACTAAAACAAATATGCCCACCATAGCAATTTATTAAATGTGTTTATGGACAACGAGTTGCACTGACCTCATGAAATTCCGCCTGGCACTTCGATCTCCAGCATGAGCACTAACAGTTGAGTGATGTTATCCTTGAATTGCTCCTCAGTGAGGTTCGTGAGTTAGAGATGGTTTATATTGTTGACGAAGTCAACGATCTTGTGGGTCGTGGCCTACACGTTCGGCGAAGGAGGACGATTGTCATTCATCATGTTGGCGAAGGAGGACGATTGCCATTCATCATTCGTGACTCCGGATCGCTATTGACGAACAACACTTGCGGCGAGAGGAGCTTTTAGTGCTCCCTTCACCCTCTTAGTCATGCTTGTGGAGGCTGAAGGAGCTATCAAGGGTGGTGACGAGGTAATAACCTTTTGCCACAATTTGAATTTTGTCGCAACCAAGCACAATATTTGCGGTTTTCCTAGTTCTCAATCGATTGAGAACTTTCTTAGCGCTCAATCGACTCTCCAATCGATCGCTGCTTTGTGATTCGTTTCTTTGTGGGTTTGTCTCGTTCACGGTCCGTTATGCATCGCTAGGGTGCTGGGCCTTTTTTTTCCTGGGATTTGGTGGTGGGATGGCATGGTGGTGTCGTTTTTTTTCATGCTGGTTTTTTTTGTATCGTGTTGGGCTTTTGTGTTCGCATGTGGTGATTTATTGGGTTGGTTTCGTGGGCCCAGAGTTGGTGCGCTCGTTGGGCTTTTTTGTTTTGTTTCGTTTTTTAGTCTAATAAATCTTTGTTCTTTTATTTCCTACTCAATCTAATTTTTGAAGGTAGATGCATTATACTCTTTGCAATTTTTTATCGGTTTTGCTAGTTCTCATGCGCATGAGAACTTTCTTAGAGCTCAATCGCATGCGCGACCGTCAGATTCCCTTTGTGCTTTGCGATTCGCGCGCGTCGTGGGTTGACCTTTTTTCGTGTTGTTGCTGGGTGGGCTGTTGCTTGCGGGGTGTGCTGTAGTTAAGCTGTTTTCGTTTGTTGGGCCAGCCGTTTGCTGGGTAGTTGTTGGGCCTGTTTTGAAATTTGTCCCAGAGTGTGCGGCCTGTTTTCGTTTATTGGGCCAGTCGTTTTGTTGGGTCTTTTCTTGTTTTTTTCGCGATGCGGCCCATTTTTTTGTCAGTTGCTTTTTTTGTGTGGGGTTATTTTTGTGTTTTTTAGACGCATAATCTTTTTTAATTCCGTGAAATAGCGTTGAGCTCACAAAGAGATTAACGCGTTTTTAGATTGTTTAACTGTGTGTTTTAGTCATTTGCCAATTTGGTAAGAATTTAATTCAGAAGAATTCTAATATCATTTTGTTTAATCCATTCTTGGCAATGTTTGAATTTTTTGGGAAAAAAGATGGACTTGATTTTTCTTGGTTCTTTAATACAATTTTTTGTAGCGTTTGATTTTTGGGGAAAAGATGGACTTGATTTCTAGGTAAGTTTAATACAATCTTTGTGTTATATCAAATCGACCGTTTTATTTTGAAGTTATATATCCAATGCATATATAAATTAGTTTTTTTAATTAGTTGCAACTGCACTCGCAATTGAGATTCTTCTCTCGCCAATAGATAGTTGCAACTGTTTTTGCAACTGAGATTCCTCCATCCTGATAGTCTGTTGCAACTGCACTTGCAACTGAGATCTCTCTAACCATTATAGGCAGTTGCAACTGTGATTGTAACTAGGATTTTTTAATATTTTTTTAGCGGCTGCAACTGCACTTGTAACTGATATTTTTTTATATTATTAATTTTAATTGTTATTTTTGTAAGTTTTAATTAATTTTTTTCTCAACTGAGTTTTTTGCAACTGCATGTATAAATTAGCTTTTGTGTTTTGAGCCAGTTGCAATTACACTCGCAACTGAGATTCTTCTCTCACCAATAGACAGTTGCAACTACACTCGCAACTGAGATTCGTCCACCCTGATAGCCAGTTGCAACAGCACTTGCAAATGAAATTAGCCAGTTGCAACTGCACTCGAAACTGAGTTTTTTATCTCACTGATACATAGGTGCAATTTCATTTTGCAACCGAGATTCGTCCACCCTGAATATCCAGTTACAACTGCTCTTGCAAGTGAGATTCCTCTACACTAATATTCAGTCGCAACTGCAATTGCAACTGAGATTCCTTCGCCCCTAATAAGGCATTTGCAAGTGCACTTGCAACCGGGATTTTATTTTTTATTATTAATTTTATTATTTATTTTGTAAGTTTTAATAATTATTTTTCAAGCGTGTTTGTAAATGCATGTATAAATTAGGTTTTTATTTTTTTGAGCCAGCTGTAACTCCACTCGCAACTGAGATTCTTCTCTCACCAATAGTTGCAACTGTACTTGCAACTGAGATTCCTCTAATCATTATAGCCAGTTGCAATTCCACTTGCAACTCGGATTTTTATTATTATTTAGCAGCTGCAACTGCACTTGCAACTGGGATTTATTTTATATATTTTTTATATTTAGTAGTTGTAACTGCACTTGCAACTGAGATTTTATTTTTTATATTTATTAATTTTTAGTTATTTATTTTTGTAAGTTATGATTTTTTTTTGTTTTGTTCTCAACTGATTTTTGTAGCTGCATGTATAAATTAGTTTTTTTGTATTTTTGAGCCAGTTGCAACTGCACTCGCAACTAAGATTTTCTATCTCACCGATACATAGGTGCAATTTCATTTTGCAACTGAGGTTCGTTCACCCAGAATAGCCAGTTGCAACTGCACTTGCAACTGAGATTTCTCTACATTGATAGTCAGTCGCAACTGTACTTGCGACTGAAATTCTTCTGACGATTATAGCCAGTTGCAACTGCACTTGCAACTAGGATTTTTTTATATTTAGGAGTTGCTACTGCACTTGTAACTGGGATTTTTTTAATTTTTTTATATTAACAGTTGCAACTGCACTCGAACTGAGATTTTATATTTTATATTTTACTAATTTTTGATTGTTTATTTTTGTAAGTTATAAATTTTTTTTTGTTTATGTTCTCAACTGTTTTTTGTAGCTGCATGTATAAATTTGGTTTTGCTAATTCTCAATCGAATGAGAATTAGCTTAACGCTCAAGCACCTTCCTAACCATTCACTCAAACATTGAGATTCGTACTATTTTCGTTTCGTCGTTGTATGCGGCTTTGTACGCACGCCCAGGTAAAGTAGCTAGCTATATGCGTCAGAGCCTTATAGGGAATCAATCGCAACGTATCGATGCCAGAGTTGGGCGCATGCACGTGGGGCCTTTTTCATTTGTTTTTCTACCTTGTCTACAGTTTTGGGCCCCATGCATTTGTGGATTTTTTTCTAGAGTTTTGTTTTTGTTTTTCGACCTTGTCTAGAGTTTTGGGTCTTTTTAATTCAGTTGTAAGGTTGCAACTGAGTTTTTTAGTTACAAGTGGGCTACTGAGTTTTTTTTTTATAATTGCAAGTCAGGTTGCAACTGAAGTTGTTTTAGTTGCAAGGGGTTTATAACTAAGTTTTTCCCAATTACAAGTTGGGTTGTAACTGACATTTTTTCAGTTACAAGTGGAGTCGCAACTGAGGTTGTTCCCCTTGCAATTCAGGTTGCAACTAAGATTTTCTAATTGCAAGCCGAGTGGTAACTGGTAGTTTTTCTAGTTTCTTTTTTAGGGGAAGCTAGTTTTCCCAGTTGCAAGTCAGGTTGCAACTGAGATTTTTTCCAGTTGCAAGTGGGTCGCAACTGAATTTTTTGCGGTTGCAAGTCGGGTTGTAATTGAGATTTTTGAGATTTTTCCAATTGCATGTGTGGTCACAATTGATTTTTCCCAGTTGCAGGTCGGGTTGCAACTGGCAATTTTTCTAGATGCAAGTGTGTACGCAACAGAGTTTTTTCTAGTTGCAAGTCGGGTTGCAATTGAGATTTTTTTTAGTTTTCGGCTGAGTTTTTCCCAGTTGCAAGTCCGGTTGCAACTGAGATTTTTGTAGTTGCAAGTGGGGTCGCAACTGAGTTTTTTCTAGTTGCAAGTCGGGTTGCAATTGAGATTTTTCGATTGCAACTGAGTTTTTCCTAGTAAATAGGTTTGCAAGTCAGAATTAACCCCAAGTTGGTTTGCGGTGCTTTTCGGATGACACCTTTGATATGGGGTCAGGGCGTTTCCTCATGACCTTGGTACTGGGCTAGGTTTTTTTTTCTGATACACACATAGGGAAGAAGAGCTTCAAGTACCACTAGCTCGTGGTTGTGCCACGCTTCCGAGAGGTGACGAGGCCCGAGGACGCTTGTTGATGAAGGCTTGACATAGTCGGGGACTCGAAAACTGGCGACATGTAGTAAAGATGTAGAAGCTGGCTAATTAGTGTTGTTGAGGACTCCCGTCGAGTGCGAGGTGAATCACCGAGGCTTATCGAACTCCGTACAAGACTTGTCAAGGGATGGTGATGCTTCACGATGGTCATCGATACTTGTCAAGAGTTGAAAATCCTTGTCAAGGGCCGGAAATACTTATCTAGGTCGCCGATGCTTGTCGTGGGCCGGGACGTCTGGCGAGGGTCTGAGCGGCCCCGATGCGGTCCCAAATGGCGAGGCGAGAGGTGGTTTTCGGCTCGAGTATCAACTTATTTGGACCAATTGGACGACCTCTCGACGAGAGAACATAGATAGGGTCAACAAGGCAACTCATGCATGGCTGCTCCGTGTAGCATGCAACAACACTACTTTTTAATGAATCGGTCCACTGTCAAAGATGGAGACACTGATGAGAGGATAGTAGTTAATCGCGTGTATCTCAGCCCGTAGATTTTCTATAGAATTTTCTTCCGATTAACAAGCGTTCTCCAATGTTTATGCAAGGAAAAAAAAAGAAATGAGCAAACCATTAAAAAAACACATCAAACCGGAAAGAAGGCAATGGGCTGAGCTTAGATGGGCCAGCCCAGCTCCTTCTATCGTCAAGCACTCAAACAACCACATTTCTGTCAATCATCGATCGCTGCTGGTAGACCGTACAGCTCCATACGTCAGCCGATTGAGAATTAACATAATTCTCAATCGACTGAGCACTAACGATTTTCGGGCCTATTGCCACAACTACTTCTATCGCGAAACCAACCTATCAGCACGGTTTATTTTCGTGGCCATATCCTTTTGGAAAATGCTTACGATCAGCCGACCGATCGCTCGCTTCTGATCAGTCGCCTCGATCTCTAGCGCGCGTACCTATTGGTGGGCCGAACCGGACTGTTGGGCCAACGCTAGTGTGTTTCCTTTGCCAGGTCGTTGCGTGCTCTAGCATGTGTGTATGATGCAACTTTTTCTTTTTAAACTAGGCTCCATGCAATGTTAGACAACACATGAGAGGTGAGCACTAATACATCACAAAACGCAATTTTTTCAAGTAGTTTAATATTTTGGAGAGATGTACCGATAGTCGATAGCCGCCGGCGGCGAATCGCCTTGACCAGGCCTAGAGGCGGATCACCGCCACGCGCTGCCCTCGCCCGGTGCCCTTGTTCTCTCCCATCATGTCCCATAGATGCCTCCATCTCAAACTCGAAAATAGCCATTACCATGGAAACTTCATGCCTTCTATTGTCCCAACTCCGAAAAGATGTTGAACTATTCGGAATGGGACCGGGGTTGCTCGATCTTGCGTCTACACGGGGCTCTGCCTAGCCAGATTCACGGTCGTTGATGTCAAATCGGAAAAGCAAGTCTGCCATTGAAGTTATTCAGCCAAGTTTTTGGGTGATTTTTTCGGTGTTGCGTACGTTCAATAATTTTGTGCCAAACGTATGTGAGGTTTGTAACGAAAGCACATACCAGATGTTCAAACGTTTATCTGGGCATTTGCCACACGTTTGTGCTTCCCCCATACTTTCAGTGTTGCATAAGTTTTTTCAAAATGTAACAAATGTGTATGAGTTTTGTTGGGAAAGCAGACACAAGATGTTGCAATGTTTATCTGGGCGTTTGCCACAAGTTTTGTTTCCCCATATTTTTGGTGTTGCATAAGTTATTTCAAAATGTAACAAACTCGTATTATATTTGTTGGGAAAGCTAACAAAAAATATTGGAAGTTTTGTTTGCTACAAGTTGTATATTTCTCGGATTTTTCGATGATGTTTATGTCATTTTGTAAAATGTTGCAAACACATGTTTGTTTTGTTGTAATACTTGCTGACTTTTGTTGAAATAGCTAGTGATTTTTGCTACAGTTCAATCTTCAGCCCAACAAAATGTTGCTAACCACTTTTCCTTTGTTACAAACACAAGTTTTTTTTGTTATAGTTTGTGATTTTTGTTGCAAAACAACCTTACAAAAGAAAAGTTTAACCACTTATTTTTGTAACATTACTTTTTTTTAAATGTTTGCGATTTTGGTGTAGTAGTAGTAATTTTCTGTATGCGAGGGTGACGAGTTTTGTTGCAATACACTGGGTCGTGGGGTAAATCACCAGAATGGTATATGTGTTGTGTTGTGGGTTGATTTACCAAAAAAACGAGGGGTTTCACGGTAAATTTGCGCAACAGATGATTCTGGACGTCGGATTTTGATCCAATGCCTCTAGAGGCGACCAATTTTATGCTCACTGTCAGCCAACGACTAGCGTTGGCCATGAAAATGTTTTGACGATCTGTTGCAACAGTATATATTTTTTATACATGGATGGGTTGAAGGATTTTTTTACAATATTCGGGATTTTTCTCTGCAAATTCAATTTTATTTGTTGCATTTGCTGATTCAGAATTTAATTTTTATTGACTTGGTCCATGAGACTTCGTGTGTTATACGCGGCAGCATTTTTCCCGGTGTACTAAAAATGCTCGTGTTTATAGAGATGCTAGCACATCGGTAGAGCAGCACATGGGTGGGCTCCACATACACTGACTAAACAATAACGCGAAGCCTCCACCCGCGATTCAGCAGGGACAACACCCTCTGACCACCTAAGGCAGCGCAAGGATGCACACATTTTTGAGCGTACGATGGTGATCGAACGACCCTAGTATCGACCGATCCTACCGCAAGGATCATCCGACATACACGTAGCACCCGCCTATCCTTTTGCAACAAGGAAATTTGTATTGTTACGCAGAATTTTGTTGCAATATCTCGGATTTCTTGTAGTGTGATCTAAAATACTCGACGTTGGTCAAAGTCATGCTTCACTTCTTGGTCCAAATACTAGTCTCCCTGAACTCGTCTTGGAGTACTAACACTCTCCCCTTCATTTCATTTAAGTGAGAGTGAGTACATGCATGTGACGCTATTTGCGGCCTACGGGTTCTTGACAAATGACCAAAACTATCCTTATTTTGATAGGCGGGAGGGGTAGTGGATAATCTTTGGTCCATAGGTTCGTGATAGACTAAAAATAGGTGTGGTGTATAGTCTACGGTGATACATATCCTTCACTGCAGTGGACTTCCTTGTATGTCTCAGTGCGGAGATTTCGCCATGTGTTACGTGTCCTGATCTATCACAGTCGTCAAGTGGATTGGAGATTCGTGCTAGCTGCACTTTAAAAAACAACATATACATTTACCCATTTCGCGTCTATTTAGGCAACGAAGGTGTGCTTGTACATCTTATCCCCACGATTCTCCTGAATCCTCTCCGCTCTCCTTATTCTCTCTCCCAGCAAGGAAGCGGGCAGCGTGCTGGTGAGGTGGTGAGGTCACCGTAGTGGACTTGGATGTGGTGCTCGTCCCGGCAAGTTTCTACGTGTGCTCGTAGGCTAGCTCCTCTTTCTTCCCCTCCCAGATCCGGCCATGAGGAGTCTACCCCTCCCTTCATCTGAAGTTCGTGATGTGTCGCAAGTATAAATGGAAATATCTTATGCATTCAAAGTTCATGGGTCTAAGATGTACGGATAGGTTTTACTTTGTTGGATTTATTTGATTTTCCAATGATTTTCGGTCCACCACATGATGCTCCAATCTTCTTCTTCTTCTTCTTCTTCTTCTTCTTCTTCTTCTTCTTCTTCTTCGCTGATTGAACTTGAAAATCAGTCAACTGATTTTTGTAGCTGCAGGTATAAATTAGCTTTTTTGTATTTTTGAGTCAGTTGCAACTGCACTCGCAACTAAGATTTTCTATCTCACCGATACATAGGTGCAATTTCATTTTGCAACCGAGGTTCGTTCACCCAGAATAGCCAGTTGCAACTGCACTTGTAACTGAGATTTCTCTACATTGATAGTCAGTCGCAACTGTACTTGCAACTGAGATTCCTCTGACCATTATAGCCAGTTGCAACTGCACTTGCAACTAGGATTTTTTTTAATATTTAGGAGTTGCTACTGCACTTGCAACTGAGATTTTTTTAATTTTTTTATATTAACAGTTGCAACTGCACTTGAACTGAGATTTTATTTTTTATATTTTACTAATTTTCGATTGTTTATTTTTGTAAGTTATAAATATATTTTTTGTTTTTGTTCTCAACTGTTTTTTGTAGCTGCATGTATAAATTTGGTTTTGCTAATTCTCAATCGAATGAGAATTAGCTTAGCGCTCAAGCACCTTCCTAACCATTCACTCAAACATTGAGATTCGTACTATTTTCGTTTCGTCGTTGTATGCGGCTTTGTACGCACGCCCAGGTAAAGTAGCTAGCTATATGCGTCAGAGCCTTATAGGGAATCAATCGCAACGTATCGATGCCAGAGTTGGGCGCATGCACGTGGGGCCTTTTTCATTTGTTTTTCTACCTTGTCTACAGTTTTGGGCCCCATGCATTTGTGGATTTTTTCTAGAGTTTTGTTTTTGTTTTTCGACCTTGTCTAGAGTTTTGGGTCGCAACTGAGTCTTTTTAAATCAGTTGTAAGGTTGCAACTGAGTTTTTTAGTTACAAGTGGGCTACTGAGTTTTTTTTTATAATTGCAAGTCAGGTTGCAACTGAAGTTGTTTTAGTTGCAAGGGGTTTATAACTAAGTTTTTCCCAATTACAAGTTGGGTTGTAACTGACATTTTTTCAGTTACAAGTGGAGTCGCAACTGAGGTTATTCCCCTTGCAATTCAGGTTGCAACTAAGATTTTCTCAGTTGCAAGTGGGTTGCAACAGACAATTTTTCTAATTGCAAGCCGAGTGGCAACTGGTAGTTTTTCTAGTTTCCTTTTTAGGGGAAGCTAGTTTTTCTAGTTGCAAGTCAGGTTGCAACTGAGATTTTTTCCAGTTGCAAGTGGGTCGCAACTGAATTTTTTGCGGTTGCAAGTCGGGTTGTAATTGAGATTTTTGAGATTTTTCCAGTTGCATGTGTGGTCACAATTGATTTTTCCCAGTTGCAGGTCGGGTTGCAACTGGGATTTTTCTAGATGCAAGTGTGTATGCAACAGAGTTTTTTCTAGTTGCAAGTCGGGTTGCAATTGAGATTTTTTTTTAGTTTTCGGCTGAGTTTATCCCAGTTGCAAGTCCGGTTGCAGCTGAGATTTTTGTAGTTGCAAGTGGGGTCGCAACTGAGTTTTTTCTAGTTGCAAGTCGGGTTGCAATTGAGATTTTTCGATTGCAACTGAGTTTTTCCTAGTAAATAGGGTTGCAAGTCAGAATTAACCCCAAGTTGGTTTGCGGTGCTTTTCGGATGACACCTTTGATATGGGGTCAGGGCGTTTCCTCATGACCTTGGTACTGGTCTAGGTTTTTTTTCTGATACACACATAGGGAAGAAGAGCTTCAAGTACCACTAGCTCGTGGTTGTGCCACGCTTCCGAGAGGTGACGAGGCCCGAGGACGCTTGTTGATGAAGGCTTGACATAGTCGGGGACTCAAAAACTGGCGACATGTAGTAAAGATGTAGAAGCTGGCTAATTAGTGTTGTTGAGGACTCCCGTCGAGTGCGAGGTGAATCACCGAGGCTTATCGAACTCCGTACAAGACTTGTCAAGGGATGGTGATGCTTCACGAGGGTCATCGATACTTGTCAAGAGTTGAAAATCCTTGTCAAGGGCCGGAAATACTTATCTAGGTCGCCGATGCT
This sequence comes from Poa pratensis, assembly GCA_947311845.1. Classification (NCBI taxonomy): domain Eukaryota; kingdom Viridiplantae; phylum Streptophyta; class Magnoliopsida; order Poales; family Poaceae; genus Poa; species Poa pratensis. The sequence goes on along the minus strand of CAMZMU010000060.1, from coordinate 3,627,191 downwards.
TGTCGTGGGTCGGGACGTCTGGCGAGGGTCTGAGCGGCCCCGATGCGGTCCCAAATGGCGAGGCGAGAGGTGGTTTTCGGCTCGAGTATCAACTTATTTGGACCAATTGGACGACCTCTCGACGAGAGAACATAGATAGGGTCAACAAGGCAACTCATGCATGGCTGCTCCGTGTAGCATGCAACAACACTACTTTTTAATGAATCGGTCCACTGTCAAAGATGGAGACACTGATGAGAGGATAGTAGTTAATCGCGTGTTTCTCAGCCCGTAGATTTTCTATAGAATTTTCTTCCGATTAACAAGCGTTCTCCTATGTTTGTGCAAGCAAAAAAAAAAGAAATGAGCAAACCATTAAAAAAAACACATCAAACCGGAAAGAAGGCAATGGGCCGAGCTTAGATGGGCCAGCCCAGCTCCTTCTATCGTCAAGCACTCAAACAACCACATTTCTGTCAATCATCGATCGCTGCTGGTAGACCGTACAGCTCCATATGTCAGCCGATTGAGAATTAACATAATTCTCAATTGACTGAGCACTAACGATTTTTGGGCCTATTGCCACAACTACTTCTATCGCGAAACCAACCTATCAGCACGGTTTATATTCGTGGCCATATCCTTTTGGAAAATGCTTACGATCAGCCGACCGATCGCTCGCTTCTGATCGGTCGCCTCGATCGCTAGCGCGCGTACCTGTTGGTGGGCCGAACCGGACTGTTGGGCCAACGCTAGTGTGTTTCCTTTGCCAGGTCGTTGCGTGCTCTAGCACGTGTGTATGATGCAACTTTTTCTTTTTAAACTAGGCTCCATGCAATGTTAGACAACACATGAGAGGTGAGCACTAATACATCACAAAACGCAATTTTTTCAAGTAGTTTAATATTTTGGAGAGATGTACCGATAGTCGATGGCCGCCGGCGGCGAATCGCCTTGACTAGGCCTAGAGGCGGATCACCGCCACGCGCTGCCCTCGTCCGGTGCCCTTGTTCTCTCCCATCATGTCCCATAGATGCCTCCATCTCAAACTCGAAAATAGCCATTACCATGGAAACTTCATGCCTTCTATTGTCCCAACTCCGAAAAGATGTTGAACTATTCGGAATGGGACCGGGGTTGCTCGATCTTGCGTCTACACGGGGCTCTGCCTAGGCAGATTCACGGTCGTTGATGTCAAATCGGAAAAGCAAGTCTGCCATTGAAGTTATTCAGCCAAGTTTTTGGGTGATTTTTTCGGTGTTGCGTACGTTCAATAATTTTGTGTCAAACGTATGTGAGGTTTGTAACGAAAGCACATACCAGATGTTCCAACGTTTATCTGGGCATTTGCCACACGTTTGTGCTTCCCCCATACTTTCAGTGTTGCATAAGTTTTTCAAAATGTAACAAATGTGTATGAGTTTTGTTGGGAAAGCAGACACAAGATGTTGCAATGTTTATCTGGGCGTTTGCCACAAGTTTTGTTTCCCCATATTTTTGGTGTTGCATAAGTTATTTCAAAATGTAACAAACTCGTATTATATTTGTTGGGAAAGCTACCAAAAAATATTGGAAGTTTTGTTTGCTACAAGTTGTATATTTCTCGGATTTTTCGATGATGTTTATGTCATTTTGTAAAATGTTGCAAACACATGTTTGTTTTGTTGTAATACTTGCTGACTTTTGTTGAAATAGCTAGTGATTTTTGCTACAGTTCAATCTTCAGCCCAACAAAATGTTGCTAACCACTTTTCCTTTGTTACAAACACAAGTTTTTTTTGTTATAGTTTGTGATTTTTGTTGCAAAACAACCTTACCAAAAGAAAAGTTTAACCACTTATTTTTGTAACATTACTTTTTTTTATAAATGTTTGCGATTTTGTTGTAGTAGTAATTTTCTGTATGCGAGGGTGACGAGTTTTGTTGCAATACACTGTGTCGTGGGGTAAATCACCAGAATGGTATATGTGTTGTGTTGTGGGTTGATTTACCAAAAAAACGAGGGGTTTCACGGTAAATTTGCGCAACAGATGATTCTGGACGTCGGATTTTGATCCAATGCCTCTAGAGGCGACCAATTTTATGCTCACTGTCAGCCAACGACTAGCGTTGGCCATGAAAATGTTCTGACGATCTGTTGCAATAGTATATATTTTTTATACATGGATGGGTTGAAGGATTTTTTTACAATATTCGGGATTTTTCTGTGCAAATTCAATTTTATTTGTTGCATTTGCTGATTCAGAATTTAATTTTTATTGACTCGGTCCATGAGACTTCGTGTGTTATACGCGGCAGCATTTTTCCCGGTGTACTAAAAATGCTCGTGTTTATAGAGATGCTAGCACATCGGTAGAGCAGCACATGGGTGGGCTCCACACACACTGACTAAACAATAACGCGAAGCCTCCACCCGCGATTCAGCAGGGACAACACCCTCTGACCACCTAAGGCAGCGCAAGGATGCACACATTTTGAGCGTACGATGGTGATCGAACGACCCTAGTATCGACCGATCCTACCGCAAGGATCATCCGACAGACACGTAGCACCCGCCTATCCTTTTGCAACAAGGAAATTTGTATTGTTACGCAGAATTTTGTTGCAATATCTCGGATTTCTTGTAGTGTGATCTAAAATACTCGACGTTGGTCAAAGTCATGCTTCACTTCTTGGTCCAAATACTAGTCTCCGTGAACTCGTCTTGGAGTACTAACACTCTCCCCTTCATTTCATTTAAGTGAGAGTGAGTACATGCATGTGACGCTATTTGCGGCCTACGGGTTCTTGACAAATGACCAAAACTATCCTTATTTTGATAGGCGGGAGGGGTAGTGGATAATCTTTGGTCCATAGGTTCGTGATAGACTAAAAATAGGTGTGGTGTATAGTCTACGGTGATACATATCCTTCACTGTAGTGGACTTCCTTGTATGTCTCAGTGCGGAGATTTCGCCATGTGTTACGTGTCCTGATCTATCACAGTCGTCAAGTGGATTGGAGATTCGTGCTAGCTGCACTTTAAAAAACAACCTATACATTTACCCATTTCGCGTCTATTTAGGCAACGAAGGTGTGCTTGTACATCTTATCCCCACGATTCTCCCGAATCCTCTCCGCTCTCCTTATTCTCTCTCCCAGCAAGGAAGCGGGCAGCGTGCTGGTGAGGTGGTGAGGTCACCGTAGTGGACTTGGATGTGGTGCTCGTCCCGGCAAGTTTCTATGTGTGCTCGTAGGCTAGCTCCTCTTTCTTCCCCTCCCAGATCCGGCCATGAGGAGTCTACCCCTCCCTTCATCTGAAGTTCGTGATGTGTCGCAAGTATAAATGGAAATATCTTATGCATTCAAAGTTCATGGGTCTAAGATGTACGGATAGGTTTTACTTTGTTGGATTTATTCGATTTTCCAATGATTTTCGGTCCACCACATGATGCTCCAATCTTCTTCTTCTTCTTCTTCTTCTTCTTCTTCTTCTTCTTCTTCTTCTTCGCTGATTGAACTTGAAAATAAGCCGGATGCTTCTGGCAATATATTAAACTGACATCACATATCTTGATGTAAAAGTGGACACACAAGATAAGCCCGGGTCCCGTACGGGCTGTTTTGTTCATGTCTTGAGTTTTCTCTTTTGTCTTCCTTTTTCATTGACTTGTTGATCATGACTAGTCGTTTGAACTAGTTTTGACTTTGTCAATCTTGCCACTGCCACAAATCCTAGTATAAATATTTATTCTCACAACAAATGATCAACGGAGAAGGTATTTATTAAGAATATAATATAAAAATATTAGCATTTATTGGGCCGAGATTTTCGGAATAAATACAGGAGATATTTGTGGCACAATCTAGGAAAGAGATTATCTTCATTCGGTGCTTTCTTTTCTGAGAGATGTGCGTGGAGCGAGAGAGCGCGCAGGGGTGATTAACCAGAGGAATAAATTATACAATAACCAACGGTGTAGATGGACAATGGTCGCCAATGCTACCTAGGGCTAGGGCCCAGGGATTATACTATTGCAAACTAATAACACGACGTTCCTGATCAACCGAGGAATCGGATACCACAGTATTATATTTCTGCAGCGTTGCTTCTTTTTAGTGCAAAGTCTGCGTGTTTAGTGGTTCAAGATGTGCATCGCTTGAGTGAGCTTCGCTAGGCGTACTGCCGAATCGCCGATGAAGTCTACCACCACTTTCGCAATCGAGATCCAGCAAGACCCCGTGAACGCCGCAGACAAGGCTGGCGGCGGCGTGCCCCGGCCGTCTCTGGTATGCCATCTCGTCGTTCTCACCGCCACCTTCTGCGCGTTGGTATTCTACGCGCACTACGCCATACAAGGTACCGTGGCATCCGTCATCGTATCATCTCTTCCCTTGCTATCCACCATCACCGTCGACCAAAACTCCGGACCGGCTGAGCAGCTGGTGGTGGTGAATGAGGAGCATGCACCGCTCACTTCTCAGGCGACGGTGCTCGACACCAACCGGGCGCCGTCCGACCGTTGCGACGGCCGGTACATCAACATGTACGACATGCCGGCGCGCTTCAACGACGACCTTGTCCGCGACTGCAGCAATCTCCATCCGTGGTTGGACATGTGCCCGTACATGGCCAAAGACGGCATGGGAATGCCGCTGGGCGCCGAGGGGGGCGTCTTCCCCGGCCACGGCTGGTACTCCACCGACCAGTTCATGCTCGACATCATCTTCCACAGCCGGATGAAGCGCTACGAGTGCCTGACCAACGACTCCTCCCTCGCCGCAGCCGTGTTTGTCCCGTTCTACGCCGGCCTTGAATCCGGAAGGTACCTCTATAACCACAGCACCTCCGTGCGAGACGCGCTCCAGCTGGACGCCATCGATTGGCTGGTGCGCCGCCCAGAGTGGGGCGCCATGGGAGGCCGCGACCACTTTTTAGTGGCTGGCCGGACCACGTGGGACTTCCGGCGGAAGGCCGACGTCGACGAACTTTGGGGAACCAAGCTGCTCAGGTACCCGGCCGTCCAGAACATGACGGTCTTACTCCTGGAGACGTCACCGTGGGACCGGACCAACTTGGCGATACCATACCCGACGTACTTCCACCCGGAGACCGCCGACGACGTGCTAGCCTGGCAGGAGAAGGTGCGGAAGGCGGAGCGGAGGTGGCTCTTCTCCTTCGCCGGCGCCCCGCGACCCGGCAGCAACAAAACCGTCCGCGGCGAGATCATCCGACAGTGCCGCGCGTCGAGCCACTGCAACCTCTTCCACTGCGGTGGCGGCGTCGGGGGCGGCTCGGCCGATTGCACCTTGCCGGCCGGCGTCATGCGCGTCTTTGAGAGCTCGCAATTCTGCCTCCAGCCACGCGGGGACACGGCGACCCGGCGGTCGACGTTCGACGCCATCGTTGCCGGCTGCATCCCGGTCTTCTTCCACCCCGGCTCGGCGTACACCCAGTACACGCTGCACTTCCCTAGAGACCACGGGAGGTACTCCGTGCTGATCCGCATGCCGGCTTGACCGCGGGGAACGTGAGCATTGAGGAGACGCTGAGGAATATCCCGCCGGAGGAGGTGCAGAGGATGCGGGAGGAGGTCATCGGAATTATCCCAAGGGTGGTGTACGCGGACCCCAGGTCGCGGCGGGCGGGCTTCAGGGATGCGTTCGACGTCGCAGTGGAGGCCGTCATTGATCGGGTGGCGAAGCGGCGGCGGGGAGAGGCCGACGGCCGGGAGGGCTGACACCCTGGTGACGCCGTGCCACGATTTGCACGCTGTTGGACTGGGCTGAATCAAGCCAAACAATCGCAGAATGTAGTACGTGTCAGTGGAGCCACGTCTCTGGTCTAGTGGCATGAATTCCGGATCGGGTCGCTACTGGTTTGCACATCGACCCTGTAATCAGATACGCTTTGTCGCGCATAAGACAAACGATGTGTGTACAGATTTGTATCGTGGTGTACCCTGTGAAAGATGCATGTACTGTGGGATCCTCTGAAAGGAAGAGAGATGTATTGTGGGATGAAGCATCAACTACATTTAATATCATTAGAATCATGGTAACATGTTATATGGATTTGACAGAATAAATGTCTATACTTTTTCAGATATACTTGGTCACACTATTAAACATTTGACATTAAAAAAACCCAGAACGCGACGTAAATACAAACAGAGAGATGTCAATTGAGTTATTGAGTCCCAATTCTTTCAAAATGCACATAGTCATCCCAAATCTTTTTAATTTGTTCATCAGAGGTCCTAATTTAATCTGACCAGCTGACCTGACAACGTGGCATTTGACCCACTGCCACGTCGGCAGGACGCCCAGGAATAATCGTCATGTGTTAAAACATTACATGACTTGAAAAGCGTGATAAAAAGCCAGATTCAACAGAAGAACATGAAAATCTTTGGGAGGCAGGCAACCCTGCACTGTTGCCACGCGGCATGTCCTGTGGCTCCCCGCATGCATATGAAGGACGCCGTCATGTTGGTACAACATGGATATCCGGACTACGGTATATGACTTCATTGTCAAAAATATTAGGCTTGTTGTTTATAGATCTAGGGGCAACTTCAAAAAAGATTTGCCTCCCGTAGAGTGAAAGAAGAGAAGGCTTATCTGAACCTTGACTCTTGGGTACAGTTCATGATTCCTCGAGTAACTTGTACATAGGGTGGTACTTCCCTCCGTTCAAATGTGGATTTATTTATACTTGTAACATGTCTAGATACATTCACATGTGTAGGTAAATAGACGTCATTTAATTTGGAACGGAGGGAGTATAACACTATGATGTTTTAGCGCGATACATCGTGCTATTTCGTGAATAGCTTCATAGTCAGGAAAAGGTGCAAAATATAGCGTGCACTCTCTCTCGATATGATATGGCGTGAAATAACGCGCTATTTTTCCATGATATAAACCTCTACACGGAGTAGAGATTTCTTACTCGGGTTCCAGACTTCGAGTGCTCACTCTATTACTCTCTCCATTTCTGTTTATAAGCCTAGAGTTTTCTCTGAAAAGTTAAACTTACTACCTTCGACCAAGATTTTAGAAAAACTATCAATATTTTAAATACTAGGAAAATTAAATTTAATAATATACTGCATAATGAATCTAAAGATACTGATTTGATATTGTAAATGCTAATAATATTTCATAAAATCTTGGTCAAAGATAGTAAAGTTTGACTTTTCAGAAAAAACTATAGGCCTTACAAACGGTAACGGAGGGAGTATTATTTTTTTTAGAAAACTCACATTAATAATTTTCAAAAATATGTGTAAAAAACATGCATGTTGTCAATGATGTATCCCACAAACATGCACAATCTCGATTTGACATCCTTATATTCTGAGTTATAGAAAAGTGACAAATGTGTGCATCTGAATGTACCGACTTTTAAATCTCTAAAATATAGTATAAAATTTTATCATTTTGTGTAGTTTAGAATATAAATTATTTCAAATTGGAATTTTTCTTGTTTGTGCACCACATATTTCATAACATGCAGATATTTTTAGATATTTTAAACCACGCAAAACATTATTGAATTTTTAAAATGGAGAGAGCATTGGAACCCGAGAGGTAGAAATCTCTACTCCTTGTAAAGAGGTTTATACATATGGAGACAAAATGACTTTCCGCTTTACAAGAGCAAAAAAAATTGTTTGCAGTTTTTTTGTGCGAAAAGACCTTGCCATTAAAAGAAACACCGAACATTACAAAACATTTCAACAAAATCAAAAATTACAACGAGATCCATGAGATGCCCTTCGTCTTCAACCTACAGACCGTGTCGACGGCGCGCCGCTGCTGCCGCTCCTACTAGAACCGGCCTGACGTTGTTGGATGCGGACGGAAAGTTGCCGAACGGATCAAGAAGACCACATCCGTCCTGGAACCGAAGAAGAAGGATGAACCGTCCTGGAACCGAAGAAGAAGGATGAACCGCAGATTAAGCTCCATGACGATACGGAGACCGCCACCGCCAGAAAAAATCTTAGAAAACAACACCACTATCACGAGCTTCTTGACGTCATTGCCGAGATGGGGTTGAAACCGAGGAGACATAGTAAAAAGCGCCACCGCCACCAACAGAGCGTCGCCCACCAAACCTGGACACTAAAATCAGAAAAACGGCGGAGCCCTCCCTCCGACGAGAGCCGAGAGCCACCGCACCTCCATGGCTCGACGCTAATAGAGGCGGGGCAGACCGGCAGCGACGCCGACGGGAGACGGGAAACCCTAACCGCATCTCCTAAAATGGATTTTTTAGGGTATCCTAAAAATGGACATATCGTTTATCTCAGCATCAATTTCACCACAAACCCATCACGAGTTCGCAACACTACAACTCTACAAGGTGCACACAAAGTAAAATGTTCTGTTCGTTTACCGCGAGTCCGCGACCAATCTACCTCCACTCCAACTCATCCAAAAGGAACAGAAATTGTCGGACCCGCTCCCGCGAAAGAAATTAGAATCCCTTCAGCCCACCCACGTGAATGCGGTGGCTCATTTTACCGTACGGACTTACCGTTTCCCTAGAAGCCCAAGCCCACGAAGCACAAAGAAGTTTCGAGAACACCTTTCCTGTTCTTCTCTGTGGAAAATGAAGCGGACGGCGGCGATGGTGGCGGAGAACGTGCTCCACGGCGATGCGGTCGCCAACTATAACTTTGCTAGCGACGGCGACCTCCAGGCATTCATTCACCGGGCGGTACGTATCTAAGGTTGTTCCTTTGATTTGGCGAGGAGTTTAATTTGGGGGTTCTTGGTACAGATTTGGCGATAAAGCTTGGTTCTTGCAGGAGCTAGAGGTGGCGGTTGGCGGAGGCGCCCAGGAAGCGGTGGAGCATGAGCTCGAGTGTCTGTTAAACAAGGCGGCGTTCCCGGAGGTGGAGACCATGGAGCCGCAGCAGGCGGTGATGGGGCCTCGGACGAAGGTGGCTGAACAGCGGCAGCGGCGGTGCCAGGCCCAGCACTGCGGGGCGACGAAGACGCGGCAGTGGCACCATGAACCAGAGGGCCGTGGCACTCTCTGTAACGCGTGCGGCGTGTGGTACAGGATCGGCTGGCTGCTGCCGGAGTACTGGCCGCTCAACAGCCCACCTTCTCCCCGGAAGTGCACTCCAACACACACCTCCCCGTCGTGGAGATGCGCCTCTGCCCGGGTTCATCATCCACAGATGTGAATGCCGTGGGTCCTTTTACCTTGCTGACTTGCCAATTCAGAAGAGAAGTTCTCAAGAAACAAACAAGTCGCATTCACCCAGACCCGGACGGTAGGGGTTCTTGGTACGGAAGAGGGGGCAAAGTTTGGTTCTTGCAGGGGCTGGAGGCGGCGGCTGAGGGAGGCGGTGAGGGGACGGCGGCGGAGGATCTCGATTGGCTCTCGAACAAGGACGCGGTGGAGTCGATAGAGCGGGGAAGCCGCTCATGGTGGCAGGGGCGGAGCCAGGCCCCAGGCCACCCTGGCCATGGCCCTGGGCGTGATGCCTAATTCTTTTTTTAGCACTGTTCATACTGTAGCAATTTATCACTGTTTGGCACTGTTTTGACAGGCTTTGCCCGGGGCGTGGCTCGATCCTGGCTCCGCCACTGCATGGTGAGGCCTCGGACCATGCCGGTGTGCCGGCGGTGACAGGCACTAGCGTCGAGCCCCTCAACGACTGAGTCTGCGGCGGCGGGGGAGTACAAGTGGCTGTCGAGAAAGGACACGTTTCCGGCGATGGAGCCAGAGACTCGAAGCGGGGCACACACATCGAGCCTCTCAACGACGACTAGACTAGGGCAGCGACGGTGCCGGCACTGTGAGACAACGGAGACGCCCCAATGGCGTGAGGGACCAGAGGGCCACGACACGATGTGCAACGTGTGTGGCGTGGCGTACAGGAAGGGCTGCATTGTGCCACACTACCGGCCGCTGGGATTTGGTTAACCATTTATTTTATGGATTCGAACCTATTTAACCATTTTTGTAAAAAATTAAATAGGTTAACCATATGGTTGATAGGGTTAGAAAGGGTTAACCCTTGGTTATCTAGGGTCGAACCATTTTTTACAGCCAAAGTGTGGACTGTGAACCACAACAGGGTGACCATGCCAATCAATCAGCCACAAGTGCGAGAAAATGCAGCTCCGACTCTAAGGCTGAGCCGAGCTATAAATGGCAAATATGTAAGGTTGTACCACCGGGATCATCGAACGGACCACCCATCGCAATGGAGACAATCACGCGGACACGCTGGAGAGCCGAAGAATGTAGCCCTCTCGATACCCTGTCATCGCTCGACTCCATCATCATCACCACAAATGCCTTCCAATTGTACCTTCGGTCGAAGCACAGATCCAAAACCAACACCCCTAGGGCCTAGGGGTTTAATAACCCACCATCGATCACTATCCACGAACTTGTCTCCTGAGAGAAGGAACAAGAAAATCACCTTGCCAATGCCCTTTAAGGATGCGACGCCCCCAAAAGTGTCGTCAACATTGCCGAACAGAAGGCTTTCGCCTAGCTCTGCCTCCCGCCCATGAGCCGACAAGGCCCTTAAGACCACACTAGCCCGACCACGCCATTGTCGTGCCAAAAGACGTCGGATCAAAGCTAAGCCTAGGCCCGATGTCGACTGGCAACACCACCGACAACCACGACGACGATGGGAAGGACATCCGTGCCGCAAGTGACACAACAAGGAAACCATCCTTGAGCATGAGCGACACTCGAGTAGGCGCCACTGCCAACAACACGCCCTGCCACATCACCCATTGATGTCACTTCACAGAAAACCGTCAGGGAAGCGTCGAGGAGCAATCCGTCACGTCGAGGTACCTCACCCACATCACCTTGAGTCCCGGCGGGACAGCCTCAATTGTATTCCAACAACACGAGCAGTAGTAGAAGGGAGGGGTGCGCTAGGGTCCCTGCCCGAGCAGGACCCTCTGAGCGACACGATTGTGTGTCTCCATTTCTCAAAACAAGGGTATGTTTTTAAAAAATGCGTAAATATAATATGAAAATACATTTCATTGTGTATTTAATGATATTAATTTGGCATAGATGTTAATAGTTTTTCCTAAAAACTTGGTCAATTTTTACATTGTTTAATTTTGAGCAAAATTAATACGGACGGAGGGATAATTGACTCAAAATGAATATCATTAAAAATTCCAAATGGTACTATTATGCCAGCTAGCAACTTCTTATGCTTCAAAGATGTACCATGCGGACAATGGAATCGAAAACTACTCCCTCCGTCCCCAAACAAGTGTCTCAAATCTATATAAAATAAGTGTTTCAAATCTACATAAAAGTGAATGTACCTATACATGAAACATTCACGTTTTGGCAAATTTAAGACAGTTATTTTTGGACGGAGGGAGTATTATGCTAGTTTGCACCAGGTCAGCTCTTCATGGGTGGACAATCAACCTCTTATGCTTCAAAGATGTATACATGAATTGTACCATGCATTTGGTACTTTTTCTTGCCGCAGAAGTCTAGTCGAGGAATCGAAGGTTTCTGACAAATCCAATCTGAATATTTCATTCCAGTTCACATGCAAGCACCTTGCTTGCCGATTGCAGAACACTGGAGATTTCCAGCCCAGGTCCCATAAACAACTTATCCAGTAATAATCTCTACATTCCCAACTGCAGATGGCATGTCAGTTGTCTGTGTCGGGTCAGAAATAATATGAAGATTCTTTCTCATAAAACATGAAGAGGCCAACAAAGCTAAACGGATTTAAGGAAGCTTCACCGTGAAAGCTACTACATGATTGTCCATAACAAGGCCTAAATATTCAAGTCTTAAGCAGCTATAGTCTACTTTGCTACGAGTAACCAATCATAATAGTACGGTGCATCACATTCGACTGAATAATGAGAGAGTTCAGAAAGAAGATGGATACACCGAACCACTCGATCATCAAACACAAAGCTACATTTAACTGACTACATGGACTGGCTGTTACAGCATAGAAGGCTACTGTCAGAACTTAGAAACCGTCACCACGCTCTTCGGAAACCACGCCACCTGAGGTGTATAGTTTGTTCAAGCCATGAGGTAGAGTGATTAAATCACGTGAAAGAAAAGCACGTGAAAGAAAAAAAAAGCAAAAAATGATCATACTTGCTAGAGTGACAGCTATGTTTGCCTGGCGATCCGCCTCACCATTCCATTCCTTGCAAGCAGCAGAAAATGTACACAGATAAGCAAAAAACAACATATTGGTGTCTGAGGCTTTTGGTTAACTAAGCAGACACCACAAATGTGCAGGAAGTGTAAAACGTATTAAGTTGCATTGTCAAGACACTATTATGCAGTATATCTGATCTGTAAGTCTTCAAAAACAACAATAACAAGTAGGAGAATTCTGATCCCGGAAATTCCTCCCCTCTTCCTTATGCTTGAGCGGGTCCTTGTCTTATTGTACCCACTCCTTCAAAAGAAGTGGTGATCTCACCTCCTAAGGGAGCGTTTTCCCGCACTTAATACTAAGTTATGACCGTTATCTCTTTACCCCATTATGTCTTGTCCAATCTATAGATAGGAGACACTAACATTGTTGGCTTGGCCAACTTGTACCTGACGACCTTTTTACTATATTGTTCGTGTTCCTGGTGTGCTATTCAACGTGATCCATGTTGGTTCTCTTGTCTGTCTAGATGCGGCCATAATTTTAAAGACATGTCCCTTCCTTCTAGCAAGCTAGCTGATCATATTCAATTGGGATTCCTCTCAACCAATCTTTGTGTCTTGCAAGTGTCTTATCTCTGATCCAGCAAATCCATTAGTATTCTACAGGACCATTATCCGAGATGAAATTACCTACAAGTGGTTTTGTGCATCACCACCCTTCTAACAGGGTTGTGCATGTCAGCATGCGAAGAAGATGCAGGTGTTGCATCACAACAATTGTAGAACTTATTCTGTTGGACAGTTAAAAATAAAAGGATGGACCGAACCAGGACTCGAGAAAATAAGGTGGCCTAACTATGCACACCTAAACATCAAATTATCAAACCAGAAACGCACTGGAATTATCAAGCCAACAATGCACCGGAAGAGATATAATGTAAATACCCGTCGCACATGGTTGACCTCAAAAGATATGAAGTTCTCTTGGAGTTTTCTCACTTCTTTGCACAGTTCCATCATGTTCTCTTCCTTTGCTTGCCATGTACCTTTGACCTGTTTAAGCAATATGAGAAGGGTGTAGAAAGAAAATGTTCTTCTCCAGTCTCTACATTATCTTTCTTTGCCCCATGATTCCGGTAGACATTTTAAGTCTGCTCGTAAAATGATATTGGTTCCATTTATCCTCCTTCACTCAAGTTTATACTTTCAATAGTTGGGCAATGAAGTCACAAAAAAAGTGTACAATGGTTTCAAGAACACCATCTTTAGGGGTGTATGTGTGCATGTTCATAGGTTTCAGAATACACGATGCGCTCAAAACATGAAAATGCTACCGACATACTGAGTGTTTCTGATTAATGTTTTCGTACATAAAACGTTAATTATAGGCATATCGATTCCTAATTGCATGTGGATCAATGTAAAAGGAAAATTAATATCTGCATAATTTTCATTCTTCCTTTTCTTTCATGTCTCTTTCTGTTTCGGTTAGCAGCATGACTTGTGACTTAGATAAGAAAAAAAGTGCAGAGCTGCCAGACAACCATAAAATGGAGGCAACTTGATCACTCAGAAAGAACAAGCTTATAAGCATATGTACCTGATAGCAGACTAACTGGGAGTCGCCATATACTTTGATTCTCTTGAATCCATGCCTGATAGCATATTTCAGTCCTAAGATAAGGCCCCGGTACTCAGCAACATTATTGGTACCAACACCAAGACCCTCACGAATCCGAGATATCTTCAAAGATAAGTCAGGACAGAAGTCAAGGGATAGATTAGCCAACAGGAAAAGATAACACTCTGAAGGCCATTAAATTAAATAGTTATACCACTCTCCCATCTTCAGTCATAAGTACAGCTCCAGCACCTGATTTTCCTGGATTTCCTTTTGAAGCACCATCAAAGTGAACAACACATACCATCTGATAACCAAAGAAGTAGAAAACTTGGTATGAATATAGCATGTACCGATGGCCAACTGAGACACGCTCTGTGTAAGAGAATTAGGTAACCCCACACCCAACATGCATGCCATGTTCTACACTCTACAGTCTGACTGCAAAATTTACAAGGCTGGGTGCAAGAAATGAGCACACTTGAAAGTTGAAACACAGTTTATGGCTAATAGAGTAATAGTCTTAATTGAATAGACTATCCACTATTAGTAAACTATTCTTGACACCAAATTATAGCAGCCAAGCGCACTTGAAGATTACTTCGAAATTTAATCGCCTCATGTGAATTGATTATAAATATACATTTCCATAAAAGATTGTGCAAAGTAAATCTGATTGAAATTTTATTTTCTTAATAAAACATGTTCATGGATGGACATTGAGTTGGTGCCACTGTGCCAGAACAGGTTCGTGGTTGGAACCTAGTTGGTTGATTTGTGGAAAAACTAAATTGTGATTTTGAGCTATGTTTCAAGCATCTTTATTCAAGTAATACAATCCTATTTTCTAAGGTCTACTGATTGGACCGATCTAGTCCTATGAACCAAAACAAATGTTATAGGATCATGATAAGAATTTCATACCCAAATCTATCGATTTAGATAAACAAGTACATGTATAGATCACTCTATATGTCCTCTTAATTGTAAACTGTAAGTTTTTTATCTATTGATACTTCATAGAAACCTTTAATCTCTTCACGTCTATTATGATATGTATAAATAACAGAATGATCTCTCCTTTCCACTAAATTTTCCACAACATAAGTTCCTTAATAAAATTCAACATGTGATCGTGGATCTTAAAAATGTTTATTTGGTAGAGTTAGATATTATCTTGATCCCGCATGATGCTACGCTTTGTGATCCTTCCGAGGAACATCTTATCTAATTCACATCGTGACACAAACACAACGATTACGAATATTGACCAACGCAACTTGGGTATTTGAAATTTGAAACTAAGTATGCTTAAGTTATTTGATATTGGACCCTAGTGGCATTCCTATCCTAAACCGTTCTTGTGTATACATACAACAACAACAACAAAGCCTTTTTTTCCCACACAAGTTGGGGTAGGCTAGAGTTGAAACCCATAAGATTCAAAACCAGGTCATGGTTCTGGCACATGGATAGCTAACTTCCACGCAGCCCTATCCATGGCTAGTTCTTTGGTGATATTCCAATCCTTCAGATCTCTCTTAACAGACTCCTCCCATGTCAAGTTTGGCCTACCACGACCCCTCTTAACATTCTCATCCCGCTTTATCCGTCCGGTATGCAATGGCGCTTCCGGAGGCCTACGTTCTATATGACCAAACCATCTTAGACGGTGTTGGACAACCTTCTCTTCAATTGGTGCTACCCCAACTCTCTCACGTATATCATCATTCCTAACCCGGTCCTTTCTTGTGTGGCCACATATCCATCTCAACATGCGCATCTCCGCTACACCTAACTGTTGGATATGTCGTCTCTTGGTCGGCCAACATTCTGCGCCATACAACATCGCAGGTCGAATCGCCGTCCTATAGAACTTGCCTTTTAGCTTTTGTGGCACTTTCCTATCACAGAGGACGCCAGAAGCTTGGCGCCACTTCATCCAACCAGCTTTGATTCGATGACTCACATCTTCATCGATATCACCATCCTTCTGGAGCATAGACCCCAAATATCGGAAGGTGTCTTTCTCAGGTACCACCTGTCCATCAAGCCTAACCTCTTCCTCCTCGTGCCTAGTAGTACTGAAACTGCACCTCATGTACTCAGTTTTGGTTCTACTAAGCCTAAAACCTTTCGATTCTAGAGTCCGCCTCCACAGCTCTAACTTTCTATTAACCCCCGCCCGACTATCGTCAATTAGCACCACATCATCCGCAAAGAGCATACACCATGGGATATCTCCTTGTATATCCCCTGTGACCTCATCCATCACCAAAGTAAAGAGATAAGGGCTCAAAGCTGACCCCTGGTGCAGTCCTATTTTAATTGGAAAGTCATCGGTGTCGCCATCACTTGTTCGAACACTTGTCACAACATTATCATACATATCCTTAATGAGGGTAATGTACTTTGTTGGGACTTTGTGTTTCTCCAAGGCCCACCACATGACATTCCGTGGTATCTTATCATACGCCTTCTCCAAGTCAATGAACACCATATGAAGATCCTTCTTCTTCTCCCTGTATCTCTCCATAAGTTGTCGTACCAAGAAGATGGCTTCCATGGTAGACCTCCCAGGCATGAAACCAAATTGATTTTTGGTCACGCTTGTCAATCTTCTTAAACGGTGCTCAATGACTCTCTCCCATAGCTTCATTGTATGGCTCATCAACTTGATTCCACGGTAATTAGTGCAACTTTGAACATCCCCCTTGTTCTTGAAGATTGGCACTAATGTACTCCGCCTCCATTCTTCGGGCATCTTGTTTGACCGAAAAATGAGGTTGAAAAGTTTAGTTAGCCATACTATCGCTATGTCTCCAAGGCCTCTCCACACCTCGATGGGGATACCATCAGGGCCCATTGCCTTGCCTCCTTTCATCCTCTTCAAAGTCTCCCTAACCTCAGCCTCCTGGATACGCCGCACAAAGCGTCGGCTGGTATCATCGGAGGAATCGTCTAGCTCAATGGTAGAGCTCTCATTCTCTCCATTGAACAGGTCGTCGAAGTACTCTCGCCATCTACGCTTGATCTCTTCGTCCTTCACGAGGAGTTGATCCGCTCCGTCCTTTATGCATTTGACTTGGTTGACATCCCTCGTCTTCCTTTCTCTCGTCTTCGCCATCTTATAGATGTCTCTTTCGCCTTCCTTCGTGTTTAGACGCTGGTAGAGGTCCTCATACGCCCGACCCCTTGCCTCGCTCACCGCTCGCTTTGCGGCCTTCTTTGCCCCCTTGTATATCTCCATGTTGGTTGCGCTCCTGTCCAGGTATAGGCGTCTGAAACAGTCCTTCTTCTCCTTAATAGCCTTCTGGACCTCAACGTTCCACCACCAGGTATCCTTAGCATCCCTTCTACTTCCCCTGGTCACCCCAAACTCCTCTGATGCAATCTTCCGAATGCAAGTCGCCATCCTCATCCACATACTGTTTGCATCGCCTCCTTCCTCCCAAGGGCCCTCCTTAAAAACCCTCTCCTTAAAAGCTTGAGCTGCCTCTCCCTTTAACTTCCACCACTTTGTTCTAGCAACTTTTGGGCGCTTATCCCGCTGGACACGAATCCAAAAACGGAAGTCAGCCACCACCAGCTTATGTTGATGGACAACACTCTCTCCAGGTATCGCCTTACAATCAAGGCAAGCGCGTCTATCTTCTCTTCGAGAGAGGACAAAATCAATCTGGCTAGAGTGTTGGCCACTACTGAAAGTCACTAGGTGGGATTCTCTCTTTCTAAAGAGGGTGTTAGCTACGACCATGTCGTAGGCTAGGGCGAAGCTTAAGACATCCTCCCCTTCTTGGTTCCTGATGCCATAGCCAAAGCCCCCATGCACCCCTTCAAAACCTGTGTTAGATGTACCCACATGGCCATTGAGGTCTCCTCCTATGAAGAGCTTCTCACCAGTAGGTACTCTCCTAACCAAGTCCTCGAGACCTTCCCAGAACTCTCTCTTGGTGCTCTCGTTGTGGCCTACTTGCGGGGCATACGCGCTGATAACATTGAGAACTAAGTCCCCAACAACCAGCTTGACTAGGATAATCCGGTCTCCTTGCCTCTTGACGTCCACTACTCCATCCTTGAGGCTCTTGTTGATCAAGATGCCTACCCCATTTTTGTTTGAGGTTGTCCCCGTGTACCACAGCTTAAAGCCGGTATCCTCCACCTCCTTCGCCTTCTGTCCCTTCCATTTGGTCTCTTGGACGCATAGGACATCAACACGCCTCCTTATCGCCGTATCAACTAACTCCCGTAACTTGCCCGTCAGGGACCCTACGTTCCAGCTACCTAAGCGGATCCTCCTAGGCTCGGCTAACTTCCTTACCCTCCGCACTCGTCGAGTCAAATGCGAAGACCCTTGCTCATTTTTCACTACACCCGGCGTCGATGCAGCGCGCCACTAAGGATGCGACGACCCGATCCTTGCTCACTTATCACCGTATCCAGATCAAGATACGGCGCGCCACCAAGGGGGTGGCGGCCCGGCCCTTGCCCATTTGACACCACACCCGGGTTCCGATATGGCGCGTCGCTAAGAGGGTTACGCCCCAACGAGGTTCTTTTGGGTTTCATCTCCATAAGAGTGGCTGGATTTTTTCCATTGGCTTGCCAAGCCTATCACAACCCTCCTCCTTTATCCGGGCTTGTGTATACATGACGAGGTAAAATACAGTGCAAAGCACAAGAGTAGTACGAAATGCAATTCCACTATTTAAGATTCAAGACAGTTAGGCATGCCAAAAAACTGAACTTTCCACCTCACAATTAGTGGCATGCTTGTCCTATAAACCATACTCAGGTACATAATGAGACAAATACAATGCAAAAACACATAATGTAACAACAAAATACGATAGGCCAAAAAAACTAAACTTTCTGCTCCAAAGTTGGCGGCATTCTTGTTCTAAACCATGGACATGTACATGGTGAGACGTACGATGCAAAATAACATAATGCAACACCAACATGCGATAGGCCAAGAAACTAAATCTTTCGGTTTCCTAGTTACTGGCATTCTTGTTCTAGACCGTGCTTGTGCTCATGATGAGGCAAATACGATGCAAAATAACCTAATGTAACGCCAACAGGTGATCGGCCCAACAAAAAACCAAACTTTCTGCTCCAAAGCTAGTGGAATTCATGTTCTAACCAAGCTTTTGTACACGACGAGGTAATATACAGTGATACCCAGCATGCATGCGAATGATCAGAAGTTCAGAACATAAGGAAAAGATGACCACACCTAGATATAATCCGGAGGCGCATTCTGCGAGCTGCTTGCCGCAGCCTGCACCTGGGGCTGGTAAGTAAGCGACAGACAAACGGATCAAAAAGGAAATCTCGCCCCGTTCACAGACACTGGGAGGAGAAAACAAAACCACCCAAAAAGGAGTATATTTTGGGCGGGCGGCGCGTTACCTCCGGCGGCGGGTCCCTGTTCCTGGCCCTCTCCTCCTGGCACTGAGGCTGCGCGACGGGGGCGGGGACGGCGGGAGGGGGCCCAATGGGGCGGTCGTACTGGATGGCCTTGGTCTCCGGGTTCCAGAAGTAGAGGTAGCCGGTGGTGCCGTCGATGAGGCCCCTCCAGGGCTTGGGCAGCGTCGGATCTGGCGGCGCGTAGCGGGGTGCCGACGACGCCATTGCTTTCTCGCAACCCTACGCGAGGAAAGAAAAAACCCCAACCAACTGCCAATCAGATCAAAGATAGCAATGGGGAAAAGGAGATCGGGAGGGGAGCGCGATGGACGGAACGAACCCTAACGATCGGCGGCTGGTTCGGGCGCGTGTTGCGGCGGACGGATGAAAGGGTGGGGTCTGGCGTTGGTGGTGCGCCTTCCTACTAAGGGCACCTCCAACGGGCTGGCGCATACGGACCAGCCCAGTCCGATTTTGTCCCAACGGACAAAAGAGGGGCTTCAACGGGCTGGCGCATCCGGACTGGTGTCCGCCCAGACACCGAATTTCGACCCAAACGCGGCCCAACTTTCGGGCGGCTTTAGGGCGGGACGGACAGCCTCTCGGTCCTCCTCTTTGTCCTCCCTGTCCGCGTCGGGCCCAAGGGCCAGCCACACAGTCCCTCCCCTCCCACCTCCCCATCTCCTTTTGGCCCCGCGACCGCCGCCGCCGCCCTGGACCTGCCCTTTGGCGACCGAGCTATCCTCGGCCGCGACGTCGTCTAGCCTTCCCCGTGACCGGATCTCGTCGCCGGCCGCATTCTCCATCTTCTTCCGCCCCGGTCGCCCTCGAGCCGTGTTGTAGCCGCGGCCGTCCTTGCCCTCGTCTCCAACACCGGCCGCATTCTCCATCTTCTTCCGCCCCGGCCGCCCTCGAGCCATGTTGAAGCCGCGGCCATCCTCGCCCTCGTCTCCAATACCGGCCGCCCTTGTCCTCTGCCCCAGACTCGACCGCGAACTCCACCGCCCCGAAGGTGTTCGACGAAAGGTATGAACACCGGCCGCCCTCGTTCTTTGCATTTGAAGGAATGCAAATGATGTAGCATTTTCTTACAATTTTATTCATGTAGATGGATAGCGATGATGAGTTCTTCTACCACACCTTCATCGATACATCGGATTTATCTTCCGACGATGACAGCGATATCATGGTGGCCGCGGCCACTCTCATCCACAACTTCAACCAGAATGCAGTGCCCCGGCATGTTGGGTTAGTCGTTGGGCGAGCACCCGCGTTGGACCGTGAACGAGAGAATGGCCACCTCCAGCTTTGGAAGGACTACTTCAACCCGGTGAAGACAACATATCCGGCTTCGGTCTTTCGTCGCCGTTTTCGTATGGGCCGGCACTTGTTCATACGTCTGCTGGAAGGGGTGAGGGCATATGATGACTACTTTGAGGCCAAGCCAGATGCCACAGGTCAGTATGGCTTCTCTTCATATCAGAAGTGCACTGCAGCTGTCCGGATGCTTGCATATGGAGTGGCTGGTGATCTTGTTGATGAGTATCTGCGCATGAGTGAGAGCACTTGCCTGGAATCGATGTATCGTTTCTGCCGAGCTGTGGTTCAGGTGTTTGGCACGGATTACTTGAGGGAACCCAACCTTGCAGACACTGCCCGTCTTCTGAAGATGAATGAGAGCAGGGGCTTTCCTGGGATGCTTGGATGCATAGATTGTATGCATTGGGAGTGGAAGAATTGTCCATTTGCTTGGCAGGGACAATACCAGGGTCATGTCGGCGAGTGCACGGTCATACTCGAGGCAGTGGCATCCCAGGATATGTGGATTTGGCACTCATTCTTTGGTATGGCCGGCTCCAACAATGATATCAATGTGCTACATCGGTCCACGGTATTCGACCGGGTTGTCGAGGGAGAGGCTCCAATTGTCCACTATGAGGTGAATGGGCATGAATACAACAAGCCCTATTACCTAGCTGATGGCATCTACCCTTCGTGGCCAGTTTTTGTGAAGACCATCCGGAAGCCTAACTCTGAGAAGACCAAGAAGTTTGCTCAACACCAAGAAGCCTGCCGGAAGGATGTGGAGCGAGCATTTGGTGTGCTCCAATCTCGTTTTGCCATTGTGCGGCATCCTGCTAGAACATGGAGCAAGGAGCTGATGTGGGAGGTCATGACAGCTTGTGTAATCATGCACAACATGATAGTGGAGGATGAGCGGGATGACGCGAGGCTATTCGATCAAGGATGGGAATTTCAGGGTGAGTTGATTGAGCCGATCCCAGGGGTAGCGTCGTTCCAGCAGTACCTTCATGTGCTTGACGAGATGCAGGACAAGGAAACACACATCCAGCTCCAGAATGATATGGTGGAGCATGTGTGGGCTCACTTCGGAAACCATCTAGCTCCAGAATAATTTCATTGCATGAACTATTTATTTCAGTCCATGAACTTTTTATTGTAATAAATTTGATACTATATTTCCTATCCAACTATGTTTGTGTGATATTGATTAATTTGTGAATTGTAAAAAATGGGCTCACTCGGGGGGGCCATTTTGCGCCAGGCCGTTGGGGGCACCTCCATCCCAAACGGACAAATGCCCAAAATGTGTCCACGGTCCACCCCCAAAGGGACAAAACCGGACCAATTTCGGTGTCCGTTTGCTCCAGCCCGTTGGAGGTGCCCTAAACCCTTCCTCGTCGATGAGGCGGCCTCTGCTGGCGTGGCCTCATTAGGGTCAGACATGAAGCACGGTTAGTTCTTCCAAACTACCAATGCCATGTCAGCAAAAATGGTGTATTGATGTTGAGTTGACCCTGTGTTCATGCTTTCATGGAGCTTAATAATATTTTTCTCTCCATCCCATTGAGTCGTCATTCATGTACTTATTACGAACTTTTTTGTATGCATGATGTCCGTTACCATTTTTTATCTCTTTACCTTAGACCAAGTTTAATAGTGTAGGGTAGGGTGTGCGTGTGCGTGAGTGTATACGTGTGTATACGAGCGTCTGTGTATGTACTGTGTTTCACAAAAAAAAATATAGCCAGCAGTCGGCTATATGACATTGCCACGTCATCAATAGGCAACACTACCATCTGCTCATACAATAGGGCTGGGTATAAGGTTGGCTATTAGTTTAGTCATCCCTCACCATTTCTCTCTTTCTCTTTCCTCTAATTTACTCTTTTTGCCTAGGAGCACACGTGAAGCTTGGCTCTTGGATGAGAGCTCCCCACGTAAGAAAAATACCATGCAAGCAAGCTTATAGCCCACTATTATACTTGTTCTTAGCACTTTGATAAATTTGAGTCATTAATGTGTTAATTTCATTATTTAATGCCAGATACGTGATGAGATAGCGTTCAGATAGCTAAAAGTGAATTGCATGCCCTGCTGATGAAACAAACAATCTTTAGATGGGATTCCTATACTTGTTCTTGGCAACAAAATTGACAAGTCGGAGATACTTTCTAAGCCAGCATTAGTTGATCTGTGAGTAATATATTTTATGTGGATATTATACCTTCTTTTTGAATGATATTTTAACTGAGGTGTCTTTTGTGTTTTCAGAGTCTGGAATCTATAACGGACCGTGAAGTTTGCTGCTACATGATCTCTTGCAAGGACTCGGTTGAAAAGATCGTATCACACCTAGAGGGGGGTGGGGGGGGGGGGTGAATAGGTGCTATTTCAATTTCAATACTTTTTCAAATTAGGCTTGACATAAAAAAGGTAAATTTTCTAGATATGCAACTAAGGTGAATTTACCTATATGACAAGCTAGTAACTAAACAAGATACACGAAGTAAAGACTATAAACAAAGATAGAAGTAACCGAAGTGAAAGCACGCGGAGACAAGGATGTATTCCCGAGTTCCTCCTTTTTAAGGGAGTACGTCTCGTTGGAGAGGTGTGATCTACCACGAAGGTCAAAACTCAACCGCCACAAAGGCGTCACCTTCTTCTCCGATGAACCGCACCACAAAGGTTTGGTTCACCTTCCACTATCGGAATCCTTCAAGGCTGTAAAAGCCCAAACCTGTGAACCTAAATTTGTGTACCAAATTTTCGCTTTTGTGTTGCATTGCATCATGGCATCCATATTCAATTGTTAAACATCACACAAATGGGTTTTGCAACATTGAAAGACCCCAAATGCCAACTTGCTCTAACAAATTTCAAAACAATGGGGCACTCAAATTTGCAAAACAAAATACTTTGGCATTTTATATTTGTCAAGGAAGTTCCAAGAGTTTGGGAATAATATTTCTCGGTTGCTATAAATTTTCCAAATGAGCAACATTTTGAATTTTGCAAAATGCCATCCCTAAACCCTATGAACAAATGTTGTCAAAACTAATTTATTTTGCAACCCCAATTTTTGTGGTGCTTCTACCTGCTGTTGGGAGGCCACAGGAATTTTCTCAAATTTTACTAAAAGGTTTAAGTGCCTAAATTAAAATCAAGGAAATGCTGCGGGTTTTATTAATAAAAGAGAAAAGGACCGATCTGTGATAGCAGAAAATCTGCCAGGGGGCTTTCTGCAAAAATTGCCGTCTTCTCCCCTGTAGCGACCGAGCTCGTCGTTCGCGCCGCACCCGCTCGACGCCGCGCCCTCTTTGCTCGCCGTGGCCACGCGGGTGGATAAGAGCGCCACGAGGCCGCCCCGTTCCCCAAACCCTAACCCTAGCCCGGCTCCCTCGCGCTCTCTCCTCCGTTCTTGCTCCCCGCCATGGACGAGCCGAAGCTCGCGCTCGTCGTCAAATCGCCGCCGTTGTAGTCCACGCCGAGCACCGCCGTTTGGGGCAGAAGCTCCGCCGTGTCATCCTCCGCATCCCTGCCGAAGGAATCGAGCCCTGGCTGCCCGCATTGTCGCCGCCGTCCTCGTCTTCCCCGACCACGGCTTCCGCACGACGAGCTCGATTCCCGCCGTTCCCGTTCCTCTCCGACCTCGCTGAGCCCGCATACGCGTTCAGGGTGAGCACGCCACCCTTATGGACCCCTTCCCCTCCCCTCTCTCGCTCTAGCTCGCCGTCGCACCGTAGAATCGCCGTCGCCGAAATTCATCGTGTCGACGCGGTAGTACCGGCTCCACTACCGCGTCCACTACCGTATCTCCCAAGAGCTACTGGACTCTCGGCCGATCTTTCCAGGAAGTACCCGCCCGGAGCCCGGTACTACCGCACTCCGGTACTACCGCGCCGAGCCCGGTACTACCGTGTATACCAAAATGCTCAGAAAAACATGATTTATCCAGAATCATCATCATCATGCATATTTGATCACAACTACAATAATGTACTCCTAGTAGAAATAGAATCATTAAGTTAAATATGGGGTGTTTTCCTCTCCGGTTGTTGTATTTATTCTCGCACCCCATTTAAATTGCTAGATAGCTCAAAATAAGCTCGATACAGTAAAATGTCATGTCATCATATGTTTGCGCATTGCATTTGTTAAGCATGTGTGGTGATTGATTGTCTCTCCCGATGTTTGTTTTTCGTTAGATCAAGCAGCCGGGGTTACCCCACAATACCCCGAAGAGCCGTACTACCCGCACGTTGATCAAGGCAAGCGTAATCCCCCTCTGAGCATATCTTATCCTATGTTTCCGCAAATATTTTCTCCACTATAATATTGCATGCGGTTCTAAATGTCAATCTTGTTGGATTAGAGTATCCTATAGTTGCATTAAGTTTCCGATGCCAATACCTGTTTCCCTCCTATTATCCATAGGTTTGTATTGTTGGCCGAGATACTTATATGCTATGTGATGCTTAGCCATGCTTAGGCAATGTTATCCGTCCGATGGATATTTCATGTTGGAAACAGGTGTGAAATGTTCAGATGATGGTGGAGAATTGTGGTAACAGGTAATAAGATGCTTAAAGGTGGGGATGAGAGGCCACTGTGGTTGTGGTGCTTTGTCTCGTTCTCGCCGCCTAGGTGCGAGTTCTTTACCTCCCGAACCAAGACTGAGCGTGCAACCATGCGTGAGGCCTATGCAATTGCAGGAACCCTCATAGACTAAATAACTCGAGCGGGGCTAGCCAGGGTCCTCTAGTTTGGCTTCCATTTGCGCGTGCGTGTGATGGTGGTGAGAACTGGATGAGGATGGTGGTGTTAGGAAAATGAGTGGCTGTGGGGGGGGTGTTGTGATCCTGGCAGTCCTACCGCCACTGATGATCCTGGAAAGTCCTTAACGAGGGAGAAGTCGACACCGCTCCCACCCAGCCGGCTTTCCAAGGAAGAGAGCTAATGCGCAGGTAATGGGCCGGACGGTACGCGTGGCAAACATTTGTACACCCCTGCAGGGTTAAATCTTTTCGAAAAGCCGTGTCCACGGTTAAGGACAACTTGGGAAAGGACGATAAGATCATAGAATAACTTTAACGGAATGATTAAAAACTGGGTACTAGAGGTACCACTCAAGATTGTAAGGTGAGCTTCCTCGAGGGTGATTCGGGGAGGTGCCTTTGATGAACAGGTACAATGGTTGATGATGAGTAAGGTGATGAAAGAAAGAGTTACTTCTTACCTCTTTTGAAAATTCTGAATAGTCGATGCCTTTGAGTTATGTTTTCATAAATAAAATCAGCTTTATGCAAAACAGCCATATAACTTTGAAAGCCTCATCGAGCTAAAGCTCTATATATAATCTTGCGAGTTCGTCGAACTCAACGTCGTTTGTTTTGTTTCAGAGGAGGACTTCACCGACCTCGAAGGTGGGTTCTTTGTGGACGTCGACGAGTAGTCTGGGGTTCCCAGGTGGCAGCTTGGGACATCCCGGAACAGCTGGCGCTGTGATGTTTATCTGTAGGCCTCTTAGGCCATAATTTGGATCTTGTTGTTTAGAACAACCTAATTTGCTTCCGCTTGTTGTAATGTTGGGTCTGTGACCTCTGGTTGTCATTTGCTATCTTTCTCTATTATAAGAGTTGAACTATATGATTTGTGTCGTAGAGTCTGTGATGTGCCAGTTGTTCCACAAGTCTTGATCTCTCTATTATACATTGAGGGTTGTGCCTGTGTTAAGGCATCAATCGGGGTGTTGCGTTGCCGATGATCCATTCCGAGCAACGCCTGCCAAAGGTTTTGGCCGGGGATTGGTAAACCCGTAACCTCCGGTTGTATCGCTTAACCGGTGACACACAGCATCACTGTATAACAGTCGGGTCGGGGCGCCACAAGTTGGTATCAGAGCAGTACTGCCTGTAGGAAACCCTTCTACTGGTCGATGTTGAGTCTAGTGTTTGTGAAAATATTTTTAACCTAAAAATGAGTTGTGAAAACCATCTTAGGATTCTTTTTACTCCTTATCTGGTTACCCTCTAATCTCGGAGCAATCTTACCTCGATTTGAGTTAAAGGTTTTACTTCTCATCTGTTACTTCAAAATGATTAGAAACGGGGTGGGTTCGACCTTTAGTGTTATGTGTCCGTTGCTCCCGCTGCGTTGCAATCCCAAATCAACTCAGATGTTTCTACCGATCAATCATTTGATCCTTTCTTTGGGTTTTAACCCAGGACTTGAACATAAGGTCCCGGATTGTGTCAACTAGAGTGTGTTAAGTTGTGATTTCTTAACTCTCACTAGTAGCACATGATGCTGATCTTTGACCCAAGTTCTATCTTGTTGTTTTCCTTCTCGCAAAGTATTATCGTCCCTAGTCTGTGTACTTGTGTAGACGCTAATGCTATTGTTCGACCATTCGGAGAAAGATACTAACTGTGTCATTGTCAAATCTCCAGAATGGCTCGAGGAGGCCGTGGAGGCCGTGGTGGTCGCGGTAACCACAATGATGATGAGGATGATCTGCCGCCACCACCCTCGATGGCTGAGGTCTTGATGGCCATTGAGGAGAACCGTGGGCGCAATGAGCGCTTGCTTGAGCAGTTGGTGCAGCAGAATGCACGGAGGAACGAGTGCAACACTCTCACTGAGTTCCTGCGTTCCAGCCACCCACTTTGCTGATGCTAAGGAGCCACTGGAAGCTGATGATTGGCTTCGTGCTTTGGAGCGCAAGTTCTCCGCGCTGCATGTCCCAGTGGCTGAGCAAGTCAACTTTGCCACCTACCTCTTGGTTGGTGCTGCTGGCTGTTGGTGGGAAAGCCATGTGGCTTTGTTTCCAGCCAACCATGTCTTCACTGGGCTGATTTCGCACTGCCTTCCGTGCGGAGTACATTCCCCAGCCGATCATGGACTTGAAGAGGAGGGAGTTCCTGGATTTGCAACAGGGACGGATGGACCTCCGCACTTATGGTCGTGAGTTCAACCATCTCTCTCGTTACGCCCCAAGGGACGTGACCAATGATGCTGACAAGCAAGAGCTGTTCCGCAAGGGTCTTCGCCGCAGCTCCGCTATGAGCTATTGCCCTTCAGGTTCCAGACCTACAGGAGCTGTTCAACCAGGCTTTTACTCTGAGCAAGGAAGAAAGGAACTTGAGGCTTCCAAGAGGCCCGCACATGGGGACCACCAGAGTTCCTCGGGTTCTGAGAGCAAGAAGCGCAGGGTGTTTGTTCCCTACAGCGCTGTGCCGCGTGCTCCATTCATGCCAGAGCCGCAGGATACAGGCCACCTCCTCCGCGCCCCACTACTTCGACACTTGGGGTAGGCGGAGTGGGTACCGTCCTATGCTACCTGCTCCACCTGGACTCACTTGCTACACCTGTGGCCAGGCTGGCCACTACTCCAGGGAGTGCCCCCAGAAGGCACCTCTCGCGATAACTCCTGCACGAGCCCCTGCCACTCCAACTGGCAAGGCTGGACCTATTGTGCGTGGTCGCCTGAACCACATCTCTGCTGAAGAAGCTGAAGAGGACCCCGGCGTTCTCATGGGTGAGTTACGAATCAACAACAATCAGCTACAGTTTTGTTTGATTCTGGAGCATCGCATTCATTCATATCCATAGCTTTTGCAAAAGACCACAAATACCGTTTGAGAAAATGAGCATCCTTGGTGATCGCCACTCCTGGCTCCAAATGGCAAACCGATGGGGTTACTCCTGAGTTCAGATTACATAGGTTACTCTTTCCTTGCTTGGTAGCTCTGAGTCAAAGGCATTGATGTCATACTGGGCATGAACTGGCTAGCCAAATACCGGCTAATCTCGACTGTGCTGCCAAGACCGTCACCGTGACCAATTCCTCCGGTGACAGTGTGAAGTATTGGTCTGCATTGTCAAGACCTCCGTCCTCCATCATACCCAACTCACCTGAGATTCTCCTTTGCTTTATGGAAGGCGAAACTCCTCCTGAAATCCAGGACATACACGTGGTGTGTGACTTCCCGGATGTGTTCCCGGAAGAATTGCCTGGCATGCCTCCTGACCGAAGTGTGGAGTTTGTCATAGATCTACTTCCCGGTACCGCTCCAATTTCCAAGAAGCCCTACCGTATGCCGGTGGAAGAGTTGGCTCTGTTGAAAGAGCAAATTGATCAGCTGTTAGCTAAGGAGTTCATCCAGCCTAGCAGTTCACCATGGGGTTGTCCGGTACTCTTTGTCAAGAAGAGGGATTCTACCGTGCCTCGTCTAGTCTCTGACTATCGACCGTTGAATGCGGTGACAATCAAGAACAAGTATCCTATTCCTCGCATCAATGATCTGTTGGATCAGTTAGCTGGTGCAACGGTATTCTCCAAGATGGATCTGAGGTCAGGCTACCATCAGATCAAGATCAGAAAGGAGGATATTCCAAAGACGGCATTTGTTACTCGTTATGGCTCATATGAGTATACCGTCATGTCCTTTGGTCTCACAAATGCCCAGCTACTTTCATGAGGCTCATGAACTCCATTTTCATGGATTATCTTGACAAGTTTGTCGTCATTTACATCGATGACATCCTCATCTATTCCAAAACCAATGAAGAGCATGAGGAACATCTTCGTTGGTTCTGACACGACTTCGAGAACACCGCCTTATGCCAAGTTCTCCAAGTGTGAGTTTGGTTGGATAACTTGTTTTCCTTGGTCATGTGATATCCGCTGGTGGTGTGGCTGTCATTCCGACAAGATTCAGTCCATTCTGGATTGGAAAACTCCAATGTCAGTCAAGGACATCCGTAGCTTTCTCGGATTGGCAGGTTATTACCGCCGATTCATCGAAGGTTTCTCCAAGATAGCCAAGGCCTGACTGACCTTCTCAAGAAGGATAAAAAGTTTGTATGGTCGGCCGAAGCTGAAGAGAGTTTCAAAACACTGAAAGCCAAACTCACCTCCGCTCCTGTGCTTGTCCTGCCGGACACAAGCAAGGATTTCGTCGTCTTCTGTGACGCCTCTCTACAAGGTTTGGGCTGTGTGCTAATGCAAGATGGCCATGTGGTGGCATATGCTTCTCGCCAACTTAAGCCGCATGAGCTCAATTACCCTACTCATGATCTAGAGCTTGCCGCTGTGGTCTATGCTTTGAAGCAATGGAGACCATACCTGTTTGGTAACCGTTGCGAGATCTTCTCGGATCACAAGAGTCTGAAGTACCTCTTCACCCAGCCGGATTTAAATCTCAGGCAAAGGCGTTGGTTGGAGTTAATCAAGGACTATGATGTGAGTCTGAACTATCAACCCGGCAAAGCAAACGTCGTGGCTGACGCGCTAAGTCGGAAGTCCTATTGCAACAATCTGATGATTGAGAAGGCCCAACCTGCTCTTCATGAAGAGTTTTCCCGTTTGAACTTAGAAATGGTTCCCTCCGGCTATCTAGCAAATCTGGAGATCAAATCTACTCTTGTAGACCAGATTAAGGATGCTCAAACTCGTGACAAGGGTATTCTAAAAATCAAGGAGAACATTGCTAGCGGGAAGGCCAAATGTTTTTCTGTCAATGAATCCGGAGTTGTTTATTTTGGTGACCGCTTGGTAGTGCCAAAGAAACGAAAATTGAGGGAGTTGATCCTCCAAGAAGCTCATGAATCTCCTCTCTCTATTCATCCCGGTAGTACCAAGATGTACCAAGACCTTCGCCACAATTTGGTGGACTCGGATGAAACGAGAAATTGCCAAGTATGTTGCTGAATGCGACACATGTCGACGGGTAAAGGCTGAACATCAAAGACCTCCCGGTACTCTTCGCCCTATTGCAGTCCCGAGTGGAAATGGGATGAAATTGGTATGGACTTCATCACCGGGTTTCCCCGATCTCAAAAGGGCAACAATGCAATCTGGGTAATCATTGATCGTCTTCCAAGGTTGCTCACTTCCTACCAGTCCGTGATGATATACGGGCAAGTCAACTTGCTGACTTTATTTGGCTCGTATTGTTCCATTGCATGGGGTCCCTCTGAGGATCATATCGGACCGTGGAAGTATCTTTGTCTCCAAGTTTTGGCAGAGTTTCCAAACTGCTATGGGGTCCCGTCTCAACTTCAGTACCGCCTACCATCCTCAAACTGATGGTCAGACCGAAAGAGTGAACCAAGTTGGAAGACATGCTTCGGGCATGTGTGATCTCTTTTGGCAAGGGTTGGGAAAAGTATCTCCCTTTCGCGGAGTTCTCCTACAACAATAGCTATCAAGCTAGTCTGGGCATGGCTCCCTTCGAGGCTCTATATGGAAGAAAATGCCGTACTCCTCTAAATTGGTCCGAGACCGGAGAGAGAGCACTCTTTGGTCCGGATGTGATCAATGAAGCTGAGGAGAAGGTTCGAATCATAAGAGAGAATCTGAAGATTGCTCAGTCTAGGCAGAAGAGCTACTATGATAAGCACCATCAGGATTCACTATGAAATTGGTGATAAAGCTTATCTCCGTGTCTCTCCCCTTCGTGGCGTTCGCCGCTTCGGAATCAAAGGGAAATTGGCCCCTCGCTATGTTGGTCCTTTCACCGTCCTAGAAAAGCGAGGAGATCTTTCTTATAAGTTGGAGTTACCGGTCAAATTCCCAAATGTGCATGATGTGTTTCATGTCTCCCAACTTCGCCGGTGTTTTAAGGATCCTATCCATGGAGTTAATCATGAAGAGCTAGATCTCCAGGAGGATCTCACTTATCGCGAGCATCCTATCCGAGTCCTGGATGAAGCCGAAAGAAAGACCCGAAACAAGACTACCAAGTTCCTCAAAGTTAAGTGGTCTCACCATTCCGAGGAAGAAGCAACTTGGGAACGAGAGTCTAGTCTTCGTGAGGAGTATCCCGACTTCTTTCCGCAATCTTAAAATCTCGGGACGAGATTCCTGTAAGGAGGGTAGAATTGTAACAGCCCAAACCTGTGAACCTAAATTTGTGTATAAAATTTTCGCTTTTGTGTTGCATTGCATCATGGCATCCATATTCAATTGTTAAACATCACACAAATGGGTTTTGCAACATTGAAAGACCCCAAATGCCAACTTGCTCTAACAAATTTCAAAACAATGGGGGCACTCAAATTTGCAAAACAAAATACTTTGGCATTTTATATTTGTCAAGGAAGTTCCAAGAGTTTGGGAATAATATTTCTCGATTGCTATAAATTTTCCAAATGAGCAACATTTTGAATTTTGCAAAATGCCATCCCTAAACCCTATGAACAAATGTTGTCAAAACTAATTTATTTTGCAACCCCAATTTTTGTGGTGCTTCTACCTGCTGTTGGGAGGCCACAGGAATTTTCTCAAATTTTACTAAAAGGTTTAAGTGCCTAAATTAAAATCAAGGAAATGCTGCGGGTTTTATTAATAAAAGAGAAAAGGACCGATCTGTGATAGCAGAAAATCTGCCTGGGGGCTTTCTGCAAAAATCGCAGTCTTCTCCCCTGTAGCGACGAGCTCGTCGCTCGCGCCGCACCCGCTCGACGCCGCGCCCTCTCTGCTCGCCGTGGCCACGCGGGTGGATAAGAGCGCCACGAGGCCGCCCCGTTCCCCAAACCCTAACCCTAGCCCGGCTCCCTCGCGCTCTCTCCTCCGTTCTTGCTCCCCGCCATGGACGAGCCGAAGCTCGCGCTCGTCGTCAAATCGCCGCCGTTGTAGTCCACGCCGAGCACTGCCATTTGGGGCAGAAGCTCCGCCGTGTCGTCCTCCGCGTCCCTGCCGAAGGAATCGAGCCCTGGCCGCCCGCATTGTCGCCGCCGTCCTCGTCTTCCCCGACCACGGCTGCCGCACGACAAGCTCGATTCCCGCCGTTCCCGTTCCTCTCCGACCTCGCCGAGCCCGCATACGCGTTCAGGGTGAGCACGCCACCCTTATGGACCCCTTCCCCTCCCCTCTCTCGCTCTAGCTCGCCGTCGCCGAAGTTCATCGTGTCGACGCGGTAGTACCGGGTCCACTACCGTATCTCCCAAGAGCTACTGGACTCTCGGCCGATCTTTCCAGGAAGTACCGCCGGAGCCCGGTACTACCGCACGCCCGGTACTACCGCGCCGAGCCCGGTACTACCGTGTATACCAAAATGCTAGAAAAACATGATTTATCCAGAATCATCATCATCATGCATATTTGATCACAACTACAATAATGTACTCCTAGTAGAAATAGAATCAGTAAGTTAAATATGGGGTGTTTTCCTCTCCGGTTGTTGTATTTATTCTCGCACCCCATTTAAATTGCTAGATAGCTTAAAATAAGCTCGATACAGTTAAATGTCATGTCATCATATGTTTGCGCATTGCATTTGTTAAGCATATGTGTGGTGATTGATTGTCTCTCCCGATGTTTGTTTTTCGTTAGATCAAGCAGCCGGGGTTACCCCACAATACCCCGAAGAGCCGTACTACCCGCACGTTGATCAAGGCAAGCGTAATCCCCCTCTGAGCATATCTTATCCTATGTTTCCGCAAATATTTTCTCCACTATAATATTGCATGCGGTTCTAAATGTCAATCTTGTTGGATTAGAGTATCCTATAGTTGCATTAAGTTTCCGATGCCAATACCTGTTTCCCTCCTATTATCCATAGGTTTGTATTGTTGGCCGAGATACTTATCCATGCTATGTGATGCTAAGCCATGCTTAGGCAATTGTTATCCGTCCGATGGATATTTCATGTTGGAAACAGGTGTGAAATGTTCAGATGATGTGGAGAATTGTGGTAACAGGTAATAAGATGCTTAAAGGTTGGGATGAGAGGCCACTGTGGTTGTGGTGCGTTGTCTCGTTCTCGCCGCCTAGGTGCGAGTTCTTTACCTCCCGAACCAAGACTGAGCGTGCAACCATGCGTGAGGCCTATGCAATTGCAGGAACCCTCATAGACTAAATAACTCGAGCGGGGCTAGCCAGGGTCCTCTAGTTTGAGCTTCCATTTGCGCGTGCGTGAGTTTGTGGCTGAGATTTGGTATGAGGATGGTGGTGTTAGGAAAATGAGTGGCTGTGGGGCGGGGTGTTGTGATCCTGGCAGTCCTACCGCCACTGATGATCCTGGAAAGTCCTTAACAAGTGAGAAGTCGACACCGCTCCCACCCAGCCGGCTTTCCAAGGAAGAGAGCTAATGCGCAGGTAATGGGCCGGACGGTACGCGTGGCAAACATTTGTACACCCCTGCAGGGTTAAATCTTTTTGAAAAGCCGTGTCCACGGTTACAGACAACTTGGGAAAGGATGATAAGATCATAGAATAACTTTAACGGAATGATTAAAAATTGGGTACTAGAGGTACCACTCAAGATTGTAAGGTGAGCTTCCTCGAGGGTGATTCGGGGAGGTGCCTTAGATGAACAGGTACAATGGTTGATGATGAGTAAGGTGATGAAAGAAAGAGTTACTCCTTACCTCTTTTGAAAATATTCTGAATAGTCGATGCCTTTGAGTTATGTTTTAATAAATAAAATCAGCTTTATGCAAAACAACCATATAACTTTGAAAGCCTCATCGAGCTAAAGCTCTATATATAATCTTGCGAGTTCGTCGAACTCAACGTCGTTTGTTTTGTTTCAGAGGAGGACTTCACCGACCTCGAAGGTGGGTTCTTTGTGGACGTCGACGAGTAGTCTGGGGTTCCCAGGTGGCAGCTTGGGACATCCCGGATCAGCTGGCGCTGTGATGTTTATCTGTAGGCCTCTTAGGCCATAATTTGGTTCTTGTTGTTTAGAACAACCTAATTTGCTTCCGCTTGTTGTAATGTTGGGTCTGTGACCTCTGGATGTCATTTTCTATCTTTCTCTATTATAAGAGTTGAACTATAATGATTTGTGTCATAGAGTCTGTGATGTGCCAGTTGTTCCACAAGTCCTGATCTCTCTATTATACATTGAGGGTTGTGCCTGTGTTAAGGCATCAATCGGGGTGTTGCGTTGCCGATGATCCATTCCGAGCAACGCCTGCCAAAGGTTTTGGCCGGGGATTGGTAAACCCGTAACCTCCGGTTGTATCGCTTAACCGGTGACACACAGCATCACTGTATAACAGTCGGGTCGGGGCGCCACAAAGGCGGAATCCAGAGCCCTTACAACAACAATCCGGGGCACAAACCACAAGAGGATTGGGGGCTCCCGAACAGCTACAAATCTGTCACAAAGACAACAAGTGAGTACAATAAGAGGCTAGGTTTTCCCAATGGAAATCCTAGCAAAGGGGCCCTCAAGTAAATGAGGGAGAAATGAAGAACGGCTTGGTGAAGATGTAGATCCGGGCCTTCTCCTTCAATCCTCCAAGTATTAACGAGTTTGGGTGGAGGGATTGAGAGATCTAGTGATTCTTGAGCTTGCAATAATGGAGTCTTCAAGTTTGGTAAAGCTACCAAGATGGAGGTTGGTGGAGGGCATTAAAGAGCCCTACCCAAAATCTGGCCATTGAGACAGTTTTCCCGAGCCAGCGGTAGTACCGCTGCGCCGGGCGGTACTACCGCTGGCGTCTTCTGCGCCGCGGTCAAACCAGCGCGCTGACTGCGCCTCGAAGCCTCATGAGCGGTACTACCGCCCGTAGTGCCAGTAGTACCGCACATGGCCTTCCGAACCTCCGTCCGGCGGTACCGCGAGTGGTACTGCCGCTGCGCTGGTCAACCACTAGCGCTGACCATCCTGAGCCAGCGGTACTACCGCCCGTAGTACCAGCGAGAACCGCACATGGGCGCCAGAACCCCCTTTGGGCGGTACCGCGAGCGGTACTGCCGCCTGACTTTTGGCAAGTAGTACCCAGCGGTACTACCGCCCGAACACAGAAACAACTCCTTCTCTTCCTTTTTTCGATGCGAGATTAACGGAGATGTTTGCATAAACCTGATCACACTTAGACAAGGAGTTAGGGGCACATGTTGTATTGTCAATATCACCAAAATATGAGTAAGAGCAAATTATGCTCTTTCAATCTCCCCCTTTTTGGTGGATGATGACAATACAACGATTTGCCACACACAATTTGTAAAATTTAGACGGAGCTCCCCCTATATGTGTGCATATTCAAGGATAGCTTTTGAATGATCAAATGCACAACAAATAGGATCAACACTCCCCCTAGATTTTACAAACCGTGCAAGATAAAATATAGAGCATAGCACAACATAAGCATGGGAATAAAAGTTTAAAGTTCAACATGTCTTACACCATGCATAACAAACAAGGTTCACAACATAAAAACGACAAACCAAGTTCACAAGCTCATAAAAACAACCAAGAAGCGCAAAGCTTGTAACTTCCCATGCAAAACCCTTCGAAGGCCTAATAGATGTTTCTCCCCTTTGGCATCAAGACACCAAAAAGGAGAGAAACCGATGCTAACGTCCCGAGTTCACTCGTTGCTTGAGGGGCGAGGGAGACGACGAGAGGACACTTCTTCTTCAATATTTTCATAGTCCGACCAAGTGAAGATTTTGCCTTGGGAGTTCTTCGCTTGCCACTCTTCATAAGTTGGAATGTTCTTCTCCGAGCCGGAAGCTACTTGTTCACCTAGTTCACGACGACGTTGAATGTCGAGTTGACGAGCAAGCTTCTCTTTCTCTTCACGTTCCCACGAGCGCTTCTCAAGAGCCTTGGTCACACCAAAAACTTTCTTCATTTGACGAGCCATCCAAGTGAAACCACTCTCCTTGGCAGCCCGAGAGGGGCCTTCATCACCTACAACTCCCTTGTCCTTGCCTTTAGCAGATTTGGTACCCTTGTCCTTCTCGCTATGATCTTTGACACGGAGTTGCTTGGGCTTGTGGATGATCCAAGTGTTGGGGTCACTAAGTCCCACAGCGGGATGCTCGTCGGCCCACTTCCAAAGGATAATTTTTATGATGAGGGGGCCGAACCAAGCATTCTTATTGAATATGGTGACGTTCCATATCACATTCCAAAGGTAATCCATAACATCCAGTTTCTTCCCTTTGGATCTCCATTGATGAGTCATGACCATCAAGGTAACTAGGTAGCTGTGAATTTGATCCAAATTTCCAACCTTGGGGTTGATGGTTTCCCGGTAAATGTGATGCATGATCTCATATGGAGGGTAAAGACCTTCCGAGTTGCCAACGGTGTACTTCTTCCAAGAGTAGAGGGGAGTAAGTTCATCCTTGGGCAAGGGCCTTGGATTAACATGAACCCGGAAGTACTTGACGTCGAGGGCATCGGTTCAATGAGGACCAAAATCTTCATACCCAAGCATAGAGCCAATATCACTCCAAAGTGCGGTGAGCTTCCTGTCTTTAGTCATCCAAGTGATGTACCGTGGCTCCTCGGTGCCAAAATAGACTGTGGCAAGGAATTGGCAAACAAGTACTTCATCATAATTCTGTTGGAGGGTGATGAAAGGAACAATCCCAAACTCATGGCACATAGACAAGGCTTCTCCAAAGTATTCTGGCTTTCTCTCCATGTGAGGGATGTCAATGTAGCTCAGCTCTAGCACATTGTCATTGGGCTTGCGATGAAGTATCTCATTGTAGCACTCCTCTTGAAAGCGGGTATAGAAGAAAGGATTGTTGCCCGAAACTGAGGTGTCAAATTCACTCGATCAACTGCATATGGATCTCTTTTCCTCAAGGAAGTGTAATCTTTGTCAGACATTTCACTAGCTGTCAAGTTCTTGCTCTTGTTGCCTGCAACTTTCTTCTTCGGAGCAGCCTTCTTGCTCTTGGTGACCGGGGGACCATACACCTCTTCCATTGTGGGATCATACTCCTCGTCCATCTCGTCAACCCTAGGTTTCTTTCCCCGAGACTTAGAACCACTCGAACCACCTGTGAATAGCATGGGGTAGGAAAGCATGGAGATGACTAACACACAAATATTTCACGGATAGGAAACCAAGAACACGAGTGAACACAACTTGGAGGAAACAAATGCTAGGTGGGAGTACAACATCTAGGAAGGTTGGATTTGACACAAGATGGTGATTCATTCAATGAGGAACATGAAAAACATCCATAATCATATCCACCAAATCTAGATGGAGAACTACAAAACTAGCCAAAGATTCTTCACAAGATTCATACACAGAGTTCTAGGCATCCTAGATTGCATCTCTACCGCACCAATTTGTCAAGAACACCAAGAGGGAAGCAATCTAGTCATCTCCATCCATCAACTAGATGAGAGAGAGGGAGAGAGCTTACCGGTGCTCATGGCAAAGGATCGAGGGAGGGAGAGATGCCTGAGACGTCCCGGGGCCGGGGGTGCAAGAACCACGGCCGGGGAAGCTCGGTCCCGGTGGTGAGGATGGCCGGCGGCAACGGATTCACAGGAGGAGAGAGAGGGGCGGATGGGGAAAGTGAAAGGTTTGACTTTCACCCATCCGCCCGAGCCCTTATCCTGAAAAAATCCGCTCGAGCGGTACTACGCTCGATCCAGTGGTAGTACCGCCCCCGATTCCTGCGCGGCCCGGGCAGCAGTCCTACGCGCTGGCAAGGGGCAGAGGCACCCGAGCCAGCGGTAGTACCGCTCCATGGGCCGGTAGTACCGGTGCCTGGGGGCAAATACTTGTTATGACTCCAAACGAAGCCGTAAAAAGAATCTGTTCCGACCGTCAACTTCGCCGATAGCATGAAACAAAAGGTATCCGAGAAGGAGTGTGGCTTAGGATAAGGTTGTGGCTTAGGATAGAACTCGAAACTGGAGAGAGGGAGAGTTTGCCCAAAAATGCAAGAATCGACACGAAAGGCCAAATTTGAGCACTCTCCCAAAGCGAAAGGTCTAAAACACCCAAATAAGATCCAAATAAGATCAACTCCTCATATGGAGTAGGGCGGTGGCCTAGGCCACCATGTAAGAGTGTATGTGGCGTGACACCGCGAAGATGTATCTTGGGTTCACAACCACTACTCATCATTTAAGCTAACAATTCATAGTACGAATATAGAGAGGCAAATGAATTCTTAATGTCGGCATAATGGGGGGAGGGATGGTCCAATGTATTAGGGCCGCACTCCCCTATATCCATGCCTACACCTAAACCAAATAAATAGTCAAAATATAGGTGTGTATGCAAGATGGTCAAGTCAAGCTCCTCGAATCCACGATATTTAGCTCATGCCTGATACGTCCAAAACGTATCTACTTTTCCGAACACTTTTGCTGTTGTTTTACCTCTAACTTGTATGATTTGGATGCAACTAACATGGACTAACGCTGTTTTCAGCAGAATTGCCCTGGTGTCTTCTTTTTGTGCAGAAAAGTCAACTTTCGAGAAAAACTCCGAAAACAATTGCGATCGTCATATTTCACCGGAAGACCCACGGAGCCAGAAGGGGAGTCGGAGAGGCCACACCAGGCAGCCACGCCATAGCTGGGCGCGGCTGGGGGTGGGGCCGCGCCCAAGTGTGGCGTGGCCACCTCGGTCGCCCCCCGACGCTCCCCTTTGGACTATATATTGCCCTTGACCTAAATATCGAGGGGGGTTCGACCATATTTCGCGAAACACATCCACGCTCCGCCGCCGCCGCGATCTCTATTCCGGGGATCAGAAGTTCCGTTCTGGCACCCTGCCGGGACGGGGATTCGGAGGAGATCATCACCATCGTCATCACCACCGCCTCTCCATCAACCATCAATGATTCCCCCATCCATGTGTGAGTAGTTCCCTGCTGTAGGCTGAGGGGATGGTAGGGATTGGATGAGATTGTTCATGTAATAAGTTGCCAGATTGTTAGGGCATGGTGCCTAGTATCCATTGTTAGTGCTATTTATCATTGTTGCAACTTGTTGTGCTTAATGCTTGCCACTAGGGCCCGAGTGCCATGATCTCAGATCTGAACATGTTGTTGATGCATGAGAATAATTATGTTTTAGATCATATCTGCAAGTTGTTTTCACCTGTTATTGTCCGGAACCCGAGGCCCCGGAGTGACAGCAACCGGGATAACTGGAGGGGATGGCTTTGACTTGAGGATTACGTGTGTTCACGGAGTGTTAATGCATTGCTCCGGTACTTTATTAAAAGGAGTACCTTAATTGCCAGTAGTTTCCCTTGAGGCCCCGCTGCAAACGGGCTGGCAGGACAGTAGATGTTGTGCAAGTTTCTCATTGCGAGCACGTACGACTATATACGGAACACATGCCTATGTTTGACTAGTACTAGGATGCTTTTATAATTGTTTACCTGCAAATGCCCTGAGTTATGATTATTACATGAGCGCTCTTATCCATGCAACGCCCGTACATCCGTCCCTATGCCTACAGTACTTTTAATCCTGCTGTTTACTGAAATTACTGCTGCTGTCTTTGTTACACTGTTGCTGCTATTACTTTGTTACTACTGCTGTTATATCACCGTTGCTACTGATAATCTGTGTCGAGGAAGTCTACTTTCAGGTGCAGCTGAACTGACAATTCATCTGTTAAGGCTTATATTTATTCTTTGGCTCCCCTTGTGTCGAATCAATAAATTTGGGTTTTACTTCCCTCGAAGACTGTTGCGATCCCCTATACTTGTGGGTCATCAAGACTATTTTCTGGCGCCGTTGCCGGGGAGCATAGCTTTATTTATAAGTTCATCTGGAAGTGATATCCTTTGCTGCAATCCATTTATCATGGGGAAAACTCATGACAAGAAGGTGGCTATTCTGCCATCCACTACAAGGAAAGGTACGGCTCTGAACTCCGCTGCTGCTCTTGATTCACCATCTGTTATTAATCAACTGGTTACACCGCCACACGCACCTGCTTCGCGTGTTGGCACTACTGAATCTGAAACTGTTTCTGATGAATTTGATGATGCTTCTACTGTGCTTAGTGAAACTGGTTCGTTAGGTCCTTTTCTAGATGCTACGATTGCTAGGTCTAGACTTATTGAAAATTCTGAAATGCCTAATGAAAATGTTGTCACACCTGTTGCTTCTCCTGAGTCGAGGGAATTCATCGATGATGATGACCCCGAGGAAGATTATATAGAAGTAGATGAAGCTTTTGCTGAAAAATGCAGGAATCTTGACTCTTCTGCTGATTCTGCCACTATAATGGATTTTCTGAAAAAACACACTGTTAGCTACAAATTGTCTGCTGATCCTGAGTTTGCAACATCTCCTATTCGTATAACTGATAAGGATTATGACTTTTCTGTGGATTTGTCCTTTATATCGGTGGTAGAGAAAGATCCTTTTTGTGGTGCTGAAGATGAAAGTGCTATGGAACATATGAACAAGTTATCTACTTTAAGTAGTTTGTTCTCTGATGATATTAAATTGCGCACCTATTTTGTTACCAAAATTTTTCCTTTCTCTCTGAAAGGCGATGCTAAAGCTTGGTTTGGTAATTTGTCTCCCGGTTGTATTAAAAATCCTTTAGGATTGGTTGATGTTTTCTTCCATAAATATTATCCTGCTAGTGTTCAACATGTTGCTTTGCAGAGAATTTTTAACTTCAAGCAATTGCAGGAAGAAAATATTTCTGAAACTTGGTCAAGGTTTTGTTATTTGCTTAGAGTTCGACCTGGACATGATATACCTAAAAATGAACTTCTTGATATATTTTATAACGGACTAACCGATGAATCTAGGACATTCCTGGATAGTTGTGCTGGTTGTGTTTTCAGGAAACGAACTCCAGATGAAGCTGAGGAATTAATGGCTAAGATTAGCCAAAATTATGAAGATTGGGTTATAGCTGAACCCACTCCCACACCAGAGCCTGCGCCAGTGCCTACACCAAGAAAGAGAGGTGTTATTGAACTTGATAATGAAGGAATGAGAGAAGCCAAGAGGACTCTCAAGGAGAGGGGTATTAAATCTGAAGATGTTAAAAATTTACCTCCAATAGAAGACTTATGTAAGCCGACTCCTCCACCTTCAATTGAGGTACACTCTCTACAATATTTCGATGCTGGTGATATTCCTTATGGTAAGCCTCCTGATCAATGCTTAGATGAACTTGATAATTTTATTGTTAAGCAGGAGCATTTTAATATGAGAGTAGAAAATCATCTGTTAGAAAATTCTCGTATTATTAGTAATTTGCAAGATGTTTTGGTAAGAACTGTAAATGACATTAAAGGTCTAGTTAAACATCTTAGTATGGTTCAAACTCAAATGGAGCAAATTACTAAAGTACAAAAAGACTTGCTAGCTAAAAATTCTAATAGTAATGGAAAACATGCTTTTGGAATAGCAACTAGGAGTGGAGCTTCCACTCAAGATCCTTTGTATCCTGAGGGACATCCTAAAAGAATTGAACAAGATTCTCAATTAGCTGAAAGGCCCAGCTCTCCTTCTAAGAAAAAGAAGAAGAAACATAAACCTGCTGTAGAGTCTTCTGAAACTATTAAGGAAAAAGAACCTGCTAGTGATCCTAATAGTATATCTGTGTCTGATGCTGAAACTGAAAATGGTAATGAACCTGTTAACGATAATGATAGAAACAATGCTAATAATAATGAAGAGGTTGAGAGCGATTCTGATAGTGACACTGAAAATAAAAATTGCACTAAAGAGGATTTTGTAGCTAAGAAACATGGTAAAGAAAGAGAACCTTGGGTGCAAAAATCAATGCCTTTTCCTAATAAGAAACATAAATCCAAGGAAGAAGAACACTACAACAAGTTTTGTGAGTGGATGAAACCTTTGTTTTTGCAAATTCCTTTGACTGATGCTATTAAGCTGCCTCCTTATTCGAAATACATGAAGGATATTGTTTCTAACAAGAGGAAAATTCCTAATGAGGAGATTTCCACCATGCTTGCTAATTACTCTTTCAATGGTAAGGTTCCAAAGAAACTTGGAGATCCAGGTATACCAACTATTCCTTGCTCTATTAAAAATAATTATGTTAGAACTGCACTTTGTGATCTTGGAGCTGGAGTAAGTGTGATGCCTTTCTCTCTTTATAAGAGACTTTATTTAGATAAATTGATACCAACTGATATATCTTTGCAAATGGCTGATAAATCTACTGCTGTTCCTGTTGGTATATGTGAAAATGTTCCTGTTCAAGTTACTACCAACTGTTTGATTTTGACTGACTTTGTTGTGTTGGATATGCCTGAAGATGATAATATGTCCATTATTCTTGGTAGACCTTTTCTTAATACTGCAGGAGCTGTTATTGATTGCAATAAAGGGAAAGTTACTTTTAATGTCAATGACAAAGAGCATACTGTTTATTTTCCCAAGAAGCAAAATGTATTATGTGGAGTGAGCTCAATTGCAAGTTATAAAACTATCAAAGTTGGAAGTATTGATTGTCCTATTTATGACCACCATGAAGGATATGAAAGTATTATGG
This sequence comes from Poa pratensis, assembly GCA_947311845.1. Classification (NCBI taxonomy): domain Eukaryota; kingdom Viridiplantae; phylum Streptophyta; class Magnoliopsida; order Poales; family Poaceae; genus Poa; species Poa pratensis. The sequence continues at coordinate 3,584,503 of CAMZMU010000060.1, read as the reverse complement.
TTGGGACAATATCTATTCAATATAAGGTAACATAATGGTATCATGTAGTTTAATTCTTTTATGTCAAATAAAATATATTTGGTGGCAAGACTTGATCAACCTTGTTGACAAATACATTTTAGTTGCATAAAATTGTTAAACCACATTCTCTCTTTCTCATCTGTTATACCTTCTGTTATATTGCTGTCTTTATAAATTTTTAGAATGATGTTTAGTGTGGTTAAAATTTTGCTTAGCTGCTATTTAGAATTTTAAGTGCCCAGTTTTTGCTCGAAATTGAAAGTTGTCAGAAAAATCTGAAAATTTTACGTAAATTCCTATTTTGAAAAATGCAACGTGGTAGTACCTGGGGCTGACCAGGGGGACCCACCACGCTGCCACGCCATAGCTCGGCGCGGCAGGGGTGGAGGCCGCGCCCCCTGTGGCGTGGGTCCCACCTGAGCCTCCACAAGGTGAGATTCCTCCCCTTTCTTTCTCTCTCCCGACCAAACTCATATCCATTGTTCAAACTCGTGTTCCTGCTGCTCTTGAGCTCGAATTTTTCGATCTACTTGCTCAGCCCATTTCAGTTGCTGAAACTTTGCTTGTTTACTCACCGGTATGTGACTCCTTCGATTATCCAAGTAGAATTTTGTTTAGTGTTGTATTTCTAGAGTATTTTGCTGCTGTATGTTGCTGGTTAAGTGAGCTTGCATGCTTGTTCTATGCTTAGATTAATTCCATGATCAGGAATCATTCTGTTCCTAGCTGGGCTACTCTCGATAATTTGACTTATAATTTAGTATTTGTTACTAAATCTAGGATTGCATCTAAGACTTCCGAGCGATTGGTTTGTTTGCCTGCACCTGTTTTGTTTAACCTGGATGGCAGGGAAAATTGGGCATTCTCGGAAGAAGACTTGGATGCATACATGAGGGAGCATGAACCCGGGCCGAGCCGGAGGAGGAGCGGCCTGAGCCGCATGATGAGGGGGCGAGCTCCTCATACCAGTTTGACTATGCAAGCGGAACCTTCCCCGCTTTACAGAGTGGTTCTTACGAACACGCCAGGGACGATGCACCGTCCTGGAGCTATTATCAGCACCGATGATTGTCTCCCAATTAGGCCAAAAGCCTAAGCTTGGGGGGAGGTACGCGTATACTGACAGTTCGCTCATTTTATATTCGCTCCATGTCAGTTCTTTGTATATCCATATTTCGCTTTCTTTTATTTGTTCTTGCTTGTGGTGTTTATTTTCTCAAAACCCAAAAATACCAAAAATATTTTCGTTGTTTCTCTATGCTTTTATTTTAGTAATTCGAGTTGTAGTTTTATTTTGTCTTTTTGATTTTCGAGTTGATATTCAAAAAACCCAAAAATATTTTCCTTTTTATTTGCTTCTTCCTTGCTTTGTTTTAAAATTCGAAAACACCAACAATATTTGTTGTTCTTCTTGGTTTTGTATAGTTCTTTTCAGATTCAACAGCCGTCTGTGACTCCACCTGGAGTTTGGTTTTCATTTTATATCATTCAAGTCATGCGAGCGAAGGGCAATAATGACGATATTCGACAACTTGATGTGGTGAGAGGCTGGTATGAACCGTATTTGTTTTCATTTTTGTACACATACCTGTCCATATGATTGCGCTTAGTAGTTATGGTATGGGCTATGTTACTTGATGAATGCTTGATAGCCATGTTTTCTCATGATTAATCCTAATCTCCTGAAGGTGCACCATATGTCATATAGTTATTTGCATGCATTGTTTTATTCGTAGAGTGGTATTGTAGTGTGGTATCCTCCTCTGAATGTTTTACTTGATTCGACTTGGCACATGCTTACACATGTTTATGACTCAAAACAAAAGTCAAGCCTCGACGATCTATTGTGACTCAGAGTTTCTGTATCGCTTTTATGCCACTGCTAATTTTATTCTGTCGCAAGTATGATTATGACAGTTGTGCTCTCTTGTTGTCGCTTCCCCGTCTATTGCTAGCCTTCACCTGTACTAAGCGGGAATGCTGCTTGTGCATCCAAAATCCTGAAAACCAAGTTATTCCAAAGAGTCCACTATAAATTCCTATGCATGGTTTTAAACCATTCCAAGTAAATTTCTTCGTGTGCTATCTTTAACTATTCAAAATTGTACAATCCCTTTTTGTGTCACTGCGTGTAGCTCATAAGGATGTGGTAGTATAACTTGTCATCTTCCATGCTAAATGATTTCCAAGGACAAGTAGCTTCATCTGCTTGTCCACTTTTATTTTTGCAAAAGAGCTGGTTAGTCCACCTATCATTTAATATTAAAATAGACACTCCTCCACGGTGATTGTTGGTCGGCACCCGAGGATTCGGTTAGCCATGGTTTGTGGAAGAAAAGGTTGGGAGGAGTGTCAAAAATCTGTAAGCATGATATAATGCAAACTATATGAATTTTCGGAACCGCTCTAAAAGTTGGTTAGTTATGGAAGATGACAAGAACTCTATCGCGGATTTGTTGACACTTGCAACCACTTCTCAAAATATTATTTTTACACTCTTTATATGCCTTCGGGAACTAACAAGCTCTAGCACACGATTTAATCCCTGCTTCCCTCTGCGAAGGGCCTATCTTTTATTTTAATGTTGAGTCACCATCCTTCTTTAAAGCACTTCTTTGAGAGCATGACTGTCATTCTTAGTGAAATGTGCTTGTCCCAGAATAGGTTAGTAGTGACATAGCTTGATGCTTTTATCTTTGATAAGCTTTATTTCTAGTCTGCCTGTAAACTTCAGAGGTGCCTGGGCATTTATGTTTTGCTGCACACATTCGGGCAAGCGAGATACCACTTTGCCATACCCAATTACGAACATTGCAATCCTGCACTTAGTTTTATGCCATGTTGTTTACCTTTAGTATGTTAGAATCTTTTCATGGCTGCATATTTATCAAGCTTTTATCTTATGCATATCTCCTATCATGAGCTAGTAAGTATAATCATAATTCAAGTATGTATACATCATATGAAGCAATTGTGTTCGTAAAAGTTTCTTTATCGCGTTCAGTTTGTCAACTGAATTGCTTGAGGACAAGCAATAAGCTAAGCTTGGGGGGAGTTGATACGTCCAAAACGTATCTACTTTTCCGAACACTTTTGCTGTTGTTTTACCTCTAACTTGTATGATTTGGATGCAACTAACGTGGACTAACGCTGTTTTCAGCAGAATTGCCCTGGTGTCTTCTTTTTGTGCAGAAAAGTCAACTTTCGAGAAAAACTCCGAAAACAATTGCGATCGTCATATTTCACCGGAAGACCCACGGAGCCAGAAGGGGAGTCGGAGAGGCCACACCAGGCAGCCACGCCATAGCTGGGCGCGGCTGGGGGTGGGGCCGCGCCCAAGTGTGGCGTGGCCACCTCGGTCGCCCCCGACGCTCCCCTTTGGACTATATATTGCCCTTGACCTAAATATCGAGGGGGGTTCGACCATATTTCGCGAAACACATCCACGCTCGCCGCCGCCGCGATCTCTATTCCGGGGATCAGAAGTTCCGTTCTGGCACCCTGCCGGGACGGGGATTCGGAGGAGATCATCACCATCGTCATCACCACCGCCTCTCCATCAACCATCAATGATTCCCCCATCCATGTGTGAGTAGTTCCCTGCTGTAGGCTGAGGGGATGGTAGGGATTGGATGAGATTGTTCATGTAATAAGTTGCCAGATTGTTAGGGCATGGTGCCTAGTATCCATTGTTAGTGCTATTTATCATTGTTGCAACTTGTTGTGCTTAATGCTTGCCACTAGGGCCCGAGTGCCATGATATCAGATCTGAACATGTTGTTGATGCATGAGAATAATTATGTTTTAGATCATATCTGCAAGTTGTTTTCACCTGTTATTGTCCGGAACCCGAGGCCCCGGAGTGACAGCAACCGGGATAACTGGAGGGGATGGCTTTGACTTGAGGATTACGTGTGTTCACAAAGTGTTAATGCATTGCTCCGGTACTTTATTAAAAGGAGTACCTTAATTGCCAGTAGTTTCCCTTGAGGCCCGCTGCAAACGGGCTGGCAGGACAGTAGATGTTGTGCAAGTTTCTCATTGCGAGCACGTACGACTATATACGAAACACATGCCTATGTTTGACTAGTACTAGGATGCTTTTATAATTGTTTACCTGCAAATGCCCTGAGTTATGATTATTACATGAGCGCTCTTATCCATGCAACGCCCGTACATCCGTCCCTATGCCTACAATACTTTTAATCCTGCTGTTTACTGAAATTACTGCTGCTGTCTTTGTTACACTGTTGCTGCTATTACTTTGTTACTACTACTGTTATATCACCGTTGCTACTGATAATCTGTGTCGAGGAAGTCTACTTTCAGGTGCAGCTGAACTGACAATTCATCTGTTAAGGCTTATATTTATTGTCGTGGTGGGATCGCGGCAGATGCCATAGGTATGGCTAAGATGGGGCCGAATGGTCGTTGGGGGAATCCGGGGAGGGTTTATGCACTCAAGAAGTGCACACGCAAGAACACACAAGAACACGAACGAGAAACCAAGAAACCAAGAACACAAAGCACGCCACGATGTACCCTGCTTTGGGGCCCTCTTGCGGAGGTAACACCCCTACTGCAGCACTATCCTACTCAGTGTATAGCTCAAAGTGACAAGTACAAGCTGCTCCTCGAGCTGTATGATGATACAATGGTGAGAACTTGAGGTAAAAGATGGAGCTACGCGGGAGGAAGAAGGCACTCCGAGGTGTTTCCGGGGTGTTCCGAGGTTCCTTTCTCTTTCTCTTTCTGTTGATCGATCTCTCCCTCGGGGCCATTCAAGCAGGAGGGGGGTGAAGCCCTCTAAATAGGCCAACCGGGTTACCGTTGTGCCCCTCGCTGAACACTGTTGCCATGCCTCTGCACCGGTCACCACCATACCTCTGTCAGGGATAAGACGTGGCCTGCCCATCTCCTGTTGCCTAACGGCAGAACTAGCATGTCTCCTCTGACAGAGACAGGACGTGGCCTGGCAGGGCTACCTCGTAGCCTTTTCCCAGATCCCGCGTGGTCAGCGGTCAGAGACGTGCAGCCCCGCCGAACCCGGGGCACACCTCTGCCAGGCTCCGTGACAGACGCTCCCGCGTCAGGCGCTCTTGTACCCGGCTAGAAGTAACAGGAGCATTGACTCCTACCCGACCTACGGCCTCCTGCCTTGGTTAGCTTGGGTCTTGCTCCCGTTCCTTACCTCGGGTCTTGTACTTAAGATCCGACCACCTCGGGTATAACTTCCTTCACACAGCTTCTCCTGTACTCACCATATAAACCATAGCACCGAGGTATTAGGTCGGCTGACCATAGCTCGGACAGTGAACCTCGGCCCAGGCTGACGGGATACCTCGGATCCCTCTAGGCCAAGATAGGTCGGCCTTTGTATCCTCCAGGTCAAGATAATGCTCGGACACTCACAGGCCCAAACAGGTCGGCCCTTTCCGTACCTCGGCATATCTTTAAACTCATCTTTATGCCAAGCCTTAACCCTACCCAGGGGTAGCCCCCGACATTAGTCCCCGAAGCTGGTGCGGTCCTACGACCTCGGATGGAGGGCCATGGAAGGTTTAAAACAAGCAAGGCACCCCTCTAAAACCGACCTTAAAAATAGCCCCGCCGAGGTACTTCCCACAGACCATAATTTAATCCGAGGTTGATCTGCAATCAGAACTTTCCGAGCTGTTTGACTCAGCACAATCTTGCCCCGAGATCTTCCGAGGCACGTGGCGAAGAATCTCTGCCCGGACCTCGAACCCCGGACCTCTGAAAGACAGGTCCTGACCACACGCCGCCCTCGTCAGCCGGACCCACCAAACAGCGCACCTGCGCACTCAAGTGCGAGACCAACTTGACCGCCCACGACTCCTCGATTCTCGCGCTGACCAGCACAAGAAATCCGAGGCTGGCGGTTGCCACTCTGCGGCCCACGATGTGGCCGATCGTGTGGCCACCAACCGCGCAAACCGTGCGCTCACCCGCACACGATCCCGCGCCTTCCCGATAACCGCGCGGTAGTGCGCCGTTAATGCACGCCGTAACCGCACGCGGCGTATAAATAGGGGCCCAGGGGTAACTTCATCGTCTTCCTCCCCACTTGTCCACTGCTCCGCGCCCATTGCTCCGTGCGCTCTGCCTCCATTGCCGCCGTCGAGCACTTGCCGCTGCAACCTCGCTGTCTCGAAGAATCTCGCCGGAAACGCGCACCGCGCCTTGCGCCGCCACTCCATCGTCGATCCTTCCCCGATCTTCGAGTACCTCACCGGTGAGTTCCTCATCTCCCCTCCATTGCCATTGCCATGAACAGGTTCATGCTTCGATGAACTCGAGGATCTGGATGAATCCGATGAACCTGAGGAACCCGACGCTCTATCTTTGCACTCTTTTAGCCATTTTCAGATCTTATCTAGACTTGTATCAGACACACCCGTAGCACTGTCTTTTTAGGTTCGCCCCTTGATGAACTCAAATTTATCTCCCTTTTTAGCTCACCGGTAGATCCTTGCTAGTATCTCGCCACGGTAGAAACATGTTTCCCGCCTAAATCCTTTAGCTCGGCTGCCTTGAATGATCCGAGGTATCTACTCCGACTGAACCTCGAACTGTCTAAGGTACTTACCCCGGTTGAACCTCCCTTTTCTACAGGAAAGTGCCAACATGTCGGCAATTGCTACGTCAAACCGAGCCGAGGTTTCCGCCAGTGAGAGAGGTGGATGGGATGGCCCGGACGTCACCGACGATGATATCAAATGGCTCAAAGAAACTCATCGAATCCCAGCCGAACTGCTATATCGACTTCACACTGGGGACGGCGAACCGATCACCAACTTCGGCGAGAAAGTGGTGTTTGTCTCTCACTTCGAGCGCGGATTCGGACTTCCGGCCAGCAAGTTCTTTCGGGAATTTCTAAAGTTCTTCGGCTTGCAGCCGCACCATCTCCCCGCTAACTCCATGCTACAGCTATCGTGCTATGCAGCTTTCTCTGAAGGATACCTCGGCCTCTGGCCGAGCGTTGAGGGATGGGCCAAGTATTTCCAGCTAAAGAAACAAAGCATCCCCAACAAGGAGGTTGTGAACAAGGATATGACTGCCTGTGGTGTGGCCTCTATCTCACCCCGGCTGGGCTCCGAGTTCCCACGGATCAAAGGCCTGGAGAGCTGCAAGAAGTGGCAGCGATCCTTTTTCTATGTGAGGAACCCCAGTACTGTCGACCTCATCAACCTCCCGGACTTCCAGCTCGGCCCTCCCACTGCACAACTCAATTGGGATTTCAACCCGGAGGACGCCTACGCCGAGGTTCAAGAGATCCATGAATACATGCTGGATCTCAAGAAAAGAGGGTGGGGTTCCGATGACATCCTCCGGACTTTTGTGGATCGAAGAGTCAGCCCCCTCCAACAATGAGCCCATAAGATCTGCCATATGGAAGGTCTACTCGATCCTACTCGGATCAGCAGCAAGGCGCTCTCCAAGGCCTCAGTTTGGCGCCGGGTCAAAGCCATTGCTCAGACTGAGATGGACGAGGAGTGGACATGGGGCGTGGAGCCTCACCACAGAGAAAATCTTCCGGAGCAAGTGAGTACTTACTAACTTTCCGAGCTTACGCTCCGGTCTTGCACACCTCGGTTGCTTCTTAACTTAATTCTTTTTTTTGCCACTCCTGCAGCGGTTCACCCAGCAGCTAATCGAGGACGGCCCGGAGCCGTCGAACTGGGCGCCTGCCCGCCTGGCCCTGGAAGGTCCAGAAACTGAAGACCCGGACAATGAGGATCACCTGCCGATCCCTAAGGCCGTTCCGAGGTCCGCCCCAAAGACTAGCTCCTCCAACCCGGGTAAGAAACAAGTTCCCACTTCCATCAGAGACTGGTCTGACAACGATGATGACAATGACGATTGCCAAATTCTGGAACCTGTCAACGTTATTCCCATCTCATATGCTCCTCCCACATATAAGAACTTTCATCCAGCGCCTGCAGCTTCCCGGAAGCGCTCAGGACCTGGTACCTCGGATGCCGAGGCTTCCAAGACCTCGGAGACTGCGGCGCCCAAAGCCAAGCGTGCCAAGAAGACCTCGGCGAGGCGCAAGAAACGAGGCCCCGTGGAGGAAGATGCGTAAGTCACCTTGCTCCTCCTTACTTCTCACGCTGCTCCGAGGTTAAGTTTTTTACACTCTAACTTAATCTTTCTCCTTCGTCTAGCCCGACTCGGCAGATCAAGCAGAGCCATAGCTCGATACACTCACCACTACCTCCGGTGGTTGAAGCTTAGACAACCGAGGTCGAGGTTAACCTCGACAGCCCTGCCAGAGCCTCTCCTCCAGCACGGTCCATTGACCTCAGCAGCCCGGAGAAGACCATCACCTCCCCGGTGCGCGTCTCCTCCGCCGAACTTCCACCGCCGAGCTCTGCTCCCCGTCGAGATCAGACTCCTCCGCCTCCTCAGAAGGATGCAGCACCTCCAGTCCGGGTGCAGAACCTCCATAATGAACCCAACTGCAAGCAACTTAGCCAGCTCGTCCAGCACCACTTGTCTTCGGTCGTCTGAGAGACGACGGGTCGGTTGCCTCACTGGTTTCACCTCTGGCCTGACAAACAAAGAGTGCTCTGCCAACTCCCTCAGAACACCAGGCAGGTCCTTAGCCGACCATGCAAAGATATCCCGATTCTCACGGAGGAAGTGACAGAGCTCGCCTTCCTATTTCTCGCCCAGCCTGGTCCCAATGATGGCCATATGCTCCGGGTGCTCCGGGTCAATGGGGATCTTCTTGGTCTCCTTGGGCACCTCAAACGCTGCAGTTGAGTCCGGGCTCATCAGTCCGGACATGCCGAGCTGTGTTGACTGCGCCATTGCCACCACTTGATGCAGCTTCTTCTTCTCAGCTGCGATCACCAAAGACTCGGCCAGATTAGACCCCGCCGAGGCACATTGAATGGCTCGCTTGTAATCACCCGAGATGGATATGATCCCATTAGGCCCCGGCATTTTCATCTTCAGGTATGCAACATGGGTGGAAATCATGAACTTGGCCAGAGCCGGCCTTCCAAGCAATGCACTCTCCAAGTCCACCACCTCGAACTCGATACTCTCAACTCGGCAATTGTTCTTGGTTCTAAATGCTACATCCACCCATATCTTGCCCATGGGTGCACAAGAAACGCCAGGTACAATCCCATGAAAAGTACAACTGCTTGGCATCAACTGATTTGGCGATATGCCCAATTTCACCATTGTATCTCGGTACATGATGTTAATGGCACTGCCATTGTCCACCAGAACTCGGGTAAATCTCACATTGTTGGTAGGCCCACACAACGTTGGATCTATCACCAGGGCATACTTTCCAGGGCTCGGCATGATCCGAGGTGTGTCTTTCCTGCTCCAAGTGATCTCCTGCTCAGACCAGTTCATATAGGTCGGCACCACCGGCATTACCGCATTCACCTCCATGGCATGCCTCTGCACGCTTTTCTTGTCAGTTGGCTCGGTCACAAAGACCACATAGCTCGCATGAGCCTCTCTATAGTCATTTCCGGGGTATTCATACTGCTGACTTGGTCCGGCACCATTGTTGCTATTATTACCTCGGACATTCACAACATTCAAGGGCCTTGCTGCTACAGGCCTCGGAGGAGGCGCAGTGGTTATAGGGGTAACATTTGCTCCGGACAGATTTGGGTTAGGCCTCGGCTAAAATCTCTGAGGTGGTCCTGCTCTGATTCCTCCGGCCTTCACCCCTTCTTCTCTGATTCTACGGTTCCAGCTGCACTGCCAGGTTGAATGGTTGGCTGGCTTGCGCGGGTCGGTCGTATGGTAACAGCAAGGACCATCTATCATTGACTCATAAGTCAAGGGTGACTCCGGGTTTGGACTAAACGCCGGACCATTGATTTTCGGCCTCTGGACACCTCTAGCTCCGGGTTGATCCGGGTTCACCGCTACAACTTGGTTCGAGGTGTACGGGTAGTCCGGCTCCCTCCTCTTTTGTCCAAACTCTTGGCGGTCATTATACCTTGGTCCGAGCCGGTTGTTTATTGGCTCCCTCCTTCTGTTACGTGCCACTGCCTCTGCTGCTGGCTGCATCGGATCACCCAGAGCATAAGAATCTGCAACCCGGATTGTTTCTGCTAGGGATTTCGGCATATCTCTTTGGAGCCTCTGCCACAGTATGCTGCCATGTCGACAACCATCTGCAAACCAGGAAATGGCCTGTGCCTCTACAACTCCTTCACAGGAATTCCGAACATTGCTCCACCGAGTTAAGAATTCTCGGTCAGTTTCATGATCATCTTGCTTACATGCTGCCAGGAGCTGAGGTCGGTTGGGCCTCTTGTACGTACTAGCAAAGTTGCTGTTAAATGCCAGCTCCAAGTCTATCCAGGAGTTGATACTATACTCCGGCAAATTATCCAGCCAGATCCAAGCTGGACCTTCCAACATGTGCGGGAGATACCGGACCGCCCATCGGCGATTGCCCCCGCTATGTGCACCGAGGATACATAATCTGTCAGCCAATCTTTCGGCTTGGTGCTCCCGTTGTATGGCTTGGTGTTCCGACCTAACTGGAACTGAGATATTGGCGGTGGTGGCTCCTTCATGATCCGAGGTCCAAAACACGCCGGACCAGGAGGGCCTTCCTCCTCCAGTTGCTCGGACAAGTAGATTCTATCCAGCTTGTTACGAATATCGCCTAGAGCTAACATCCGACCTCCTATCCGAGGTCCCAATGCCGCATCTACTCTGTGGTATCCAGCTCGCGCCATGGCCGAATCTCCATCATCATATCGATCGTCGCCTTGACCGACATTCTGAGGTTGATGAACATACTCCGGCTCTCACTGATATTGCCCCTGCGGCCGGGGTTGTTGCTGATACCTCGGGGGCGGAGGTGGTTTACCTCGGCCAGCCGACGCTGCTTGCCCGCCATTCTGATTTCCCTGACCGGAGTTACCCTTAGCTCGGCTTGCATTACCTGGGCCAGGGTTTCCCTTAGCTCGGCTAGCATTGCCCTGGCCCACCTTCTGCTTTGCTGCTAACACCGGATCATACATCTGTAGCTGCTTGTTCTGACCCGAGGTAACACTCCGGGCTCGATCGGCTCCTCCGACGAGTGGAGACGAGGCTTGCCCCTTGGACACCTGACTAACTGGCCTAGCTGAATAAACCATCTCTGAATCACCAGCCCCGGCATATGCTCTGCGGAGAGCCTCATTCTGCTGGTTAGCTACATACACTAATTCATTGACGCGCTTCTGCTGCGCACGCCATGCATCTCCAGTCAACCCGGATAGCTCGGCCCTGCCTGCCTCGGCAGCTCTGAGGTTCTTAGCAGGGGAACTATATATGGCCTTCCAGTCGACACGCGACTCTCACTCCTAACCGAGGTGGTAGGTCGAGCCTCCCTGTTCATCTCATCATTGAGCCCCTTGCCTCTTTGCCGCACCTCGGCTCCCCTATGTGTATCTACTGCTACCGGGGTGAAGCCATTCGCTGCATTGTACTCACGCAGATCTCTATTGAACTCATCTCTAGCTGTCATCATTGCTACGGCCTCCTTTTGCACAGGACACGCTTTGCCTCTAGGTCGGCCACAGTCACCACCACATCCACTCCTGGATTTACTGGGTCTGCCAGTGTCTCTACTATCTCTACCAGGGTCGCACCTCGACCCTGCAGCTCGGGGGTACCACGTGACTCTTTCTCTAGCCTGGGCTTTGCAGATCTCACCTTAGCAACCTCGGCCTGCTAGGATTTGCTGGCATCTCCTCTGCCAGCGGCATCAACCGGACCTGTCATCATCACCTCCACGCAGCTCTTGGGGCGAGTGATACGCTGACCTAAAGCCGCGAGGAGAGGAGTTTTGTCGTCCACGAGCACCTGCTCCGGGTACCGCGAACAACCTCGACAGCAACATAGGTGACGAAGCTGCCGAGCATCATGGTGAAGCCATGCTCGGGGAAGGGCTTGCCGGCGAAGCACCCCGCGTTGTCGCTGATGAAGGTGAACTCACCAATCTTGGCGATAAGCCCGGAAAGAACACGCTCGCCTGAGCCCGTCCGGATGTAAACTCCCTCCAACGCCTCAATCTGCCCCACGGTGGGCGCCAACTGTCGTGGTGGGATCACGGCAGATGCCATAGGTATGGCTAAGATGGGGCCGAATGGTCGTTGGGGGAATCCGGGGAGGGTTTATGCACTCAAGAAGTGCACACGCAAGAACACACAAGAACACGAACGAGAAACCAAGAAACCAAGAACACAAGGCACGCCACGATGTACCCTGCTTCGGGGCCCTCTTGCGGAGGTAACACCCCTACTGCAGCACTATCCTACTCAGTGTATAGCTCAAAGTGACAAGTACAAGCTGCTCCTCGAGCTGTATGATGATACAATGGTGAGAACTTGAGGTAAAAGATGGAGCTACGCGGGAGGAAGAAGGCACTCCGAGGTGTTTCCGGGGTGTTCCGAGGTTCCTTTCTCTCTTTCTCTTTCTGTTGATCGATCTCTCCCTCGGGCCGTTCAAGCAGGAGGAGGGTGAAACCCCCTAAATAGGCCAACTGGGTTATCGTTGTGCCCCTCGCTGAACACTGTTGCCATGCCTCTACACCGGTCACCACCGTACCTCTGTCAGGGACAAGACGTGGCCTGCCCATCTCCTGTTGCCTAACGGCAGAACTAGCATGTCTCCTCTAACAGAGACAGGACGTGGCCTGGCAGGGCTACCTCGTAGCCTTTTCCCAGATCCCGCGTGGTCAGCGGTCAGAGACGTGCAGCCCGCCGAACCCGGGGCACGCCTCTGCCAGGCTCCGTGACAGACGCTCCCGCGTCAGGCGCTCTTGTACCGGCTAGAAGTGACAGGAGCATTGACTCCTGCCCGACCTACGGCCTCCTGCCTTGGTTAGCTCGGGTCTTGCTCCCGTTCCTTACCTCGGGTCTTGTACTTAAGATCCGACCACCTCGGGTATAACTTCCTTCACACAGCTTCTCCTGTACTCACCATATAAACCATAGCACCGAGGTATTAGGTCGGCTGACCATAGCTCGGACAGTGAACCTCAGCCCAGACTGACGGGATACCTCGGATCCCTCTGGGCCAAGATAGGTCAGCCTTTGTATCCTCCAGGTCAAGATGATGCTCGGACACTCCCAGGCCCAAACAGGTCGGCCCTTTCCGTACCTCGGCATATCTTTAAACTCATCTTTATGCCAAGCCTTGACCCTACCCGGGGTAGCCCCCCGACATTTATTCTTTGGCTCCCCTTGTGTCGAATCAATAAATTTGGGTTTTTACTTCCCTCGAAGACTGTTGCGATCCCCTATACTTGTGGGTCATCAATGCCTCAAAAATGTGAATCTTGCTTCATCAAGAGGCTTCGTGAAAATATCCGCAAGTTTCTTTGGTTGGAATATAGCCAAGCTCAATATCACCACGAGCAATATGATCCCGAATAAAATGATGACGAATCTCAATATGCTTCGTTCTTGAGTGTTGCACCGGATTGTGGCCAATCTTGATAGCACTTTCATTGTCACACAAAAGAGGCACTTTGTCACAATTGACACCGTATTCCTTTAAAGTTTGCCTCATCCATAACAATTGAGTGCATGCACTAGCGGCCGCCACATACTCGGCTTCGGCGGAGGATAGAGATATGCAATTTTGCTTCTTAGAAGACCAACTCACCAAGGACCTACCAAGAAATTGGCATGCCCCGGAAGTTGATTTCCTATCATCCTTGCAACCGGCCCAATCCGAATCCGTGTACCCGGCAAGAGAGAAATTAGTGCCCTTTGGGTACCACAAACCAAACCTTGGGGTATCAACCAAATATCGAAGGATTCTATTGACCGCCACCATGTGGCTTTCTTTAGGAGCGGCTTGATACCTTGCACACACCCCTACACTCAACACAATATCGGGTCTAGATGCACAAAGATAAAGCAAAGAACCAATCATAGAGCGATAAAGTTTTTGATCAACATCGATACCGTCGGGTTAAGTTCAAGATGGCATTTGGTGTCCATGGGAAACCGCTTCCCTTAGCATTGTGCATATTGAACCTCTTGAGCATGTCTTGGGTATATTTGGTTTGAGAGATGAAAGTCCCTTCATTCAATTGCTTGATCTCAAAACCGAGAAAGAACTTCAATTCGCCCATCATAGACATCTCGAACCTATCGGTCATAAGCTTTGAAAATTCATCATTGAAAGCTTTGTTAGATGAGCCAAATATAATATCATCAACATAAAGTTGGCATATGAAAAGCTCCCCTTTAACCCTCTTGGTAAAGAGGTGGGATCGATTTGCCCCAATTCAAATCCACGGTCTAGCAATAGCTCTCTTAGGTGCTCATACCAAGCACGAGGTGCTTGTTTGAGACCATAGAGCGCCTTATCAAGCTTGTAGACATGGTTAGGGAATTTAGGGTCCTCGAAACCCGGTGGTTGCTTAACATATACCAACTCCTTTAAAGGACCATTAAGAAAGCACTTTTCACATCCATTTGTTGCAATTTAAAGTTATGATGTGATGCATATGCAAGAAGGATACGGATGGACTCAAGGCGAGCCACGGGTGCATAAGTCTCTCCAAAATCAATGCCTTCAACTTGAGAGTACCCTTGTGCAACCAATCTTGCCTTGTTCCTCACAACCATTCCATGCTCATCTTGCTTGTTCTTGAATATCCACTTTGTGCCTATAACATTGCGGCAATCTTTTGGCTTCTCAACTAGATTCCACACTTTGTTGCGCTTGAAGTTATTGAGTTCATCATGCATAGCTTCTAACCAATCCGGATCTTCAAGAGCTTCAAACACTTTCTTTGGTTCCACCATGGAAATATGAGCTTGATGTTCACTAAAGCTTGCCAATTGCCTTCTTGTGGTAACACCTCTCTTGTGGTCACCAAGGATGTTTTCTAGATGGTGACTCTTTATTCAAAGTCTTTTCAACTCTTGCTTTACGACGGGCTTCGATATCTCTATTGCATCTTGGAGGTATCTCTTGATCATCTTGATCATTTGAGTCCCCGTCTTGACCGGAATGTTGACCTTGATCATCTTGAAGCACATCTTCAACAATGGAAGGAGAGGGTTGATCTTGGTCATGACCTTGGCTAGCATCAACAATAGGAGAACTTGGTTCTTGCATAGCAACTTGGTCAACATGAGGAGGGTCTTGAACTTGTTCTTGGGTGGTGCATCATTTGCTTCCATGATAGGCGCCGTTTCAACTTGTGATGAAGAGGCCTCCACTTGAATGGAGCTTGGACTTGCTTGAGGAGACTCGTAATGAATCTCAACGGGACGATGGAAACCAATGCCCATTCTTCTTATAGCATCTTGAGGCTCTTCATTATCTACATCACAAACATGAAATTGCGCCACTTGGGAGCCGTCATTCTCATCGAACCTCACATCACAAGATTCTATGACTTTCCCAACGGTTTTGTCATAGACTCTATAGGTGTGAGATTCGGCACCGTACCCAACAAAAACACCCTCTAAAGCTTTAGATTCAAATTTAGACAAACGAACACTTTTGTTCTTATAGAAACACTTACAACCAAATACTCGGTAGTAGGAGACATTGGGCTTGTTGCCGGTGAGCATCTCATAAGTGTAAACTTCTTGCCAACGCGAAAGAATAGCCGGTTTGATGAATGACACGCCGTGGAGATAGCTCGGCCCATAAGAAAGTGGAGACTTAAACTCCGCCAACATAGACCTTGCCATATCCATGAGAGTCCGGTTCTTCCTTTCGGCTACACCATTTTGTTGAGGGGTATATGCAGCGGAATATTGATGACGAATCCCCTCTTCACTAAGAAACTCATTTAAGGTGTAGTTCTTGAACTCGGAGCCATTATCACTCCTAATGACCAATATAGGGACATTGTGTTGGCGTTGAACTTCATTGGAAAAGTCGATGACGGCTTGTTGGGTCTCATCCTTCGTCTTGAAGAAATAAACCCAAGTAAATCTTGAATAGTCATCAACAATCACCAAACAATATTTCTTCCCACCAAGACTGGTTGAGGCACGGCACCAAAGAGATCAACATGAAGAAGTTCCAATATCCTCTTTGATGAAATGATGGTCTTGCTTGGATGGGGAGAATCATGCATCTTTCCTTCAACACAAGCCCTACAAAGACGATCTCTAGAAAAAGAAACATTGTCTTTTAGTCCAAGAATGTGGCCACCCTTGTGAAGACTTTGCAAAGTTCTCATGTTGACATGGGACAAGCGGCGATGCCACAACCATCCCACGTCGGCCTTTCCGAATAGGCATATTGCTTGAGTGTTGGTAGACCCCGAAAAGTCCACCACGAACAACTCATTTTCAACATACCCAACGAACATGACCTTTAGAGTCTTGCTCCTCAAGAGTACCACCATATCAATAGTAAAATGGACATCAAAATTCATCTTATTAAGTGCACGAACGGACATAAGATTGTAACCGAGGGACTCGACAAGCATGACATTTACAAGGGTGATATCCTTTGCAACTACCACCTTGCCGAGACCCGTTACCTCCGCTTTTGATTTATCACCATAGGAGACGGATGCTTGATTTATATTTGGTCCCAACTCCGTCATGATCTCCTTGCTTCCGGTCATATGACTAGTGCATCCACTATCAACCACCCATTTAGACCCACCGGAAGCATAGTCCTACAAGAAATCATTGCTTGGTTTTAGGTACCCATTTCTCAATGGGTCCTCTTTTGTTAGCAACAAGGGTCTTAGGAACCCAAATAGAATAAGCAATGTAACCATCATAAGGACCAACATATTTTGCATAAACATCCCATAATAATCAACATAAAGAATGTAGTTGGGATTGTTATGCCCCGCAAAGTCACTACGAGTGGTCTTGCCCCTAGTGGCATTACCACCCGCAATGGAAGTCTTGGCTTGTGCGGGCTTGGCATTGGTGTTGCTCTTCTTCTTCTTTGCCTTGGCCACATAACCAAGACCCTCCTTCCCTTTGTGTGGCTTTTGCTCAAAAATTTGAGCAACAACCTTTTCTTTACCTTTAGGAATAGAGGTCTTGGCACTAGTGGCCTTGGCAAGCTCAACCTTCAACCTAGCATTTTCCTCAATAACATTTGCATGATCACAAGAGGGAGTAGAGTGCTAGGTGAGTTAGATTTAGAAAGTTGAGTTTGAAGTTGCTCATGAGACTTGACTAGAAGAGAGTGGGTACTTTCCAAGGCCTTGTGAGCCTTGTTAAGTTTCTCCACATCCTCAAGGAGTCTAGCATTAGCAACCACAAACTCGGCTTTCTCCTTTTTAATCACTTTATATTTAGCAAAGACATGGTCTCTATCCTTAATGATTTTAGCAATTATTTCATCATTTTTATCATCAAGAGACTCAATTCTTTCCTCAAGAGAGTTCTATATTCACTCTCTTCTTCAAGAGAGCATTCAAGGATGCAATGGTGAGAGAATCCTCTCTCTCAATTTTCCCTTGTCATCAAGGATTTCTTCGGCCGCATCAAGTTGTCTCAAGAGAGACTCAACATATGCCTTAGTTTCACCTTGCAAGTTAGCCACAATAGTATCGGAAGCAACAAGTTCTTTCTTAATCACAAGACTAGTTTTATCATCTATTTCATGCATAGTCTTGGGAGTAGAAGATGATACCTCGGTGACGTGAGCCATGAGGCAACGAGCGGTGTTGATGGAGAGGTTCTCATTGGGGGATTCGAAGAGAAGAGGTGGAGTTGATACAATGGCCAAAGCGGCCACCTCACGAGTGGGTTCTTCTTCTTCTTCGGAATCCTCGGAAGGATACTCTTCTTGAGTCATCAACACAATTCTTGGTGCTTTCTTGAAGAATGGCTTCCTCTTGACAAAAGGCTTCTTTTGTATCATGTTTGATTGGCCCTTGAGGACAAGCCTTCCACCGTTTTGCTCTCTATTCTCATAGGACAATCTTTGATGAAGTGATGCTTGTTATGACAATTGTAGCAAGTCTTTATCCTATTAGCAAACTCCTTCTTCCCACTTGGATTGTTGTTCGATCAAGTTGAGCCTTTGCCTTGGCCGGGTCATTCCAAAATGTCCTTGTTGCAAGAGCTATGTGACCATGGAGGGCTTGTTCAAGTCATCGGGAGGAAGGTTGTTCGGGCATGCTTCAACTTCATCATGTTCATCAAGGCACACAACCTTGGCCTTCAAAGCAAGAGAGGGACCTTGCTTCATTCCCATGGCCCTAGCACGGTTGTCTAGAGCATTCTTGGTGGCAACCTTGGAGGCTTGCATCTCTTGCATAACTTCATTGGATGTCATCTCAAGGTAGTTGAATTTTCCTTGTAGGGCCTTCAAGTCAACGGGCTCGAAGGGCATGAGAGCATTCACATACTTCCTCTTGATCCAAGCATCATCCACATAGGTTGCCCCAACATTAAAAGGCTTTGGCAAGAATCTTGAGTCTTCATACATCTCTCATGAGTTTCACTATCAAGCATGTAGAAACCTTCGGCCTCATTGCTCAAGCATCAAATCTATTCCTCTTCATGCTTTCATTTCCAAGAAATGCCACCTCAAGGCTCCCAAGCTTCTTTGGCGGTGGAGACATTTGAATGTGATGATGACCACTTTCTCCAACGGCAAGTTCAATCATGTGGAGAGCGGAAGCATTGAGTTGTTTCTCGGCCACCTCTCTTCTTGTCAAGTTGTTAGGATTCACGGCCTTGTATCCCTCTTGAATGATCCTCCAAAGCTCGATAGAGGAACTGTTGATATGAGATTTCATTAAGTGTTGCCAAGTAGCAAAAGCCAATGCATTAAGTTTAGGAGGTGGACCCAAAGGGTTTATGCGAGTATGATGGATAGGTGGGTCGGGAGAGTACACAAGGGAACCCATGGTACTCCGGCTTCCCACCTTCGGGATGGTGGTAGATGTGGAGATTTCTTAGTCGGTATTTTCAACCCCTTTCTTTTCTCTTTTTCCTCCTCGGTATCACCGTCATTGGAGTAGCGGAGTCCTCTAGTGGGGGTCTCCTTAGGAACCTTGCCACTTGCGAGTTGCTTGATCAAGTCACGCATCTCGGCAAATTGGTATCCATGGACGATTCAAAGATGTCTCCATCAATTTGAGATCGGCCATGGATGCCGTAGTGGCTTGGTCCTCGGGATCACCTCACTTGTGTCATACTTCTCTTAGGCGGTTAAGCCCAACAAGAGAGCCGAGGCTCTGATACCAATTGAAAGGATCGTATGACACCTAGAGGGGGGGGGGTGAATAGGTGCTACTTCAATTTTAGTACTTTTTCAAATTAGGCTTGACACAAAAGGTAAATTCTCTAGATATGCAACTAAGGTGAATTTACCTATATGACAAGCTAGCAACTAAACAAGATACACGAAGTAAAGACTATAAACAAGGATAGAAGTAACCGAAGTGAAAGCACGCGGAGACACGGATGTAATCCCGAGTTCCTCCTTTTTAGGGGAGTACGTCTCGTTGGAGAGGTGTGAGCTACCACGAAGGTCAAAACTCAACCGCCACAAAGGCGTCACCTTCTTCTCCGATGAACCGCACCACAAAGGTTTGGTTCACCTTCCACTATCGGAATCCTTCAAGGCGGAATCCGGAGCCCTTACAACAACGATCCGGGGCACAACCCACAAGAGGATTGGGGGCTCCCGAACAGCTACAAATCTGTCACAAAGACAACAAGTGAGTACAATAAGAGCTAGGTTTTCCCAATGGAAATCCTAGCAAAGGGGCCCTCAAGTAAATGAGGGGGAAATGAAGAACGGCTTGGTGAAGATGTAGATCCGGGCCTTCTCCTTCAATCCTCCAAGTATCAACGAGTTTGGGTGGAGGAATTGGGTGATCTAGTGATTCTTGAGCTTGCAATAATGGAGTCTTCAAGTTTGGTCAAGCTACCAAGCTGGAGGTTGGTGGAGGGCATTAAATAGCCCTCCCCAAAATCTGGCCGTTGAGACCTTTTTCCCGAGCCAGCGGTAGTACCGCTGCGCCGGGCGGTACTACCGCTCACGTCTTCTGCGCCGCGGTCAAACCAGCGCGCGCTGACTGCGCCTCGAATCCTCATGAGCGGTAGGTAGTACCGCTCATGGCCTTCCGAACCTCCATCCGGCGGTACCACAAGCGGTACTGCCGCTGCGCTGGTCAACCACCAGCGCTGACCATCCTGAGCCAGTGGTACTACCGCCGTAGTACCGCTGGTAGTGCCGCACATGAGCGCCAGAACCCCCTTTGGGCGGTACCGCGAGCGGTACTGCCGCCTGACTTTTGGCAAGTAGTACCCAGCGGTACTACCGTCCGAAGACAGAAACAACTCCTTCTCTTCCTTTTTT
Organism: Poa pratensis; assembly: GCA_947311845.1. NCBI lineage: Eukaryota > Viridiplantae > Streptophyta > Magnoliopsida > Poales > Poaceae > Poa > Poa pratensis. Next base: position 3,564,151 of record CAMZMU010000060.1, on the reverse strand, counting down.
CGATGCGAGATTAACGGAGATGTTTGCATAAACCTGATCACACTTAGACAAGGAGTTAGGGGCACATGTTGTATTGTCAACATCACCAAAATATGAGTAAGAGCAAATTATGCTATTTCATCGGTGAACATAGATGTTGTAATGGATTGGCTTATCAAGCATTCTAAAACAGCGAATTAGGGGCGTTGTTTGTTTGTGTCCTTTCATGTGTACCGAGATGAATTTTTCATGACCCAGAAGGGGTTGGTAAAGTGTGACAGCCTTGTAATGTGTGATATATCTTTGGCGTCGCGGATGAATAGTATGGAGTCTAGTTCTTGAAAACATGGGAGAAGTCTTGTTACTAATAGTCTTATTATTTTGAGTAAATTTAATGGTTTGATATTTAAGTTATGGTGTTATTCTTTTAGTGTTGTCATGTGAACGTCGACTACATGATACTTCACCTTTATGAGACTAGTGAAATGCATTGTGTATTTAGTTTACTTATTGTGGGGTTGCCGGAGTGATAGAAACCTAAACACCCGTTCGTAAACTATTGCATAAGGGAGAGTAGGATCTCAGAGTTTAAGGTTGTGGTTAGTTTTATTGTAATTACTTTCTTGTAGCTATGGATACTTGCAATGGGTTTAATCACAAGCGTGTACTAGTTAAAAAATAAATGTCATTGAGTTAAATAATTGTTTAATACTCATAAAATATTTACACTCGTTTGAAAAATGTTCTCTTGGTAAGAAATGTGTTTGTGGGATTTAGAAAATATCTTAACCAATTCAGAAAATGTTCATAAGTTTCAAAAAATTATTTGTGATTATAAAAACTTGTCCACTGATTTTTTTAAATGTTCTCAAGTGTTCAAAAACGTTTACATGTTCAACAAATATTTGTTTTCGTTGTACATTGATTTACAAGTAAATATAAATAATTTTTTATGCAATTAGAAAGAATTTACAAAAAACTGACATGTTAACTTATCCATCGGGCGACACGAGGGCGCTTCACCGAGAAATCCTATAAGCCGCCTGAAGGATTCAGCTGCTGGGTTGGGCTCGTTTTACCGTGCTGTAGCTCATTCTACATGGATGTTTCGCTGCTCCGACCGACGTCTTGTTGTTTGGTTTTCTGGTGTGGTTTTTGTGTCAATTGTATTCTTTTCCTTTTTTTGTTTTGTTTCTTTCATTTCATTTTCTTTTTTCGTTTAAATTTTTATGTTTTGTTTCTTATGTTTTTTTACTTTCATTTCATTTCCATCTCCCTTATTTTTCTTTTCATTTTACCTTTTTTCACGTTATTTTAAAGATATATGAGGTTCTAAAAAATGTTCACGAATTTAAAATAGGCTCAAGGATTTTAGAAAATGTTCACAAGGTTAAAATAATAATTTTGGGTTCAAAATAGTACATTTATGGATTTAGAATATGTTTCTTTCATATTTAAATATTGTTCACGAGTTTTAAAAGGAATTAAACAAATTAAATAGGTGACACTATATGCCACCTTTTTGATCGTGGGGTGTTGTGGTACAGTTCTTTTGTTTGGAGGGAAAAATAAAAAGGTCGTCCTATTGACTCTACAGCCGACCCACATGTCTGGGCCAGGCCCGTTACAAAGAGGAGTGCGCGGTGACGCGTCGATTTGCCGGGCAAAACCTATATACCGCCCAGCCGCGCCGCCCGAAGCGCGCCGCTGCTGGGCCGGCCCATTTTACGTTTTTTTTTCCTTCTTCTCTGTTTCTTCTCTGTTTGTTTTTCATTTTTTTTCTGTTTCCGTTTTTTCTTTTTCTTCAGTTTCTCTTTTCGTTTTTTATTTCATTTTTCTTTCAAAAAATCAAATTCGAATTAAATTTTTGTTCATTTTGGAAAAATGTTCAAAATTCGAAAATTGTTCAAATTCGCAATTTGTTCATTATCGAAATTTGTTCATTTTTGAAAATTGTTCAAAATTCGAAATTTGTTCATTTTCAAACTTTGTTCAAATTCAAAATTTGTTGAAATTCGAAAAATTGTTTAAATTCAAAAAAAATTCATATTCAAAATTTGTTCATTTTCGAAATTTGTTTAAATTCAAAATTTGTTGAAATTCGAAATTGGTTGAAATATGAAAATTGTTCAAATTAAAAAAATTATCAAATTCGAAATTTGTTCATTTTCAAAATTTGTTCATTTTCGAAATTTGTTCAAATTTGAATTTTGTTTAAATTCGAAATTTGTTCATTTTTTATTTTTGTTCAAATTCAAAATTTGTTCATTTTTAAAAATTGTTCAAATTCGAAATTTGTTCATTTTCGAAAATTGTTCAAATTCAAATTTTGTTCAGGTTCGAAAATTGTTCAAATTCAAAATTTGTTTCTTTTCAAAAATTGTACAAATTCGAAATTTGTTCATATTAAAAAATTGAACAAAAATTTAATTCGATATTTTTTGAAAAAAAACGAAAAAAAAAACGAAAACGAAAATAGATGAAAAAACAGAGGGATAGGAAAAAGAACTGCACCTGGGCCGGCCCACTAGGCCAGGCGGAGGTGCGTCTTCAGGCGGCGCTTCCTCTTACCGCCGCTAAGGAGCGGTATATAGGTCCTCCCGATTTGCCGCTAAAGGTGGCATATAGTAGCTGGCTGGCCCGGCTCCCTCCAAAATAGTCCAACGAAGACAAAAATCGTAGACCCGCTCCCGCCAACGAACTTGAAATCTTTAGCGCGAATTCGGTGGGTCGCTTCACCGAACCATTTCGCCATTTCCTGGAAGCCCACGAAGAGCAAAAGAAGTCCCCAGAAGCCCTTTTCCGACATCCTTTCGTCCGAAGGAGGCGGACGGCGGCGATGGTGGTGGTGGACGAGCTCCATGGCGACGCGGCCACGGAAGATCTCCTTGCTGGCGCCGGCGACCTCCAGTCCTTCTTTGATCAGTTGGTGCGTCTCTACGGTTCTTCCTTTTGGCGAGGGAATTTAGGGTTTTTAGCAAGGAATTGGTGATAAAGGTTGCTACTTGCAGGGGCTGGAGGTGGCAGATGTCGGGAGCGGCGAGGCGGCGGAGGAGGAGCTCGAGTGGCTGTCGAACAAGGACGCGTTCCCCACGGTGGATACCATGGAGCTGGAGCCAGCGTCGATGGGGCGTCCGACCAAGGTTGTGCGCCGGCGGCGGCGACGGGGGGATGAGGAGCTTGACTGGCTACCGAGCAAGGACGCGTTCCTGGAGGTGGAGATGGCGGAGCCACAGCCAGCGGTGACGAAGGTGGTGCGCCGGCTGGGACGGGCGGGGGTGGACGTCGACTGGCTGCCGAACAAGGACGCTCTCCCGGCGGTACGGATGGTGGATCCCGAGCCAGCGGTGCTGAAGGTGGTGCGCCCGAGGCGGCGCAAGCTGCGGCGACGAGGGGATGAGGAGCACGACTGGCTGCCGAACAAGGACGCGAACCTGGAGGTGCCTGAGCCAGTGGTGACGAGGATGGTGCGCCGGCTGGGACGTGCAGAGGTGGAGCTCGACTGGCTGCCGAACAAGGACGCACTCCCAGCGGTATGGATGGTGGATCCCGAGCCAGCGGTGCCGAAGGTGATGCGCCGGCGGCGGCGCAGGCTGCGGCGACGTGCGGATGAGGAGCACGACTGCCTGCCGAACAAGGACGCGTACCTGGAGGTGGAGACGAAGATGGTGCTCCGGCGGCGACGGGCGGGGGCCGTGATTGCCCCAACGGCGGCCGAGCCGGGTCGGCGGCGGTGCTCGCACTGTGGAACAACGAAGACGCCACACTGGCGCGCCGGACCGGAGGGCCTCCGCACGCTGTGCAATGTGTGCGGCAGGCGGTTCAGGAGCAAACCACCGGTGCCGGAGTACCGTCCGCTCAGCAGCGCCACCTTCCGCCGGGCGCCGGAGCTGCATACCAGCATGCCCCGCCGCATCGTCCAGATGTGCCGCTCGTCAGCTACACTTGTGGATGTCGATGTTCGTCTTGCCTCGCCGACTTGCCATCTCTCCAGAAGCCCACGAAGAACAAAGGGAGCTATTTGCAGGAAATCAAGGAAACCCTTTCGCACGGCCAGGGGCGGCGACCTCCAGCTCCAGGCATCCTCTGATCAAGCGGTACGCATATCCACATGCTTTTCGTTTTGGTGAGGGAATTATTGTTGCTTCGTACGGGAAATGGATGTACATAAAGGTTGACACTTGCATTGCAGGGGCGGGAGGCCTCTTGTGGAGGCGGCGAGGAGGAGCTCGAGTGGCCGTCCAACGAGGACACGTTACCGAAGAAGAATGAGGACGAGGACCGCGACTGGCTACCGAACAAGAACGCTCCGGCGCTGGAGACAATGGAGTCGAGGCCGTCGGTGATGGTGACGCGTCGGCGGAGACGGAAAGCTGCGTCGAGTCCCTCGGCTGCGACGACGCCTGAGCTGGGACAGCGGCGGTGCTGGCACTGTGGTACGACGGACACACCACAATGGCGCGAGGGACCGGAGGGCCCCCGCAAGCTGTGCAATGCGTGCGGCGTGAGGTACAGGACGGATCGCCTGGTGCCGGAGTACCGGCCACTCAGCAGTCCCACCTTCTCCCCGGAGCTGCACTCAAACAGACACCGGGACGTCGTCAAGATGCGCTCTGCCGGGGTCGTCATCCATCGCCCCGCCGCTGACGCCGCATGACAAGTAATGGAAGAGCAATTCGCATAGTTGTTTTGACAGAGATTTCTGCCGCTTGAAGATTTATGTTTTCTGGCTCTCTTCTGCCGTTTGGGGTTTTAAGTGTTTTTGTCTCCCTTCTCATGGGTTTATACTTAAGTACTCCATCTACACTTCATTAGGACATCATTACAATTCTCTTTAGTAGTAGGGCGTACGATAGTTCCATCCTTACAACAAGAAATCCCTCGCACATGCAACATTTCATCATATGTTTTGCACCATTTTCTCCTATGGCATAGTAAAAATCAGCGAAAGTCGTTTATGCAATCATAGACCCTCATGCAACAAATATTTCGGGTGTGAACCCTTCCTAGCCGATCCCCAGAATTCATTGCAAAATGTTAGTCATTTGTACATAACAACACCATACATACTTACAACATGTCAATACACCTACACAACACATAGATTTCTCGATTATACTAACCTCCTACGAAGAATAATAGAGGCAACATCCTAAGCTTATTCATGGTCACCGGCCATGAATCGGGTTTATAGAAGGCATCTCTAGCAACTCGGCTTGAACCATTTCCTGTCATTCTGACATCTTTTATAGCTCAGTGGCACGAATTCAAGCTCGTCGTGAGGTATTAATGGTGCTCAGGGGGAGTAGACTCTCTAAGTGGAGGTGCTTGGGAGCAGGGAAATCTTAAAAAGGGAGTTACTTCGGAGCTATAGGAGCAAGGCGATATTAGGAAGTTGAGACATTGTGGGAGGAGAATGCACTAGAGGAAGACGAGTGAAGCATTTTATAAGACCAAACTTTGTTGCCATGCCAGCAAGCTATCGTATTTCTAATCCGTCTATCGGTGGAATATTTTCATTTGCCATTTATTATTTTCATTACCAAATTTTTTATGTGTACTTAGGATCGCAAAACTTACCATTTTTCACAGAGTGAGAGAATAGGGACGCGTCACCTCTACGTACGTTACGTATTAATTTGCATTTTTCTCAGGTAACATGCAAGTACCAACTTCAGCCTTTTTCCCATAATGAGCTAAACGTGCAATTAGCTTTCCGTTTTTTAAGCGAGTTACATTTTTCTTACAAAAGTGCAAGTATCAACCACTTTCGATACGAGTTTCACTTTTTTAAAAAGATATGCAACTCTACCCATATTTAATACGAAATGCAATTTTTCTAAGAAATGTGCATTTAGCAAGTGGATTTTCAAATGAGATGCAATTTTCTCAATAAAAAGTAAATAACAATCTTTTTTTTAAACGAATTGCACTTTTCTAAAAAGTACAAGTACCGTACGAGTTATATTTTTCTCAATAAATATGCAAGTCTAAAAGGTTTTCGATACCGAGCTCTACTTTTCTTGCATTAGCTAATGTTTTTCACACAGTTGTGGTTTTTTCAAAATAAAAATGCAAGCCGCAACTGTTTTTTATACCGGTAGCACTTTTCTCATTAAATGTGCAACTCCAACCGACTTCCGATATGAATTGCACTCAAAAGGTTTAAGTAGCAACTAGATTACAATACGACGTGCACGGAAATATGCAATTACCAAGTAGTTTTCCAAATGAGTCACTTTTCTCAAGAAACATGTGTATTGCACATCTATCTTCACTTCTTATAAAGCAAAACCCCACTAAGTGTAATTAATATTTTTTATCCACATGCAAGTTATTCACATCACTTGCTCTTTTAGCAAATCAATTGTACATGTCATCCCACTATTTATTAATTATTTTCTATCTGTACATGCAAGTATCCACATTATCTTCTTTTAGCTCATCAAATTGTCCACGTCGTTTTTTTTATGTTACTACTCCGAAATTAGTTTCGCTCTTGAACTTTTTGCCAATTATTTTCAATGATAAAAATCATATAGTTGTTATTTGAAATTATGGAGTCTTCTACATGTATTCACTCGAAAAGTTTTTAAAAATATTGTGCGGCAATGTGCATGTAATCTTTATACAAGCCATCCACAACATTCTTCAACCCGTTGATATAATCTTATCTATATCAATCAGATACACCCCTAAACCATAACGATTTTTAATTATAAACCACCCATACATTCGATGTTTAATTTTTTTATTCTCTTGACTGCCATGATTAGCAAAATCTTGCATATTGATTTAGTCAACTCAGATTTCATGCGTTTTATTAAAAAAATTTAAGAGATACCCGTTGCAACGCGCGGGGTGTCCGTCTAGTTTCCCTAAAAGAGAAACTATAACTGATTTCTGATATGCGCTGCACTTTTTTAAAGGAACGCGCAAGTAGCAGCTGATTTCAATACGGGATACATTTTCTCGTATAACGTGCAATTAGGAAGTATTTTTCCTAATTACAGTTTTCCACCTGTTTTCTATTTCAGTTTTTTTAGTAAATGCGAATGTAGAAACGGTTTTGCTATACAAGTTACAGTTCCCCCAATAAACGTACAACTCCAAACGATATTCATTATTAAAAAACATACGACTAGTACCCATTTTGTAAGGAGGTGATGAACACAAACGCTCGTGCTTCTCCGCTCCGCTCCCCCGACCCCTAGGGTTCCGCCGCCGCCCGGCCCGCTGCCGGCTCCTCCCCCGCCGCCGCGCGGCTCTTCTCCCTCTCCTTCCCTCCCCCCCCATCCCCCGCATCCGCGCCGCCCCCGCGGCGGCCGGCGCGGCTCCACCCCTTCTCCACCTGACCCCCCGTTCCGCTTCTCCTCTCTCGCCGCCGTCGGTGCGCCTGCCGAGCGCTGCTCGGGCAGGGGCCGGCGGCGGCGGATGTCCTCTCCCCGTGCCGTAGGAGGCCTCGTGGGGCGGTTCTCCTCCGGCGGCGGTGCTAGCTAGGGTGGCGGTGGTTCGGTTTCGGCCGAGTGGTGACGTCGCGGCGGCGTTCTCGTGGTGCGGAGGGGCTGCTCCCATGGCGTGACGGCGGGTGCAGGGGGCGGCGCCGCTGCCCTGCTCGGCCCAGATCTGGCCCCTTCGGGCCCGATCTGGGTCAGGGTAGGCCAGGCCTACCCTAGGTGTGTCCCGATCTGCAGTTTGAGGTGGTTGTGCTTGTGCAGGGTTGCAGCGACGACGGCGGCCGCTCCGGTTGCAGCGTGGTGGTGGGCTTTATGGGCCCGATTTGGGCCCGACCAGACCCTACTAGGACTGGTGTGCCCCTGCGGGGACTTTACGGGCCCGCTGGGCCTGGCCGGACCTAACTGGGATTGGTGTGCCCGGCTGTCGCGTCCAGTCGACTACCGCCCTCGGCGGTGGAGGTAGTTCCCTCCCGCGCGGCCGCGGTATCGTTGACCCGAGTCGAGCTACTCCTCGCCTCCGGTTTGCAGACCTCGTGGCGGTTACTTCGGTGAGACGGCGATTGAGGCTTCGTGACTGTCGTGGCGCAAGGTGGTGGGCTGCGAGTATGGGATGGCGAGGTTTTCCTTGCGGGGCTTCTGTGCTAGGATCGTCTGGGGTTGTGGTTAGGGTGTGTTCGGGAGAAATCCTTGTCGGCTCGTTCGACACCGACGCGGTGCCGCCCTCGGGCGACATCATACCTTCCTAGAGGGCGTCGTGGCTACCCATCTACTCCCCTCGAGTGCCGGGGAAAACCCTAGGACCAGCGCGCTGGTTCGGGCAGCAGGGATTACTCTCCTTCTTGAAGGTGCTGCTTGAGACTCGATGGTTCGCTGCTAGGAGTGTGGTGGTACTTCGTGGCGAGGGCGCAGCGGTTACGGGTCTCCGTCGTTTAGTCAATCCGCCTATGTCTCCATTTTGTTTTCCTGTTTTTTCTCTTCCCCTTGCTTTGGGTGTATGTTGGCTGCCACCCCAGCTTTTCGTAAATGTCGGTTGTATCGGGTGTTTGCTATATTTATATAGCGGGGCTACGGCCTATTTCGTCGGATTTTGTAATGAGTTGCATTTTTCTCAGGTAACATTTGGTTTAACTGTTTATCATATGAGTTGCATTTTTCTCTAGAAATGTGTAATTCCAACTATTTTTCGATATGAGTTGCAGATTTTTCTTAAAATAAATGTGCAACTAACTACCGATATTCGGTATGATCTGCACTTTCTCAAGTAACGTGATCCACGACGAACTCCTTCGAAGCTACACGGCAGGCGCGCGCCACGTCTTCACTGCCGTCGTTAGAGCTAGTGGCCTTGTTCCCTTTTTTCTGTCTTTTCTCTTTTTTTTTAAGACCGCAACGAGCACATTAGCAACCTCAACTCTCGAGGATATGCTTCCCAAATCTGTAATAGGTCAACTTTTGAGCTTAATCGGTGCCTCTCTCGTTAATTATGAATAACAACCCCTCTAACCTTGTCCTTTCCTTCGTCACGTGGAACCTACGTGGACTAGGTGACCCCACAAAATGCGATACGGTGCTAGCCGAGCTTCGCATGCTTAACCCCTCCATTGCTTTCCTTCAAGAGACCAAACTATCGGACATCACTAATCAAAAATCTAGAACCTTCCTCCCGCGCTCAATCTCTGAGTTTCACTTCAAGCCAGCCATTGGCTCAGCCGGAGGCATTCTCTCTGCCTTCTCACCTTCCACGTTCACCTTGATGCACGAGCATGTCGGAGCCTTCTCTCTAAGGGTGTGTTCAGTTCTGGAACCAGGTGGAATGGAATGGAACCGTTCCATTCCCAGAACCCATTCTTGTGTTCGGTTCGGACATGGAATGAAATTCACTGGTTCCAGAAAAGGGAATATTCCCTCAATATTCAGAATGCACCGGTCCGGCCGATTCGGCTAGACGAGGTGGAACGACACAGTAATCTCCCTCTAATTTAATCAAGTTTAGCTATAATTAATCAAGTTTAGCAATAATTAATCAAGATTAAGAATAATTAATTAAGATTAACAATAATTAATTAAGTTTAGCAATAATTAATCCAGTTTAGGAAATAATTAATCGAGTTTAGAATAATTCTATTCTCACTCCATTCCATTCCATTCTCATCCCATTCCAAAACCGAACACAAGAATGGAACGGTTCCGTGACAATTTTTTGTCCAAACCGAACACAGGAATGGAACGGTTCCATGACAGTGGAATGGAACGGTTCCATTCCATCTGGTTCCAGAACTGAACACACCCTAAATGCCACCCTAAAACTTAACTCCAACAACCTAACCATCCATGTCTCCAACATCTACGCCCCTACTGATCACCACCTTAAACCAGCATTCCTGGCGGAAATGGAATCTCTTGCTCGCAATCAATCCCCTGGATCATCCTTGGCGATTTTAATTTAATGCCATCCCAATCCGACAAAAACTCGGACTCCTTTAGACAGTCCGAAGCTGATGCCTTTAACGAAACCATCCACAACCTTGCACTTATCGATCTCCCCCTTCTTGACCGTGCCTTCACCTGGTCCAACAACCGCTCCTCGCCCACACTCCAACGTATCGATCGTGTGCTAATCAACAATGCTTGGAACCAGACCTTCCCCCGATACTTCGATCTCTTCAGTAACCCGCTTCCTTTCCGATCACGTACCCCTCTCTGTCCATGTCGCCACCACCATCCCGCGTCCCGCCACTTTCCGTTTCGAAAATAGTTGGGCCAAAATCCCCTCTGCCCAGCCCACAATCGAGCGAGCCTGCAATTCGGCCCACCTCCATTCAAACGGTGCCAAATCGATTGTTGCCGCCAACAAAAAATGTCGACTCGCGCTCAGAGCCTAGCGCAAAAAATTAATTCCCACTCAGGGAGAAAAATGCGAAAACAGTAATTTCCTTCCTTGACCACATCGAGGAACGCAGAAACCTCAACAGCCTTGAAAAATCTCTTAGGAAAGTTGTCATCACCACGCTCCATAGAACTATCCTCGAACTCGTCACTCACTGGCGCCAACGTGCAAAAATAAAATGCGCCATCGACGGAGATGAAAACTCAAAGTACTTCCACGCATCTGCTACCAATAGACGCCGCCACAACCAAATTGCACTCCTTGAACACGATGGTACCGAGTATACAACCCCTCAACACAAAATGGAAATCCTCACCGATTTCTTCAAAAATCTATTAGGAACGCCCACCACACCCGTTTGGAATTTCACCCTCCACTCCCTCTACCCAATCCAAATCCCGCAGCTTCGACACTTAGATGACCCCTTTTCAGACCAAGAGATTTTCGATGCCTTTCACCAAATGGACACAAATGCTAGCCCTGGACCTGATGGCTTTGGGCCAGGTTTCTACCGCAGCTTCTGGAATCTTACAAAGTCTAAAATCTGAGACCTCTTCGATGATTTCTATCACCACCATGCCGACACCTCTTGCATCAACAGATCACACACCGTTCTATCTCCCTCCAGAACTGCCATATGAAAGCCATTGCCAAGGTCCTCACAACACGTCTCCAACGTTTCATACCCCTTCTCGTCAGCGCCGACCAATCTGGCTTCATCTCTGGACGCTGCCTTGCCGATAATTTCACCTACGCTGCCGACCTCCTAAAGTGTTGTCGCAAACGTAAAGCCCCGACCATGATGATCAAGCTCGACTTTCGTAAAGCTTTCGACTTCGTTTCCTGGGAATCCCTTCTAACCATCCTAGAGCACCGTGGGTTCCCCCCATGCTTCTGCAATTGGATTCGCGACATGCTCACCACTGGGAGAACTGCCATCCTCCTAAACAACATCCCTGGACCTTGGATCTCTTGCCACAACGGCCTCAGGCAGGGCGACCCTCTATCTCCCTACCTTTTCCTCGTGGTTGCTGATCTTCTCCAAAAGCAAATTCATCTCGCTCTCACTAACTCTGATCTCACACACCCCATTGCCCACTCGCTCCCTGCCGCCGTCCTCCAATATGCCGACGACACACTCATCATCGCCAAAGCAACCCCCCAAGCTGCCACCACGCTAAAAGCGGTGCTCGACGACTTTGCAGCCGCCACTGGCCTCTGCATCAACTACCAAAAAACAACTTTTGTCCCCATACACGTGTCCCGTCAACACACCCAACAAATCGCCGCAACTCTGGGAACTTCAACTCCAAAAGAGGAAAACTTGTCCTACTAGCTGCTGTCCTCGATAGCCTCCCTACTCACTTCATGTCCTCACTCCTCATCCCCATTCTTGTCCTCCAAAAAATAGATAAGCGACGAAGAACCTTCTTCTGGTTCGACACTGATGTCTGCTCCGGGGCGAAATGTCTTGTAGCGTGGGATAAGGCTTGCACCCCTAAGAATTGTGAGGGTCTAGGAATTAAAAACTTGTACTCACAAAACATTTGCTTACTGTTGAAATTTTGATACAAATTTTTGCATGCAGACGACCTCCCCTGGAAGAATTGGCTCCTCCACCACTCCCCCTGCCACCATAACACCACAAAATCCTACCTCTCCACCCTCCTTGCCAAATATTTGCCGATGCTATCCCAAATCACCCAATGCCGTGTCCGCAATGGCCAACCCACCTTCTTCTGGACGGATAGATGGGCAGGACCTGAGCCTTTCTCCACCTCCTTCCCTGCTCTCTTTTCACACCATTGCAACCCCCATGCACTTGTCTCAGAAGTTTTCAGCACAGGGATGAAAACCAGCTGCGTAATAGGCTAACCCTAATAGCCGAGTTGGAGCTCGACTTGCTTTCTGATCTTCTGCAGGGACTTGTGCTAACGGACTTGCCCGACGAGCGATCCATGCTCGGAGGCGCCGCCTTCTCCACACGCGCGGCATACAACCAGCTTCACCACCACCTCACCTCCGACGTCCACATGCCCATTTGGAGGTCCAAGGCGCCGCATCGTGTCCGCGTCTTCGGCTGGCTTTCCACCGCGACCTCATCAACACCCGCGCCAACCTCCACCACAAACACATCCTCGACCACGACAAGTGCCCAAGGTGCCCTAACGCTGTCGAAGACCGCTATCACCTCTTTCTTCACCTGCCCGGCGGCTCACGACATCTAGAACGCCATTGGCATCCCGCCGCTCTCCTTCGCCTCGCCCAACCTCTGGACGGCAAGCAAGCACGCCACCCTCAGCTCCGCCTCCTGGACCTTTGCTCTCCTCTCCGTGCTTTGGAAGATTTGGGATGCCCGCAATGCTCTCGTCTTCAGAAACATCCACCAGACCACAAGAGCAACCATCCAACTCATCAAAGAAGACTTGAGCCTTTGGGCTCACCGCATACGTAACTCTGAGATCAAACTAGAAATCATTAGCTGGAGGAATCACCTCTCTGATGTAACCCATCTGCTGTAAACTGAATGTTTCGTGACTGAAGTAATGCTATTCAGGTGGGGATTCTCTCTCTCCCCCCCCCCCCCCCCCCCCCCCCCCCCCCCCAGTGACCGTTTCAAAAAAAAAAGTAACGTGCAATTAGCTAGCAGTTTTCTAACGAGTTGCGTTTTTCTCAAGAAATATGCTAGTACAACCGATTTTCTGTAGAAGTTGCACTTTATAAAGAAATGCACAAATACACTTTTTTATACGAGATGCACTTTTCGCAAAAAAAAAAGTCCAACTAGCAACTATGTTTCGATACGAGTTGCACTTTTTTGAAGAAATACTCCATTCCAACCAGTTTCCGATACGAGTTGCACTTTTTGAAGAAATATGCAATTCCAACCAGTTTCTGATACAGGTTGCACTTTTTGTGAAGAAACATGCAACTCCAAGCAATTTGTAAGACTTGCACATTTTGTACAATAATGATCAATTGCAACCGTTTCCAGTACAGCTGCATTTTTTCAAAAAATGTGTAACTAGCATGGTGTTCTATGAGTTGCACTTTTTAGAAGAAATGTGCATCTTCAACTGGTATTCGATATGAGTTTGACTTTTCATAAAAGAAAAGTGCAACTCCAACTCGCATTTGATATGAGTTACTTTTTACTAAAAACTGTGCAATTAACAACTAGTTTTTGAAACGAGTTGCACCACTTTCAAGAAGTCTATCTGGTTTTAGATACGAGTTGCACTTTCTTCCATCTGAGAGTTACACTTTTTATAAAGAAAATGTGCAATCAGCATATATTTTTGTGTTTTCACTTTAATGATTCTCCAATTTCAAATAATTAGCATATTGTTTTAGACTGTTTTTTATTCATGACTTTCAACTTGAATGTGATTTTCCTAGACCATTTGCAATGTTTTTGTTCTAGACCAGACTACCAAACCAGCTGCCCAACTAACAAATAGCATAACCAGCGGTCATATCAATTTATCAAGTTATTTAGTTATACCTATAGGATATCATTTTGTTTTAGCCGATCTTAATACTGGTGTTTTTTATGGATTGATTCTTCCTAATTCGAATAGTACTCAAGATCCTCTGTTTTCGATTATTTTCAATGAAGTATTATTTTCCTATTAACTTTACAACTTTTATGATCTCTTCCCGAACAAAACATATCTCGATTTGTCAAGTGTCATGATCCTATCATGATCATTATTCGGCTCAATCTTTTTTTGAATACATTATAATTCTACTTAATTTTCCATTTTTTTTTTGAAAATATCCCTGCTCTTTTTTATCCTGTTTCTTTTATTCGTTTCAATAGATTCTATCCTAAAATATACATTGTTACCACAATAAAACTTATGTTCTAACAAATTGGTGATTTGTGTGATAAATTCTTTGAGTTAACTTGCTGTTTTCATGTGAATTAAAATTTGACAAGTCGAAGTTGTAGATTACCTTCTTGCAAGAGATCCTGCGGGAAACTTCGTAAGTTTTACTTAAGAATAGGTATGTCATACACCCTGTGGGATTATAGTTCAATTGGTCAGAGCACCGCCATGTCAAGGCGTCAGTCCCGAACTAGGGTTCAATGAATGGAGAAATTAATATTTGCTTTTTCTCCCTGAAAAAAAGGCAGGGGACAAGATCAAATACCCATAGGCACCCTTACTCCGCCCTTTTTTTATTTTGCATCTCTCATTAAAGAGGGAAGGGAGGGATTACAGATGGACTGCAAGGGTGGTCTTAAGAATCCAAAAGAGGTGTTCGCTTAAAAAGAAAAAGGGGTGGATCGGTGCAGCTCGCCCAACATACAATCGATCGACTGAGACTTAAAACTTTCTCAGTCCCCTGATCAGCAAATCAATATTAACTTTGACTAGTGTTGTAGGAAAAATTGTTAACTACAAAACTAAATAGATAAAGCATTTGGTGTGTGACAAATCCAATATGAAATTTCATTCCAGTTCACCTTGCTTGCCAATTGCAGAACACGGAAGATTTCCAGCGCAGTTCCCATAAACTTATCCAAGTAATCTCTACATTCAATTGCGGAGCTGGCATGTGAGTTGCGTGTCGGGTCAGAAACAATATGAAGATTATTTGTCCTAAAACATGAACAAGCCAACAAAGCAAAATGGATTTAAGGAAGATTCACCATGAAAGCTACTACATGATTGTCTAGAACGAGGCCTAAATATTCAAGTGTTAAGCACCATATAGTCCACTTTGCTACGAGTAACCAATCATAATAGCGCGGTGTATCACATTCGACTAATAATGAGAGAGTTCAGAAACAAGAAGAAGAAGATGGATGACCGAACCACTCGATCATCAAACACAAAGGCTACATTTAACTGACTACATGGACTGGCTGTTACAGCAGAGAAGGCTACTGTCAGAACCTAGAAACCGCCGCCGCGCTCCTCGGAAACCGCGCCACCTGAGGTGTATAGTTTGTTCAAGCCATGAAGATAGAGTGATTAAAGAACGTGAAAGAAAAAAAAAGCTGGTGAACGGATCATACTTGCTAGAGTGGCAGCTATGTTTGCCTGGCGATCCGCCTCAGCATTCCATTCCTTGCAAGCAGCAGAAAATGTACACAGATAAGCAAAACACAACATATTGATGTCTGAGGGTTTTGGTCAATTAAGCAAACACCATAAATGTAAAGGAAGTGTAAAACGTATTAATTTGCATTGTCAAGACACTATTATGCAGTATATTGATTTACAACTCTAAAAGAAAAAATATAATTCAAGTAGGGGAATTCTGATCCTGGAACTTCCTCCTCCTCTGCTTGAACGGGCCCTTGTCTTATTGTACGGACTCCACTATCATTGGGCTCTTTGAAAGTTTGCACGGCATGATCAGGGCCAGCGCGTGCAGAGCATCATGCCCTCAATTCACCGATGCTTTCAACAATCTACATTCAGATTAGATCACACTATCGACATTGGTCGGCCTTGAGGTCTAAGGGAAATTTTGGTTTAGCATGGCGATGGCATGCTGACTGGTAGCACGCATGCGTGTATACACATACACCATATCCCTAGGGTCAGATCATCAAGTCCTTTATCAAGAATATGATCAGAATTGGCCATCAACAAAAGGCCAACGGCGTCTCACCAGGAAATTTAACACCATATGTACGAAGAAATCCAAATGCCCACAATGCCAACATGGAATCAAGATTGAACAATGAGTCTTTTTTTTTCATGTGATCTCCAGATTATACTTTGATGGTCCAATGTGAAGGGAGCCTAGAAGGTTCGAAGAAGTTTCAAGGGAGAGACTTGTGTTGATAACACAACCTTCGCAGGCGAGTCTGGTCCAAAGGTTGCGGGGCAGCGAGGTAGTCGATCACGCGAGAGACACGAAAAACCCACCGGTACAAAAGGTAAAAGAGATAAAATATGTAGGAGAGCTTTCCTTTTCTCTTTATTTCTTCCTCAAGTACAAATGGCAATACAAATCATGAGACTCCCGGTGGGTGGGGCGTCCCAACCTCCCTAGGAGGGCTTCTTCCACTTAATGTTAAGTTTGGGACCTTATCTCGTTGACCCCCTAGATCTTTTCCAATAGGAAGGACTCATTTTTGGCTTGGAAAACTTGTATGAGGCTTGATAATAAATAAAGAAAAGAAAGAAGTTCCCCTACATGCCATATCTATTTAACTTTACCGTTCATGTGTTATTCGTGTCCCTTGGGTGTGTACCTCTACTCCATGACGCTGTACAACCTTGGGACAGAACTTGCCGGCTAGGATTGCACAACACGTTATTAGCAAGAGTTTCTCCACCGAGGCTTCATGCAACTTTCATTTAGCCATCTTCTAGGCTCCCTTCACACTATATCTCGAAGAATAATAATCCAGAGACCCGTTTTGCGGTCTGTTTTTGCAGCATGATTTGTTTGACTAGGACGTTAAATCCCCTAGTGAGAGCTGCCGACCTGTTGTCCACCAGGCAATGTCGATTGAATTCTCAACAATGGATTCGGAAAGATGATTATCACACTGTAGAGAAGATGGTGTATGTGCACAGGTCATTCCAATAAGCACGCCACCTGCCCGCGGAATTTGCCTTAGGCTGCTAAGTGGATTTGTTGTCGCGGACCAATATCGAAGGTCCATTCCCTCAAAGAGGAATTATCAATAGCATAGCGAAATAGATGATTTGAAACGGTGCTGCTCCATTCACGGCTGTCTGCATATGCACACGCCATCAAGAACAACATTCAAGATTTCAAGTACTCAGCTACATAGTTTAGTGAATTGTACACTTTTTCCCCTGATTAATTTTCCTAAAGTTTTTAAACGATGTTTGTAATGAGACAGTCCATGCAACGCTACATAATACATTATATGTGCTTCCTCGAAGCTCTTCGCACTGGTATTTCCGGAGTCTTTGAGGCATAAACAATACACGATAATGGCTCAAGGGGAAGTGGTGGTACACCCGTAGGGCCCAAAAGAAGTGGCGATCCCACCTCCTAAGGGAGCGTTGGCCCCACTTAATACTAAGTTTGGACCGTTATCTCTTTACCCCAGTATGTCTTGTCCAATCTATAAATAGGAGAGACTATCATCGTTGGCTTGGCCAACTTGTACCTGACTTGACAAGAAAGAGAAGAAAGAAGTCCCCTCTACATACTCTGACCATTTTACTATATTATTCATGTGTTATTCGTGTTCCTGGTGTGCTATTTGAAGTGATCCATGTTGGTCCTCTTGTCCGTCTAGATGTGGCCATAATTTTGAAGACGTATGCCTTCCTTCTACCAAGCTCGCTGCTTACATTCAAGTGGGATTCCTCTCAACCAATCTTTGTGTCTTGCAAGTGTCTTATCTCTGATGTAGCACATCCATTAGTGTTCTAAGCGACCATTATCTGAGATGAAATTACCTACAGGTGGTTCTGTGCATCACCACCCTTCTAACAGGGCTATGCATATCAGCATGTGAAGGGGATGTAGAACTTATTCCGTCGGACAGTTGAGAATAAAAGGATGGACCAAACCAGGACTCAAGAAAATAATGTGGCCTAACTATGCACACATACAAATCAAATTATCAAACCAGAAGCGCACTAGAATTATTAAGTCAACAATGCACCGGAAGAGATAGAATGTACAATACCCGTCGCACATGGTTGACCTCAAAAGATATGAAGTTCCCTTGGAGTTTTCTCACTTCTTTGCATAGTTCCATCATGTTCTCTTTCTTTGTTTGCCATGTACCTTTGACCTGTTTAAGCAATATGAGAAGGCTGTAGAAAGAAAATTTCTTCTCCAATCTCTGCGTTATCTTTTTTGCCCGTGATTCCGGTAGAGATTTTAAGTTTGCTTGTAACATGATATTGGTCCCATTTATCCTCCTTCACTATAGTTTATTCTTTCGATAATTGGGCAATGAAGTCTCAAAAAAAAGTACACAATGGTTTCAATAAGTTTATTCTTTAGGGGTATGTGTGCATGTTCATAGGTTTCAGAATACACGATGTGCTCAAAACATGAAAATGCTACCGACATACTGAGTCTTTCTGATTAATGTTTTCCTACATAACGTTAATTATAGGTATATCGCTTCCTAATTGCATGTGGACCAACGTAAAAGGAAAATTAAGTATTATGATCTGTATAACTTTCACTCTTCCTTTTCTTTCAGGTCTCTTTCTGTTTCGGTTAGCAGTATGACTTGTGAGATAAGCATGAAAGTGCAGAGCTGTCAGACAACCATAAAATGGAGGCAACTTGATCACTAAGAAGGAGCAAGCTTATAAGCATGTACCTGATAGCAAACTAATTGGGAGTCACCATATACTTTGATTCTCTTGAATCCATGCCTGATAGCATATTTCAGTCCTAAGATAAGGCCCCGGTACTCGGCGACATTATTGGTTTCAACACCAAGACCCTCACGAATCCGAGATATCTTCAAAGATATGACAGGACATGAAGCCAAGGGATAGATTAACCAACTGGAAATGATAAAACTCTGAAGGCCATTAAATTAAATATTATACCACTCTCCCATCTTCAGTCATAAGTACAGCTCCAGCACCTGATTTTCCTGGATTTCCTTTTGAAGCACCATCAAAGTGAACACAACATACCATCTGATAACCAAAGAAGTAGAAAGCTTGGTATGAATTTCGACATGAAAATATAGCATGTGCCGATGGCCCTGAGACAAGCTCTGTGTAAGAGAAGTAGGTAACCAGCATGTGTGCCATGTTCTACAGTTTGACTGCAACATTTACAAGGCTATGTGCCAGCCTTAAGAGGTGCAAGAAACGAGCACACTTGAGACACATTTTATGGTTAATAATCTTTAATAGTCTTAATTACTAAACCATCCTTGGCTATGCAAATTATAGCAGCCAAGCGCACTTGAAAAGTACTTCGAAATTTAATCGCCTTATGTAAATAGATTATAAATATACAATTCCGTAAAGGATTGTGCAAAGTAAATCTGATTGAAATTTTCTTTTCAAACATGTTCATGAATGGAAATTGAGTTAGTGCCACTATGCCAGAACAGGTTCGTGCTGGAACCTATTTGGTTGATTTGTGGCAAAACTAAATTGTGATTCTGAGCTATGTTTCCAGCATCTTTATTCAAGTCATAGAATCCTATTTTCTTAGACATATTGATTGGATTGATCTACTCCTATGAAATGTTATAGGATCATGATAAGAAATTTCATACCCAAATCTACCGAATTTAGATAAACAAGTACCTGTATAGATGAGTCTATAGTCTATATGTCCTCTAAATTGTACTTCATAGAAACCTTTTATCTCTTCACATCTATTATGATATGTATAAATAAAAGATTGATCTCTCCTTTCCACTATATTTTTTACAACGTAAGTTCTAAATTACAATTTCAAGATGTGATCATAGATTTTAAAAATGTTTATTTGGTAGATTCAGATATTATCTTGATGCCGCATGATGCTACGTTTTGCGATCCTATCAAGGAACATCTTATCTAATTCACATCGCTATTCGAACACATTGATTATGAATATTCAATATTGACCAACACAACTTGGGTATTTGAAATCTGAAACTAAGTATGATTAACTTATTTGATATTGGACCCTAAACAGTATGTAACTGCATAGATTACTTCCAACAGCATCTCAAACAGATTAACAGACTGCTAGGAGCAAGTATTGTAGTAGAGGTGGAAAAATAATCAGCGCAAACATGAACAAACATTACATATTGTTTTGAGACAGGTTGTGCGTCAAAAGCTCCATGGTTGAGGTTATTTGGAGAGGAATGGCTGGAGGACCTTGGTTTTGCATCCTGCAATATAAGCCCATCATATAAAAAATACCAATACTTCAGTAATCCCTCCGTTCCAAATTAATTGAAGTTCTATGTTTGCCCGAAGCTTCAAGTTTGACCAGATTTATAGAAAAATGTGTCAATGTCTATGACGTCCAATCCATATAGTACGAAAATATAATGTATGGTGACTCTAATAAAAGAAAATTGGCGTCGTAGAAGTTTGCATATTTTTCTATGAACTTGGTCAAACTTACACTAGTTTGACTTCGGACAAACCTAGAACTTCAATTAATTTGGAATGGAGGGAGTACTACACAAGTGACTTGCAATGATATTGGGCAATGAAAATTATATGCTAGAAAGAAATAATTCACTTGGTCGTATTTACTCATCATTTGTAATAATAAATGGAGATCATGTACATTCTTAGACGTGTCATGTTGCATACCAGCCTGCTAAATGCTTCCTGATCCGAGTAACCTTGGGCTTGACCAGATCCAGCGGCACTCTGTAATAACACAATATGATGTAACTGGAGATATTATAGTGCTAGGATGCTTGCCAATAGCAGAACTTACAGTATTCAGATTCACAGGTTGTGTCCCAGGCTGATATCTTATATCATTACGGATACCAGGTTGATACCTTTTATCACTAAAGATTCCAGACAGATCTGGAGCTAGTTGGTTTGAACTAGGACCAGTTATCTCCTACAAGGAAATAACATATGATAATTCAATGCCTCAAATATGTCAACTGTACTAGGCCGAGAACAAGAAACTATTCCACCAGGATTTGACCTCATACCACATAATAACTATTGTCAGATTAAAACATGTCAGCTGGTTATGGAAAACGAACTGAAGTGCAATTTTAGCACTTTACCTGGAAAGTGCACGGTACAAGGGCGCCCAATAAATCTTCCCTAAAATCAGCTGCATTGATTGTATATGAAGCATTAATAAGTCCACGTGTAGAGAGGTAGTCTGCCTTTTCTTTGCTCCAGAAATAACCCTTGTAGGCACTTGCAGCAGGACCAGATACCTTTAAAAAAAAGAAACAATCTAAGAAGATAATGTCTTGCTCATATAAATATCTGAATTGGAGGTCAATTGGTGATGGTTCGTCTTCTATCCCACCAGCTCCTTATTTGAGAGGTTTCAGAATAGGTAATATCTAATATGATCATTTATAATTTTGCTATCATCAAGTACAAGTTATTTTTAAATCTAAAAAATGGAAAATAGAAAAAGAAACAATATACTCCCTCCGTTCGGAAAAGGATGTCACAAAACTGGTCTATCTATAGTTCATTTTTGTGACATCCTTTTTCGAACGGGGGGAGTAGAATTGGATGGTAGCAGCAGGAGCAACATAGAAATGCAGGCTGCTACTACACTATTCCCCAACTCAAACCATATGCTGTGGTTAAGTGTACATAACAATACAATATTCCATCGGAATAACATGGAGTTGAAGGCAATACTATAGTAGTCAACTGAAATTATTTGGTTGTCATGAATATGTTATAGTATGAGGTAAACAGCTTACTGAAAAAAATACAAACACACGTCAGTAGAAACAGAAAGTTAACATCATAGTGAATTGGTATCATAATTTACAACTCAAATATAAATATTTACCCGGCTAAATTAACTCCACCTAAATATCAACAAATATCTTAAAATCTCAAACTGGTAAACCAGCAGTCCAACACTAGAAAAAATTGCAAGGAACAATGTGAGTAGTGCACATAGACATGGAACAGCAAACAGCGGGAGAAGCTAAAAATGGAGCTATGTTGACATGTCTCGTCTCCCTTCAGCTAAGGAACATGCCAAGGTAAGAATACAAAAGAAACAAGGCTTAGTAAAAAATCATATATGCAAGCACGGTGACTTATTTTAGGGACTCGACTGACGGAGCAAGGACTAGTGGACCATTTGCTATAATAATTTCATGTTTAGATTAGTAATAGTAGGGTCTATGCATTATTACATCATAATTCTGACATCTGGTAATGGCATAACAAAATTTTACACAGTAGCACCATGAAAAACTGCAAGCAACTTAACTGTCAAATGTTCATAGAAAATCACATACCAAAGAGCAAATCTGTGCCTGGCAATCACTTAATGTTTTGTAAACAGCAACCATGTCCCCTTTCTTGACAACATAATAGTCACTACCTTCTTCCATATGGCTGCCAAAAGATGTAAACTAAATCAAGCAATCCTTTAGGGCAAAAAATGTTGGCATAAAAAATCTGACGAATACATACATAAGAAAGGAAATTTTGCAGTTGTCGGTTACCATACTCAATCTACACCTTCAAAGCAAGGTATTTATAACTCCCTAAATGTGGACACCACACAGTCCCTATGTTCCCAAATTCTGAACAAAGGGTGATTTATAGGTCATACGTACTCTACACAAGCACCTAAAATGACCAACTTAAGCACATTAACTAAAATTATTAAAGACCTAACGAATGAATTGCAGAATCGCTCATGGGAAAAGGTGCCCTACTTTTCACCAGGCCATGGTACATGCAAGGGGGCGACTTCACGCGGGGCATGAGGGTTCAGTCGAAGTCCCCTAAATTGTCTTGGAAACTAAATGTCCAGTACTAGGATTAATTCAGCGTAATAGAGACTGAAATAGAACCGATGCAGCACCGGCACCTTTGGGCAAACCCTATTTATTTTAGGTTCAACCGCGACCGATCTTTATGCAGATAGATCTCGGCGGATTGATTGTTCACAGCAAAGAGAAGACTAGAGCAAAATGATCAGCAATGCAGTTGCAATCTAGGGCTTTCTTACCAGCAAAAGGGATCAACTCAGGACTCTTGAAGGCGGCAGACGCGCCTGGGTGGAATGGCAAAGGGGAGAGGTTTGGCCGTTTGGGACGGGAGAACAGGGGAGACGGCTGTCAGCGACCCTGCACCCTGTGATGACGAGGAAGGGAAACAAGGCCCAGCCCGTGCGACTACTTCCAAATTATCCGAATCATACATAGTTTTAACACAAAATCCATCAAATGTTAGAAAATTTATTTAAAAGTGTTCACATAACTCAAATATGTTGCCCTCTCGTGGCTATATCATTTTGAATCTGATGATGAACGTCTTCATCCTTAATCTTTATATGCTGGACGAGGAAATCAGCAGAATCTACGGGAAATAAGTGATTAAAATAAGCGAGAGGACCCTGAAAATCAAAAGGAAGAAAATCATGCACCGGATTCGCACGCTCACTCTCCATGAATATGTTGTGCATGATCATACACATTTATGACGTCTCACATCTGCTCGTTCGACCATGTCAGAGCATGGTACCAGACAATAGCAAACTGAGATTGAAGCACTCCAAATGCCCACTCAACACTCTTCCTCACACTCTCTTGTTCGGAGGAAAACCAACAACCTTTGTTGCCTAGAGGATTGAAGATTCTCTTGACAAATGTAACCCACCTTGGATAGATGTCATCGGCTAGGTAGTACCCTTTGTCGTTTTGGTGGCCATTGATCTCATAGTTGACTGCGGAAGCATGGCCTTCAACAAGTCTTGCAAACACCGGAGAGCGTCGTAGCACGTTGATGTCATTGTGAGATCATGTCATGGCACCAAAGAAAAGGGTCAAATCCATAGTTGATGATCGGCCACATCTTTAAGTACCACACTTCAATATCCTTTATGGCCCCCTTTGTACAATCCTTGCCAACCATAATGGACAATTTTTCAGCTTTAATGTATGCAGTCGATACTTCCAAGCACCACAGGAAATCCCCTCGTTGCATTGTGTTCCATGATCTGAGTTATTTTTTCTTCATTTAGTCCTCTCAAATAGTGCGGGCCAAACACAGCCACCACCATCCTGCATAATCTGTAAATTGATTTGATAGGTGCAGACTCCGAGATGCGTACATAGTCGGCGTACCATACACATGTGCTCCATATGCAAGCATCCTCATAGCAGCAGTGCACTTCTAGATTGAAGAGAAACCAACCATTCCCACAACGTTTTTCTTCAACTTAAACCATGGATTGTAGACCCCCACAACTTGCGCGATCCACAAGAACAAGTCACGGTTTATCCAAAACCGCCAAAGAAAATCCTTTGGATTGAATGCTAGGAATTCGGTAAAATAATCGGAGATCAACATATGCAATGACTCTCCATTCTCTGTCTCGGCTTGGTATTGATCCTCCTCCTTTGGGTGCAGCATTGGCGGCCTCGCCGGCTTGAAGCTGTAGAAGACAAGCAACAATTGCCAAATTCTCTTTGCGATAGTGGTTTCTTCTTCCAACAACGGGTTGGCCATCATCTCATCGTCGCTATCCATCTATTGAAATAAAACGTGAATGAATCAATCACTCGATCGTCGGCGGCCAGGAAAAATTCTGAAAATATTCGGCCTACCAGGGAATGGGCCGAACACTTTGCCTGGCCCTAGGTGTGGGAGCAGGAGGTAGCCGGGAGCTCTTTGGACAATGAGAGTTGTTGAGCCGCCTCCGAGGGAAGCCTAGGGAGATGGGGCTGGGTCGGCGGCACGATTTGTGTGTCCGGCAAGCTAGCGCCGTGTACGATGGAAGGTGTGGGGGCGGCAAGGATGAGGAGGGGGTAGAAATGAAGCGGGAGAAAGGGGAGGAGATAGAGTAGGGTTTTTTTATGCGTCAATGATAGCAATGGCCCGCCTGTCGGAATCCTACGTGGCGTCACGTGCGGCTTCTTCCAGTGCGCCCAACCGACTCACAACCGGGGGTGGGTGGGGGTGGAGGGATGGCACACCAGACGTAATATTGCGCCCCGCCGGATGAAAACTGGCTATTGGAGCATCGAGTGGGCGCGATTTTACGTCTGCGCGCTCAATGCGGCTATTGGCGGCACTATTGGCACCGCGAGTGGAGGTGCTATTAAAGCAGCCACCAGCATGGGTGGCGAGCAGGAATTGGCCCACTGATTGCTCGGTAACTAGTAAGGCCAACTCCAACGCTACAAACCAAATGGAAGCGATATATGTCCGATTTTTTGTTGTTTGGGTTGTCAAGCACACAGACGTTTGTTGTTTGTCCCTTTTTTTATGGACACTGCACCCAACGGGGTGACCCATTTGGTCCGCCAAACTCTTTTTTTTCAATCCAACCATCTAAACAAAATTTTAAATTTAAAGTTCGAATATGACATTAAATAAAATAGGGCATACATTTGGTCTACTGGATAGATTACACATAATATATCTAGACCAACTACTTGTCGTCGTCCTCCTCCGGTGTGGGCGATGTAGATCCCAGTGTCTCGACAATTTAAACAAAATTGGCTGTGTGTAGTCGTCGCTAGGGTTACCCGTGACATACTCGCTGGCTCTTCCTCCGGCACAACCGACCACGGTGGCGGACCTCGGCGCCACAAGGGCCTCATGCTCTCCCGTTAATTGATAGGGAATACATAGTGGTGCTGATAATTTTAAAAAAAATGTCGCGTAGGCGGTGCTGCCGGCGGTAATAGGGGTTCACTCGGAGCTTCTCGTAGCGCCCGCCGCCACAGCCTCACGCGCACGCTTGCGACGACGCATATGCTCTCCGTTCCCCAATCCGCGGCCGCCTGGGCTAGCTCGGTAGCTTCCTTGGCCTTGAGGTCGTGGGGGAGCGCAGCGCGACAGACATGGTCGTCGTCGAGCGCCGCCAATGAGGACTCCATGACCTCCTGCAGTTGTGGGTCGCTTCCGCCGTCCGTCTCTGCCAGATTTCCTTCTCGCGAGTAGGTGTAGCAGCGGCGGGGCGGTTCCCATGACCCCCGCAGCGTACGCCTCCTCCTCGGTACATACAAAGTCCTCCTCCTCCTTGGTTCCCGCTGTGGCGACCCGAGTACACCACTGCATGTTGTAGTGCACAAGTCTTTGACATAACACCCACGGATGTCCTTATCCGTAAATATCACGTCCCTCAGAGTAGTACAACAGAAACATTGTGGGTCCAACTTCACACTTTATTCCGTACTACAGATTACAAGCCAAAGATGAACATCAAACTCGACTTCCTCCTCAGTCGGTTGAGGAAGTTTAAACATACTAAAGTCAACCTTGGAAAGTTGACGAGCAAACTATAAAAGTAGACTGAGAACCATCTTAGTCAAACAACCCAATGGCTATGGTTGCTTTACTAGGCCTCGTCTATCTCTAGACTCTTTCTCCCGACTAATCTTCAGCTCCTCCTTCTTCAGGTGCGGCTCCGTACGCGATGACGTAGTCGACTCCTTCAACTCCTCCAGATAGGTCCGGTGCCTCGAAGTAAACTTCTGAGTCTTCGTAGATGTGGTCTCCTTCTCCAGCTTCCAGCATCTCACAATCTAAGCATGGGGTCAACGGGAAGGTTGAGTAACGAGCGTTACTCAGCAAGTTCGTAAAAGGTACGAGAATTTCCTTCATGCATTTCCACCATCATGACTCTAAAGAGCCGTAGACATCGATGCAAGTTTTTAGAAAACGTTTTTAGAAAAAGGTCGATTTTATCTTCATGAAATCTATGTTCCTCCGCCCTCACGGGTTTGAGAGTCAAGTTAAGACCCCTTTCCCCCGCGATCATAGTTTCTTCCGGGAACACGGGAATAGCTGCTATTAATCTTTTTACACTCTGCTGAGGTGCGTCACTTTTCCCAAGAGTAGGCCCATCCATGCATCTCTCTACACACTTCCTTGGTGTGTTTGGTCAGGTATGGGGTTCTCAAGACATTCCGAGTTCTTCTTCGACCCCCCTTCGTCCACATGTCAGCCCTAAGTGTGAATAGCACGGTATCCTTGACCAAGTCGACAGGCCCCTAGATCCGTCTATCCACCCCACCCAAGATAACACTACCGATCACCACTCTCGAGTGGGCTGGCTTTAGACTGGTACCAACAAAAAGATTTCCAAGTCATATCCACTTAAGGATCCTTGAATTTTTCATCCACTCAAAACTGTCAAAATTCAATATAAAAATTACAGTAAAATTCCTCATAATTTATAGAGTTTATTGACTATTTTTAGTTGATTTTTGTTCCAACAGATTCTTGGTTAAAATTCAGTGAAGTTTGAATTATTTGATTAGGTAAATTACCAAAATACCCCTGACTCGAGTGGGTTGAGTCAAACCCACTGACTCGAGTCTAAGACCAGCCTCTCTCTCCCTCTCCCCCTTGCTCTTCTCTCTCTCTCGCTCGTGCTCGCTCCTGCGACCGAAATCCCGTCGTCGTCGCCTCGCTCCTCCGGCTGGCTCCGGTCGTCTTGGCCGCCGCCGTTGGACGCAATCGACGCGCCTCGTCGAGCTCTTCCTTCCTATCCACTTCGATCTACTTTCCCCTCTCTCTCACGGTCGTGCGCAACCCTAATCCCCATTTCTAGGGTTTCGGTGTGCGGCTCCGATCGATGGCTTCGCCGTGCTCCGGCGCTCTACTCCGACGTGCTAGCCTCCTGGGTGCTCCTAGCATCCTACTGCGAGTAGCCCATGGGCGGCTTGGCTCCGAGCTACCACTGCTCGAGCCGCCATGGTCGCTGTGTGATGTGTTCGAGTTCGTCGTGCTCCATGGCACCCTCCAGAGTTGCACATGCACTGCCCTGTCATCTCTGGAGCTACTGCCCTGGACTACAAGGTAAAAACCTTCTCACTCCATCTTCCTCCTCTGCCACTGCTCGAATCTGAGCAACCATACTTCTATTTCTACTGCTTTTAGTTGTAGAATTAATTATGTGCTCTTTCTGTGTTTTAGGGTTACTTCAATGAGCTAATAAACTGGCCTTTGTGCTAGAAAAATTACTAATGGCCTTTTCATTTATATGCACTGTCTACTGAAGTTATTCTTCAGTTTTAACAATTGTGCCTTCTAGTGAATGGTGTGTAGATCTACTCATTCATGGACTTCACGGTCCAGTAGAGTGATCTATGGGCTTAATTCTCCACAACAGTAGGAATTTCCCCACCTATGCTTCTCTGAAGCTTTGTAAGAGCATCAATTGCTCCCACTTGTGTAAAAATAGCTAAGGATGAGCTTTAGCTCTGAAGCTTTGCAATAAAAATTGCTATGCATGCTTAGCTTGTCGAAATACCTCTCTGTGGTGCATTTAAACATGTAAAGGGTGTTCTGCTGCGTGTGACATCTCCTCTGAGAATACACATGCACAAAATATCCCTCTTTTATGTTTTCCTGTGCTCAGTGCATCCTAATTCATCAAGCATAGCTGTGACCAATAAATTGGTAGCTTTCTTGGAATAAAAACTGATAAGAAAAGATACTATGTGTCCCTGTCCCTTTTAATGCAAGTGATGATCCAAATACAGTGTAAAACACTGCTGGATTCTTATGCCTACTCCAGATCTCTCTCCTCTCACTCTTGAGAGCATGAGAGCCTGTTCTGTTGGGTGTTAACCAAGTATAACACCTTCCAGAGGAAGATCATGAACTCATGATCAGCTATAACCTGCTGTATGAAGAGTAGCGAGAGTCTTCTGGCTTTGAACAACCTGCTTCTTGTGGTAAGCCTCCTCCTCCTCGCTGCTCGACCTATTCCTAGAGGCTTTCTAAGAAATCAAAGGTTTTGTGCTTCTGGTGGGTGCTGCAGTGTGTGATCTACACTACTAGTGATGAAAGCTATGGTGGCTGTGGTGAAAATGGTGTATGGAATGCGAGTGGGTGTGCATTAGCTTGCTGCCATTCCATTTCTCTGTGTATATATAGGTTCTAATGTCGGTTGTTGATCATCTGGTGGCTTGACACCTAGATAAATGCATGTGGTGACTGTGTTGCTTCTGTGGATCACTATTGGTTCAAGTTTCCTAATTCTGGGTCGGTTTGCTTAAGGAAATGTATCTGGAGACGGTTGCCTCCTTTGTTGACTGCCCTTCAGGTGGTTCTTGTCATTTTGGTTAGGTTCAGTCCACCTCAGCTCCATGTGTGCACCAGGTGTGTGCCATGTGAGCTTCTGTTGTTCTGATATGTGCTCCACGTGGTTATGGCTTGTGCCCTTGTGTGATACATGTGATCACCTCATCTCCTTGGACTGGTGCTATCCTATTGTCAAGTGTTCGCTGGTTTTGGCTTTATTTCTAGTTGGCTGCTATTGGTTTCGAATTCAAATGAATTATGTGGCTTTACAGGTTTATTTACTGGATCAGTTGACTGTAAGTGTCAAATGTGATACCTAACTCATGTGTGATGTTTTGGAGCTCTGAATTTGGTTATTTAACTCCTATTTGGAATTTCATCAAAGGATTTGGCTGGCTGGAGGGCTCCTGTTGCTTGCTTTGTTGTTGTCTTTGTATCCTTCGATCACCAGGTCATGTATGCATACAAAAGCCTTTGCCCCTGCTGCCTAAGTTCTATTTGCTTAAAAATACATGATGAAATCCTGGGATGATCACTCCTGTTGCCTTCAGTTTGGTTCTTCTGCCCTCTAGCATCAGAACATGATCAACCAAGTGTTGATCTTGTTCCTGCCATTTTCTGACATCAAAATGCCATCACCAACAAGTGGTGGCAACATTTTAATTCTAACCAAACCATTTCGTTGTCTTTGCTTGTGTGCAGGTACCAAGACCTCAAGTCTTACAAGATCAAGAACTAAAATAGCTAGGTTTAGTTTCTAGGAAATATTCCTATGTAATTTTCTTTTATCAGGTTTTGTATAAACCTTTGGGAATTATTCCTTGTAATGAATTTGTAATGTTTGTGAGAGAATAAGAATAAGAAATAAAGATTTCCATTTCTACTTGTGTTGTTATGAATTCTGTTTATGAATTTACTTGTCAAATATTTGTAATTCAAATTATTCAAATTTGAATTTGTCCTTAATTTGTTGAGAAATGTGATGAGTAATACAATGAATGCATTATTTAGAGTTTTGAATTCCTTATGAATTCCAATTTCAAATAGTTACTAATTCTTTCAAATATGAGCTTTGAGTTTATTTCAACCCCTCTCGACAACCCTGTCGAGTGTCGATCACCTCTTGTCTCTTTTTCACAAAAGCGCGAAATTTATCCCAAATTTCCAATGCATGAATGCAAATATGCACAACTCTAATTTCTACCCTTCGAATGTGCTATAACTACGGGTCGTTACACCCGCGGCGTACGCCTCCTCCTCGGGGTCGAAGAGTCGAGTACACTGCCTCCATAGCCCTCCTTGCGCACTTTGGAAGCCCGCGCGAAGCCAGTGGAGGCAACAAAATGTTGGCCCAGGCGGCGGCGAGAGAAGCGGTCGCTGTAGTGCCCGGCGCGCTCGATCTGGACAAGGAGATGTTGCGGCGATGGCGGATCTAGTACGGAGCTCAGAAAATAGGTGGCCAGAGCAGGGTGATGAGTTGATCATAGGTGGGAGAGGAGAGGGCAGCGCTAGGGTTAGAGCCCTAGGGTTCGCTCAGCGGCGTCCCTTTAAATAACCGGCCCACCACATAGCGGTGGTTAGCCGTTGGGAGAGGTTGACAGCTGGGCCAGTGGTGGATAAGGGACGGACACGAGGCGGACGCTGAGAGCTGGTCTGCATTGATGCCCCAAATTTAGGCCCGAAATGGTTCGAGCCAAACGTGTCCACCCCCTCCGGTCCGCTTATGCTGCCCCGTTGAGTGTTGTTTTTAGCCCACCCGAACAAACACGGACACAAAATGGACAGACCAAACAAAATGCGCCGACCTTGCCCTAAAAAAAGGAAAAGGATGTGTATTTCGGCCGATAAGCTAGGAGACATGAGAGAACAACTTGAATTCCAGATCCATTTTCGTAACCGCGGCTCACGGAAGTTGTAATTCGTAGGACAAATTTATACTACCTCCGTATCTAATAACTATAAGAAGTTTTAGTAGGCTCTCCACCACGCACACAACCCCCTTCACGGCTGGGATCGAGGAAGTGTACAAGTTTCTGAAGCGCGAATTCGCCGAGAATCCTCGTGAATTCACTCTTTTCTTGTTGCTTGTCAACTTGTAGTATTGCTGCTTGTGAATTTTCTTATGGGTGTTTTATTTTTGTGCCTACTTCGCTTAGTTTTCCTCGTTTGTGCCCTACTCGCTTAACTTTCCTCGGTTTTGCCCTACTTGGCTCTTTCGAGGCCCGCGGACGGCCAAACACGGCGTTTCCATCGGGTCAACCCCCTTTGACCGTCAGTGCGCTGATAGGTGGGACCCTGGCCGTGGGTTCCTTCGCCTGCCGCCCATCGCGGGTAGAATAAAAGGGGCCTACCCCTGCAATGGAAGAACACGCCCATTCTTTCTCTCTCTCCCCTCCCTCCCTTGAAAATGTGGTGGAGCCCGCCCACGCCGGAGAGCCCCTTCTCGCCGCTCTCGGACTCGGGGCTCTACTCGCCTGGTACCCTGCACACCATGAAGGAGCAGGACCGGGAGGAGGGGGAGGAGCAGCGAGAGGCGGAGAACCTGTTCCGCAAGCAGCACGGGCTCTCCCCCTACCCGAGAAGAAAGAGGAACCCTATGAAGTGGCGCGTGGAGATCTTCCGCCGTAGTCCCCAGTCTACGAGTACGAGGCGTTGGAGTCCTCGGATGAGCCCTACTCCGACGAGGACCGCGGGGCTGCTGTCGTGGACCAACCGCCGCGGCCATCGTCATCGAGCCCATTGTGCCTGTCATCGAGGACGTCTCTGGCAATGAGAACTCCGACGACATGGACTCGTACGAGGGCAACGATGAGGACGAGGACGATGAGGACGATGAGGAAGACTCCGACGCCTCTGATGTCATCGTTAGTCCCTTGCACCACCATGAAGAAGAAGTAATAGTATATGAGTAGTAGCTGAAGTATTAGTTAATATTTAGTTATCGAGTGAGTAATGTTTCTATGGAGTAAATCTTTTATTATGATCGTCTATCTTCTTTACCTAATGCATTTACACCGTGATTGGACGTGACGGCTAGACTAGGCTAGGCTAGCGGTGAGGCAGAAGTTCTGTGAGGCGTTCAATGGCCATGTCCATCCGTGCACGCTACATAGACGCAGGGTGGACTACAGCATGCGTGCGGCATGCCACGCATGCAATCAATGTGCACGCAGTGCCACGCACTGGAAGACTCTCAGATGTGTCTCATCCTAATCGTACTACTCGTAAAGAGATGATCCGCTACGGATTCTGGATGTACTTTCCTTTCACACAAGTACTCCAGAATGGATAAAAATGAACAAATACGTGCCGCTCGTTCTGCCATATGGTCAATGTAGACATAAATGAAGAAATTGCGCCGACTGGTGCGAGCGATCGAGCTGTAATGCAACTACGCTTGGAACGCGACCGACATCGCTCTATTATGCATAGTTTTCCAACTACTGGAAGCATATTTTTAGTTCAACAAACATCGACAAACAGTACAAACATCGCTCTGATCTTAGTTGAACAAACATTGGACAAACAGTACAAATAGTAGTTGATACATATTTTTAGGATACCCTAATCTACTCACTATCAGAGAAGGCGAAGGCATGGTTGACGCGATGGCGGCGCCGTACCTCCTCCCACTCCCGCGCGCGAGCGGTGTGCTCGGCGTCCTGCCGGAGCCCCTTCTCCAGACGCACCTCATTCCTCGCCTCCCGAAACTCAGCATCCTCACGGCGCCGCTTTGCCACGCGGCGCTCCGAGTGCACGGACTTGGCGACAACGCACGCCTCCAGCTCGACGGGGTCGACGATCTTGATGAGCTCCTCGCCGTTGTCGGTGGAGACTGTATCGACGCTTGAGTAGGACTCGTCGTCGCTGCGCTCGGTTGAGGGTGCCAGCAGAAGCAATGGGGCACGCGCCGCCGCCTGCGAGGACCCAACATCGTGGCGTCCCGGTGGTGGGGTAGGGGAATTGGGTCTGGGGGTGCGCAGACCGTCCCAGTTCGTTAAGCGGCGGCGACCGCGCCTGCGGCCCACATCCGAATGGCGGCGGCGCTCCTGGTCATCATTGCTGGCGCCAGGAGGAGAACGTCCACCGCCGCTCCCGCGAAGGCCGCCGCGGCCACGCCCGGATGCAGATGACATGGAGCGAGGAGGCGAGAACGGAGAGGAACTGGTGGAGAACGGAGAGGATAACGCCAGATGCAGATGACATGGAGCGAGGAGGCGAGAACGGAGAGGAACTGGTGGAGAACGGAGAGGAACTGGGCGGAGGAGACGATAACGCCACGGCCGGTGGGGGAGGGGGTATAAATGGGGCGGAGCATAGGAGAATCAGGCGGTGGGAAATGCTACGCAAGTGGCGCGCAACGCGAATCTGACTGTCAAATATCGAGCTAGATCTAACGTCCGCAGTTGGGCGCTAGGGTATGATTGAACGGTGATAGATCGGCGCTAGGGTATGATAGAACAGTCCCAGATCGGTGCTAGGGTATGATCCGACGGTCCCAGATGGGCGCTAGGGTTAGGAGAGGGACTGCGGGGTTTTGAGGTGGTCAACGGGGTTTCCTAAAGTCTGACCAACTTTCAAATGAGCATAACTAATTCAAAAACAATCAAAAAATATAAAACCTGCGCACATTGTCGTTTTACGTGACATGGTTTCGACAAAAAAAAATATAAACTTGGTATACAGACATTTTCATGAAAAAGCCTTCAAATGAGTGGGCTTTCCCGAGCGGGTTCAAATGAGCACAACTAATTCAAAAAAAATCAAAAAAAATACAAAATGTGCGTACATTGTCGTATTATGTGATATAGTAACGTTTAAAAATAATAAACTTGGTTTATCGATATTTTCATGAAAAAACCTTCACACAAATGAACTATCACGTATGAAGCCGCAAAGAGTTTGTGGAGAAGGAGGTAGGGGTTTAGTTTTTTGAAAAATGAAAAAAAATATGAAAAAACATCACAAAAGCTTCAGTTTGGAGTGACTAAGAAGGATCTTAACTTAGATTTAAATCTTAATATTTTAAACATGTTTTTTAATGTGTTTCTATTAAAGCATGTTTTTGCAAAAGAAATGTAATAATATGAAGATTAATTTAATAAATAGTGAGACTTAGAATTGAAACCATATAGATGGAATTGGTGTGAATAAAAAATATTTGACACATTTGGACAAGGTCGGAAAAAACTAGCTTACAAATGAGGCTGTTTACCCTAACTTTGGAGCTCATTTGGAGCACACTTCTCATGACTATGAGTTTTACTAGCAAAAGAGGTCGGGATTAATCACGTAACATGTATAATAGTTTAGAAACCATTGCAGCATCATACCACAAAGCAATGGACTTGAAATGCTGGCCCAAATTTGAATTCTTCCTCACATTTGAATTCTGCCTCAAATTTGAATTATGCTCAAATTTGTATTCTGACTCAAATTTGACATCAAAGTACAAATAGCCTGTTCTACTCAAAGAAAAAAAACAATGTTCAAAGTAGAAATAACCTTGCAAATTAAATTTCTGCCTCAATTTTGAATTTGACTGAAATATAAATTCCTGAAGCAAGATTACAAAAGAGTTGAACTATTTTTTTAAACAATGTTCAAAGTTATAAATACTAAATTGCAATAACATACAAAGTACAAATGAAAGGTTCTATTACAGATACCACTAAGATTACAAGGTTCAAATTCAAATATTACAATTTTCACTCAAATATTAATAACCGCTGCGCATTCTCCACTTCAAAGCTTCTGCATAGGGATCAGCCACCGACAATTTGTGTATTTTTTTAAAGGTATTTATTATCTTGATACCTGTATCTTCAAAAATAATCTTAGCTTCAGCAGAAGTTTTGGCATTCAGCTTTAGTTTCTTGCGCCGAACTTCATACCATTTATCATTGTGTCTCCAATCAATGCCAAACCTCATAATCTTGAGAACACTTGTGTTCAGAACAAAGAACTTGCCGAAATGAATCTCGGTTGTTGTGCCTCGGTAGTCGTTGAAAGTACTTTCCGTGAGATTGAGATCAAGGCATTCGATGGGATCGTTCATGTCATATTGCCGCACATTATTCACTTTCGGGCCTCTCTTTATCTGTAGTTTTGAACACTAAATTTGTTATTGTAAACTTGGGAAAACTACCCTAACATAATAACAGGAAAGCTTGAATTCTGACTCAAATTTGAATTCTGACCGATTTAAAGTTCAAAGTACAAATGACAGGTTCACCTCTATGTATAGCTTCTCCGTGCATGGAAAGCATTTAAGGAATGGAAGAACTTCATCCAGTTTGGGGTCGACTGATTGTAATGCCAAGACCTTCACTGTGCGCAAAGACGAGGTCAAGCTTGTGGGAATCATATTCTGGAGATTTATTAGCAATAATGTGAGAATTAGGCAGACGAGTAGCAAACAAAAAAAGAAGAAAAAGATTGTTGTACCTGAACGGTTATGGATCCAATAACAAGTTGGGAGAATTCGGCAGCCGAGTAGCCCAACAGTGTCAATTTTGACGCCTGAATGACACTGACTGTGTTGGACCATCTGGATCAACTACAGACAATCTCTCAAGGAGAGGTGCATCAATGACCAAATCGTGACAAGATTCTATTGCTTTGTTGTCAAGTGATCTCCTGTCCCTCCAGTAACACATAGTAATCGTCCGGATAGATGGAGAGACAATGCGTAGTGTACTGCACCCGTGGATCGACATAATCTGAAGGGCCTCGAGCTCAGTACAGCCACCGAGCAGAAGCTCCATGGCTTCCTTCGAGATGAAAAAGTCGCAGAGAACAAGCCGCTTGAGTAGAGGGAGAAGAAGCGGGGGCTCGGGATCTATCTGGGGGAATTGACAATGGACGAAAGTGGCGGCCTGCAACGTGGGGGCGAGGCGGAGCGCGGAAGCGGATTGTTTCCACCTTGGAAGCTCAGTATCTCGAGGTGGTTTAGGACGGAGGATTGGAACCACTCGTCGAGCTTGGCATTGAGCTTGCAGTTTGAACGGAACTCACCGATGTCCAGGGATCTGACTGGCCCATGGTGCTCGGCGAGGATCTTGGAGACTACGTGGATACGTTTTACATCCGTATCGCAGAGCTGGTTGTCGACGGCGAGGTGGAGGGGGCAGAGAGCTAGAGGGGGCGCCACCGCTGGGAGAGCACGGTTGTCTGAACACCAAATTTGCAGGGGAGGAGGGAGATGATAACGTACAACAACTCGTCGGGGAGGAGGCTGATGTGGTCGATGCTCGCCGAAGGGTCCATCCCAGCCGGCAGCGACTACGCCGGAGCTTTGTCATCGGCGGGGCTTTGTCTGCGGCGGGGTTTTTCTCTGGCCGGTGGTAGAATGTGGGCTGGAGCAGATTAACAGTCAAATGAGCATAGTATTTTTGTTTTATTAGACGGGGGATGGAGCAGAGTAATAACGGTCAAACAAATTAAATATATTTAGATGTGACCCATCCGTCCCCACCTGTAAGGTTTAACGGCTCCACTGGAGATGCCCCATGCCGGCCCTACTACTTCTTCCAGGCCCACTCGTGGGGTCAGATGGTGCGCAATTCAAAATTAGATGCCGCAAGAGATGCCCCATGTCGGCCCTACTAGTCAGGCCAAGTAACGGTCAGAGGAGGTTGACCAGACGAAAACGGCCGCTTGGCCACCCACGAGACTCAAAAGATGCAAGTAGGAAAAAACTGAGGAAAGTTAAGCGAGTAGGGCACAAACAAGGAAAGTTAAGCGAAGCAGGTTACAACAATAAAAACCCTTTTCTTATACTGTCGTCGAACTATAGGCTCTCTCTGACGATAGACCGTATGTTCATCCTCTAAGCCCAGCTTGGAAAGGGGTCCATTTTTATGCTCCGTATTTCTGTACCCGTCGTGGCCTGTAATGTCTACGGAGCTAATCAGCTCCGGATTTTTTCCCGATCTTTTGGCTAAAAAACTGCCATCCAAGCTGGGCCTAGAAGTTGCAATCCTGCTGGAAAATAACTGGACCTAACCCTTTCGGGAACCCACACGCTTAATTACTGTACTCCGTAGTATAAATATCGGGATTCAGGGAATCGGTCCATTGGGGCAGCGATGGATTAGAAGTCCTTAAAATAACCGCTCTAGATTTAGAGGTCCTTAGTTCATGTTATCATGGTCCTTAAAATAACAGCTCGACTATCAGTTCCTACAAATTGTGATGTTTTAAATAAAGCAGTGTATCGCGAAAGAACATTTTATACTACACATCACGTGATAACAGTGCGGTGTTGCAGAAGCTACTATTTTGTATTTTCCATGTTGATGGTCACAACTGATTATATATCATTAATACTGATTCTGAAACGAACTCAAGTTCACAGTTCACACGCAGGGAAAATATTTCATTAGAAAGCAAGGCCGGAAATTACATAGCTATAAGAAATTACATGTTCTTTCGCACCGACGTTCAACAGTCCCCTCCGCGCATGATAGCGTGAAGTTTGAAGTGAAAGGCGAAAATGACGAGAATAAAATGCATTTAGGCTCGCCTCCTAACTTATTCGACAACAAATGGCAATTTAATGGAATCCACCGCCACCGGATCCAGATCCGCTGCCTCCGCCATTACCAGTCCCGCCATTTTGGCTACCGCCCATGCCACTACCCATGCCGCCACCAATTCCAGTGGCATAGCCGCCAGTGCTACCGGTCTGTCCAGCCCCGGAGCCAGAGCCAGACCCAACTCCGACGCTTGGACCTTGTGCGACACCTTTAACTAGACCACCACCGCTGCCGCTACCTTCTCCAGTGGCACTGCCAGAAGTGTCATCGCTGCCGGCCTGTCCAGCTCCTTTGCCCTCACCACCTCCATTTCCGTTGTTCCCGCCACCACCACCGGTACCACTACCGCCAGCATCAGAGTGGCTGACACCACCAGCAGTAGGAGCCGGTGCGGTTGTTACGCCACTCTCACCGTATCCTTCACCAATACCTGATCCGGCTCCAGATCCACTAGACCCATTTGCACCAGCACCTCCGCCACCGCCCCCACCCTTACCATCGGCGTTGGCGTGTCCATTGCCGGCAGGTGCTGATGCTGAGCCGCTCGCACCGCTTCCGGAGCCATAGCCGGATCCAGAGCCAGAACCGTATCCACCATTTGATCCTCCTCCACCACCGGCTCCTCCTCCTCCACCGGCTCCCTTGGCGAAGTTCCACTTGTTACCCCAATCTCCACCGGTTGCAGCATATCCTAAGCCTCCACCCGATCCAGATCCTCCGCCCCATCCACTCCCACCAGACGCACCGCCACCGCCTCCCCCTCCCCCGCCGCCTCCACCACCCGAGGCACTGGAGGAGCTACCGAGCATCCTTGCAGCATCGGTGAACCCAATGCTCAGGAGGACAACAAAGCCAAGAGCTACAAGCTTAGTGCTAATAACCATTGTGAGTGAGCTCGGTGGAGTGAGACGAGTTGGGTGATGATAATAGAAGGTTGGGTGGGGTATATATAGTGCTGGAGGTTGTGCATGGATGGGATATCTTACGCGATCGAGCGCTTTGGTTGTGAACTGAGTGGGTTATTCTATTCGATGAGAAGTTTTCTACTAATCAGGCAGGTGCTGGTACCGTTGACTGTATCGATCAAGACGCTAGCTATACAACATGTAATTCTCATGCAAATCTCTCTCTTGCCTCTACCTCGTAACTAGTTGATGGAGACAAGTGTGGAAGAGAAGGGCAATTTAATTAGCAAGAGATTCCCGGATCCTGACATACACAGATTAATTATATCTTTTCGGTCTCCTAGATATGGAAGAGCGGGTCTTTCGTAGGAAGTTCATGCTAGATCCCAGCGGGGGTATGTACATGAAGTCCTCTGGATCCGAGCGATCACACGCGAATCTGATCCTTTGACATTTGCAAGCATTGCCTCGTAATTTCACCTTGCAGCTGTAGTGGCCATTAACCAGAGGCACCACAGAAATGGTCAACATTTTCAAGGTGCCTGTTTACAAGACGACATTTGCACATTTCGGGTGGGAGTAGTTTTCATTTTGCATGCAATCTAAAGCACGTCGATTTGGTAATGCATGAATGGATGGATTCGCCTACTGCATGCATGGAAAGCACGTCGATTTAGTTATTTACACCACACTGGTGCAAATGAGCTTTGCTCTAATGCTATTGCTAACCAGGGTTCTAGCTTTGCTATAGCTAGATAGCTCAGCTGTTACGCGGCGACTTAAGTTAAATTTTGCGGTAAGCGACGAAGCAGGGTGTTGACCTAATTGATTATCTGCGGCTAGGTTTAACGCGTCGCCGGGTCCAGAACTTTGACAAAGTAAACACAGACAGGAACGCTGTCTAGGTTTTCTCGGGATAGTTATGGCGACGCAAACAACGAGAGACGTCGATCGCAGAAAATTGCGGAGTCCGAGTTGACCTAGCAGGCTAGGATCGACTTGGCATTCGAGGCTCCAGCTGCATGCACAATACAAGGCCCCAAAATGATCAACAGGAACGAGAAGTGAGGTGCCAGCTTGATCCTATTGCTAGGTGCCTACAAAGTCATGTCACTGTAATTTGAACGAGATCCGATCTTTAATGGTTTGATTAGTATCAACAATTAATATACTGTCTTTCCGGTACATTTCGATGCGTTAGGTCTGACTTCTGAATGCACATGCATGTTGTCGACGTACCCCTCTTTGAAGAGGTCTCTCGCTATCGATTACTAAAGCTCTATTGTATATTTATCGGAAACTTAATAGTCGATCCATCAACATAAGACGTAAATTGGCCGGTTTATGGGTCGATATCTTGAACAATGCAAGAAATATGTTAATACCGGGAAGGTATCAACTATGCCCGGTCTCTCGACGAGAATGATATTAAAAAAACTAGTAAATTAAAAAATAGAATACACAAAATATTAAAAAGAAAAAAGCACTCAATGGAACAACCGCGGCAAGCATCAATAGAACGAGAAGGTATCATGCATCTTGATCGATCATGAACTCTTGCCTCTGCAGAAACCAAGCCCTTTTTGTTGGGGACACGGTGCTTAAGTCGGCCCCCATGATCCGGGGCTCCTCGAGGAGTAGCACGATCTCTAGCTCCGTTTGCCTAAGCTCCACTTCCTTGCCTCTTGACCGAGCATCGGCCACATTGATTTCCACTTCCTTGGCTTTTAAGCGGGCATTGGCTTCATCCATCTCGAGCTTCTTCTTTTGTAATTCAAAGAACTTCTTTGTTGTCTCCTGTTTCTCCCGGTGTTTTCTCTATTCCCTCTCTTCCATCTTCTCATTTGACACCTTCTTTGGGTTATGAACCCCTTCAATGTTTCTTGCAAAGCGACTATTGAAGCATCACGCTTTGCATCCAGATTGGAGTTGGTCCTCACTTGGGGCGGCAGCCTCAAGGTCGACGACCGATGCTCCCCCACCTCTTTTGAGTGACACAGAGAGGTCTGGCAAGTTTTGATAATCTTCAATTGACATCCAATAATGAGTCAAGGTAAATGTCCTGCCCCCATGTTGGGTATTAAAGGTTTCCAAAGGTTGAAGCACCTATATGTGGGCTATGAAACCAACAAGATACATTTATATGTACAGTAGGACGATATATACTCATGCATATGAACGGGTGAAGGGAAATGGAAATATACCAGCTCCTTGACGTCAGTGCCACTCACTGGCCGGCCAACCACACACTACTATAGAATGACACATCGCAAACGGGCCAAAATTCTCATCGGAAACGGATAAACGGTCCGTGTCCCTACCCCCGCTGCTGAGGGCGGAACGGAGGCTTTAACCGTCACCGATGAGGCCAGTTTGGGCAAAGGTTACACATATATCTCCGTTGCCGATTTATCGGCCACATCAGTAACAGAGTATGTGTTTCTACTCGTTTGCATTGAGGTTTCTTCACAATCCTACAGCAGGAATACAGATGACACTGGACATTTAAAATCTCACAGCATAATCACAAAAATGATAGCAAATTCATTCATAGCGTAAAACAATTGTCACCAGTACATTGCATCAGAAGATAATGAATTACACATGCCTCGCTAAACCTATCATTCTCATGCCTCCCTAAACTTATCTTTATGGTGCTCCACTCTATTCCACTCTTCTCCAGCTACACCGACCTTCTTCCTCAGCTCGCCCGTCCGTTCCCAAAACCCGAAAACAGTCTTCGGGCTAGCAAGAGACTCGAGTAGTGGTTTCATGCTTCTCCAAATCACATGTGCCACTTAATTGCTACCCACATCCTGAAAACTCTGCTTATTTGCAATTGAAGAAAGGTACAAACTATGAGTAGAATTCAATGAATAGACCATAGGATTCAACAGTGTAAAAGAAAAGGACACGACTAATCAGCAGGCGCCTGCTGGTTAGCGTATTTGTACGTAGTGTGCGCACGCGGAGCGCGCGGGCGAGCGAGAGAAATGGCCCCTTTTGCATGCATGCACAAATAAACAAACAATCTGATGTCATCTCGCATTAAATGCAAAATTTGAAAATTTTAAAAGTTTTATAGGCCAAACCGTTTATCCGATTTAGAATCTGTTTTCATCGCTGAGCTAGTCACGACGAGATCTTCGAAATTGGATCCCATGTTGATATATTCTGACAACTTTTTTTGTTGCGACCAAAAGTTACCCACCCTACACCCTGTAACATATAAGTTACACATGCTTGAATACGTAAGTTACCCACCATATTAATGATTAGTATTTAGGTTGAAATAAAACCATTTTTTGTTGTTCTTTTAGATTTTTACGAGTTTTAAAGTTAGCACATCACTTTGAGATGGTAAATTTATCGTGCATAAGTATTATGATGATAACTGTCGATTTCATAGTGACAACTACAACTAAAAAAGATGGGCATTGTGTTCGTAACTATTATTTAGAGGACATTGTAACTACATCGATTTCGTGGTGGATAACCACATCATGTACACATGGATAACTTCATAAGTACTAAGTGGGTAACTCCATCAGTATTGGGTGGGTAACTATTATCGAGAGAGTATTATAACTATATTGATTTCGTGCTAGATAACTACACCATGAAAACACATAGGTAACTTTATCAGTATTGGGTGGGTAAATCCATCAGTATTGGGTGGTAACTATTACCGAGAGAGTAGGGTAACTATAACGATTTTGTGGTGGATAACTACACATGAAAACACATGGGTAACTTCATCAGTACTGGGTGGTAACTCCATCAGTACTGGGTGGGTAACTCCATCAGTACTCGGTGGGTAATTTTATCAATAGTAGGTTGGTAACTTTATCAGTACTGGGTGGGTAACTATTACCGATTAAGTAGGGTAACTGCATCGATTTCGTGGTGGATAACTATATCATGAACACATGGGTACGTAACTCCGTCAGTACCTGCTGGGTAACTCCATCAGTACTAGGTGGGTAACTCCATCAGTATTGGGTTGGTAACTTTATCAGTACTTGGTTGGTAAATCCATTAGTACTGCGTGGGTAACTTTATCTATATTAAGCTGGTAATTTTTTCTTTACATGAACTTCATGATACTAGATTGATAACTTTATCAGTACTAGTTGGGTAGCTATAACCGAGAGAGTATCATGTTGGTAACTATTACCGAGAGAATAGAGTAACTAAACCGATTTTGTCATCGATAATTATATCTTGAACATACGGGTAACTCCGTCAGTATTGGGTGGGTAACTATACCAATACTTGGTAATTATTACCGAAAAAGTAGGGTACAGCTAATCTATCATCTAATGAGGACGCAACAAGCTACAACGACAAATTGGACTCGTGTAGGTCATCGCAATAACACACAGTTCGCAAAATGTATATCTAAAAACAACTAATAATACCACCAGGAGCGACAACGGCAGATCCAGACTCTCTTGCTAAAAGGATTAGCCGGCGAGTGGTTCTTCGTGAACACTCTGGCGGCAGCACCAGGCACAACCCCTTGTAGCACAGCGATAGCAACACAAATGGCCTCGACAGGTGCTCCGACTCCTACGCCGTCCTCTCCAACCCGCCGAACGAGAGCATGGAACGAACTGAGTTGACACATCCTCACACACAACTTCGCAATCATGTCCTCACAACCGTCGTCTCCCAAGCACCGCGGCCCCGCGTGCTGAGCTCTGGCGTCGCGCTCAGGAAATCACCATTCGTCCATGACTCTCCCAACAACATCGCGCGCAACCCGCCATCCCAGTCCCGCCATCTTCGACCGACAAGAACTTCTCTACATCGCTGCCGTCGCTCGATGTGGTGGGAAGGAGACAAGATTTTTTTGAGAGAGACAAAGAGAAAAAGATGCAGCCATGTGCTTGCGGCGATATTGTGGGACAGACATAGATTACAAAACCGGACCAGCAACCAAACCAGTCAGTCTGTTGGTTCACGGTTTACTGGCCTGACGCCGGTTCAAATGGTTCAGCTGCTAGACCGGTCATTAAAGAAATTATTTATTTTTATAAAAAGAACAAAAAATACAATGGCTAAATAAGCTAACCGTTCGTAAGTTAGCATCAAACGAGGATGGATTAGATGGCTAGTGGGGGTGAAGGTAGCGCACCTTCCTGTGACCCGGGTTCGATCCCCACTGCACGCATTAAATTTTTACGCGAGGTGCAGGAATCACAGGCGCGTACATATATGACAAATAGCAGGCGCCTGCTATTTAGATTTTTCGAAAAGAAAAATAAACTTACGGTGGTGAAAGCAACTACATAGATGAAGAAACTAAAATCAAGAAACCACGCCGAGATCGCAAGACTCCGTAGCATATTAATTTTGCCAAGTTTCTATAGTGAGGCTTGCTCCATCTTAAACAGTGTCATCGAAATAATCCACAATGTAATATAAAACCAATAGAACATTTTGTGAGTTTCTAATACAAATCACAAATCAAAACAGAGCACAACTGATGAACATAGGACATGTGAGGAACACTAGCTCATGAGCTGAACGATTTA
This sequence comes from Poa pratensis, assembly GCA_947311845.1. NCBI lineage: Eukaryota > Viridiplantae > Streptophyta > Magnoliopsida > Poales > Poaceae > Poa > Poa pratensis. The sequence goes on along the minus strand of CAMZMU010000060.1, from coordinate 3,520,175 downwards.
TACCTCATCTTTTCCTCCGTCGACGGTTCGATCCCCACTGCACGCATTAAATTTTTACGCGAGCGACGCGAGGTGTAGGAATCGCAGGCGCGTACATATACGATAAATAGCAGGCGCATGCTATTTAGATTTTCCGAAAAGAAAAATAAACTTACGGTGGTGAAAGCAACTACATAGATGGAGAAACTAAAATCAAGAAACCACACCGAGCTCGCAAGCCTCTGTAGCATATTAATTTCGCCAAGTTCCCTATACTGAGGCTTGCTCCATCTTGGACAGTGTCACCGAAATAATCCACAATGTAATATAAAACCAATAGAACATTTTGTGAGTTTTTAATACAAATCACAAATCAAAACAGAGCACAACTGATGAACATAGAACATGTGAGGAACACTAGCTCATGAGCTGAACGATTTATACCTCGTCTTTTTCTTCTTCGTCGACGGCGGCCTCACATCTCTAGGCACCTCCTCCTCTGAGCCAGCAGATCCCGAGGCGGAATCAGTCGATTTGCTCGGCGAGGTCGCCGGCCTCGCCTCCCGGCCCTTCTCATCTACGGCCGCCACACCGGGTACTGCTACCACACTGGGTGAAGGGGGAGGAAGAGAGGGCAAGGGTTAGGGCGCCGCCACACCTAGTGAGGTGGGAGGATGAGTGGGCAAGGGTTAGGGCACCTAGTGAGGTGGGAGGATGAGAGGGCAAGGGTTAGGGTGCCGCCACACCGGTTTAAAGATCCAGAGTGAAGGGGAAGAATGAGAGGGCAAGGGTTAGGGCGCCGCCACACCGATTTCCATATCCGGAGCGAAGGGGAACAATGAGAGGGCAAGGGTTGCCGCCACACCGGGTTCCAGATGCGGAGTGAAGAGGAAGAATGAGAGGATAAGGGTTATTCTAGGTCATGTAGTCTATTATATTTGCACGACATTATCGGAAACGGTAAGTATATAGGCGAAGTATCTGGTGAAAACAGTCGTTGGGTGAAAACTTGCAAACTTCCGCGCTGGTCCATTGGATCGACAACAAACGCCACGGATCAAACGTGGGAGCACTCACCACCCACTAAACACTCTTTTGCGGATAACCCCTCACTTTGTCATTAGCTTGGCTTAATTAACACCTACGACATGGCCTCAGGGAGGCCTGGTCTTCCCCATACATGGCAATTCAGAGACCACCACGCTGCTCCTCATACGGCGGCGACTCGGACGCTGATACTGCTCCCGCACTGCGGCGAGTCGGCGCTGGCCCGACGTGATGCCATCCGTGGCGTTTGCCCCATGCAACGGCAACCCGACGGCCACGGCGATGCCCTCAAGGGACGGCGAGGCGGCAACCTGGTGGTGCCCCACGCCACCGTAGCTCAGCGGTCAGAAAATAGTGGCGCGTAACCTCGTGAAACTCGGCGTCCGTCCTTACTGTTGCCGTCCAGCTGAGGACTGCACTTCGTTTCCCTGTAACTGATGCAATTTTGTGCAAACGTTGAAGCTTTTGCTTCTGCGATGCAATTCATGGATGTCGTGATGCAAACATAGTGCTTATTCTGAATTTCTGATGCGATGCAGTTCATGGGTGATTGATAATTTGAAGGACTGAATCATTGATTTCAATTAGTTGTGTGTTTCAATCTGCAGACGAGTCCCTTTCTTATGAGAGTCATGGACGGCGGAGGGCGTTGTCTCACGGCCGGCTGGTTCCAGCAGAGGGCCTTGGCTCACCGCCGGGTCCGGTGATGGACGAGGGTGAGGGCCCGCTGGAGGGAGAGAAATCGTGGGCGGGCCTGGTGGAGGTGGACGGCACACGGCCGGTGCCCGATGTACGGCGATTCTCCATCGCAGATTCGCAGCGCAAGATCGAAGACGAAGCGCCGAGGATTTCCCGATCCCGGGTTAAAGTTGGGGGTTATCCGCAAAAGAGTGTTGTGGGTGGTTAGTGCTCCTTCATTTGATCCGTGGCGTCTGTTGTCGATCCAATGGACCAGCACGGAAGTTTGCAAGTTTTCATCGAACGGCTGTTTTCACCAGATACTTCGCCAAGTATATATAACCGTTTCCTTTGTGGTTACGCCACTATACACTTTTCTAGCGACTTTCATAGCTGCATACAAACCTAAATCACTATACTGATTTTCATTGCGGAAATTCACTTTGGCACCCGGTAGTTCAAAAACATATTTCAAAATGTAAAAAAAATCTGAAATAAAGTTCCTGGATAGATCTTCATATTCTATGTGTTTACAAAGTGGTTTCACCAAAAACCGATATATTTTGTGCATTGTGTAAAAAAGACAAAAAAAGTGTTCGTGAAAAGACTTATTTTAGCACCAATTTTTTTCTTTTTTATACAAGCCACAAAAAGTGTCGTTTTTCGTGAAATGACTTTGTGAGCACATAACATATTAAGACCTATGTGCGAATATTTTTTTTCTAATTTTTTTGACATTTCAAAATATGTGCAAAAGATATTTTAAATAAAGAGTGCATATGCACCTTGGAGCCAAAACACCACTCCCTTTTCATTGTTGCATACAACGCTACAACATTATACTTTGTGGTGCACACGAGTTCACACCTACTACATTCTACTGATTTCCATAGTTGCATACAAGTTCACACCTACTAGATTCTTCTGATTTACATAGCTGCATACAAACCTACTATATTCTACTGATTTCCATAGCTGCATACAAACCTACTACATTCTTCTGATTTTCATAGATGCATACAAGTTCACACCTAACAGCAGCACACAAACACACAAAATCATTCTAACATTTAACTGAGCTATTTCTGTTCCTTTCTGCCGCTCCTTTCGCACAACAACATGGTCAACTTTAGTCAAAGTGTTTGTTGGCCTCCATGCCAAACCAGTTACTGCAGCTACAGTGTGTGTCTGCATCTCCTTCCTGGCGCTCCTGACAATCAAGGCTACATTTTCTAGCTCTGCAGCTTCCACTTCGAGCCATTAGCAAGCAGCATATCAAAATAATCTTCAATCCAAAAAAACACAGCTCTCATAATCCTCTGCACCCCTCCCCTGTCAAATAGAAAATCAAATCTAGATCCAAATCAACATCACACATAGAAAAGAAATCAATCAAAATTGGTCCAAGCGTGCAACTAACCCTGTGATTTGGACACTTGAAGCAGATCCGACCTGAGTTCAGATCCGAACGCGACACTCGATGAAACGTGTTTCTACAGCGGCAACCCACACTTTCACAAGCAGCAGAGCTGACCAGGCGCCGGCGGGGCAGGAGGAGGACGCCGTCGATCTCCCCGACGAGCTCATGCTCTTGGCGATGGAGGACACGAGTGCGGAGTAGAAACAAGTTAGAGCAGAGTAACAAGGGTGAACCAACAGTCTTTTATAATATCCAAGATAGGCCTAAAAAGGAATTTATATACCCAACCTCGCCAACGGTTGCATAGAATTGTATGATTCCATTGAGGGACATATTGACACGGAGGCATAGAAACCTCTGTTACCAATATATTGACAGCGGGTGAAAATTCAAGGCCAATGCCTATGAATGTCGGGACACGGGCCAGCTTGCCTAGCGGGCCGCATTTTTCACGCGGAAAGCTCGATTTTCTGTCATGTAACTCGTGCCTTTTCATAGAGGGGTATCTGATGTGTCGTTTTGTACTAGTGACATGATCATAGGAGTCACAAAATGTATTGCATTCTGCTTGTATAAAATTCCACCTGTTTTGAGGTGACAATGCACTCTGGTCACTCTCAAATTTGTGGGGATCATACTACCTTTGTTTATGGAAGAATTCAGATACACTCTCCAATTTCCATCCATGCCTCGCAAAGCATCTTGTTCTCCTCCTACATGTATGCTCCGGTCTTCAGGCTTTGCCGCCTCTTTTGTGTCTGGGCTTGTTGAGTTATCTCATCTGCGAACAATGGCTCCTCCCGATGTGGACACCCTCTTGGCATTGACTCTCTTGGGCGCCATCATGCTCAATCCCTTGGCCACCCTCACTGATCATGTCTGCCACGAGACCCTCTTTGTCCTCGATCTCGTAGTATCATGGGACATGCGGTGTCGGCCCCGACAATATGTTGAACAGGTTGCGTGCATCGGGAGGTTTGATGGGAGATGACCCATGCCGGCTTCCTTTGCATCCTGGGTGGGTCGTCGGCCAGATGTGCGGTGTTGAGATCGATGCAAGGTACCATGGAGAAAATCGGCACGAAATCGGTGATTTTCTGCGAGCTGTCCCGGGCTGAGGTGGATAAGCGGGACACTGGGCGTGCCCCGGTAGGTAGCCATACATCGGTGTTGCGTCTCAAACGTATCTACAATTTTTTATTGTTTCATGCTACAATTATACCATTAATAGTCGCATGCTTTCATCATGCTTTTATATCATTTTACATTGTTTTCACTGGACTAACCTATTAACCCCCGTTGTAACGTAGCAAGTTCAGTTTTATTTTTTTATCGCAGAAAAGGTCAAAAATAAAGTTGCGGAGAAAGTTCAGGAAAAATAAGAAATCGCAGTAACTTTTCGAGACGAAGATGGAGAGCCAAAGCCAAAGGAAGGGGGCGCCCAGGGCCCGCGCCACCACCTCCTCGCTCCCCTCGTGTTGCCCCTTCGCCTACCTTAACCCCCTGACCTAGTTAGACGATATCAGTATTCGCTTGGGAAAAATACGATACAGAGCCATCACAGCCGTTGCGAACACAGATCTGGAGCCCTTTTTGGTACTATGCCAGAGGGGGAATTTGTCACCGGATGCACCTACATCACCATTGCCGCCTCCAAGATGATGCGTGAGAAGTTCACCCTTGAGTTACGGGTACATAACAGTAGCTAGGGATGGTTTTCTCTTCTCCATGTTTCTCATTACAAAGGTCTCGTGAGCTACCTAACATGATCGAGATTCATACGATGTAATTGCTATTGATGTTGTGTTTGCTGGGATATGATGAATTGTGATGTTATGATCAGATCATGCATGTTATATATATGATGCTATTTTGCTATCTAGAATTTGTTTATTTACATTCTTACATGATCTCCTATTTATGTGTATGCTCTCGCCAAGTTGATGTGTAAATCTCCATGAGGGTATGTATTTGATAGCGGGTTCAGGCTAAAATAGGTCCAAGCAGACATCAAAACGGATATTGACCGTTTGCGCCGCACCGTTGGATGATGGTTTATCCATGCGGACAAAAATGGACCTGGTCGGACGAAATGCGCCATCCTATTGGAGTTGCCCACCCTTAGTAGGAATCATGTACTATCAGTTATCGATGTAAGCATGGACTTTATTTCTTTTGACGGAAACAACACTTTATGGACACTGTGTTTTGACTCATGGGTCTAGATGTACCCGCTATGAAAATGTTTTTAAATACATTTCAAAATGTAAAAATTTCAAACAAAAAATTCGGAGGTAGATCTAGACATTCTATATTCGCACAAAAAAAAGATATTTTTTTAGGCTGTGCAAAAAAGATAAATAAATGTCTCGTACAAAATAATTTTGGAGCGCCGGGATTTTTCTTTTTTGCATAGCCCACAAAAAATGTCATTTTTTCACGAAACTTTCTGCACAAACATACAATGCCCGGATGTATACCCGAAATTTTGTTTGAACTTTTTTTTTACATTTTCAAATACTGTTTGTAGATAGTGGGATCGTTTGCTCCTACTATCCAAAACTGATTTCCGTGCTTTATTGATTAAATAACATCAATACACAATGATCCCGGGATACAATCCGGAACTGAATGGAAAACCTCTAGTGAGGTAACAGAAATACATGATTTAGCTAACAGATACGCTGCCTTATGGACCAACGTTCACATGGATGAACGACGCCATAGTGAAGGAGTGGGTCATCGACTTGATCCCACTAACCAGGATGCCAACAGATGATCTATCCTTTGATGTGCTTTAAATTGAGTTTGCTTATTTGCATTTTTGTCTTCGTTGACTAACAATGGGAATCACGATAATGCACCTGCAGGCTTCGCAACAAGATTCTCAACAATGCACCTGCCAGCATCGCAATGGGAATGCAGAGATTGTTTGGTAAACTGACCACGGAACTGGGGAGAATCATTCTATGGTGTGCAAACGCTTCTCATGATTGAGGTTAGGGGTGTTTGGTTAGTGATCAAAATTAACACAACCACTATCTGGATCATGGTCAACTTTTGTTTTCTTTTGTTTGGATGAATGCCAACTTTTGTTTTGTTCAAGAAAATGCATACAATATTAGTGCACAGCGTTGCGGAAAATAGGTCACAACCTTTCGACACCATCACTGTAAAGACATTACTACAGCAATCGACGGTAAAACGAATTCTATATTCTACGAGTACATATTTTCTGCAAAGGAAGCTTAAACTGAAACATGACAAAAGCATAAATTGCCTAAAGAGCAGACCTATGGCTTAAGGGCATGGGCAAGACTTGACCCGGCCTGCTGCTGCTGCTGCTGCAGTGGGAATCTCACACTGACGCACGCAGCATCGAAAGAATCCAAAGAGGTTCAGAGCCGTGTCTATATCTTGGTGAGAACATATTGAAGAAGACACTGCAGAAGAACTCACCAGTTACTTGTAAAGTTGTAAGATAGAAAGGGTGGCTCGGCTGCACTGACAGGTGTTAGATGAACACGCACCCGCTGCTTTTGCTGCTCCACTACACACAAATCTCTTCTCCGGCCAGCGCTGCTAGATCGCCAGTCTTCCGGCATTTATCTTCAGTCACTGCTTTGAGTGTGCTCTGAGAAGGATGGATGCATCAGCTGCAGCGAAAAAATTAATTTAGAGTCTATTTTCCAGCCAAGAAAGTTGTGTTCAAGCTATTCGACGGGGGTGCCGCAGAGAAAAAAGGAAAAGTACCAGGTGCAGATGATGCTCTACTTCCTTTTTATATCCTTCTCTTACAATTCACGGTCGTGTTTCTTCCATGCATGACTCATCTTGCTCCATCTTTTCCAGACATATATTCGAGTGTTCAGGACATGCAGCTTCATGCAGAGAAGGAAACTGGGATCCCTTGAAGGTAGTGTCTGTACAAATTTTGGGCTGCTACGATTATTTTTTTTTGCGTAATGGTTTGCGCTTGAAGAAATACACAACAAACGTCGCTAAACCATTGTTTACTTTTGCTACAAAATCCATAATCGAGCAGAAGCCGTTGATTGGAAACTATGATGCCTTACAAATAAATTGGTTCTTTTGCACTATGCTGTCCGGTCACATGCATCACCAATTACAGAAATTTCCCAATTACATGACTGTCTGCCTATTCTGCAAAAAACTTTGTGCTATACTGGAGAAAACCAATGATTGAAGCGGACAAGTTAGAGAACTAACTCAAGTAGGTAGCAACCTGCGTCTAATTCGAATATTTATATCTTCAGTGCCAATTTAAACTGTTGCCAACTTCCGCAGTACTTGACTTGGTTTGTTATAATTTTGTAAGAGTGCTGCATTAGCTAACTCAATTTGCTCTTTGGCTTATATAGTTCATAGAATATTTAACTGAAGTATAATTTCGATCACAGAAGATCTTTCATGCATCCTAGATAATTTTGCTTATTTAGCACGGTTTCTCCTGTCAATCTAAGAAATTATCCATTTAAGTGCAGGAGAGCAATGGCCAACGGGGACCAAGACAATTAGAGTCACTCAAAGGAATTGGTAGAAAGCCTGTGTCTGAAAGAAAAGTATGAGCAGAACTCGGGAAGAACAGAAAGAGTAGGAATACCAATACAATTAACGATCTGCATGCTCTATCGTAAGAGCAATAAAATAAACGGGAGCAGATGAAGTACAAGCAAAAATAAATTGGAAGCTTTGTAAGAGCCAGAACAAACATCGCTGCTGAAGAGAGAATAATACATTCAACTCGAGAGAGGAACCAATCGAACTTGAACTAGTGGAAATGAAATCAAAGGAATGGATGCCTTACCTGCCAATGCCATCAGCTATACAGAATCAACAAACACTGAACTGGAGATTGGAAAAATTATGTACCTGTAGAAAGTGCCAAGTGTTAAGAGCAAATTCATATTATGGACCAGCGCAAGTCATAGACTCATCAGCTGTAGACAGTGCAGTTGTGGCTGAACAAATGATGAAACTAAGACGACGGGACGAATTAACAAGAACAGCACGGATGAAGAGGAAAGCACAAATTGACCTTAAGAGGAGCAGAAAACGTGCTAGAACCAACAGTGAAATAAGTAAAGACAATAAATCCAATGCCAGTAAGATATGGAACTTTGGGGGGCCAACATGTATCTGTGAGCATTGCAATGCAGTTATGTGGCATGGAGAAAGAATACAATCTTCTAGAAGTACAAGGCCATCCTTTGGATTTTGTTGCAAACAAGGAGAGGTTACCCTGCCACCGTTGAAACAACCACCGCCATACCTTGCAAGTTTATTGACAAGAGATGGAGGAAAAATATCAGCAAACTACCGAAAGAACATTAGGTCTTACAACTCCATGTTTGCATTCACATCAATGGGGGGAACTTTAGATAAGAAAATAAACAAAGGGCATGGACCTTATGTTTTCCGACTGAATGGCCAGAACCGCCACCAGATAGGAACTCTGCTACCAGAAGAAGGAAGCAAGCCTCGCTTCCAACAGTTGTATATCTATGACACAAAGAATGAGATCCAGAATAGGGTAGAAGCATCAAGATCTGGCAAACGTGATGCCTCACTAGATGAAACTATTGTCAGTGGCCTACTATCCATGCTCGACAAGAACAACACACTAGCACAATCATTCCGAATGGCAAGAGATAGATTTAGAGATGATGATTTCAGTAACTTCACTCTACGATTACTAGGCAATAGGGATCAAGATGGGAGGCAAGAAAACATGCCATCAACATCAGAAGTTGCTGCATTAATAGTCAAAGATCCAACGCAAAATAGTTATGGTCGTGACATTGTTCTCGAGTACAAAAATATGAAACCTAAAAGGATACCAGAATACCATCCAAAATTCATGGCCATGCAGTACCCGTTGCTTTTCCCATATGGAGAAGATGGTTATAGACTGGGAATCAAATACAACAAAAAGAAAGGTGTAAGCAACAAGAAGTCCATCAGCATGCTGGAATATTATGCATATCGCCTCCAACAGCGCCCAGGCCAGTCCATGTTGCCACTCATATGTGGAAATCTGTCAATGCAATTCATGGTAGATGTCTACACATGCATTGAACAATCTAGGCTCAACTGGATCATGAAAAATCAAGGAGTTCTAAGAACAGAACTTTATGATGGACTACAGGATGCATTCAGAAAAGGAGACACGCGGACCGAGCAGGTAGGGAGGAGAATAGTGCTCCCAGCAACTTTCACAGGAAGTCCTAGAAACAAAGAGCAGAATTACCAAGATGCGATGGGAATATGCCGTTGGGCTGGACTTCCAGACTTGTTCGTAACATTCACATGCAACCCTAATTGGCCAGAGATTCAGTTGATGCTAGATGATGCCGGGAACCAGAAGCCAGCAGAACGCCCTGATATTGCAGTTCGAGTGTTCATGATAAAGCTAAAGGAGCTAATTTCCGATATTAGGAGAAAACATCATTTTGGGAAGACTAAAGCAAGTAAGTATTGTTAGATCATCAACTATATATCACTGATAGATGCTTACATTTTTTTTATGGTCGGCTTACAAACTGAAAAACAAATGCAGTAATCTTCACAATAGAATTCCAAAAGAGAGGACTCCCACATGCTCATATACTAATATTCCTTGACAAAAGAGAGAAAGAGAAGTGTCTCAAGCCCGCACAAACTGACGACATAATATGCGCTGAGATCCCTGACAAGGACAAGGATCCAGAAACATTTGAAGCTGTTCAGAATTTTATGATGCACGGACCGTGTGGAGAGGCAAATCCAAAGTCACCGTGCATGGAAAAACATATGTGCACTAAGTACTTTCCAAAAAGTTTTTGCGATGAGACGATCATTGACGAAGACAATTTTCCAAGATACAGGAGACGAGATGATGGCCGACAAATAGACAAGGGAGGAGCAAAGTTGAACAATGGATTTGTTGTACCATACAACAAAGATCTCCTGGTAAAATTCCAAGCACACATAAATGTGGAGTGGTGCAATCGATTTATGTCAGTCAACTACCTCTTTAAAGATATCAACGAAGGACATGACCAAGCAACAGCACTAGTTGAAGAAAAAGAACCAACAAAGAATAATGATGAGATTAAAATGTACCTAAGATGCAGATACATAACAGCAACTGAAGCATGCTGGCGAATATTCAGGTTTCCTCTACAGTACCAGGAACCATCTGTTGAGAGGCTACTGTTCCACCAGGAGAACAAACAACAAGTAATTTTTCCTGACTCAACAAACCTAGACGAAATAATAAGACGCCCAAGATCAGGTGTCACTATGTTTACCGAGTGGATGGAGACAAACAAAAGGCATGAAGATGCGAGAGAATTAACATATTCAGAGTTTCCGACAAGATGGACATGGGATAAGAATAAAAAGAAGTGGAAAAGGCGAATAAGAGGAAACAAAATTGGCAGGATCTACAATGCTCATCCAGCAAGCGGAGAAAGGTACTATCTTAGGGTTCTGCTCAACACTGCAAAGGGTTGCATGACATTTGAAGACATCAGGACTGTCAACGGAATCGTGCACTCATCATACAAATCAGCATGTCATGCACTTGGATTTCTGAAGGACGACAATGAATGGAATGAGTGCATCAAGGAAGCATCCAACTGGGCATCTGGAGAACAACTACGGCAACTGTTTGCAACTATTCTGTGCTACTCTGAGATTACTGACCCAAGGATGTTATGGGAATCCAACTGGGAGGCCCTCTCTAAAGACATACAGCACACACCAAGCTGGATCTTGAACTTTCAAACCTCCTCCACTCCTTCACAGAAAAGAAAATGCACTTTAATAGAAATTGAGAAGCAAATCGGACAAGCTGGAAAATCACTGAAGCAATACCCTGGAATAGAGCTACCAAGTATTCCTGAAAATGAAATTGAGAACAGGCTTATACATGAAGAGATGAACTATGACAAAGACAAATTGAAGGTTGAGCATGTGCAGATACTAAACAATTTAAGCTTGGAACAGAAAAAGGCTTTTGATGCAATAATAGCATCAGCAGATCAATTATTAGGGAAAACAATATTTGGGATGGCTATGGTGGGACAGGAAAGACATATCTTTGGAGAGCTATCACAACAAGGCTTAGATCGGAGGGGAAAATCGTACTTGCAGTTGCATCTTGTGGCGCCGCAGCACTTCTACTTCAAGGAGGTAGAACAGCACACTCAGCATTCAACATTCCAATCAATCTCACAGGTGAGTCCACATGCTACATCAAACAAGGTTCACCCCTAGCGGGTCTATTGATGAAGACGTCACTGATACTGTGGGACGAAGCTCCCATGGCAAACAAAAAATGCTTTGAGGCTCTTGACAAGAGCCTACGTGACGTGCTGAGGTTCACAAATGAGAATAGTTGCGACAAGCCCTTTGGCGGCATGACAGTTGTACTGGGAGGGGACTTCCGACAAATCCTCCCTGTTGTGCCAAACGGAAGAAGAGAGCAAACTATAAGTGCGTCGATCAAATGTTCATACCTCTGGCAACATTTTGAGGTATTCAATCTGACAAAAAATATGCGGCTCAATTCTCTGTCCAATAATCAAGAGGAGCAGCAGAAGACTGCGGAATTTGCAGACTGGATACTACAAATCGGCAATGGTGACACACTGTTATTAGATGAAAAGGAGTACATAAGTATCCCCAATGACCTACTGCTACAAAACGGAGATGACCCGAAGAAAAAAATAATCGAAAGTACCTATCCTGACCTGCAAGACAATCTCTACACACATAATTTCCTAGAAGGCAGGGCGATTTTGTGTCCTTTAAACGAGAGTGTCGATGAGATCAATGAGTATATCATGGGTCAAATGGAAGGTGACATGGTGACGTACCTGAGCTGTGACAGTGTGAGCAAATCAATGTCTTACAGCCATGAAATGGAATTGTTGTACACTACAGAGTTTTTAAACAGCTTAAAGCAGCCAGGATTTCCAAACCACCAACTTAAGCTCAAAGTGGGTCTGCCAGTGATGCTTCTTCGCAACATCGACCAAAGTACAGGGCTATGCAATGGTACTAGAATGACAATCACAAAACTTGGACAGAAAGTCATCGAAGCGCAGATCATAACCGGAGCACATGTAGGTGACAAGGTATGCATCCCTCAGATCATCATGTCACCGTTCGAGCCTAAATGGCCGTTTGTGCTAAAAAGAAAGCAATACCCTCTGTCTGTGTGCTTCGCAATGACAATCAACAAGAGCCAGGGACAATCTCTGAACAAGGTAGGCCTCTACTTGCCCAGGCAAGTTTTCACCCATGGGCAACTCTATGTGGCAGTCTCCAGAGTAACAAACAGGCATGGCCTGAAGATCCTGATTGCCGACAAGGAAGAACATGCAAGCAAAGGAATGGCGAAAAACATCGTGTACAAGGAGATCTTCTAATCCAGCAGCGTAGTACAGTTCTATGTACTAATAAATAAATTATGTCAAAACTGGCCGTGCTGCTGTTCCGGCCATTAATAAGGTAGTGTCTAGAGACTAGAGTACTGTTGCAGCGCAACTGATGCCGAGACTCTCAGCTGAGAATTTGTGCTTTGGTTAATCTCTCTTATTATCATCTATTTGCTCATATTTATAGTGGCGTCTCCTCACTCGGACAAAATTATCGCAACAAATCGAGGCTGCGTCCAACCGCGCACACGCAGAACAGCTTAAAAATTGCACGTTGGAGCAAAAACAGAGTGGTGGTTCTTACCGGCGCGCTGAAGTTGATTTTCCCGAGGCCGGAGTTAAAGGCAGCACGGGAGGGAGGCGCGGCGACGCCACCACCATCCTGCTCCAGTGGTGGAGTTGTAAGTTAAAACCATGACGGCGGCGGCGATGCTGACGGAGTCAGCCGTCGGCGGCGACGACTCCACTAGAAAGGGGGCAAATTTTGGGGAGGCGATGGAGAAGTACGGAGAAAAATCCTATGAGACCGGGTCTTTCTCCCCCTCGAAATAGACCCTCTCTTCAGTGCGACATGTGGCAGCACACATCCCAAAGTATCCTTGTCTTCGTCTCCAGTGTGTCTCCTCGACATAACGTCCGCCATTTGCCATGAAAACTGCCGTTACGGCGTTACCAAAACTTGCAAGCGGAAGTGGAAGATACTCAAACACGAGGCACCGCGCAATAAGTGCTGCACGCGTGGTGCAGGACGCGATAATTAATCTGAGGGATACGGTGCTAGGTTCAGCCGTCCTAGTTTCAAATACTCCCTCCGTACCGGTTTATAGGATGCAATTCCAAAACCAGCTTTTCCCAAGAATAAGATGTAATTTAGGTATTTAATGAGCAATTAGGAGAGAGGAAATGGAAGGCAACCAATACATACTCACCAATTTAGGCAATTAATGAGTAATTAGGAGAGAGGAAAGGAAGGCAACCAATGCATGAACACCAATTACGCTAGTCAACCCACCAATAATTAGTCACATAGGTCCAAGAGATTTGCCAAATGCATCCTATAAACCGATATGGAGGGAGTAATTCTCTTCCAAATTAATCTGCGAGATCCTCCATTCGCTTTTAGTCTAGTAAAAAAGTTCAGACAATTTAGGCTGCATTTATTAGTATTACTTTTGCACACCCCACCCTGCATCATAATTATGGTCTCACAAGAAACAAAACATCTCATTGGTTAAATCCATCTTAATTAATGAGTGTAATTGGGACTGTCTAACGGTCAGATAGCTGAAAATGCAATTCGTCATCAGATGGATTTCCCTTCATTAGACTCAGTCACGTCATTATGTAGCCCATTTGAGTTTTCGATCAGTCCCTTACCGAAAAAAACCACTGCTAGCCCATGTAAGTCCGGTTTTTCTCCATCCCGGTTTTTTCAGTCTCCTATCAGCCCAAGTACTGATCGTTTGCTTCCCTCCACCCACCACCTGCAGAATGATTCTACGGCTCATTATGGGCATGTGACTAAAAACTTGGGTTTGGCAAATGCAGATTTATGGACATGAAAACTTATACTCTTCAAAAACCGCAGAAACCTGGGCCAAGCTAACCCATGTTTTGCTAACCCACCAAACCCCACCCCCCCATCTTCTTGCTCCGGGTACGGAAAACATGATGAATAACTTGGTAGCAGTAAATCCATACTTAATAGCTTCTAAACACATTGCTAAAAACATAATGAGTTGCATCACACAGCAAGAAAATCAAAGCCAACCACTTGTCCCTCCTCCATTTACCGGGATTGGGACCGGCTATCCAAATTAAACGAAAAAAGCTTATGTATTGGATAGGCAGGGTTACCCATGTTGACCCCTACCCCCCAGCAAAAAAACAAGACTCACATATGTGACAAGAACTTAGATACGAGACTGAGCAAAATAATGAGTCAGGTTGATACAGAAACTGAGACAACAACTGAGACAATGATTAGCATTGAAACACTGAATCACTGAGATAAGAGACTGAGACTGACCAAAACAATGAGTAAGACTGATATGATAACTGAGACAACGAATAAGACAATGACTAACACTGAGACATAAGAATGAGGGAATAAAGAATGAGCAAATAACAAAGAAACACTGAGAAGATAATAATGAGACAATGCTATGACTAAGACTGAAACACTGAGAATCAAGAATGACACTAAGTATTGAGACAAAAGTCATGACTGAGACAATGAGGAAGTAAATGAAGAAAGACAAATGCTGAACCAATCAGAGATTGAAAGAATAAGAAATAATGAGTAAAAAAAATTAAGAAAGAGAAACCGAGAGCAATAATGAGATAAGAATTGAGAAAAAAAAAGAGTACAAAAATAAGAAAGAGGAAATAATGAGACAATGCTATGACAAAGTAAGAAATAATGAGACAATGCTATGACTAAGACTGAAAACAACATTAAATGAAAAACTAGTAATCATCTATAGAATGACAAGAATGAGAATAAGAAGGCACAAAATGAAGAATTACAAGAAAATTGAGAAATGATGAATGAGGCTAAGCAAATTAAACTGAAGAAATCAGAAAATGCGACTGAGCAAATGAAGAAGAGAGCAAATAATATAAGAATGAGAGACTGAGAAAATTAACCCGAGAGACTGAGAAATTGAGATTGAGGAGGAAACTGAAGACTAAAGAAAGAATGAGAAGTAGACTGGATTAAAATAGGATGAATGAGCAAATTACACGGAGTGACTGAGAAATTGAGTACTGATAAGGAGACTAAATACTGAAAAATAAAATAAGAAGTAGAATGAATTAAAATAAAGAAATAAGAAAATGAGACTGAGAAAATAAAGAAGACTAAGAAAATATGATATAAATGAGACACTGAAATGAAACCAAGAGATTGAGAAATTGATTACTGAGATGAAGACCGAAGACTGAAAAAATATTTTTATGGAAGGGCACAAAAACCTTAGTCCATATATAAGCCTCCATGCAAAATTTTGAGAAATCCTTCTTCACAGATTTAGCATCCTTCTCAAAGAGAAAACAGAACAAGGAAACTGAACCGATTGAACCAAAATTGAATCGGGGGTAGTATCCCATTTTGGCTTGTGTAAAAATGATCAAAATAAGAAGTAACTCTTTACCGAAGAAACCAAAAAAAACATCATCTAAACTTTTTTCCCTTCAACTTCACAATAACCTAGCAGTGAAAGTCCCCCAACCAGGTTAGTGAAATGAGAAAAGAACTCGCATCCGAGTAAAAGGAAGAAAAAATAAAAGAGGGGAAGAAAGAGAAAAATGATTTGCTACTCCATCACTTGAGGTGATGCTTCGTTCGCGACTCTTGACATTGGATGAGGACAAACCGAAATGACACGAGGGTCTCCTCTAATGACACGAGGTCTGCAAACGCAACAATGCAAAACAAAAAATGGTTCTAGGAAGGCGAACAACTGCAGTATAAATAAATGGGTCAAGATAAATTAATAAAAAGTGAATAAAAGATGAACAACTGCAATCTAAAGAAATTCGTTCGAAAGAAATGGGTCAAGACAAATGAATAATAATTATTCAAGGAAGATGAACAGTTGCAGTCCAAACGAACAGTTGTTTTAGGAAGCCAAATACTACCAATAAGGTCTTACACGTATCCAACTAAGTGAACTAACAAAACAAAATCTTATATATGGTTGCAGTTGCAGGTATTGATCACCTCCCCCACTTCAAAACAGTGTGCGATTACGCTTCTGACAACAATTTTAGAACTCTTCTTTCTATAGCAGAGTAGCAAAATGAACAGAGCTGTGAACGAGATAGAGAAAGAAGTAGCTAAAATATGCCCTTTCAGACCGGCACATGCCATTAGGCCTTTCGGAAATCTTCAAAGCAAAGACAGAAGTTTACAAAGACAAGAGCACTAATAAAAACACAAACATCTAGCAAGTGCATAGGAGAGTTCACAGCCTACTCTGAACTCTGAAACATGCATCAAATGTTTCATGTAAGAAGAACAAAGACGAAGACTCTGTTTTGGTTTCCAGCAGACAAATTCACCTATTAAACCATAATATCAGCAATATCAACAAAAGGTGGGAGTTGTTCATATCTCATCATGTTAAGATTCATGTCAAGTGCCTATATAAATTGCAAATGCCCACATATATCAGAAAAACCTAATTACAAAAACGAAATTAACATGGGAAGGATCGACATTATCGAATTTACTTGAACAGTAAGATAGCTAATAAACTGAAAGTGTGCCCAAACTCAAGTAGATGATAGTCGCAACGAGCTGTATTCTTGCATGAACTTCAATCTAAGAAATCAAGAACTGAACCTTGCATCCGAGAGGATAATCGCCCTGCACCGTCGACTACCCACGCCAGACGTTACCAACCCGCCGCTGACACCTTACGGAGCACGTTGAGCAGCAAGCTCATGGCGTAGTTGTGGCTGAAAAGGTGAAAAGCACACATGAGCTCCCCACGCCTCCGATCCGTCGCTCTCTTTGTGCGCATCAATGAGGGATCGTGGCTGGCCACTCCGCCATGCGCCACTCTCACCTCCTACCTCTCTCTCTGTGTGCTAGCGTGCTACCGCTCTGGAATGAAGAAAACACAGTGGAAGAAATGACACGGCTCTGTAGACATAATTCGCCGCTGTAAAATGAAACATGGACGCAAATGATGGTTAGGGAAAGCCCAGGTTCCTCATACTAATTGACACTACATGTATATGACACTACTACTGATCCTAATCCACTAAAACACCTGATACTACTCATCCCAAAAAATGCTAGAACTATCGGTGAAAGCCACTGATGCCACTACACACACAAACAGATACTGCTCTCACAAACAAGTCTGATACGTTGCCAAAAATTCTGAACTGAATGAGTGAAACAGAGTACCACAAAAACACCTAATTCGGGCGGGCAGAGGAGCCATCTCTCACTCCAAACCACACCACCTACTTCATCCCCCTCCACCGCCTCCCAATTAGAAACCCTAGAAAACAAATCAAATCATCCTCGAAATTCCGCATCGCGCGGGGGAGGAGCTCGGCAACTAAAATGAGACTACTTGGATGCAGATGACATAAGTCGCCGCTGCAAAATTAAACATGGATAGCGCGAGCGGAGGTGGAGGAGAACACGTACCTGCTACATTGACGACGACATCGCTCACGGCCGGCTCCGCCATGGGGAACCCCTCGAGGCTTGAACAACTCCACAACCCATCGGGGGAGGCAATTGAGATGATGAACGGGTGGTGCGCCGGACCAGCGGTCGGGGTGGGGGGTGGGGGGGGGGGTGCTCCGTGTGCAGGTTTCTACGGCGTCGACGAGCGCCGCCGTAGGAATCGCCTTCCCCGTCGCCTCTCCCCAAGAACTGTCTGCTTCGCGATAGCTCGGAATGAGGGGAAGTGGGGAACAGTCGAACAGAGCCCACGCGCCACCGGCTGGGCACGAAATTAAAAAACCGGTTTAACTGAACCAGCCACAAAAAAACCAACGACCGAAAAAGCCAAGGATGACTGAGATGGCAGCTCCAAGATTGGCGCCGAAAGACAGAGACCGACGGCGCAGGATCTATCTGATGGCGAATTGCAAAATCAGCTAGCTGAAAGTTAGAATGAGTGTAATTAATGCAATCACCGCATGGGAAAACCAAACCGAGGTGGGACCCACTCAAGATGTAGACTAATTCTAAATAAATTTTGGAGCTAGAATGTAGACTAAGGGTGTGTTTGGGACAGCTCCACTCCACCAAATCGTTGCTGGAGCAGGCGAAGCTGTCACAAACGGACTAACTCCAACTAACGGGCGGAGTGGAGCAGACATGCGCGCAGTGCAATTTACTGGAGCGAGGTAAGAGGTGCTTCACCTGCTCCACTTCATCGTTTTTAGGTGAAATTTACCCACCAATGCCACCGATTAGTCATACCCAGCCGAAGCGTTTTTCTCCATTTTCTTCCACATCCCACGATTCTTTCCCTTCCCCATTAGCAGCCAAGTACGGCACGCCGGAACCACCCTCTCCGGCGAGATCCCTCCTCTCTAGAGTCTCTCCAGCGACTACCGAGGCTTCCTCACGGTCCGCAATTATCTCCTCCATCCGTCCCCTTAACAGTCCGCCCCCAATTTTCACATCTTAAGTTCGAGCCGCCGCCGGGGAAAACAGCCACCGCCGTTGCACTACTGGAGTACGGAAGCAGGGTCTCGTCGTCTTCTCCTGCCAGCGTTTAGCAGGGACACGCAGTCGCCGCCGCGACCCGCCCAAGCAGGGACATGCCATCCCCGACCCAAGCGACCCGACGCCCGGCCGTCCTCTTGTTTGCAGCAGGGACACAACCCATCTACGTCCGCCTGCCGCCCTGCACCATGGAGGGCCAGCGCCGATGCAAGTCACCGCGAGGAGGTCGCTGCCATCTAGATTTGTTGCCCACGAGGAGGTCGCTGGTGGATATCTCCCATATGCTTTTCTGTTCCTTCCGCATATATTATTTCATGTTTACCTTTTCTGATGTTTCTAGCCGCATCATGTTGAGTAGTACTGTAGTAGATGACACTGGAACGTGGTGGATGATTAGCAGAACTTGATCTATCTCAGTGGTACACGCGGTAGCAGCTGATCCGATGGGACAACATCTGAAGCTAATGAGATGATTATGGATTATGTCAGACATAGCTATCATCAATCAGTTGTATCATCAAGTGTATGAATCTCACGTGCAAGAAGCATAGCACGTTCCAATGCAAAATGCGCAATCTTATAGCACCAGGTCGGTAGGTAAATAAATAAAAAAGAAGATATAATAAGAGGATAATCTAGACATTTCATAATAATCTCTCTCTAATCCGAATCTGGAGCTACCTGATGTGCCAAACACTATTTTGCTTGAGCTTGTTGGTGGAGTGGAGTTTAGATCTGGAGTGGAGTGGAGTGAAGTGGAGCTGTCCCAAACACACCCTAAATTCGAACGGAGGGAGTACAACTCAAGGCAGCTGCAATGTCGAATCCACACAGGCAGTGAACTTGCGCAAATTCGCCAGGATTGTATCGCTTGCTCTCCAACCTGTGCGCATGCACCTAGGGATCGGAAAAGAGTTTGGCATGCCTGGATCTGCGGCCTCCACGTTTGGATCGATAGTCCAGAGACGATGGAAATGCATATGCTCATGCCACCATTAGCATAACGCACTAGTTTTCTTTTTGATCTCTTCATAATCTGCAACACAAGGTTCCAATTTCCGTCGAGATGATGGGGACGAGTGTCTCGCGGTTGTGGTATGTTTAGACAATACGAGAGTTGGGTAAGAAATTGGATCGGATCGGGGGAGAAGAAGAGATAGCGGCTTTGAGATGTGTGCTGCCACGTGTCGCAGAGAGGGTCTATTTTCAGGGGCAGAAAGACCTGGTCTCATAGGATTTTTCTCGGAGAAGTACGGGGAAGAACTGAGAAATGGCTGTCAATAATGGTGGCCATCGGCCAGTCCGGCACGGCCCGACAACCTTTCGTGCCGTGCCGGCCTGGCACGTTGTGAAAAAAAAGCCCGGACGGGTTTGTTTTCGTGCCTGGCCCGCCAACCGAAAACCCCGCGTGTCTATTTTGGTCCGTTTAGGCTGCTTCAGCCTTTTTTAAAATTCAGAGATTGGTTGGACTATTCTTCGGCAAATACTATATCCCGCCCGCTTGCGACGCGAAACGCCGCGCCCGCCTGAAGCAGCTCTTTGCTGGCCGGGCCCATTTAATTCGCGAGACGCTCATTTCCTCTACTCCTTCGACGCACGATTCCTAGCGTTCGATTTCTAGCGTGCTATTTCGACCGGTTTTTTGTACTCCAGCCTTCTGTTGGTTTTTTCCTTCACGTTTTTCCAGTTTTCTTTTCTATTTCATTTATATTTGTATCATATTAAAAATTGTTCAAGCATTTCAAAAAATATTCATGAGGTTTAAATGAAGGTTCATGAGTTTTCAAAATACGTTTGTGATTTCAACAAAATGTTCACGAATTTGAAAAAATATTCATTCGTATTTAAAAACCGTGCACGTAGTTAAAAAAATATTCATGAACTATAATAAAATGTTACCAGATTCCAAAACTTGTCATGCGTTTAAAAATATTTGTTCCTAGATTCAAAAAATATTTCTTTTATTTTTATTTTTTTAGATTGAAATTTTTTCACGAGGTTGCAGAATTATTCATTGGTTAAAAGATATAAGTTCACAGAATAAAAAATGTTCATGGACTCCAATAAAAGTCCGTGATTCAAAAAAAATGTTAACAAGGTTTAAAGAAATTGTTCATTGTCTTAAATATATACGTTCACGGAATTAAAAAATGGTCTAATCTGTTATTATTTTTTGTCAATTTTGTTTGATTTTAAAAAAAATTGAAAATTCTTCAAAAGTGAAAAACGTTCATATTTCGAAAAAAAATCAGATTAAAAAATATCCTGCTTAATAATGTTCGAATTTTAAAAAATCAACTTACAAACTCCAAATTTTAAAAACTTCAGATTTTAAGAACTGAATTTTTAATTATATTTTTTCACAAGTCTAAATACTTAAAAAAATCTGGACATTTTTCAAATTTGAATATTTCTCATTCTGATTCTTTTTTAAAATTTGAACATTTTTCAAAACTGAACAATTTTGAGGATCCTAAAAAGTGAAAAAAAGGAAAACAGAAAATAAATGAACAAGAAAAAACCAAGCAAAAAATAACTAATGAGAAAACTAAATGAATAAGGGAAATGGAAGAGTCACCGAATGGGCCAGCCTAATATCGGGCGTCTTTTAGGCGGCGCTAGTGCGAAGCGCCCCCAATGGGCGATATATAAAATTTCGCCTATTCTTCGGCGGAGTTAAAGGCAGCACTGGGGGGGCTGCACTGCCGCCACCAGCATAAGGGGCGGAGCTATCTTCAAGACTGGTGTCAATCGACACCGGTGACTTCCCAAAATATTTAAAGAAATAGTGCTTGTACTAAGCTAGTGACACCATCGGCCTGGTATACTCAAGCAACCATAGTAATTGACTTCGGCGACTCATTTTTTGAGCTCCGCCCTGACTAGCATCTTGCTTAACTGCTCAAGTGGTAGGATTGTGAGTTACAATCCTTATGGCGGAGACGAGTTCTAGTGGGCTGCGTCGATGCTGAAGAGACGTTGTCGGTGACTCCGTTAGAGAGGGACCAAATATTGGGGAGGAGTGAGAGCATCTCCAACGGATTATGCAAGACAAATTTAACTAACTTTTACTCATGAAAGACTAAAATACCAGCTCCAACCTATTGCATATCCTATATGGTGATGCAATTATTTGTTTCCCGTGCTGCAAATATGCATCACCGAACCCATGCCCATAAACATTTTGCATAACACGCCTAGTCCAACCGCCTGCTTCAGCTTTCAGCCCCGCCTCGCTCGCCACCACCTTCCACCGTCGGCGGCAAAATCCTGGCCAAATCGAGCTGAATTGCTCCGTCATCAATCCATGATCGCCCTCCATCACCGTCGCGCCTCGCCCGCCTCCTACGGTAGCTTGGGATGGCCGACCGTCGCCGTGAATCTTCGCCCTCACCAAGCAGATTCCGGCCAACTCGGGCCTGCCGCCGCCCTCTGCTGGTCGTATGCGAGTCCACGCTGAAAGTGCATGGTGCCCCCATGTATGGTTTTGGTAATTAATGACAATCCTTATGGACTAATGTTTGTATTGAGTCATCTTTATACGTTTGTCCATAGGCAACGCTTGAACTCCATGTGTTGGATTCAAGGTTGTATGCCATCAAGATCATTGATTATAATGGACATATTTTATATGATCAAGTAGAAGAAAAGATATAAGGTTGATCAAGACTAAGTGCAAAGAGTGGATTCAAGTTAATCAACACACAAAGCTAAATGATGTACCATGTGGGATCATGTGATCCAAAGGTATGGTAAGAAATTGTCCATATAGCTTTGTGAACTAACCCATTGTGTGTGTGTGTGTGTGGCATTCCTTTGTTGGGTTAGGTATCTCTCCACGGGCTTGCATCAAAAGAAAGATTTCTTATAGCTCATGGAGGATGACGTCAAGTGGTGATCGCCATCAAGGTTGAGTGGTGCAAGTTCAAGATGGGCATCAAGAAGATATCATATGCTTGAAGCTTGCAACCCATTTGAGGATAATGGTCAAGTGAAGATGTGCCTAAGAGAGGCAATCCAAGCAAAGCGCAATCAAGAAAGGTGGTCCACTTGAAGAGATCAAAATCATCATCGTCTAGCTCAAGTGGAATGTGGAAGGCAAAGGTATGATCTTGATAGGGTTTCTATTTTACCGGTCTCATGATGTAGTAAGAGACCGGGTTATAGGATAGACACCGTACTATCAAGAGGGGCTCTCAAGTGAGTAACTTGTTCGCATCTTTGTGGAGAGCTCAAACCTTTGCATACTTGGCATATCATCTTTCGTGGTTCTTACTTGGCTTTTCTCCTTGTTGGGTTTTGGTGCTTGTTGTGATCTTCATGACAAGCCCAAGTTCTCCAAAAATGGATTTCGTATGGAAAACTTGTTGCGTTTTCGGGTTGGAAATATTATCGGTTTATCCTTGAGGAAAGTTCCACACCTTCCCATGTGTGGCTCTTGTTGCTATCTTTCCACAAAAATTGGTTTCACCTGATTTGGAGTTCGAATGAATTAGTTATGGGGTTTGCAGTTTTGTTGAGTGGTTGCAGGATTTCTTGGTCAGAGTCTCCGGCGTGCCAGGGCCGGAGTCTCCGGACTTAGGGCAAACCAGAGTCTCCGGTCTTCGATTTTTGGTGCGCAAAGGTCCACAGGATGACACTCTCTGATGGGGGGGGTCCGGAAGTACCCCGGAGGTTCCCCGGAGTCTCCGCCCTCAGTGTAGGCCGGTGTCTCCGCCCAGGCCAGAGTCTCCAGGGTTAGTTGTTTGCAACAACTCTATTTTTGGGAGACCTATAAAAGCCCCTTCTTCCCCAAATAGACCAAGCTTTTCTGTAGCACGTTTTTCTCTCTCTCTCCCACCATTGTTGACCTTGAAAAGCTTGCCTCTCTCTCAATTCCTCCCATGATTCTTGCATATCTTTGAGGGAAAAGAGAGAGGAGGTCTAGATCTACATTTCCACCAATCCATCTCTCCTCTAAGTAAGGGGAACCTAGTAGATCTTGATCTTGGAGTTCTTGGTGTTTCTCCTCCATTGTTCTTCCTCTCTTATTCTCCCATAAGCATTTGTTGCTTTGTTGGAATTTGAGAGTGAAGGACTTGAGCATTTCTTGTGTTCTTGCCATTGCATTTTGTGCATCGGGTTTGCTCTCTCCACGAGGATTCGTGGAAGTGAAAGTTCGTGAGCTTGTTACTCTTGGGTCGTTGGACCCTACGGTGTTCGTGTGACCTTTTGTGGTCAAGGCCTTTTGTGGCTAGTTGGAACCTTTTGTGGTCACTTGGGAGCTCCCAATCCTATTGTGGGTTGTGCCTCAAGATTGTTGTAAGGGGCTCGATTTCCGCCCAAAAGGAAATCAATAGTGGAAGGTGAACCGAGCTTTTGGGCAAGGTTCATCGGAGAATAGGGTGAGACCATTTGTGGCGTTTGAGTTTGAAACTCACACCCCTCCAATGATACGTACTCCCCTAAAAAGGAGTAACTCGGGAATACATCATCGTCTCCGCGTGGCTCAGTTATTTCTATACCCGAGCTCTTTACTTATGCATTTTACATTGTGATAGCCTTCGTGCTTGAAGTCTTTTATCTTGCTATCACCTTGTTACTTGTCTTGCTTAGCATAAGTTGTTGGTGCACATAGGTGAGCCTAGTTTATTTAGGTTGTGTGCTTGTTAAATTAAAACACGTAGTTTTATTCCGCATTTATCAAGCCTAAAACAGAAAAGTTTTAATCGCCTATTCACCCCCCCTCTAGGCGACATTCTTGTCCTTTCACATGCCCCCAGGGAGCTTTGATTTGGTGGCTGGTAGGTGTCGCGCGGCCCGCATGTGACCTGACCTTGACTGCTACCACAGGTGATGTCCTGTCTCGTTGCACGGACACCAGGAGTATAGGATACCCCCTTTTAGGTTCGGCACGGGGCGCGAAGGAGGCTGAGAATCGTCTTCTTGGGCGGAGTCTAGATCAAGCTCTCCTCTCCACGATCAAAGCATGCAACCAAAGGGACACAAGGAGCTACCCAGGTTCAGGCCGCCCGGAGGCTAAAAGCCCTACTCCTGCATGTCTGGATTGATGAGTTCTTCATAGTGTGGCTTACAATGGAACCTCCCGGCAGGGTACCCGGAAGGGTTTTGGCCCGAGGTAGAAGAAGGACAGATCCTGACCCGGAGGAGATCACCTTCCTCTCTACCTCGCAGCCCTAGTCTAGTCTTGCTCTGGTTCTAGCTTGTCTTGCTCTATCTTGCTTGTTCTCTCTTCCCCTCCCCTCCGTGCCTTGGTCCTCCTTTTATAGGCTAAGGGGTTGCCACAGGGTCACGTGAGGGGATGAGGGACCTTCGGGGTGAAGGACCCTCCTCATCTAGTTTAGGGGGAGACGTGGCCTCTCCTCAGCCTAGCGTCTCCTCTGGGTTAGGTGGGAGCGTCCGCCTTGGGGTGGACAGGAGCTGACACCACCACGGGACGTGCTTCCCGCCCGCGCTGCCTTCGCCTTGCTTCCCAAGTCTTCCGTGGTGAGGTGGAGTGCTTATCCACAGGAACGTAGGAAGTACCCGGAGGGAGCCTGGCCTCCTGCCGGGAACTCGGGCTCTCGGGTCCTTCCTGGCCTTCTTGCTTGATTCGGGGACCCGGAAGGTCCCCAGGACCGGAGCCCTTAGTCGTCGTAGGCCATGTGCGTCTTGACGGTGAACCCGCCAGCTTGACTTGAGTCTTGGTCTTGTCCATCTTCATCTTGGGCCCACATGGGGTGGACCCACTTTGGCAGTACTAGGGGAACCCCATGTTCCACTGTTGCGACAGTAGCCCCCGGGCATGGTCCCGGTGGCTCTTGCTCCAGCTGCCGGGGCCATGGCCTAAAGATAGGTCAAAGTGGGTCCCGGGTACCTGGTCTTCTCAGCTTCGCTTCACTGATGGCTTGAAGGTCTTGGAGTTACTCCGCTCGGGGGAATAACTGCGAGGGCCCCCTCGATTCCCACTAACGGAAGAACCGAGGAGACGCTTGGCAGAGGCACTGCCGCGGCTATAAAAGCGAGGCGCACCCCTGGCCTTTTCGGTCATCTTCTTCCTTGGTCCAACTCCAGGCCTCCCCACAAGCTGCCAGCGCCAATGGCGAGAGCGAAGAGAGGAGTTGGGCGCCCTCGTACTTCTTCAGCTTGCGGAGAGTGGCCCCTCCACTCGTGGTCGAGCTGTTCCGCGAGGTCGTGGGATTCGCGGTCGCGGCGGCCGTGGAGGCCGCGGCACCGCTGCCCCTCTTCCTAGGAGCATGGTTCATACCAGCTTCGCGCCGTTCGAGTTCGCCGTGGATCTGAACCGCAGGCCTCGCAGCCGGCTTCTCCTGCCGGATTCCTTCGCGATGGCGACGGAGGACATCGGACCCTCCGGCTTCTGGCTGCAGGTGGAAGGCTGCCCCAATGGCCCCTCCTGGGCCATGGCGGAGCGCACCACTGAAGGCGCCCTGCTTCTGGGTCCGGGGTGGAAGTCGTTCTCCCGTGCCCGCCGCCTGTCCAGGGGGCAGTGCTTGGTGTTCCGGTACGACGGAGATGCTACGCTCTCCGTGAAGATCTTCGGTGTCGATGGCGGACGCGTGGAGTGCTGCATGGAGAGCAGCAGCGGCAGCTCGAGCTCCTACGACGAGGATGAAGATGAGGAAAACTCATCTGACATCAAGGTCGAGGGGAGCTCGTCTTCCTGAAGGCGAGGAGCTTCGGACGGGCGCCATGGAGATCTCGTTGACCTCCTCCTTGGCGGCCTTGACGTCGTATTTCTGGAAGTAGCGTCTTCCATTGTACGGCGGTGCTCCTTGTTCGGCGGGAGCCAACCTTTTTGTTGTAAAAAAGATCGTCCCCTTGTAGTCCTTGTAAATGAAGAAGATCTTGTTTTCCTCCTTGTCTTCGTGTCGCGTCCGTGTGAATGAGAACGAGTTTTTTGCAAAACGCGCTCCCATTACTGCAGCAGCCGTAGCGTCAAGGGGTAGGTGGAGCAGGGAGGCCTATAAAAGACCATCCAGACTCCACCCCTTCGCCACATCTTCTCGCCTTGCTCCGCTCCTCTTCTTCCTTTGCCTCCCCTCGTCCCGCAGAACAATGTCCGGCGAAGCAGAGAGGGCCTTGTCCGATGTGTCGACGGCGGAGTCCGTCTTTCGAGGAGCGGCGGAGGCACCCAGCGAAGCTGGAGCCCGAGCCACTAGAAAGGACGAGGTTGATCCTCGCCCTCGAGTCTCCTTGGTTTTCCCTGCAGTGGGGAACATCGCCGGTTCTGCCGCCATGGAGGCATCGGTAGCGCTGGCGATCCGGAAGGACACCATCAAGATGGAGCTATGGAAGGAGGCCGCAGGCAATCAGAGATTGATCCGCCTCCTCTGCGATCTTGACGATGTCTTCAAGGTAAGGCGCCTTGATTCTGGCAATACGACCCTTGGGAAGATCCTGTGCCTTGACTCGATTTCTTCCCTTCGTACAGGATGAGGAAGACATCATGGATAAGTTCGTGGACCATGTGCACCTCCTCTGCAGCCAGCATGTGCCGGGGTTTGCCCGGAAGTTCCCCGGCCCATGGGACCCCTGAAGATCCTGCGCGAATGCCCTCCTTCATCCCAGGCGTCCCCGGGAGTCCGGAGTGCACCCGGCAGGCAATAAAACAGAAAGACAGAGCTGCACAGCCAGGAGCCCTGAGCTGGCCTTAGTAGCATAGGCTAGATATGTATCCAGGAAAAGCTTCGACTGAATGTAATCCAGAATTGTAAACTCAGAATGTAAGTTCAGATGAATGCAATCCTAGGGCTCAACTCCCGGGGTCATTTCCCAAACCTCCCTTTGCACTAACGCGCCGTCAAGTTTTCTGAGGAGATCTCTTAGGTGACAAGTGCTCTGACCGCCCGCACCAGTAGCAGCACCCCTAAGAGCACTATGCCTTCCGGGAGTCCACTCCACAGCCACGGGTACTAGGCCAGAAGGGAAATCTGACCGTTCGCCGGGGAGGACGCATTACCCCCGCAAAGGTTCTCATCAACTGTCAAGCATGCGCAGGTTGGTGGTATATTGACTCCGAGCGAGATATTATGCCTAGAATGCCAGATGCACATGCAAAGACTTAGCTGGTTTTTGCCGTGTCCTTGATCTACTCTGTCCTTCCCGGGTATCCAGCTCCTGAGCCGCTCTTCAGCATCCATCCTGTCCCGGGAGAGGCGCTACACACAACACACTTTCAGTAGGAAAAGAATGGACCCTCCCTTACATGTCGTGAAAGTGTTTCATCCGGAGCAACCCGCAAGCAAAGTTGAATGTGCATTTCTGTGTTTAGGTTCTTTAAAACACAGCACTGCCCGTTCCACTTCTTACCGCGGCAGTACGGCACGATCAGGTGGCAGCGCCTACTGATAGGCTGCTCGCGCTCGACCTGTCAGCCACCGGCACCATGTCAGCCCCCTGCTTGGGGGTTGTTACGGATAACACACTTCACGACAACAAGAGAGGCTCACGGAATTGAAAAACTTATCTTTTATTCCTTGGCGACGATTCTTACACCCTTATACAGAACACTAGCCCCTTGGGCGTGCTTAGTTGACTCGAACTATCTGCGATTCATGTTCGTATTCAGGGGTAGAATTTCCGGAGATTCTCGATGTTCCAGGCGTTGCCCTCCGGCCTGCCTTTCTCGTCCTCCAGATAAACAGCTCCGGGTCTCAGGGTATGCGTCACCCGATAAGGTCCTTCCCACTTGGAGGACAGCTTGTTCATGTTATCAAGCTTCTGCTTCTTGCGGAGAACCAGGTCTCCGGGTTCCAGTACCCGTGAACGGATATGGCGATCATGATAGCGGCGGAGCCCTTGCTGGTATCGAGCAGATCGTAAGGAAGCTCGGCACCGCACCTCTTCCAGGAAGTTGATGTCATCAATCCTCCTCTCAGCTTGTGCGTCTTCATCATAGGCAAGTACCCGGGGGGATCCATGCCTGAGCTCTGTTGGCAAGACGGCTTCTGCTCCATAGACAAGGAAGAATGGTGTTTCTTGAGTGGCTCTGCTTGGTGTGGTTCTGAGGGACCACAAGACACTTGGTAGATGCTCAATCCAGTTCTTGCCCTTGTCTTCTAACTTGTCAAAGGCCTTGGTCTTCAAACCCTTTAGGACCTCCGCATTGGCTCGCTCCACTTGCCCATTGCACCTTGGGTAGGACACCGAGGCAAAACACACCTTGATTCCCAGCTCTTCACAGAAGTTGAGGAAGGATCGGCTTGTGAACTGAGAGCCATTGTCCGTTATGATTCTGTTGGGTACTCCGAAGCGGTACACGATCCCTTCAATGAACTTGATGGCTGCTTGAGCTGTCTGTCTTGGTACTGGCATCACTTCCACCCACTTTGTGAACTTGTCGATGGCCACGAAAAGGTATTCATGGCCCCCGACAGACTTCGGTATCTTTCCCACGATGTCCAGCCCCCAGACCGCGAACGGCCAGGAGATTGGAATTGGCTGCAGAGCTTGCGCCGGCTGATGTATGTTCTTCGCATAGTATTGGCAGGCTTCACAGGTCTTGACTAGCTGCTCCGCATCACTGAGGACTGTTGGCCAGTAGAACCCGTGACGAAAAACTTTACCCGCCAGTGATCTTGATGCCACATGACTTGAACATGTGCCTTCGTGGATGTCCCGTAGCAGTACTTGGCCTTGTTCTTGAGGGATGCAGCGGAGCTTGACTCCGTTGTCCCGTCGCCGGTAGAGCTCGCCGTCGATCATGACGTAGAGCTTGGCTTGACGAGCCACCCGCTCGGCGTCGTGATCGTCCTCCGGGAGGGCGTGCTCCATGATGTACTTGACGATGTCCCGGGCCCAGGGTGGGTGGGCTCCTTCCACCGGTAGCACCATCCGACGGAAAGAAAGCATAGCTTCCTCCGCTGGAGGGGCTGCCGGGTCTTGAGCTTCTGGGCTGGCTACCCGTGTTGTCGAGGTAGAAGGGTCGCCAGCCCCCGGCGCAGATCTTGTCGCGAGCCTCTCGGGCGGGATCGAAGGTCGCCTGAGGACCTCGATGTAGATCCCGGGAGGCACTGGTTCTTGCTTGGACGCCACCTGCGATAGCTCATCCGCGGCCGTGTTTTCTCCCCGTGGGACGTACACAGCCCGGAAGTTGTCGAAGCGCCGCTGCAGCTTCCAGACCTCTTCAACGTATGGTGCCATCTGAGGGCACGCGTACTCCTTGTTCACTTGTTTGATGACTAGCTGAGAGTCACCCTTGACGACGATCTTGTTGATGCCGAGGCCGATGGCAGCACGAAGTCCTGCGAGCAGGCCCTCGTACTCCGCCGTGTTGTTGGAGATGTTCCCTTGGTAGTGCATCTGGACGACGTACTTCAGCCGGTCCCCGGTTGGTGAGGTTAGGACAACCCCAGCACCTCCTTTCCCCTTGGTGTAGGAGCCGTCGAAGTGCATGATCCAGGCGCTAGGATCTTCCTTCCCGGGGAGGCAGGTTTCCTCTTCCGGGTCGTCGAACGCCGTCTCGGTCCACTCGGCCGTGAAATCCGCCAGCGCCTGACTCTTGATGTTGTCCGTGTGCTCGAACTTGAGACCGAAACCTTGAAGCTCCATGGCCCACCATGATATGCGACCAGTGGCAAGTGGGTTCTCCAGGGGGCTTCTTAGGTTGTACTTGGACACCACCGTGATGGGATGGCTTTGGAAGTACGGCCTCATCTTGCGGGAGGCAATGAGGATTGCCAGCAGCAGCTTCTGCATCATGGGGTACCGCTCCCGGGCGTCGCGCAGCACTGCGCTGACGAAGTAGACCGGGTGCTGCACCTTGCGGGTCGCCGAGTCCTGAGAGGGCTCGGCTTCCCCCTCGTCGACGTCTTGGGGTGGGGACGATGTAGCCCCCGGCGAAGTCTCGTCGGAGGGAGATTCTCCATTCCCGACGGGATCCGCGTCGCTGGTGAAGTTGTGTGACGCCAGGATCATGAGACCCCTGGTCACCCGGCAGCCTTTTCTTGCACGGTTGCCCCGGAAGAGAGTTCCCGGGTCGCTTGCCCTTGATCTTGCTTGACTTCTTCGGAGGAGCGTCACGCTCTACCACGAGCACAGCGCTGATCACCTGGTTGGTGGCAGCAATGTACAGTAGTAGGGGCTCCTTCTCTTCTGGTGCCACGAGGATTGGTGGCGAGGCGAGGTAGCGCTTAAGGGACTGCAGGGCTTCCTCGGCCTCGGAGGTCCACTCCACGGGGCCTGATTTCTTGAGCAGCCTGAAGAACGGTAAGGCCCGCTCCCCAAGCCTTGAGATGAAGCGCCCGAGTGCAGTGATGCACCCGTTGAGGCGCTGTACGTCCTTGACCCGCCGGGGCGCCTCCATGCGCTCGATTGCCTTGATTTTGTCCGGATTCGCCTCGATCCCTCGGTGAGAGACCAGGAAACCCAGCAGCTTGCCGGAGGGGACCCCGAACACGCACTTGTCGGGGTTGAGCTTGAAGTTGACCCGGCGGAGGTTCTCGAAGGTCTCGTGCAGGTCTTGGATGAGGGAGTCCTTGTACCGGGTCTTGACCACGATGTCGTCGATGTACGCTTCGACGTTGCGGCCCAGCTGCGACCCAAGGCATGCTTGCATTGCGCGCTGGAAGGTAGCGCCGGCGTTTCGGAGGCCAAAAGGCATCCGGGTGTAGCAGTAGCAGCCCTTGGGAGTGATGAAGGCCGTCTTCTCTTGGTCCTCGAGTGACATCATGATCTGGTGGTACCCGGAAAAGGCATCCAGAAACACAGCAGCTCGCACCCGGCCGTGGAATCCACGATCATGTCGATCCGCGGCAGGGGGAAAGGGTCCTTGGGACAGGCCTTATTCAGGTCTGTGAAGTCGATGCAGAGTCTCCACTTGAAGGTCATGGGTTTCGGTACCACCACGGGGTTGGCCACCCAGCTTGGGTGGGGAACCGACCGGATGACACCAGCTTCTATCAACTTGTCCACCTCGGCGATGATGAATTCCAGCTTTTCCTTGCTTTGGTTCCGGAGAACCTGCTTCACGGGGCGAGCCCCCGGATTGACCGCCAATTTGTGCTCGATCACCTCCCTTGGTACGCCGGGTAAACCTGATGCCTCCCACGCGAAGACGTCAGAGTTTTCCCGAAGGAAGGCGACGAGCGCGCTTTCCTATTTGTCGGTGAGGCGGGCGCCGATGGTGATGGAGCGAACTCCGTCGCTGGTTAGCGCCACCTTCTTGGTCAGCTGCGGATCGCCATGGAATGGCGCCTTCTTGGGTGGAGTAGATGTGGAGCCCCCGGGGTGCCCTTCGCCCCCGGGGAGAGCCCCATCATCATCCTCCTGTACACCTTGAGGGATGTCCGCCGTGGTTGCCACCGTCTGGTTCAGCTGGTGAACGCAGTAGATAGCATCGTCGATGTCGGCCCTGACCTTGATCACGCCCCACGGCGCCGGAATCTTCAGCATGTTGTAGGCGAAGTGGGAGACGGCCATGAACTTGGCCAGAGCAGGTCTGCCAAGTATGCCGTTGTACGGTAGCGGAGTGTCGGCGATGTCGAAGACGATTTCCTCGGTGCGGAAGTTCTTGGAGTCGCCGAAGGTGACCGGAAGGGTGATCTTCCCGAGGGGTCGAGTAACACTTCCGTTCACGCCTTGGAACACCCCGTGTCTTGTAGGCGAGACAGGGGGATTTGAAGGACAGCCAGGACCTTCGCCGTCAGCAGGTTGAGGCTGGAGCCTCCGTCGACCAGCATCTTGGTGACCTTGTAGTTGTGGATGACGGGCGACACGATCAGCGGCAGGGTCCCGACCCCGGCAGTGTTTGCAGGGTGGTCTTCTGGGTCGAAGGTGATGACTTGGCTAGACCAGTCCAGGGGCTTGGACGGAGCAGAAGCAACCGCGTTCAGCTCCCGGACAAGTCTCTTGCAGGCGCCGTTGGAGGGAGGCAGAGAAGACCCTCCGTGGATGCACCCGACAACTCCCGTGACTTCTTGATACTTGCCGCCGTTGCCTCCTTGGGGAGCCGGAGCTTCCCCGTTGCCGACGTGGGCGGCCTCCGGAGTGTTGTACCCGCGACCACCTTGACCGCCGCGTCCTCCTCCGCGGCCCCGCGGCCACCGCCTCGGTACCATCCACGGCCGCCTCCGCCTTGGCGACCCGTGGGACAGTCACGAGCGATGTGCCCGGCAGTGCCGCAGTTGTAGCAACCGTCTTGACTGACCCCATCAGCTCGGCGTTGCTCCGGACGGCGAGGTTCTTGAGCATGCGGCAGTCCTTGAGCAAGTGGTTGCCTTCTGGATGGATGTGGCACCAGGGATCACCTTCACCTTCTTCCTCGGAAGTCGGCGCGGGCTTGGTCTTCTTCGGAAGAGGCTCGGTGACGAAGATCCGCTTGTCGGGTCCAGGGTCCCGCTTCTTGTTCTTAGCTGGAGCGGCCTTGTCCTCGGGTTCATCCTCCCCGGGGAACTTGGCTCCTTCTTCAGCTCGAGCGCACCGGTCTGCAAGCTCCCAGAGCTTACGAGCAGACTCGACGCGATGGATGCTCAGCTTCTCGCGCATCTTGGGGTTGCGGACGTTGGCGTGGAAGGACTGGATCACCAACTCCTCCTTGATGCACGGGATGGTGTTCATCTTCTGGGTGAAGCGCTGGATGAACTTGCGGAGAGTTTCACCCGGCAACTGCTTGAAGTCGTGGAGATCACTGGGAGCCCCCGGGCGCTCGTACCCGCCTTGGAAAGCCCCCAGAAACTGCTCCTTCAGTGCCCGCCAGGAACGGATGGAGCACTTGGGAAGGTTGAGAAGCCAAGTCTGGGCATCTCCCTTCAGGGCCAACGGGAACCAGTTGGCCATCATGACCTCGTCGGCCCCGGCAACCATCGCAGCAGAGAGTAGATCTGCAGAAAGTCCCGGGGGTTCGTGGTGCCGTCGTAGCGGAGAACGTCGATCTTGAATTTCTTGGGCCAGTTGAAGTGGCGGAACTCGGGAGCGAGGGCGAGGCAGCCTTCGGCGAGGTCGATGCCCCGATCTTCCCGGCGGTGACGTTCTCGGCGACGCTCGATGCGGGTGCGCATATCCTCGTTCTGACGGCTGTTGAGCTCGTCACGAAGATCTGGGTTGCGCGAGGTAGACGACCCGATGGAGATGGCCTCGCCGTGATCGCGGTTTAGCCGATCAGCCATCGGTGGCGCGGTGCGAGGAGGCGCCGTCTTGGCTTGACGTTCACCACGAGGCTGGCCTCGCGGATCACGTGTTTTGTCTTGTGCTGCTCCGGGGTTGTCGACGGTGGGAGCTTGAGTGGGTTCGACCCACGGACCACCATCGGCGAAGTCGAGGAGCCTCTCGACGCGAGTCCTCCATTCTTGGTAGACCTTGGGGTCGCCGCTGCTTGGAGGGAACTGCATCAGTGCCTTGGCAGCGACTAGAGCATCATGGCGAGCTTGCACGTCCGAAGGCGAGTGCGCGGAGGTCTTGCTCTTGGATGCTCGTGGATCCCCGCTGGGGCGAACGCCGTGGTTCCCTCCTCCAGCGGTGGGCTCCTTGCCGGTGCCGTTGCAGACGCTCTTCTCCCCTGAGCGAGGAGGAGGCATGGTGGCGCCCTTTGGAGCCGCCGCTCCGCCAGGGCCGTTGTCCTTGTCGCGACCGTCCACTTCGTCCGGCGCCACCCTCTCCATGGGAGGCGGGGACGGAGAGACGCTCCGCCGTGCGCCAGCAGCACGACGTTCAGCTGAAGCTTGGGTGCGTGAGGGAGAGACCGGCTTGGACGCCGCAGGATCTCCCTTCTTCCTTGGAGGCATGCTTGACGAAGAACTTGCCGATGAACTTGATGAAGATGAATCCAGCACTTGCGCCCCCTACCTGGCGCGCCAGATGTCGTGTCTCGTTGCACGGACACCGGGAGTATAGGATACCCCCTTTTAGGTTCGGCACGGGGCGCGAAGGAGGCTGAGAATCGTCTTCTTGGGCGGAGTCTAGATCAAGCTCTCCTCTCCACGATCAAAGCATGCAACCAAAGGGACACAAGGAGCTACCCAGGTTCAGGCCGCCCGGAGGCTAAAAGCCCTACTCCTGCATGTCTGGATTGATGAGTTCTTCATAGTGTGGCTTACAATGGAACCTCCCGGCAGGGTACCCGGAAGGGTTTTGGCCGAGGTAGAAGAAGGACAGATCCTGACCCGGAGGAGATCACCTTCCTCTCTACCTCCGCAGCCCTAGTCTAGTCTTGCTCTGGTTCTAGCTTGTCCTTGCTCTATCTTGTGCTTGTTCTCTCTTCCTCCTCCTCCGTGCCTTGGTCCTCCTTTTATAGGCTAAGGGGTTGCCACAGGGTCACGTGAGGGGATGAGGGACCTTCGGGGTGAAGGACCCTCCTCATCTAGTTTAGGGGGAGACGTGGCCTCTCCTCAGCCTAGCGTCTCCTCTGGGTTAGGTGGGAGCGTCCGCCTTGGGGTGGACAGGAGCTGACACCACCACGGGACGTGCTTCCCGCCCGCGCTGCCTTCGCCTTGCTTCCCAAGTCTTCCGTGGTGAGGTGGAGTGCTTATCCACAGGAACGTAGGAAGTACCCGGGAGGGAGCCTGGCCTCCTGCCGGGAACTCGGGCTCTCGGGTCCTTCCTGGCCTTCTTGCTTGATTCGGGGACCCGGAAGGTCCCCAGGACCGGAGCCCTTAGTCGTCGTTGGCCATGTGCGTCTTGATAGTGAACCCGCCAGCTTGACTTGAGTCTTGGTCTTGTCCATCTTCATCTTGGGCCCACATGGGGTGGACCCACTTTGGCAGTACTAGGAGAACCCCATGTTCCACTGTTGCGACAGGTGCCACCACGCCCCTCCACCACGCGACTTCAGCTCTGGCCGCCTACCGCGCTTTGTCGACTTAGCTGAGACCCTCCGCCCATCCCTTGCGGTCTTTCCTCGGCATCCGCGACCTCCGCCAGCCAAAATCAAGCTCGGCGCCCAGCGACCGTCGGATGCGCCTTCCTCTCCATCCACCATCGATTCTCATGTGGTGCCCTATTTTGCATCATCTCGAAATTTGTTGACGCCATGTTTTCATCATCTGGAATGAGTGTCCTATATTTTGTGTCCTAAAACCCAAAAAGTCTTAACTGTTTTCGGGTGCCCTGCTTTACATCATTTGTTGGAGATGCTCTAAGCGCAAAACAGAGAAAAGGTTGTCGGTCTCCTCGCTCCCGCTCCACGACTACATGGCCTAAACTAGCAACTTCGGGAGAGCAGAGGCATAGGCACGTAGCAGGGGTATTGGTGAGCAGGGGTGGCGCTATTAATTGACGTGAGTTGGATGGTGAAATCGATGATGGTTCCACCGCGATGGCATCCCTGCCACCGCCGACAGAGCGGTGAGGAGAGACGTCGTAGGGATTGAGGTTGAGGGCCCGCATGAGGACGGCGCCGATGGAGCAGGGGTCATCAGGGAAAGGGGACGCACACACACCTGGATGGTCCCGTCAGAGCTAATAGGCAGTTAGGGTCGAGCTGCACTAGCGGAGGCAGAATTTTAGCATGGTCATATCAAGTATGTAATGCAATGATGTCATGGTGATATCATAAATAGAAAACCAACATAAATAAAAACGGTTTTTAATGGGTAAACCATCGACCTTTGCATGCACAATCGATGCACACCGTCTTCTTTACTGCAAAGTTCAAACGATCAGGAGTTTACAAGATCACACAAAGTCAATACATGAATGAGCCGATGAAACAAAATAAACAAGGAACTATCCATGGAGCCTACTATTAGTGTGCTGTCAGCCAGCCAGTATGTATCCCGGGTACCATAAGAATTGGTTGCATCCAATAATCATAAGCTCCCGTTGCTCTCACGGGAGGAAAAAGGACCATGGTTGAATCCACTCGGAAGCCATATGGATAACAGGGAACATCCCTTTTCCCCCTCGGCTCCTGCTCGCCTCCCTCGTGGGCGAGTCAGGAGAGAACCCTAACCTGAGCATCCTGCGTCCTCTCTCTCCCCATCCTCCCCCTCTGCCGCCGCAGGCGGATGCCACCGGGCAAGGCTCGGGTGGTGCCGGCGGCGACGGCCTTCCTTTCCCCGCGCGTGGCGGTCCAAGCAGGGCTGGCCTAGCCGGCGGCGGTGCCCTCAGGAGGCGATCTCGTCGGGCGGCGGTGGTGCGTCGAGGTCACGACGCGGGTCTGGGCCGTGACACGGTGGAGCTGCGGCGGGACGTTGCGGGCCTGGCCCTGGCGGCGGGGTGGTGGCGTCTGCGTGCAGATCTACATTGACTTGATGGCAGGGTGCGCGGCGCCATGGAGCTTCTGCAGAGGCGCCCTCACCGGAGCCTGTGACGGAGATGGACGGGGCGGCACGGCCCAGGAACGGTGGCTGGCGGAGCTGGCCATGGCTGCGGAGTTACCGGCCCAGATCTAGACCCGTTTGGGCCCGATCCGGGCTGGTGGGCCCTGCTGCCCGTGGTTTCAGTGGTTCCCGGGGCCCGGGAACCCTTCCCCCGCCATGAAGTGGATGGGGTGCTGGATCCGGGCTAGGAGGGCCTAGATCCGGTGACCGCCTAGCAGTCCCGTTTGCTCGGGATCTGTGGGTACGACTTGCGGTTGCATACTGCTCGTTGAACTCCCGTTGTTCTAGGGCTGAGTGGCTCGCGTTATCATTCTCATGTCCGCTCCCGTGGACCTTTCGTTATGTCCTCCATCGTGGTGGAGAGATCGTGGATGCCAGGGCGGCGGCCCTGGAATGTGGACTGCGCGGGCGACTCTGCGGCGGGTGACGTGGCAGTGGTGATGACCCTCCTCTCAGACCACGTGGGTGGCGAGGAGCGAGCGAAGGGAGGTCCCGGAGCTGGCGGCGCTTCGGCTTTGGCGGCTCCCAGATCGCGTTGAGGAGGTCTGACTCGTGGACTATGAGCAATTCGTGCTACCGGGTGAGGTGTGAAGGTTTTACCGAGCGAAAGCTCTACGCTCCGGCGCCAATGGCGGCGATGCCTGCGGGTGTCATAACCCTGTTGGGGGCGCCACTGTGGTTACCTTCTCCGCGCTTACGCTCCATGTGAAAACCCTTGATCATCATGGTCTTGACGGCGGCGACGCTATGCGTCGTCACCCTGTGGGGGGGGGGGTGTCATGGAGTCTCGGTATCGTTTGATTTCGCGCTGAGGTCCTCGGTGACAAGTCCGATTTTCCTTTGGTTTCTTTCGTTTATCTTTGATCTGCTTTGTAAGAGGATTTCCTCATCACTTTGTATCAGTTCGACCGTGTGGATTTATTTATAAAGCGGGGCGAAAGCCTTTTTCGAGAGAGCCATATGGATAACCTGAAGTTGTCAATTGTTAAATATAATGTTATTCCGTATCTCCATATAGACTAACATAAGGAGGAAACACCAAAACGTATTCTAGGCTTAGTTTTTTTTATCATTGTCAATAACCAACTACCAAAAATATTTTTTGAAACCGAAAGCAAATGCTTTGCCTTATCCATTAATTAAGCAGAAAGTGCCTGGTTTGTTAGCAGAAAAAACCGGGCGACAACACCACGGGGCGACGCCTACACAATCTCGAGAACACCTAGTGCCCCGACGACAAACAACACCGTGAGTAACCTTGTCGCCCACACGACACAAGGTGGAGCACCCTCGATGTTGCAGAACTCTCGGAGCCACAACTCCGACATCCACCTCTTCATCACACCCCGTGCAAACCATCTGCACCACCTTCCGGGGCCGCCGCCCCGACATGCCACCGCTCGCACTCGAGCTGCAACACCGCACGACCTAACTGTCCGCAGTCCAAACTGATATTTGTTATATTGGTTAGAGGAGGGATAGCGGTTGTTACTTTGGGATATTACATCGGCCTGTCAGACTCGCCAGAATTTAACCGGGCTTCACTAGAATTTGGCCTGGATCAGACGAGCCGTGCGGAAGGCCCGGAATTTAGGTTGCCCCAACGACGGTTCTACCTAAAATTTTCGTACTGCCAACCGAATCGTACTCCCTCCATTCAAAAATAAGTGTCTTAAATTTGTCAAAAAGTGAATGTATCTAGACTTCAAATATGTCTAGATACATCCACTTTTGTGTAAATCTAAGACACTTATTTTTGAACGGAGGGAGTAGTTTTTAGTATATACCAAAAAAAACACCCATACCGTAACACATACCGTAACAATATGTAGTATAAGAGGCAAATTTCGGGTATACTAGAAAAATGGATGGCACTAAAACACAGGGACCATAGCATGACCGGACGAACCCACATTTGCCACGTGGTAACGTCACACTCTGATAGTTGCCATTCATCGTTGCTTCAAAAATCAAACTCGCTCGCTTCAGAATCTAAAATCCTCACGCTCTCTCTTCACAATTTTCGAAAAAAAAGAGCACGAGCATTTTCAGTATCTCCTAGACCTGCTTTTTGGCAGAAAGAAGTGGAAAGAGAGCAAAGTCCATCAACCAGCGTGGAGCTACCGCGGTCAAATCAATGAAGAGCGACTGAGCGAGCTACGCGTAGGGCATTCAATCCATGGCACATCGTAGTGATGACATCTGGAAGCTAAAAAGGAAGGGAGAGGCCGTGGCATGGGTTGAGCTTCACAATCCCGCCCGACGCCCAGAACCTGCTGCTCACGGCGCTCGATTGCAGAGTTGGGAACGGAAAAACCCTGCGTTTCTGGCAAGATCCATGGATCGGTGGTCGAACCGCACAGCAACTAGCGCCTGCGCTTTGGCCACACATCAGAGGGAGAGGTCTATCTCTCGGTGGAGGACGCGCTCCGCAACAACGAGTGGGTGCGTGGGATCAGAGGTACTCTAACTGTGCAGGCTGTGGTGGAGTACTTGGAGCTCTGGGAGCGTGTTCGTGCTGTCGACATCAGCGAAGACGAGGATGTGATCAGATGGGGACTGACGGCCAACGGAGTGTATTCAGCGAAATCAGCCAAGCCTACGCGGCCTTCTTCCTCGGCAGAACGGCCGCTCTTGGGGCAACTGGAATCTGGGCATCAGGTGCCCCATTGACGCACAAACTTCATATGTGGCTTGCTCTCAAGAACAGGCTCTGGACAGCGGACAGACTGCAGAAGCGTGGACTCCAACACCCGCCGCACTGCCCACTCTGCTGCCAAGAACCGGAGACGGCGGAGCACCTGATGGTGCAATGCGTGTTTTCGCGCGAGGTTTGGTTCAGTATCCTGCAGCGGGTGGGCTTGCAGAGCTTTGTGCCGATGCCGAACGCCACGGCTGCGCAGTGGTGGGCCGATCTTGCCGCCGCGGTGCCTAAGGACAACAGGAAGGCACTGAATTCGCTCATAACTCTGACGGCTCGATCGATCTGGCTCGAGCGCAATAGTAGAGTCTTTGATCGACAGACATCCACAGCTGCAGCGGTGTGCACGCTCATTTTGCAGGAGTTTGCCTTGTGGATCGTGGCGGGTCTTTGTAGAGATATTCGAGAGATTGAGTAGTTTCTA
The DNA here is from genome assembly GCA_947311845.1 of Poa pratensis. Taxonomy (NCBI): domain Eukaryota; kingdom Viridiplantae; phylum Streptophyta; class Magnoliopsida; order Poales; family Poaceae; genus Poa; species Poa pratensis. The sequence continues at coordinate 3,480,018 of CAMZMU010000060.1, read as the reverse complement.
GTGGCTGGATCCCGTCGTCTGTGACTGGGCATCCGTTGTAAGCTCTGTGTGTGTTCTCGTCCTATCTTAATAAAAAGACACGCAACACTCGTGCGTGTTCTTGAAAAAAAAGAAAGGGAACCCTGGACGGACCGCGGCTCACTCTCACACCCGGTGTCCCTGTGTGTGCTGCTGTTCCTCGCCTCGCCTTCCGTCCCAGTCCGGCATCCTTCCGCCAAAGCACGCGCGCCTTGTTCCTCTTTGCTGGTAATGGAGGAGGTAACTAGCCCTTTCTTGTTTGCCTTGTTCTTCACTTTGCTCCCATCGTTCCTCTTCTCCGAACCCAGCCATGGTGGTGTTTCCTTCTCCAAAGATGGGGTATCAGCCGAACCCCGTCCAACGATCAAAGGTGCTGGTGATGCACTGCATCCGCCCGTGTTATTTAGTTTCCTGTTGCTGTGAAGTAATCCTAGCACAAGCAGTTTGTTTCCAAAAAATAAAGTAAGTTAGGACTGGATCAACTATGGCTGTGAGTGTAGATTTGGGATGTGGAATAGCGCAACTATGGCCTGGGTGAATGTTGGTACTATTACTTTTCTTTTTGTCTGACCGGTGATTCTGCTCAAACAAAGTCGGTATATAGTTCTTCGGGAATTTGAGGAAAGGTAGATCTATGCACATAAGCTGGCCATTTTAGGTTCTTGTGTAGGGTGTGCGGAATGCTTGCTCCCTTTGTGATCTCGTTTTATGTTTCTAACAAAATTGGATTTATTGATGGATGCAAATAATTTGTGGCAAAACCAAAAAGATTGCTTGATTTGTTGACGGCACTGACCATTATGTACCCTCATTCCAGTGACAAATGGCGATAAAATATTAGATGTGTGTAGACATAGTTGGTATTACAATCAAGCAGGCATTTGGATTTTCAGGGCATGTGACTTTGTGGCCGGTTACTTTGAGTCACTGACCTATGGACCGCACATATGACGGCCTCACATGTCAGTGGCTCGAAGAAGCCTGAGCCAATCCGCGCCCGTTTGCCAACTAATATCACCCTTAAATACACAATGTTGTAAAAACGCCTCTACGTATCTACACACTTATTACGTGTGCAAAAATGTCAGTTCACTTATGTACATACATAAGTAACATGTGATTTCTTTGTTGTACATAAGTAACATGTGATTTCTTTGTTGTTTTTCTTTATCAGAAAAGGTCAAGGCGTTAAATGCATCTAAATCTTCCTTAACACCTTAACAAAGCCTTTTGTCCCAAACAAGTTGGGGTAGGCTAGATATGAAACCCTGTCACGAGGACTTCTCAGGAGGTCACCCATCCTGGTACTACTCTCGCCCAAATGGGTTTCATATCCATGGGACTGGCTAGTTTTTACGTTGGCTCGCCAAGCCTATCACAACCCTTAGATATGAAACCTTTCACGAGAACTTTCCAGGAGGTCACCCACCCTAGTACTACTCTCGTGGGTTTCATATCCATGGGACTGGCTAGTTTTTACGTTGGCTCGCCAAGCCTATCACAACCCTCCTCCTTTATCCGGACTTGGGACCGGCTATGCCTAGAAGACATAGGCGGTAAATGCATCTAAATCTTATCTTACAAAAATACAATTTATCGCAGGATGCTATGTCCAGCCTCTCCAGTGATACTCTCCACAGTACCATTAGCTATGACGATGCTGCTTCCTCATATGTAAGTTGATTTATCTACCTCCTGGGTCACCTGTATACTTATAGTATAGGTATTAGTTTAGTATATGTTCGGCTTCTTTTGGAGGACTATTTCTCACCAAATAGCCTCAACCATAAATGGTTTGGGTTGAAACAACGGTTGTGTGCAACCTGCCTCACAACCAGACCTACGCAAAACATGTAAATGCCTGGTCATGTTTAGGCTGCTCTTCCACCACCTCCCCTATCAATTTAACTTTCAAGGAGGTGCTTTTCAAATGCATTTTGCTCGCATCTTTTGGCTCGTACACTTTGCACAACACATTAACAAAGGACCAGTGCATTACCATTTAATAATACAGACACTTGAGGCCATTAACCTTAAGGGCTCCTTTGATTCAAAGGAATTTCATAGTATTTTTGGAGGATTTTGATCCTTAGGAATTTTTTCTACGTTGGTTGTTTGATTCATAGGATTATAAAAGAATTTTTCCATCCACTCAAACCTCTTCCTACAATTCCTTGTTTATTCTCTGGTATAAAACACTAATTGATCCAAATTTCTGTAGTTTTTTAATCATACAGGACTCAAAAGGGAATGTCAGTCCAATGTTCCATTTTTCCTATTCCTGCATTTTGAGTATCATGTGAATCAAAGAGACCCTAAATGTTGTTTCAAGTGTGCCCACTTCTTGCCACCTAGCCTTCTGACTGTAGAAACAGATATTCATGTTAATTCTGGTCGTGGGATTATTATTTTTCATGTAAAAACTGTCTCAATTGGCCATCCGCACATGCTAACATTTCATGTAAAAATTGATACTGACTTTTGCATTTTTACTGGTTATTAATCAGATGGTGTGTGTTCTTCATTTTGATGGCGCTTCAAAAGGGAATCCAGGACAAGCTGGTGCTGGAGCTGTACTTATGACTGAAGACAGGAGAGTGGTATAGTCAGTTAGTCACCTTTCAGAGTTTATCATTTACAGGCTGTCCATCTATAATGTATCACTTTTATTACATGTTCTGACGTATTGTTGAAGATATCTCGACTTCGTGAGGGTCTTGGTATTTCTACCAATTGTGTTGCGGTGTACCGGGGGCTGATCTTAGGACTGAAATATGCTATTAGGCATGGATTCAAGAGAATCAAAGTATGCGGTGACTCTCAACTAGTTTGCTATCAGGTATGTGTTTGTTCTTTGTAGGTAATCAAGTTACGTCCATCTTATGGTTGTATGTCAGCTCTGCATTTTCATGGTTATCCGAGTCACAAGTCACGCTGCTAAACAGAACAGAAAGGAAATAGCTGAATAAAAAAAGAGAGTAGAAGTTGTACAGATCTAGGCTTTCTCTGAGTAGACACTCCTGAGATGTCTGTAGCACTGTTCTCTTTTTGTAGCTCATATAAATCCTGAAACTTATGGTCTGCAAACCAGCACCTAAAACTTGTTTTTATTCTTGAATATCCTTTTGCATTTTCCTAGATAAGATAATATTGATGCACAATTATTAACAAAAGCACACATTAACGATACGTCTGAATCAGACTATGAACCTATGGGCAAAGAGAGATGATGTCAAGAGAATTTTAGTTGTTTTGTTAACAGCCTTCTCATATATCTTACACAGGTGCAAGGAACATGGGTAAGTCGAAACCAGAAAATGATGGAACTGTGTAATGAAGTGAGAGGACTCCAAGCAAATTTCGTTTCTTTTGAGATGAACCACGTGCGACAGGTATCATAATTTCACCACTTTTTTTTTGGTATACTCTTGCTTGGATCTGTAAGCATGCATGAGGTAACATCAGTTTCTTGAGTCCTGGTCCAGTTCAAGTTTTTATCCCGCGAGTCAAATTTGCCGCGAGAACTAATATCTTCACCTGGTGCTACATTGCATATATTTTATTTATAGGCAGTGAACACTATCTGTAGTGTATATTTTTGATTGAGCAAGCTACCGCATCAGTTACTTATTCTTAGGCAGCAACTTTTTCAGTTCTGCTGATCATTTTTGCTGCTAAATGCAAGGAATGGAATGCGGAGGCCCACCACCAGGCAGAAACAGCAGCTACCACTCTTGCAGGTATGAATGTCATGAGCCTGCTCTTTTCTTCTCATTCTCGTGTTCTGATGTCCTAACCATGGGTAAACTGCATAGCAGCCGGCATGGTCTCCGAGGAGCGTGGTGAAGGCTTCTAAGTTCGAACCTGTATGCTGTATCGAGCTCCCGTGGAAGTCAACTCTATGTAGCCACTTGGAAGGTGTGTTCAGCACTGTGCTAGAGCAGATAGTACGTGTGCTGCCTATCTGACAACTGGAGTCTCTCAGCCTTAATTGGCTGTTTGGTATGATGCTGGCTGGGGGTTTTAGGCAGAGAATGATTCTGTAATCTGTATTCACTCTGCTTCGCCTTAGCTGGCCGGTACCAACATCACTCAGTTTAGTAAGAATCATGTAGTAGCAGTTATGGACGTAAGCTTGGACTTGATGTATCTTAACTTTAGTTTGCTTATTTGCTTTGTTGCATTCTTCGCTTAACAATGGGAATCACCATAATGCACCTGCCCGCTTCGTAAAGGGAATGCAGTCATTGCTTGGTAAGTTGATCACTGGGCTGCACAGAACAATCAACCATCCTTTATTTTGCAAGCGGTTCTCATAACTGAAGTTGAGTGTGCTTGCTTTTGTGATTAAAATTAAAACTACCTTAATTTTGGTCATGATCAATCTTTTTTTTGGGATTAATGTCAGCTACTAGGTCTGCCAACAGTTTCCAGAAAATACATACGGAGTATATTTAGATGCACACCATTGCGTGAACAGAAGTCAAAACCTATGGAATTCATTGACACCATCACTGTAAAGACAATACATGACAAAAAATCAACGGGAAAAAATTCAATTATATTCTAGATATTTTTCTGGAAAGGTAGCATAATTATGAAATACCGCCCCTCTGCATTTCATGCTGAGCACCAGAGTGAAAATGAAATGGGAACGTGACAAAGACATATATTGCCTACAAAGCAGACCTATGGCTTAGGCCTTAGGGCATGGGCAAGACTTGACCCGGCGTGCTGCTGCTGCAGCAGTGGGAATCTCACACTCACGCACGCAGCACCGAAAGAATCCAAAGAGACTCAGAGCCGTGTCCATATCTTGGTGAGAACAGATTCAAGAGAGCCGTGTCCCATATCTTGGTGAGAACAGATTGAAGACACTGTAGAAGAACTCATCAGTTACTTGTAAGATAGAAGGGTGTCTGCACTGACAGGTGTGAGATGAAAACGTACCAGCTGGTGCTTCTGCTGCTCCACTAGACAGAAACATCTCCCCGGCCTGCCTGCTCGATCGCCACCTTCAAGTATGCATTTTCAGTCACTGCTTTGAGTGCGCAGCAAAGATATCAATTTATAGCCTAGTTGCCAGCCAAGAAAGTTGAGTTCAAGCTATTCGACGGGGGTGCAACAGAGAAGAAGGTAAAGTACCAGGTGCAGATGATGCTCTACTTCCTTTTTACCCTTCTCTTACAATTCACAGTCGTGTTTCTTTCATGGACTCATCTTGCTCTATCTTTTCCAGTCAAATAATTTCAAGTGTTCGGGACATGCAGCTTCATGCGGACGAGAAAACTGGGAATAGTTGAAGGTAGTGTCTGGAGAATACATACTAACGTTTTTTCTAGATGGTTGATGCAACTCTAGAACATATACTGCTGTCCCAACTCCCAAGATTTCACTTCCTCCGCTAATGGTTTGGGTTGCTCTCCAGAAAATCAACAACACACACCGCTAAACCATGGCCTACTTTGCTCCTGAATGCAGAATCGAGCAGAAGCAGTTGATTTCAAACTATGCTTTCCTTACATGAATGTCTGTAATAACTTGGTTGGTTCTTTTGCACTATGCTATCCGGTCACATGCATCACCAACTTCATGACTGTCCGTGTTTTCTGCAAAAATATTTGTGCTATATACTAGAGAACAAATGATTGAAGTGGACAGTTAACTCAACTAGGCAACAACCTAGGTCTAATTTGAATATTTATATCTCCAATGCCAATTTCAACTGTTGCCAATTTCCGCAGGACTTAACTTGGTGTAATATGATTTTGGAAGAGTGTTACACTAGCTGTTGTTTGGCTTATATATATATATATAATTCATATTAACTATAAAGTATTATTTCGAGCGCGGAAGATCGTTCACGCATGCTAGATACTTTTGCTTATCTGGCACATTATTTTGCTGCCTGTCAATCTAAGAAATTTTCACTTGTGTGCAGAAGAGCAGAAAGTTTGTGTGAAAGAAAAGTACGACCAGAACTCCGGAAGAGCGGAGAGAGTAGGAATACCGATATAATTAAGAATCACTGCATACTCTATCGGAAGAATAATAAACTCAAGGGGAGCAGAAGAAGAACAAGCAAGAATGAATTGGAAGCTTTTATAAGGAGAAAAAACATTGCGGGTGAAGAGGGAATAGTATATTCAACTCAAGAAGGGAACCAAGCAAACCTAGAACTACTGGAAATGAAAGCAAAGAAATGGATGCCGTACCTGCCAGTGCCATCAGCTACACAGAATCAACAAACACTGAACTGGAGATTGAAAAAATTATGCACCTGCAGAAAGTGCCAAGTGTTAAGAGAAAATTCAAATTATGGACGAGCACAAGTCATAGACTCATCAGTTGTAGACAGTGCAATAGTGGCCGAACAAATGATGAACCTAAGACGACAGGACGAACTAACAAGAACAGCACGAATGAAGAGGAAAGCACAAATTCAACTCAAGAGGAGCAGAAAACGTGCTAGAACCAGTAAGACTGAAATAAGCAAAGACAATAATTCCAATGCCAGTAAGATTTGGAACTTTGGGGGGCCAACATGCATATGCCAACACTGCCATGCACTTATGTGGCACGCTGAAAGGATACAATCTTATGGAATTAGAAAGCCAACCTTTGGAATATGCTGCAAACGAGGAGAGGTTACCTTGCCACCGTTGAAAGAACCGCCCCCATACCTTACAAGTTTATTGACAAGAGACGGAGGAAAAAGATCAACCAACTACCGAAAGAACATTAGGTCTTACAATTCCATGTTTGCATTCACATCAATGGGGGGCACTTTAAATAAGAAAATAAACAACGGGGTGGACCTTATGTTTTCCGACTGAATGGCCAGAACCGTCACCAGATAGGAACCCTGCTACCTAAAGAAGGAAATAAGCCTCGTTTCCAGCAGTTGTATATCTATGACACGAAGAATGAGATCCAGAATAGGGTAGAAGCATCAAGATCGGGCGAACGTAATGCCCCGCTAGATGAAACAATTGTTAGTGGCCTACTAGCCATGCTCGATGAGAATAACACACTGGCACAATCATTCCGTATGGCAAGAGATAGATTTAAACAAGATGACTACAACAACTTCACTCTACGTTTACTTGGCAATAGGGATCAAGATGGGAGGCAAGACAACATGCCATCAACATCAGAAGTTGCTGCGTTGATAGTCAAAGATCCAACCCAAAAACATTATGGGCGTGACATTGTTCTTGAGTACAAAGATATGAAACCCAAAAGGATATCAGAAATCCATCCAAAGTTCATGGCCATGCAATACCCGTTGCTCTTCCCATATGGAGAAGATGGTTATAGACTTGGAATCAAATACAATAAAAAGAAAGGTTTAAGTAACAAGGAGTATATCACCATGCTGGAATACTATGCATATCGCCTCCAACAGCGCCCAGGCCAGTCAATGTTGCTGCTAACGTGTGGAAATCTATCAATGCAGTTCATGGTAGATGTATATACATGCATTGAACAGAATAGGCTCTTTTGGATTAGAAAAAATCAAGGAAATTTAAGAACAGAACTTTATGATGGCCTACAGGATGCATTCAGAAAAGGAGATACGCGGACAGAGCAAGTAGGGAGGAGAATAGTACTCCCAGCAAGTTTCACAGGAAGTCCTCGAAACAAAGAGCAAAACTACCAAGATGCGATGGCAATATGCCGTTGGGCTGGACCTCCTGACTTATTTGTAACATTCACATGCAACCCTAATTGGCCAGAGATTCAGTTCATGCTAGATGAAGCCGGGAACCAGAAACCAGCAGAACGCCCTGATATTGCAGTTCGAGTGTTCATGATAAAGCTAAAGGAGCTAATGTGCGATATTAAGAAAAAACAGCATTTTGGAAAGACTAAAGCAAGTACGTATTAGTAAATAATCACTTATCAGTAATATATGCTTGCACTTTTTTATGACCAATCATTTACTAACACAAATTGAAAAACTGCAGTTATCTTCACAATAGAATTCCAGAAGAGAGGACTCCCGCATGCCCATATACTAATATTCCTTGATGAAATGGAGAAAGGAAAATGTCTCATGCCCTCACAAACTGATGAAATTATATGCGCTGAAATCCCGGACAAGGACAAAGATCCGGAAACATATGAAGCTGTCAAGAATTTCATGATGCACGGACCATGTGGAGAGGCAAACCCAAAGTCACCCTGCATGAAAAAACATATGTGTGCTAAGTACTTTCCAAAAAAGCTGTGTGATGAGACGATTGTTGATGAAGACAATTTCCCAATATACAGGAGACGAGATGATGGCCGACAAATAGATAAGGGAGGAGTCAAGTTGAACAATGGATTTGTTGTACCATACAACAAAGATCTCCTGGTAAAATTCCAAGCACATATAAATGTCGAGTGCTGTAATCGATATATGTCAATCAAATACCTCTTTAAGGATATCCATGAGGGAGATGACCAAGCAACAGCACTGGTTGAAGAAATAAACCAACCTAAAAATAACAATGAGATTAAAATGTACCTAAGATGCAGATACATAACAGCAACTGAAGCATGCTGGCGAATATTCAAGTTTCCTCTACAGCACCAGGAACCATCTGTTGAGAGGTTATTGTTCCACCAGGAGAACAAGCAACAAGTAATTTTCCTGACTCAACAAACCTTGACGAAATAATACAGCGCCCAAGATCAGGTGTCACTATGTTTACCGAGTGGATGGAAACAAACAAAAAGCATGAAGATGTGAGAGAATTAACGTATTTGGAGTTTCCTACAAAATGGACATGGTACGCGGATAAAAAGAAGTGGACAAGGCGAAGAGGACCAAAGAAAATTGGCAGGATCTACAATGCTCATCCTGCAAGTGGTGAAAGGTACTACCTTAGAGTCCTCCTCAATACAGTAAAGGGTTGCATGACATTTGAAGACATCAGGACTGTCAACGGAATCGTGCACTCGTCATACAAATCAGCATGCCATGCGTTAGGATTTCTGAAGGATGACAATGAGTGGATTGAGTGCATCAAGGAAGCATCGAGTTGGGCATCTGGGGTGCAACTACGCCAATTGTTTGCAACTATTCTGTGCAACTGTGAGGTTACTGACCCAAGGATGTTATGGGAATCCAACTGGGAGGTGCTCTCTAAAGACATACAACATACATCAAGCTGGATCATGAACTTTCCAATCCCGTTCAGTCCTTCACACAACAGAAAATGCACTTTAATAGAAATTGAAAAGCAAATGGGACAAGCCGGAAAATCACTGAAGGAATACCCTGGAATAGAGCTACCAAATATGCCCGAGTTGAATGAAATTGAGAACAGGCTTATAAATGAAGAGCTGAACTATGACAAAGACAAGTTGAAGGCTGAGCATGTGCAAATAATGAACAATCTAAATTTAGATCAGAAGAAGGCCTTCGATGCGATAATAGAATCAGCGGAACAATCATTAGGGAAAATAATATTTGTGGATGGTTATGGAGGGACAGGTAAGACCTACCTTTGGAAAGCTATCACAACAAGGCTAAGATCGGAGGGAAAAATCGTACTTGCAGTTGCATCTTGTGGCATTGCAGCACTTCTGCTTCAAGGAGGTAGAACAGCACACTCAGCGTTCAATATTCCAATTAATCTAACAGGTCAATCTACATGCTACATCAAACAAGGTTCAGACATGGCTGATCTATTAATGAAGACATCAGTAATACTGTGGGATGAAGCTCCAATGGCAAACAAAAAATGCTTTGAGGCACTTGACAAGAGCTTAAGAGATGTGCTCAGGTTCACAAATGACAATAGTTGCGGCAAGCCCCTTGGCGGAATGACAGTTGTTCTAGGAGGGGACTTTCGACAAATCCTCCCTATTGTGCCAAGAGGACAAAGGGAACAAACTATAAGTGCGTCAATCAAATGTTCATACCTTTGGCAACATTTTGAGGTATTCAATCTGACAAAAAATATGCGGCTTAATTCTCTGTCCAGTGAACAAGCGGAGCAGCAGAAGACTGCGGAATTTGCAGAATGGATACGACAAATCGGCAATGGAGACACATTTTTATTAGATGAAAAGGAGTACGTAAGTATCCCCAATGACCTACTGCTACAAAACGGGGATGACCCGAAAACAAAAATCATCGAAAGTACTATCCTGGCCTACAAGACAATCTCGGCACACAGAATTTCCTAAAAGACAGGGCAATTTTGTGTCCTTTAAACGAGAGTGTCAATGAGATCAATGAGTATATCATGGGTCAAATGGAAGGTGACATGGTGACGTACCTGAGCTGTGACAGTGTGAGCAAATCAATGTCTTACAGCCATGAAATGGAATTGTTGTACACTACAGAGTTTTTAAACAGCCTAAAGCACCCAGGACTCCCAAATCACCAACTTAAGCTCAAAGTGGGTCTGCCAGTGATGCTTCTTCGCAACATCAACCAAAGTGCAGGGCTCTGCAATGGTACTAGAATGACAATCACAAAACTCGGAGAAAAAGTCATCGAAGCGCAGATCATAACTGGAGCACACGTCGGTACAAAGGTATGCATCCCTCAGATCATCATGTCCCCGTTCGAGCCTAAATGGCCATTCGTGCTAAAAAGGAAGCAATACCCTCTGTCTGTGTGCTTCGCGATGACAATCAACAAGAGCCAGGGACAATCTCTGAACAAGGTCGGACTCTACCTGCCCAGGCAAGTTTTTACTCATGGGCAACTCTATGTGGCAGTCTCCAGAGTAACAAACAGGCATGGCCTGAAGATCCTGATCGCCGACGAGAAAGAACATGCGAGCAAAGGAATGGCAAAAAACATAGTGTACAAGGAGATCTTGTAATCCAGCAATGTAGTACTGTTCAATACTTCTATGTAGTAAATAAAGTTAGGTTAAAACTGGCTGTGCTGCCGTTCCGGCCATTAATAAGCTAGTGCCTAGAGTGCTATTGCAGGCTTGCAGCGCAACTGATGCCGAGACTCTCGACTGAGAATTTACGCTTTGGTTAATGTCTTGTATCATCATCTATTTACTAATATTTATATTGTCGTCTCCTCACTCAGACTAAGTTAGGGCAACAAATTGAGATAATAGCCATAATACAACAAGTCAAAGTTCCAAAATACCACTAGTGAAAAACAAAGTACCAAAATGCAACTTTAGGGCCTCTTTGGATTGAAGGATTTTCATTGGGATATTGGAGGATTTCAATCCATAGGATTTTTTTCTTCTAAGGAAGCCCTTTGATCAAATTAATGACACCTCCAAAATTTCTATGGATTGCATTCCTACACACCTCAATCCCATAGAAATTTCAACATCCACCTGTTCAACAAAACGGAGAAACCCTTAGTTTTTCATGCCAAAATTGCACCAGTGTATAACTGTGACTAAAAACTTCTCCCACTCCCTTACCTCTTCAAAGAAAGACAGATCACAACCCTCCACAAAGAGGGTACAATCTTCAGATGATTGATCTAATTCTACTTAGATGCATCGGCTGGATCAACACTCAAAAACAACACATTCTAACATCTTGCACACAACAATGCTACAAAAAGGGAGGACAAACTATGGTTTTTTTTTTGTTGCAGCGCTTCACATGCTGATAGAGGCACAGCACTGCCCCGGAGCAGCATAGGGCAATCGGGGAGGTCGCGCGGCGAGCAGCGGACGTCACCTTCGTCTTCGTTTTCTTGCAGCACCGGGGGCAGGGAGTGGGAGGAGTAGACCACGGTGGCTAAAAAACTCAAATAATCACCTCACAGATCAAAACCACCGAGAAATCAAAGTGCCGGTGTGCCACGTCCGCTGCCCTGCTGCCTAGCTAGTTGTTCGACAGCTGCTACGTACGTACGTACACTGATGCTCCATGACCACGTACGCGCACCGGTCAATAGGGGCAGGTCGACGACGGCGCGGAGGCGGAGCCCGGGAGCCGGACCGGCCAGTGGCGAGGAAGCGGACGAGCCGGAAGCCTGCCGCGAGCGCGGCCAGCGCCAGGAACACGAAAGCCGCGAATCCAAACCTCACAGCGATGGCCGCCTGCACGCACGCTGTGCTGCTGATGTTCCTGGCGGAACGGAGCATGGCGGAGCGGCGGCGGCGGGAGAAGGGGAACTGGGCTGAGTTTTTTTTTTTTTGACAACTTAAAATATATTCCATTAGAAATCAAGTACAAGATACAGATAGAAATGTGCAGAGCTGCACATTTTGGGTGCTTATAGCAGCAATAACAGGACATTGATCTACAGGATGATTATTACATGTAAAAATACAAGTTTCAGAGTTTTGTGCTTTGAAAGCTTCTTGCGCCAACTTATGAGCAACATAGTTATTATCTCTTTTGATCTTGAAAACTTTGGCTTTAGTGCTTTGAGAAAACTCAAGAAATTTCTGAATATTAGGCCTTATAATCCAATGTCCTGGATGATTAGATGGATCCTCCTTCTTCAACGCCTGAGCCAGAATTAAGTTATCAGTGAGAAATTTTGGCTCTTGCACTTTCAAACATGTTCCTAAGTGGGAGGCAACTTCCATAGCTTGAGCTTCTGCTTGTAGTGCAGAATTTGCATGAGATACTGCTTGGATATAAATTGCTTTATGATTATCTTTAATCCATTCAAAATATATACCTATGCCTGCCTTTTCTTTAAGATCAGATCCTTTGCAAAGAGTAAGATTGTTCCCTTTCCGAGCTGCATCAGTATAGATATATGGCTGTGCTCTTACTTCATTCCAGTCCAGATCCTTGATATTTAGCTCAAAATTTCCTTCTTTTTTTGGAGCTAACTCTTGATTTTTGATTTCAAGATTAACCTCTTTTTCTGCTGGGAGAGCTTTAGCTTTATATAGCACTTGAATTGGGCTACATTTACTTCTGTTAAAGAGAAGTTCATTTCTTGCCTTCCATATACTCCATAGGATGCATAGAACTGATGGCAAAACCTCTTTGTTGTTATAGGAAGTTAGAATAAAATGAATGATATCCTGAATATGTGTGTTGTCAAGTGGTTGTAGCCCTTCAACTCTAAGACCGAATTGAGAAGCAAACCAGACCGCCTGGGAGAATTCGCACTGAAAGAAAAGGTGGATATCATCCTCATTTTTACCACATCTAACACATCTGTGATCAACATGTTTTGATCTAGCTGCAGTTCTCATACCAGTGGCAATGACTCCCCTCATTAGTCTCCATCCAAATATCTGAACTCTTGGTGGAATAGAATTACATTTCCATATTTCTTGAAGAATTGATCTAGTTCTTTCCGACATAACTTGATGAGGTCCTGCATTGAGTCCATAAAAAGATGGATTAAAAACTTGATATGCGCTTTTGGTTGTACATATACCAGCAGGTGTGTATTTCCAGATCAATATGTCATTTCCAGAGTCATTACTGATGGGTATATTTGCTACTTCATTTGCTCTTTGGCTTCCAAAAAGAGTAGTGAGAAGAGATAAATTCCAAGTTTTAGAGTTTGGTATCCATAGTTCAGCTACTGTGGCAGGGTAGACAAAATTACTATCTTGGATGTTTAAATGGCTATGTATGTCTTTCCAAAAAGGACACCATGGTTCTGCCCAAATGCTCGTGTTGCCTTTTGAAAATTGATATGTGATACCCTCTGAAAGATGATCCCTGACTTTAAGAATAGAAGTCCAGAAAGCTGACTTGGGCATTTTGGGATTAGCCCTCCAGAAAGAGGTGTTGCTGTAATACTTAGCCTTCAGAATTTTGGTAGTATTGCTATCCGGAGTAGTAACTATTTTCCAGGCCGCATTAAGAAGGAGCGCTTTGTTAACAGCTTCAATATTCCTAATACCTAAGCCTCCTTCTTTTTTGGATTTGCATATTTCCGCCCAAGCTTTAAAATATATGGGTTTTGCTTTGGTATCCTGTTGAATCCCTGTCCACCAGAAATCTCTTATAATTGCATTCATTCTTGCTAGTAACTTCTTTGAAAGAAGGATATTAGCCATGTAGTATACTGGTATTGAAGATAGCACAGATTTAATTAGCACCAGTCTTCCAGCATGCGACAGCTTGTTTGCCTTATAGCTGGTTAGCTTGGACTTAATCTTTTGAATGACAAATTCATAGGCCTTTGATCTGTTTTTAGCTGGAAGAATGAGAGGATGTCCAAGATGAACAGATTGATTGGCCATCTCTTCAACCATGAAAATCTGCTTGATGCAATCCTTTTGTGATTGTGTGACATATTTACTAAAGAGAATGGAGGATTTTGACCAATTAGGGATTTGGCCCGACCTTCTACAAAAAGTGTTTAAAGTATTCCAGATTGTCCTAGCTTCCCTTATGTTTGCTTGTCCACAAACAAGGAGATCATCTGCAAACATCAATGAATAGATAGGAGGACAGTTTGGGCCCAAGGAAATACCCATAATATTTTTCTTTTGAAGCTCTTCTTGTAATTCTACTGCTAGTTCATTGATAGCTGTGACAAAGAGGTAAGGAGAGAGAGGACAGCCTTGCCTTATACCTCTTTGACTTTTAAATTTACCATAGTGGTTTCCATTGATTATAACTGAAAAATTTGAATTGGAAATACAGGCTTTGATAAGCTTTATAAAATGATCGCTGAAACCTTGCTTATGTAAAGCCATGAAAATGAAATCCCATTCAATCCTGTCAAAGGCTTTTGCTAAGTCTATTTTGATCATGAAGGCTTGTTGTTTCCAAGAGGATAAAGAGAAAGAATGGGTAATTTCTTGTGCCACAATCACATTGTTTGATATTCTTCTCCCTTCTATAAAAGCCTGCTGAGCATCTATTATTCTATTAGGGAGATGTGGCTTCATTCTGTTTGCTAGGGATTTGGCAATAATTTTATAAATGACATTACAAAGACTTATAGGTCTAAAATCCTGGGTTGAGCACATTGCAGTTTTTTCGGTATGAGAGCTATACTTGTTTCATTTAACTGGTAAGGTAATTGACCACTATGATAGAAGTTTTTTACCAGAGTAATTATATCGTCTCCAATCCACTTCCAAGCTGCTTTGTAAAAGGCTGCATTTAATCCATCAGGGCCCGGGGAAGCATCGTTTCTCATTTCTTTTAATATTCCCCAGATCTCCTCTTTGTCCGGAATAGAATTAGTATACTCATCTTGGATGACTCCTGTGTATAGGACATGCATATTTTGAGCTGGAAGGGTAACAGAAGAAGAAGAGAAAATATCTTTGAAATATGTGACAAAGCATTGTGCTATTTCTTCAGGATCAAAGGTAATATTGCCCTGAGCATTGTTAATGGAAACAATTATGTTCCTTCTTCTTCTTTTCATCACTGAGTTGTGGAAATACCTTGTATTTTTGTCTCCATTAGTGGCCCAATTCTTTTTTGCTCTTTGCTTGTAATATTCTGTCAGCCTTGTCATAGTTTGATCATAGGAGACTATCAGCTTCTCTTCCTCATTATGGTCCTGTTCTTGAATTGGCTTCTCTTGAATATTCTTAATTTTCTCTTCTATGTCCAACAACATACTTTGCAATGGCTTCTTTTTCTTTCTCCAAATATTTAGAGCTCTTGCTAATTGCTTGGTTCTTGAGGGAAAGGACTGATTTTTTGATTTCCTCCAAGCTTGCATGGCTGTTTCCTGAAAATCATTCTCAAGAAGCCACCAATTCTCAAACTTAAAATGATAAGTGGGCCTTTTAAATTTAGAGTGTAGAACTGCCATTATAGGAGCATGGTCTCCTTGCAGAATGGGAAGGTTATAAATGTTAGCATTAGGAAAAAGGCTGCACCATTCTGCATTTGCCAAAAACCTATCCAATCTTTCATAGAGAGGTGTTGAAGAATACCTTTTGTTGCACCAAGTATAAGCTGGCCCATTGTATCCTAAGTCAAAGAGACCACAATTTTTCACTAATGAGCAAAATAAATTCATTCTAGAGAGATTGATACTTTTTGTGGTACTCTTATCAAATGGATCCATGATTTCATTAAAATCTCCCATACAAAGAACTGGTTTTCCATTGTTTTCTTCCACAAAAGAAAAGACTAGTTGCCAAATCTCTTTGGTCTTAGAGTGACTAGGGTCACCATACATACAAACTAAGCAAAAAGACTCTTTAGTAGTTGTGTTAACAAGGGAAGAGAGGAACTGGGCTGAGTTGAAGGGTACTTTTGGTAGTTACCAGAAACCTGACAAGCTGACTTTTGTGGACTATCGGTCTCTTTCACATCTAAGAGCATCTCAGATACCGGGTAACATCGTACCGAAAAACTCGTATACAGAGAACGGGCGGAGGCCAGTGGTTGGAGTATGGTTGAGCGTACTCAACATCCTGAGTTCGATGCCTGTTGGGGACGAATTTCTGGATTTCTCACAAAGAAGTTTCTTCCATAAAAATACTACCTAGGGCTAGCCTTATTTTTATTTTTTTTAAACTCGTATACAGTTTAACTAAAAAATGAATTTTTTTCTCTCACGGAATAGATACCGGATACAACTAGTGCTAGACATGAAGCTTGAATCTCGGCGAGCTTAATGAGCGCACGGTAGCTCGATTCGTTTGAGCTCAGATCGTTTAACGAACCGAGCTGAGCAACAATTTTAGCTCGTTAACACTAACGAGTTAAACAATCAATTTAACGAGAAGCTTGTTAACATCGTGGCGGCATTACAGTGTAGCCCATCTAATGTTAATATGCAAATAGCTCATCAGGAGAACCAAATATCTTCTCTTTATAGACAAAAAAATCTATTGCTCCTTATACTTGCTTGATAGCTTGCTTAATTAGCTAAATACCCTGATACATCTTCTTAACGAGTTGCTCGTGAGCGCTCATGAACATATAACGAACCGAGTCAGTCTTTTAATTTAGCTCGTTATTCTTAACAAGTTTAATGATTCGAGATTTAACGATCACGAGTAACGAGCCGAGCCTTAACGATCCGAGTAGCTCGTTAGTCCAGCCATAGGTACAACCCTAAAATCCTATCCTTTCATTTTCTTTCATTTTTATTTTCTCCTTCCTCTTCCACCGCCCGTCCCCTTCCTCCCGCTCGCGCCCTTGGCGGCGCTTGTCGGCGCGACGCCCACACGCGCCACCTCCGGTCAGAATATTATCAGGGTCCGCCCCTGCCAACGAATAGTCAAACTAGCAACAGGAAAGTGTACATGCATCCGTGCACATACACTGGACAAAAACCGTACATGTTTCAGTCAGGAAAGTATACATGCACCGTATCCTATCTATACCTCTTATAAAGCAAAACCCCACTAAGTGCATTAATTATTTTTCAATCTCAACATGCAAGCTATCCACATCACCCACTATTTTAGCCAATCTATTTTCCATGTCATCCCAACTAAAATAATTAATAATAGTACATCTTTCATGCAACCTATCCATGTCATCTTTTTTCAGCCATAAGCAGGCCACCAGAGGATATACCAAGAGTCGCGCAGAGGCAGCAGGAACAAGTCGCGGAAGCACGGGCTATCATGCCAACGATGCAGATGCGGCCCGTGGAAGTCAACAACCCGATGGGCACATCCACAGCTTTGTCCTCGCAACTCAAGGGCCCGGCGTGTTTTACTGAAAAGATCAGATCGGAACCTTTCCCTGAAGATTTCAAAGGGCCACGCAAGGTGGCAAACTACAACGCCAGCATGGATCCTACTACCTGGCTAAACAACTACGAGATGGGGATGAGTATTTTAAATGCTTCAGAAGATATATGCGCAAGGTACCTCAACATGATATTGGAGGGCACGGCTCGCATATGGCTACAAAATCTGCCCCCCAACTCTATAAATACCTGGGAAGAACTGAAAGATGCTTTCGTCAAAAACTTCCAAGGAACCTGCAAGCTACTCTGCAATATAGAAGATCTAGAGCGTTGTATTCAGAGGGAAGGCGAATCAAGCCGCCACTGGATGAGAAGGGTGGCAGAAATAATACACTCTTCAGATAATATACCACCAAGCTCAGCCGTCCTGGTCATGGAGAAAAACTGTAAGTTCGAGCCGCTGATTCATAAACTAGGTCGCATGAAGGATAAAGTCAAGAGTCTCAGGAAGTAATGGCCGCGGCTAACAAGTACGCCGGCTCGGACAAGACCAGGGACGCGTCAGATGGAGAAGAGGAGAAGGTCGCTCTAGAAGGAAAGAAAAATATCAGCAAGCCTCAACAGCAACAAACCAGCCACAACAACGCGAATCAAAAAAGCGCAAGGGTGAAGAAGGAAACTCTGGGCTTGTCGCCAACACGTGGAGGATTCAGGGGCCAACGAGGAAGAGGCCGAGGAAATGGCTCTCGTCCAATTAATATGGAAGAAGTTTTTAGTCGGCCGTGCGATCTTCACACAGGAGGTGATGGGCGGCCAGCAGACCATACCAAGGCGCAATGCAACTATTACAAGAGGTGGAAAGAAGAAAGCCCACATAACAGGGAAACTATCACGAAGGAACCCTGGTGCGGCTCATGGTTCAGGCGCCGGGCAGCACAATGCGAGTAATCCCAAGCAGGTGGGGCAGTACCACACAATAGTTATCAACACCTCCAAGAGGGAGGAGAAATTAAGTCAGAAGCCAGCAAGTGAACGCCGTGGCACCAGTAACCCCCAATTGGCTAAAGTGGTCAGAACATGCAGTAACTTGGAGCCGCGACGATCACCCGCCACAAGTGCGAGAACCAGGGAAGCTGGCGCTAGTTGTGGCACCCTATGTGGAGGATACAAGCTAACCAAAGTGCTTATGGACGGAGGAAGCAGCATAAACATCATGTACTATGACACGTTCAAGCGCTTGGGGCTCACGGATTCCAGCCTGCACACACGACGACCGTATTTCACGGCATCGTCCCAGGAAAGTCAGCACAGCCAGTGGGAAAGATAACCCTGGGAGTAACCTTTGGGACGGAAGAAAACTTCAGAAGCGAGTTCATATGCTTCGAAGTGGTAAAATTCCAAAGCCCGTATCACGCTCTGTTCGGACGAACAGCCTTCGCCAAGTTTATGGCCAGGCCCTGCTACGTTTACCTACAGTTGAAGATACCAGGACCAAGAGGGGTCATCACAGTGCACGGCGATAGAGAAAAAGCAATAGAGTGCGAGGAAGGAGATGCGGCCTTCGCAGAATCAGCCTGTGCCGCTGAAGAGCTAAAGAGTTATAAGTCGCAGGTGGATCCCAATGATATGAGCGTAGTTACCACGCCATCTGCCGAACCACCAATGAAGTTCAAAGCGGCCCAAGACACCAAGCAGATAGACCTTGTTCCTGGCGACTCATCTAAGCAGGCGAGCATCGGAGCGCATATGGAAAAAGAACAGGAGCGGGCCTCATCGCTTTCCTTCAGGAAAACAAGGACATCTTCGCATGGAAGCCATCAGATATGCCAGGGGTACCAAGGGAATTGGCAGAGCATAGCCTTAACGTGAACCCTTTGGCTAAGCCAGTAAAGCAGCCATTGCGGCGTTTCCATGATGATAGGAGAAAAGCGATAGGGGAAGAGATAGCTCGCCTATTGGCCGCAGGATTCATCACAGAAGTATATCACCCGGAGTGGGTGGCAAACCCAGTCTGGTTATGAAAAAGAACGGCACATGGCGAATGTGCATTGATTACACCAGTCTTAACAAAGCCTGCCCGAAGGACCCATTTGCCTTGCCACGGATTGACCAAGTGATTGATTCAACGGCCGGATGCGAGTTGTTATGCTTTCTAGATGCCTATTCAGGCTACCATCAAATCAAGATGAAGAAGGAGGATCAGGAAAAACATCCTTCATCACACCCTTTGGGGCCTTTTGCTACGTAAGCATGCCCTTTGGATTGAAGAACGCGGTGCGACTTACCAGAGGTGCATTCAAAATTGCTTGCACGAGCAGATAGGTCGCAACGTTCACGCCTATGTGGATGACATTGTGATTAAATCGCAAGTGTGCCAGGATCTCATCAGCGACTGGAGAGACTTTCACGAATCTCAGAAGATACAACATGAAGCTCAACCCGACAAAGTGCGTTTTGGAGTACCAGCGGGGAAGCTATTGGGGTTCATAGTGTCAGAAAGAGGCATTGAAGCCAACCCTGACAAGATAAAGGCTGTAATGGACCTCCAAAAACCAGAAAAGATCAAGGATGTACAGCGACTTACCGGTTGCGTCGCGGCTTTAAGTCGCTTTATATCAAGACTGGGAGAAAAAGCCCTGCCTTTGTACAGTTGCTGAAAAAGTCAGATACCTTCGTTTGGGATTCAGAAGCCGACGAAGCTTTAACAGCCCTGAAGAGTCAGTTGACAAATGCTCCAGTTCTGGCGGCTCCAAAAGACAAAGAGCCCATGCTGTATACATAGCTGCAAACTCTCGTGTGTAAGCGCCGTGATGGTCGTGGAAAGACAAGAGCCAGGAAAGGAGTACCCAGTCCAGTGTACTACGTAAGTGAAGTGCTCACGGCTCCAAGCAGCGTTACCCTCAATGGCAGAAGCTAGTGTTTGGAGTGTTTATGGCGAGTCGCAAGCTGAAGCACTACTTCCAGGAACACCCAATAACTGTGGTCAGCTCGGCGCCGCTGGCAGACATCATCCGCAATCGCGAAGCACAGGAAGAGTAGCCAAGTGGGCGATCGAGTTGGGACCACACATATAAGTTATGAGCCGCGCACATCAATTAAGTCGCAAGCTCTCGCAGATTTCATCAATGATTGGACAGAAATTCAAGTCGCTCCCAGCATGGCAGAAACAAAATACTGGACCATGCACTTCGATGGGTCAAGACAGCTACAAGGCTCGGGGGCTGGAGTTGTACTACATCCCCCAAGGGAGACAAGCTAAGATACGTGCTCCAAATACACTTCAATTGCACAAACAATGTGGCAGAGTATGAGGCATTGCTTCACGGACTCCGTATAGCAAAGGAGATGAATTAGTCGCATACGTTGCTTTGGAGACTCAGATTTGGTAGCTCAACAAGTTTCTGGAACATGGGACAGTAAGGACGCAAACATGGCTGCATACAGAAGAGAGGTGGACAGAATTGCTGGACACTTCACTGGCTTCCAAGTTGAACATATTGATCGAGACAAAATGAAGCAGCAGATGCCTTGTCTCGGCTTGGATCCAATAGACAGTCAGTCCCGCCCAATGTTTTCTTGGATGAGTTGCATAACCCATCAGTTAAGCCTCCAGCAGAGATTGACATCGCAGAGCCAGATGATGACTCAACTTTAGTCGCAGCCCTGCATGAACAGCCAGGATGGACAGAGCCATATATGGCATATTTAAGTCGCGGAGTGCTACCAGAGATGAGGTAGAGGCGCGCAAAATAACGCGGCGATCCAAGGCCTACACAATAATCAACAATGAGCTATACAAGCGCAGCGTTTCAGGGACATTCCAAAGATGCGTATCACCAGAAGAAGGACGAAAAATCTTGCACGAAATTCATGCAGGCGATTGTGGCCATCATGCTTCGTCAAGATCTTTGGTGGCAAAGGCGTTCAGACATGGTTTCTTCTGGTTAACGGCGCTAGCAGACGCCGAGCAGATTGTCAGAGTGTGTGATGGATGCCAAAGATATGCCAGGCAAGATCATATGCCAGCTCAAGCACTTCGTACAATACCCATCACATGGCCTTTCGCCGTATGGGGTTTTGACATGGTAGGGCCCTTCAGACGGTCCCCAACGGGAAAAACTCACCTCCTGGTCGTGGTGGACAAATTCACAAAGTGGATAGAAGCAGAACCCGTGGGAGATTGCGAAGCTGAAACAGCAGTCAAGTTCTTGAAGAAGGTCATATTCCGCTTTGGGTATCCCCATAGTATCATTACAGACAACGGGAGCAACACCTCTGAAGGAGCTACACAAATATTTTGTGCAAACAATGGGATAAGGCTGGACCTCACGTCAGTATCACATCCACAGAGCAATGGACAAGCTGAGCGAGCTAACCAGGAAATTCTCCATGGAATTAAGCCGCGCCTTATTGAAAAGGTTGAAGCATCTCCAGGATGTTGGGTGGAGGAACTGCCAGCCGTGCTATGGAGCTTAAGAACAACCCCTAACAGATCCACAGGATTTACACCATATTTCATGGTCTATGGAGCAGAAGCGTTATGCCCAGCGATATCATACATGATTCACCAAGAGTTGCGGCCTATGTCGAAGCAGATAATGAAGCAGCTCGGCAGGATTCTGGACACATTAGAAGAGGTCAGAGATTTGGCAGCATCAAGGTCAGCGGTATATCAGCAAGACTTGCGACGCTATCATGCCAGACGCATCAGAACCCGCACCTTTCAAGAAGGAGACCTAGTGCTGCGACTCAAGCAAGACCACAAGGGAATGCACAAGCTATCCTCTCCATGGGAAGGACCCTACATCATCAGCAAAAAACTAAACAATGGATCATACTATCTGCTGGATGTGAGGAAGAAAGCAGTGATCGCCATGATTTCGAGGATCGTCTAGAAGCGCCTCGCCCTTGGAACGTCGCGCAACTGCGACCTATTACACATAAAAAAGCTAATCAGAGCTAAGTTTCATCTTCCAGCTGCCTATAGCTGAGTATCATCATAGCCACTAAGGGCTCTGCTTCAAAATTGGTCGCCACCTAGGCGCGACCTGCAACACCTGTATCAGAAATCGGCCGCCACCTAGGCGCGGCCGTACCTTATGTATCAAAATCGGCCGCCACCTAGGCGCGGCCGTATGTCTCAAACGGGATCGCCGCCTACGAGCGACCCAACCCTATGTATAACACTCGGTTGCCACCAAGGCGCGACCTTATGTGTCATCATAATCAAAGCTGCTTATAGCTATATATCATTTGTTTCTTGGGGGCTTTGTACCCTGAAACAGCCAACTTACTGGCAATTATCAAACTTACCTTAAGTCGGATTGCAACTTGCATTATGCGTCCAAAGTACTGGGTGTGGCGTCAATCGAGCTTGATTGCCTATCATGGCCGCTCTCGACCCTGAACACACATGTTCCTAGGAAATACTGAGTCGCGCGAGTGCCCACTTAATGGATTCAGAAAGGCCTAACTAGAGGTCAATGTACTGCTTATAGTACGGCAACACCACTTGCAATTGCTTATATCTTAACAATTGTTTTTTATCTATGATATCAAGTTACAGGTGACGATCTTCAAAAACCTCTGAGAAGAATTGAGATGATTATCAAGTCACATCAGCTCAATCCTTGGGGGCTACAATATATTATCATCAAAAATTTGAAGATTGGTCATCATCAAGTGCTGAAGCTATCATGCTACCTTGACAAAGTAAGAAGCTCACGAAGCCAGATGCATCTTCCACGCCGCCCAAAAAGTGCGAGTAAAAGCCAATCCAACGTGATCATGAGTCGCAAAGCAAGGAAGTGCAAGCCAGAAAGAAAAAGTGCAGCCTAAACGTTCAAGGAACCTTCAAGATCAAGAAAACATATCAAGATATCATATGAATTTCAGGCTACACTTGGGGGCTAATGTCGGGGGAATAATTAACCCGCGACTTATTCAAAGCCAAAAACAGCGACTTAATGATCACGCTATTATTGGGCCGTGTAAAGATGGGCCGACCAAGATCGCGCGTACCAAAGGAAGGTTCCAGAAGGTCGGTGTTAACTTGCCTTGGAAGACAAGAAAGACAATCGGCTTCGTGTAGAACTCTTGTAACCTGACGAGCCTCTGTGTATATAAAGAGGACTCGCAGGACTTAGACGGGGTCAAGCTATCAAGCCCTCAAACCCTAGTCCATACGGCGAGTACCGAGATCGGATCGCCTCCATTGTAACACCACATATATCATATCAATACCAATCTAGGGTAGGCAGGAAGTAGGTCTTTACCTCACATTGAGTGGCCAAACCTGGGTAAATCTGTGTTCATCTTTGTTCCTGCGATCCCAAACTCGGAGACGATTGACTCGCGTAATCCCACACCTACGAAGTCATCCATGACATCTGACATGACAAACCCACGACAAAACCCATCTCAGAGATCGGCGGACCCTGCAGGGCAGGGCCGCCGGGAGCAATGAATTGCCTAATTCTCAACTGCCAAGGATTGGGGTTGGCCTCGACAGTTGGTGAGCTTAGGGATCTGGTGAGATCTCTCAACCCGGCGGTGGTGTTCTTAAGTGAAACAAAGCTGAAGCAAAAGGCGATGGAAAGGTTACAGTGGAGTGTGGGGTTCAGATTTGGTGTGTCTGTGGATTGTAAGGGGAGGAGTGGTGGTTTAGGGCTGTGGTGACGTGATGGTGTTAAAGTTTCTGTCCGGACTTGGTGCCAGTACTACATCTCTATCTTCTCTTCTCTACTATATCTAAAAAGATTCCTCTCGTACTCGTCCGCTTCGTCCAACACCGAGCACTGGTCGCTTCGTCCCGATTCCGTCGCACATCTTACATTTTTAACCCCTCCTTTTTTGCAAATCAACCCGCAGTCAATGTACACCTCACGCACAAACTCCCCCGTCCACACTGCCGCCTCCCCAGCGCCCGCCGCCGCCGAGCCCTTCCTCTATCCTTGTGTCTCTGCCGCCACTTCCGCCGCCGCCGGTCTAGTCTTGCGCCGCCAAGCTGCACATCAACCCGCAGTCCTTCTCTCAACCCACACCGCGCTGCCCCGCAGCCCCGGTCCCTATGCCGCCCGCTTTCTCCCTCCACCGTGATGCCCTCCTCCTCTTCGCCTCCATGCGGGCGCATGCTCGCTCTCAAGTCTGGCGCGGCGAATGGCATCCTCCTGCTTGGCCTTCAGATCCATTCGTTCGTCGGAAGGCTTGGCCTCGACGCGAATCTCTTTGTGGCGCACTCGGCGATCAGCATGTATGCGCAGTGCGGCCGACCTGACGATGCTTACCAGATGTTCGATGAAATGCCTCACCGGGATGCCGTTTCTTTGAACGCCATGATTTCGGGGTTTACTCACACATGATTGTTTTGAAGGGCCGTGGAGGTTTTCAGTTGATCGTCGTGCAGTTTCACAGCCTTGTACGCTGGGACCATGGCAAGCATCCTGCCTTCCATTGTTGATGTTAAGGCAGAGGAGACCACATTCGTGAGGCAAGTGTTTCACGAAACTAACGTGGTGTCTGTGATCGCAGGTGATGGTGATTGTTATGATTTCTTGCAAACAAGTTACATCAAGCGGTTCAATTTTCCTTCCAGATGAACTAATTCAGCTCATCCGTTTCCTGATATTGTTCCGCATTGTGCTTCAATACTTCCATATGCATGTATGTTACATGATAGGATGCAAATTTGTACGATTTTCTCAAGAATTTCAGAAACTATAGTCTAAAACCCAGTGTACCACGTTTCAGTCTTTTATCTTTATTATCTACTCAATCAATTACCAAATAGTCTTTTCTCCCTGAAACCTGCATTGATTTGTTAGAAAAATGTTCTGGAGAAGGGCAGAGAAATACTTTGTAAGCAGATGGTGCTTTATTGAACAAGTACATAACTGAAGGTCTGAAGCATTCAAAGAAGTAAAAGGAAGTAGGCCTCGGTACCCTTTCTCACTAAGTCGAGCCTGTAGAAAACAAATCATGACATGAATGGTGTCTTCATATTTACTTCTTGAACGTTTATACTATAGTTTGCAAAATGCAAGTGATATCAGTCTATGATATATGATAAGAAAAATAACGAGAGTCATGTAGAAAGGAAACGGAGGCAAGGCCCGTGCAAAGATCCAACCACAAATCTAATGAAGTTGAATAGTATTGAGACATGACCTATTTGGATGGATACCTAGGGCGCAACATACTATTTCTGCTATGATAGGAAGTGAGAAAGAAATATAGGCCAGGAAATAAAAGGTGCCAGTAACAGCGATGTTCAGCCCTAAGCAACAATATAGAACAGCTCTCAGACAATATAGGTGGTGTGTTACAAAGACTTCCATAGTTTTTCCTCCTTCCGCTGTGCTTCTCAGACTCGTTGCTTTGGTTATAACCAGAAGTTCATGGAACAGCTCTCTAAGCTCAATATGAACCTATACTTAAGCTGTATTATTTCTTGGTATGTTAAGTGTGTGTCTAACATGGGTTCTTCTGTTTTGTGCACTTTGACCTTTTATATATTGGGGCTGAATCTTTCTTGCCTAGATAGATTTCTTCCAGCCTTGGGGATTTTAAGCATGGATCAATTTAATTGTTCATAGGTACATCTGCATGTTCAGTTGTGGCATTAGCATACAAGTTCTCTACCTTCGAGTTATGTTGTAATAGAGAAATCAATCCTTCTTTACAAAAGGAATTTCAGTAAAGTTCATATCTCTATATTAGATAGAAATAGGGAATACTAAATTAATCAGGTTGGCAGTAACTTTATAAAAAAATCTCATTCTTATTCTCTTGCAGACACATGGAATTATGAATGTTGTGAGCTTGGGGATTCTACTGCCATGCTTGACGTAGTTGCTAGATATATCAAGACATTCAAATCAACCGATCCTGCATGGTTTTGCCTCCATGTAGCTTGCCAGATAATTGGTTATGGCGTGGGAATATCTGGCTGGGCCACAGGTATTTATCTTTGCAATTTGTCCAAGGGATCACCTACTCGCTTCACGGGAACACTGGAATCGCAGCATTTGCTCTCTGTACTCTTCAGGTATCATCTTCCCCACATTCTCATTATGCTCTTTATCTGCTAAAATTGGAAGCATTTTTGTATGAAAAAGCAATTTGCAGCGCCAGTTGCACAGTTTACTTACTGATGTTTTTTTATTTGTAATTTTGTTCATCTAGATCATTGACTGTTCTTGAGAACCAACAAGGATCACAAGTTTCACGTATACTTGAACGCTTACCACGACTCGGTCGTCCACTGTCATTATGTTGAGCATCGTCAACATCTCCAAGGACATGACCATCCTCCACGTGGGGCAGAAGTGGAAGACGGGCTACATCATCACGATTTGCATCCTGGTAGGCATCGCGGTGGCCCTTTAGGCCATCAGCTGGAGCATCCTTCTGAAGACAAGGAAGACAGAGGACAAGGCCTACAACGGGGGCGGCGCCTCGAACGGCCACTTGTTGCTCTCTATGTAATTTATTTTTTGTAACATTCGCCGATTAGGAATATGTGTTAATTTGTCCATGCTGGAGATTAAATATCCAGTGAGATAAATCACGTGGTGTACATGCCAAATCATTGTCTCTGGAAAAGATAAACTCTTAAATTTGAAATACTTAGTGTTTATTGAAAACGGTTCAACTCTACTAATTTCATTGAATTATCCAGGTTTGTATATCTTGTTGCCTAACCGACTTTTTGGGAGTAGCATGCCATGTCTCTAATTTTATGAGAATTCGTCCGTGAAGTCTATGGCATTGCGGATATTGGAGTGGATTTATCTGTCTACTTGAGGGAGGAAAAATTAAGTTGTAAGGTCAACACAATTTTTTTATCAGCATTGCGGCTTACGGGTATTGGAGTGGATTTATCCATCTGAAAAATTAAGTTGTAAGGTCATCACAATTTTTCTCACCCGTTGCAACGCACGGGCATATTACTAGTAGATGCAAAAATTACTTTTGAGGATAAGACCTGGAGATTCACTGGAATCTATGGGGAACCTCAGACAGAAATGCGGGGAAAAACGTGGAGGCTCTTCGATACCTGCGAGCCCAGGATAATCTTCCATGGCTTGGTGCAGGTGACTTCAATGAGATCTTGCCAGGATGTGCAACGTGGTCGTAATGCCAGAAATGAAAACCAGATGGAGAGGTTTAGGAACTGTCTATCGGACTGTCAATTGATCGATCTCAGATATTCTGGTTATGATTTCACATGGGATAATAGAAGGGAAGGTGTGGATAATGTGCAGGTACGGCTGGACAGGGCTACGGCTACAAGCTCCTTCACTGATTTGTTTCCATGCACGTCGGTGGAGCACATACCTACGGAGGAGTCAAATCATATGGCCTTGTTCATCAAAGTTAGGGAGGAGGAGGTACAACATCATGCCTCGGGGGCAGGAGCTTCATGTATGAGGAGATGTGGTCGAAGCACGAGTCTTACGAGTCGATGGTTGCTGGTGCATGGCGGGATAGCCGACCTTCAGGGGGCAATATAAAAGGCTTGTGGGAGAAGCTGAAGAAGGTGACTGGCCATATGAAGAAATGGAGCTATGATACGTTTGGCTCAGTCAGAAAGCAAATAAAGACTCTCCGTGCGCAGCTTGAGGATGCTAAGACCAATTCACTTGCTTCTGGTTCCTCACTGGAGGTCTTACATGAGGCTTTTGAGAAGGAAGAGATTATGTATCGCCAACGGTCAAGGAAGGAATGGCTTAAAGCAGGAGATCGAAACACTCGTTATTTTCACAACCGGCATCTCACGGGAGACGCAAGAATACGATTAAATTCCTGCGGAAAAATGATGGTAGTAAATGTACAACGGATGAGGGTATGAGAGATATGGCACATGTCTTTTACTCCTCGATGTACACTTCAGAAGGTGCCGCTGATATGGACCAGATCCTTAATCGCATTAATCCGACCGTCACGGCTAAGATGAATTTGAAGCTGACCGCAACAGCGTTCACTGATCATGAAATCGAGACAACTCTTTTCAAATGGCCCAACAAAAAGCCCAGGACCTAATGGGCTGCCAGCCATGTTTTACCAACGCCACTGGGCGGTTCTTAAAGAAAAGGTGTGCGCTGTTGTGAGAGGATTTCTAGCGGGCTGTGATCTTCCTGATGATTTCAATGACACGATTCTGGTTTTGATACCAAAGGTTAACTCTCCGGAATTATTGTCGCAGTTCCGCCCTATCAGTCTGTGTAACGTGCTATACAAAATTGCTTCCAAGACTTTGGCTAATAGATTGACAAAGCTTCTTCCTATTCTGATTTCTGAGGAGCAGAGCGCGTTTGTCCTGGGGAGATTAATTATGGATAATGTGTTTGTTGCATATGAGTGTGTCCATTTGATCAGATCAAGGAAGAAAAAGACCCCTCTGTGTGCGGTCAAACTGGATATGATGAAGGCCTACGATCACGTGGAATGGATATTCTTGCAGCAAATGATGTTAGCCATGGTTTCTCTACTGCTTGGGTGGAGATGATCATGAGGTGTGTGACCTCTGTTCGGTTTTCAGTGAAATTGAACAAGATCAGGCCGGATTCTTTCTTCCCTTCGCGGGGTCTACGTCAGGGGGACCCCATATCGCCATATCTATTTCTATTTTGTGTGGAAGGATTTCGACGCTGCTCAAACATGCCCAGCGAGAGAAGGATATCCAAGGAGTAAACTTTGGGGCTGCTGGTCCACATGTTACTCATCTGCTGTTCGCGGATGATAGTATTGTGTTTTTGGAGGCGAGTGAGAGGAGTATGCAAGCTCTCAAAGCAGTAATGGCTGCTTATGAGATTAGCTCGGGTCAGAAAATTAATCTTGACAAATCAAGTATCTTTTTTGGTGATGGGTGTCAAGAGGATAGGCAGAACGAGCTGAAGCAAGTGATTGGAATTAATTGTGAAGCACTTTCTGAAAAATACCTGGGATTGCCCACAGTAGTTGGTAAATCAAAAGATGGGGCCTTCAAACATATAAGAGAAAGGGCACATGGGAAGGTGCTCGGAGTAAAAGGCCAGGGTTTGTCTAAAGCTGGGAGAGGGGTGTTGGTTACCTCGGTTCTTGAGGCTGTACCTGCGTATACCATGAGTTGCTTTCATTTTTCAAAAAGCTGTGTAAGCAATTGAGCTCGATTTCGTCACGTTGCTGGTGGGGAGCAACTAACAGACAACGCAAGGTGCATTGGATAAGCTGGGACAAGATGTGCCGTCGTAAGGAGAATGGTGGTCTCGGTTTTAAGGATTTCGAGGTCTTTAACCAGGCTTTGCTAGCGAAGCAGGGCTGGCGTATACTCATGAATCCGAACTCGTTATGCGCTAAGGTAGTGAAAGCAAGGTATTTCAAAAACTTTGATTTTATGCAAGCCGGGTGCCAAAAGTGTGCATGCTTCACTTGGAGGAGCATTGTGCATGGAAGAAGCCTGTTACAAGCAGGGTTAATCTGCGGATTGGTGATGGGGCGAGTGTGCCGGTGTGGCAGGAGAACTGTCCCGAGAGCTGGCTCTATGCGTCCACTTGGACGCTTGTCGGAGGAACCTGTACATTGGGTGAGCGAACTTCTCTCGGCTGATGGCACGGGCTAGGACGAACAGAAGCTCCGACAGCAGTTTTCTGACCATGATGTCAGTGACATTCTCGCTGTCCCGATTGGTTCTCCGGGTGCGGTAGACATTCAGGCATGGAACTATACAAAGAATGGTGTCTTCACGGTTCGATCCGCGTACCACCCGGGGATTCAGCTGAAGAAGGAGCAAACGGGAATGGTGGAGTCTTCATCTACTTGCCATTCTCACAAAGGCTGGCTGGCCTTGTGGGCAGTGGCGGCGCCACCAGGGGGGCGAGCTGGGGCGGCCGCCCCCCCTCAGTTTTTGGGATTTTTTTCATATATGTACACTGTATGTACATGTACAGGTATACGTGACCAGAAATGATTAAAAAAAGAAAAAGGAAGGCAGACCGCATCCGCACGAGTGGGGCTGGGGCGTGGACGCGCAACTGCGCAAGGATCGATCTGCTCGCCTCGGTCGCACCTGCTCGCCTTGCTCGCCCTGGTTCTCTTCTCGACTGTGCGCCCTGCTCTCTGCCTCCCTCGATCCGCCGCCGGCCGCCCCTCGTTGCTCCCTGCTCGATCTGCCGCCCTGGAGCTATCGCCGATCCGTTCGCGCTTCATAGGTTCGTCGCCCCTTCCCTGCCCTATTCCCCAATCCCCAACCGTTGCGCCCCCGCTTCCCTGCTTGATTCCCCACTGCCCGCCGTGACTACCAGGGTCGAGCTCGAACTGCGCCGCCGTCGGCCGATGGACGAAGACGAGGAGCCGAATTGGGAAGCTATTGCAGCACAGGTGGAGGACGGAGATGAGGAGCCAGATTGGGAAGCTATTGGAGCACGGGTGGAGGCATTTGAGTTGGAGAATCCAGAGGAAGTTGCAGCGCTGGCAGCGGCAAGGGCAGCAGCCGTAACATCATCTCGAAACTGCAGGCAGAGACGCGACGACACGAACGACCAACAGCGACAGGGACGAGAAGAGCAGGTTATTTCTCCCTCTTTTGCAGATTTCAGTTTTGATGTCTATTGTTGTAGCAAAATACTTAAATTTTGATGTCTACTTATATTACAGGAAACTCCAGAAGCTATTGTTCATGAAGTTTTTGATCTATCAAATGTTGTTGCTGATCCTGCACTTCGGAGACCAATTGAAGAATTTGGTACTCAAGAAATAAGGGATAAAATGAGAAGGGAATATTTATCGAGAGGTCCGAGTCGCTTGATTGGCCATACTTTTACCAAGACAAAAATTGGGGCAGATTGGAGATCATTCCTAGTGAAAAATCTATTGCAGAATCTGAGAGATGATGGATGGGAGCCTCTCTTGCGGGCTGCCACTAAGTTTTGTGGTGGAAGAAATATTATAGTGCCCAACATGGCTGATAACATTCCAGCTAGGGTTATCCAAAGAGTTCACGCAGAGTGGTTACTTGCTTCCATTATTACAAGATAGAAATCTTTAACGAGGTGCTTGATAGAAACATAGTTGAGATGAATAATAGATTTTCTGAAACATCTACACGTCTATTGAAGTGCACTACATGCCTTGATCCTAGAGACTCATTTAGCAACTTTGATCATGAGAAGCTACTTGAACTTGCCAATATTTACTCGTTGGATTTCTCTTCACATGATTGCTATGTCTTGGTTGACCAACTTAACATATATATTGATGTGATGAAGAGAAGTCTAGATTTCTTATCATGTGATACTCTGGGTGGTCTTGCTCTCAAGTTGGTTCAAACTAGACAACATTTGATCTTTCCATTGGTCTACCGCCTCATTACACTTGCGTTGACATTGCCGGTTGCAACAACATCTGTTGAGAGGTTTTTCTCGTCCATGAAAATTGTAAAGACTGGTCTTCGAAACAAGATTGGTGATGATTGGCTCAATGATTTGATGGTTTGCTATGTTGAGAAAGAAATATTTCAAAAGATTGATGATAAGAAGATTATGCTACGTTTTCATGCCTTAGGGAATCGTCGAGGTCATCTACCTCGGAAGTTTCATCTTGCTAGCACAACTACAACTTAATGGTAAGAAATCATATGGTGGCTGCCAATTGTCCAATTGTGCTACTGTTTAGACTCACAAAGTTTCCATATTTTGTAGGTATCTCTTGTATGGGATCATATGGTGGCTGCCGATTGTCCAATTCAAATGGCAGGAGTCCATGTTAGTAGTTTTAAACTTCTTTTTATGCAATTTGTATGTCACTGGTAATGTACTTTATGAGTTATAAATATTTGAATCTTCATGGACCTTTTATTTCGTCGAATAGACATGTCTTGATGGCTTAAATTTTTTAGACCTTATTCCCCCCCCCCCCCCCCCCCCCCCCCCCCCCGTTCTCAATTCCTGTCTCCGCCACTGCTTGTGGGACACGCCGGTACCGCACAAGGTTAAGATACACACGTCGAGATTGATAGAGAATGGCCTGGCAGTAGGCACTGAACTTCAGAGAAGAAAGATCAAACCTGGGGTTCGATGTATCGCTTGCAGTAGAGAGGAAGGCCTGGTGCATAGGTTTTGGAGTTGTCCACACTCGGCTGGGGTCTGACATGAAATCTCAGTGAAGCACAGACATGTACCTAAGCCCCCTGATGTGGAGAGGCATGGCGATTTGAGATGGTGGATGCTAGACTTTCTGAGCCGCGAATCACAGCAGACGGCTGCCGTGATGATGATGACACTATACAATATTTGGTCGGCAAGGAATGACGCTAGAGAGGCTCCACAAATTGGGGATCCGAGGGGCATTGTTGTAAAGACCTTGGTGGGCATTGAGGAATGGAACAACTTGCAGGCGCCGACGCCTCCTAAACCAGTTCGGGTGAAGGAGCGGTGGGCAAAGCCTGAGGTTGGGTGGCTAAAGGTGAACGCTGATGGGGCATTCTCAGCTGACAGACGTGATGGTGGTGCTGGTGTTGTCTTGCCTGACCACCATGGTGATTTCCTAGCGGGGGTTAGCCGTTTTTTCCACACTGTCATTGATGCGGAGGGGGCTGAACTGTTGGCGTGCTATCATGCGGTTAAGATGGCGAAGGAACACCAAGTGCAAAAGCTTATTCTGGAGACGGATTGTGCAAGTGTGGGAGCGAAGTTGTTGCTGGATGGGGTTGATCGGTCTATGCACGGAATTCTCGTGGGAGAGACCAGATCGTTGCTGCAAAGCTTTCAAGAGTTCAAGGTCCGAATTGTTCGAAGAACGGCGAATGAAGTGGCACATGGGCTAGCCAAGATGAGCTGCGTTACGAGGAGCGATGGTAGTTGGTTTGGTGTTGCACCACCTGATATTTTATCTATGTTGTACGTTGATTCTGTGGTTTAATTTAAGCGTAGCTAGTTATTCTCGAAAAAAAATTGGCATGGACTAATCAGCGGACTATCCTCCTCGTCCGCTGGCATGTCCATGCATCGGCATCCTAGTAAGTTGTATTTTTTTTACGGGACTAGTAAGTTGTATTCGGTTCGACGCCAATGAACAGGGGTGGACCCAAGTACAGAGGAGAAGGCCTATGCCCCAACTCAAAATTCTGAATTCCATTATTGCTTTTTTCAAATTTTGATTGAAAACTGTTAAAATTCAGAAAATTTATACAAAGAGTGCCGCCAGTTAAATGATGTGCCTCCGGTCAGAATATTATGGGTCCGCGCGCCCCTGCCAAAACGAATAGTCAAACTAGCCGCATGAAAGTGTACATGCATTCTTTTTTTTTTTGCGAGAAAGATAAAGTGGCATTAAACCAGAACCATTACAGAGCAAACCTTCAAAGAAATAGAAATTACAATCCAGCCCTGAACAGTATCGAAGACATCGGCGACGAAGAGGCCGTGCCGCTGGCGCGCCGCCGCCGCTCCTCCATTGCAACCTTCAAAAGGAAGAAGCATCATGGCAGGCGGGAAGTCAACGAACCTCAGCTCGAAGGAGCCTCCACCCTGCATCATCACCATCGTCTTCAATCTGGTCCGCACCACTTCCATCTTCATCATTTTTTGCTTTTCAACTCCGGAAGCCCACCTCAAATCGACCACCTCCTGGCTCCGCCGCCGCCGAAGCAAGCACGCAGAGACCAATCCATGGTACAGAGAAAATCCAACGCAGCTTGATTTGCCCAAACGAGCCCCTCGAGAAGATGGCCGCCCCGCGGCGTCTCTGCCTCTGTGGATCATCGCAACCTCCGACCTTGGACCCGTGGCCAGCGGATCCGCTCTCCAAACTAGCACAAGCAACAGAAACTTCCAGAGCTCCTCTCCACCACGATACCTCACGAACTCAGCATCAGCTCTGGAGAAAAAGCCGATGCGACGGCGACGAGCTCGGAGGACGGGAACCCCAACGCGCGCGGTCGGCGGCGCCGCCTTGTCAACCGCTCGCACGGGGTACAACTTCAGACCTACAACACCAACCATCCCCCGTCGCCGGGGAGAGAGAGGAAGGAAGTGTACATGCATTCGTGCACATACACTGCACGAAAACCGTACATGTTTCCGTTAGGAAAGTATACATGCACCGTATATCGGTAGTACATGAGCAAAACAAAGAAAGGAAAGAAAAAAAAGCAGAAACAACAAGAACAAAAAAAAAAGTAATCAGGAAAACGAGTATAGTATCCCGCACGAAAACAAGCATATTCCTCGCGGGAGGCGCGCGACAGGCTTCAGCGCGGCGCGCCCCGCGGGAGCTTTCCAGTAGTCGTTCCCAAAATTGGCCGCGAAACAACAGGTCTCGACTAGGATCACGCGGGGGTTACGGTTTTCTAGCTTCTGGCTAGTGTAGTTAGGTCTACAAATGTGGAACATCATCTCGCCATTCGCTCGGCAGCACACCATTCCCCGTCGTCTTGGCCATTCCTCCGTCGGCAGCATGAAGGTTTCGGCGTTTCTCCCTGCCGTCTGCGGCCTCGTTCTCCTCCTCCTCCTCTCCTTCCCAACGGTGCGTGTACCACATGGGCTCCTCTCTACTACGCATTACTAGATTCACAGGGTTTCATTTCAGATGGTCAATACTTATCCATTGTTTCTCATTTCGATCGTCAATAATGTTCTGCTTGCATGCGGGCGCGTGTAGCCGCCGGCGTGGAGTCTCGAGTAGCTCCTCAGAAGGGCTACCATTGGTACACCATGTTCATGTTTGGCGATTCGTTCGCGGACACCGGGAACCTCCCGAGAACGGGACGCAGGAGCGCGTTGTCGCGTCAATGGCACTGGCCCTACGGCACTTTCAGCGGAGGTCGAGGTGGCAATCCGATCGGCCGTTTCTCCAATTACTTGGTTCAGTCCGATGTCATTGGTACGTACTAATCAATCTCACTTACTCTTGCAAATACGATTGTGCACATACTGATCAATCGATCCTTGGGCTTGGTCGCTGCAGCAAGAATTTTAGGGCACCTCCAAGGCCCACCGGCGTACAAGCGCACGATCAAGCACTACTGCGACCAGTCCGGCATGACCTTCGCCGTCGGCGGCGCGGGCGTGTACGAGGTGCCGGAGAAGTTACCGACCCTCGCTAAGCAGATCCACAATTTCAAGAGGCTGATCAAGGACGGATCCATCTCCAAATGGCACCTCGCCGACTCCGTGGCGCTCGTCGCCATCTCCGGGAACGACTACGCGCACGTCTCCAACAACAGCGACATAACCAACGTGAGTTCTACGCCGATCAGTAATCCACTGCCTGGAGGACGCACATCTGTCTGCAACTTTTGCTATCTAAATTTTCCTATCTAAATATTCCTGACAGATGATTGCTTTCATCGGGAACGTGACTACTGAGATCGCGGCGAGCGTGAAGCGGCTGCAGAAGCTCGGGGTGAAGAAGGTCCTAGTGAACGAGCTGCACCCCGTGGGATGCACGCCGTGGCTGACGAGGACGACAAACTACACCGCCTGCGACGACCGTGGCAACATGGCCGCGTCCTTCCACAACAGCTACCTCAGAGAAAGTCTCGGCAAGATCAAGAACGTCCATATTCTGGACCTCAACGCCGCCTTCACCAACATCGTCAATCATGCCCCCGGTAAGTACTGCTGTTCATATCCATCCACGTTTGCATCGATTAATCCTTAAAAAACATAATTTGATCAGATTCTGTATGCTTGTATATATATCTATGCAGGTAAAGGCTCCAAGTTGTCCAAGCGATTCAAGCACAAACTGAGGCCGTGCTGCGAGAGTTTTGATCCCGAGGGGTACTGCGGGCAGCGGGGCAAGAATTCAGAGAGACTTTACACCGTATGCACCAACCCCCAGCAGTACTTCTACTGGGACAGCGTGCACCCTACGCAGGCTGGCTGGGAGACGGTCATGAAGCAGCTGCAGAAGCACATGCTGCACTTCCTAACTCACTAGGCTGCGTCTTAATTCTAGCCACGTCATGGCTCGTGTGCATGCTGCATGCACACATCTTTAGTTAGATTTGGAGTTCGGTTGGATTGTCAACTAGTATGGATCAATTTGCGCCATCTGATCTGCTGGTTTGGACGTTCTACGTTTGCTTGTCCCTACCGTAAAAGGCCTCGTGTTTCGATGAAGATCTCGTTGTTTGGTCTTGAATCTGTTCTGCTCCCATCTTCAATATAAATTGCAAGTTGCTTTATCCTTTCGAAAATATTAGAATCAAGTTTAGTGTTTGTGTATAGGTTGCTCCCGTAGCTCCGCTCTGTCACTTGCAGGGGCGGAGGCAGAAAAATTATATGAGGGGGGAGGGGGGCGATGAAAAGATTCACCCTCCTGCCAATTGTTGGGAGGGCCAAAGTACTAATATGCAAAAATTGAAGCTAGTACAGAAATTAGGAGGTCTAGGGGGTTGTTTGTTTGGGATATGGCTGGCTGTGCAGAAAAAGATGTTGTGCAGAGAAATTTGCTTATCTGAGTTTCACTATTTGGCGACTCGGCTGACTGTCTAGCTATGTGTTGAGGAATTGTCTGAAATACCCTCAGAGTTCCGAAAACATTTATATTTACTGGTTGAAGTGTATAGATATAGATTTGTCCAATATACGGAGCGGAGAGGAGGTCAGGGGCGGGCGAGGACGGTAGGGAAGAGGTCGGGGGTAGGCGAGGACGGCGGAGAGGACGTCAGAGCTATGGCGAGGACGGCGGGGGTCGCTGGGGCTGATGAACCTTAGCTCGGGGTGGAATGCCCGAACTGGCGATATAGAGAAACGACGAGTCGGACTGGGAGTTGTTGGGCCGTGGCTCACGGGGGCATTTTGCTCGTAATTTGCTCGAACTACATGTCCAAATAGGAAAACGCTTCGCTCGCTGTTGCGGGAGCCGCGGGAAGCACCCCCGCAGGTGCTTTCTCCTCTATGCCTACTTTGCTCGGTGGCTTCGGCGAAGCCCACAACCAACACACACCATTGATTCGTTTTGCCTGTTGTTTCAATGGAAAGTCACCAAAAGCCCAAACAAACCCCCTAAAGGGCTGGCAGTGGCACAGGGCAGGCCCCTGCTTGTCCCTGTCTCCACCACCAATATCTTGGTGTTTCGGGCGTCATTATTTTAAAATGGGGCACCAAACAATGCCAGAGTATCTCGGGTTTCATTCATAGTATCGTAACTCGCTCCTTAATCATGTGGATCATCCCGTCTACAACCAGCCAACCCTCCTGGGAAATGAGGAGCGGCGCCGACGTGTCGATAGTGGGCGTTTTGCGGACGATTTACTACCACCATTCAGCTAATTTAGAACTGACTGGCCACACCCGGAGAAAGCCCAGGGACTAGGCAGGACCAGCCAAGACGAGCTGCCCTCCCCGACACAGGTCGAGTCAACTGGTTCTCAAGAAAAACTGGTAACAATACTATCGAAGATAGTAATTCTGCAAACAGCCAACTCAATACATTTACATGTGGTCAATGGTGAACAGAAGGAAACAGAGGGGGATCAATAAAAATTAATTGAACACGTAACAGGAAGTTACTAAGTGAAACTTCTGATAACTATCTTTCACCGATCAGGTGTAAAAAATGCAATTCCAATTAATGCACTTTTCATTTGTATCAAAAGATGACTTCTCAGTTAACCTCTCTCTACTTATATGTACATACACTAAAATTCTCGCATAAAGAACGCATACTATGCGCTAACCTTTACAAAAGGAACAGAATTGTGAAATTCTCCACGGCGTAAGCCGGGTTTTGTCATCTCAATCTACCATCTGATCTGTTTAGA
This sequence comes from Poa pratensis, assembly GCA_947311845.1. Classification (NCBI taxonomy): domain Eukaryota; kingdom Viridiplantae; phylum Streptophyta; class Magnoliopsida; order Poales; family Poaceae; genus Poa; species Poa pratensis. Next base: position 3,441,712 of record CAMZMU010000060.1, on the reverse strand, counting down.
GTCTCCCAGCTAATGTCCTGGCCACATTCATTGCACCTTGTCGTGCATCCAGCTTTGGTGCCCTGGCTTCTTAGAGTCAGCAAGTGGTTTAGGTTGTTGCATTTCTTCTGGTTGTTCGAATTAGACTTTGGTTGCTGTGGCTGCCGACTTCTTGAAGTAACTTTAGGTGGCAGGACGTTGATCTCTGTTGGCTTTCTCTCGGGATCATGTGCACCTTTCCTTGGCATGGCATCCAACTGCTGTGATTGTTTGAAACTTGACCAGGCCATATCTTGCTCTTCCTTTGTGAGTCTCTCCTCTTCATTTTCTTGCAGAAGAACTTCATGTTCGTGATAGCCTGCAATCAACCTAAAAATTTGGAACAGATATTACTCTTCCAGCACCTGCTTATCACTTCTATACATGCATAGCAAGCAAACAACATAAATTAATGCTTTTTTAAGGCTACAGGCAGTCAAACGAAAGTAAATTAATAAGGGTTACATGTTTGATTAGTTTATGAATTCTATATATTGTGCATTGTAGATTTGCAAGGTGATACTTATAATTGCAACATTAATAGGTTAGACATTACCGAGGGTGATCACTAAGTAGGTTCAGCATGATGCCGTCCACGGGTAGTTCAGTGGGTTCACTGCTCTTAGACAGAGATGGCTTCTCTGTTCTAATCTTAGTGTGATCAATTATGGTAGAATCGTTTCCACTCTGGTCCAGTAATTCCTCGTCACCAAATTCAAAAAGATGCAACATCTCTTCTTTGGAGATTGTTCTAGACACTTGCTGTCTATCCACCACCCTTGCTGCGAGCCCTTCCTTTGTCACCTGTCAACCGAGAAATTCGTATTGATAAGATTCCAAACAAGAACTTTATTTGCTAAGCAAACAATTTAGTTTAAACTCAGGAACCCAAACCTGAAAGGCAAATGTCACATTACCTGCCGCTTATATATTTTCTCTTCCATTGTTCCATGTGCCATTAGGCGGTAAGCGTACACAGGTTTGACCTGGCCATACCTGGATATAAATAAACAGCGAATTAAAAATATAATCACATAAATATGCAACTACTGTACGAATGACGTTACTAGTTCTGACCTCCAAACCCGATAAATGGCTTGCAGATCGTGTGTTGGATTCCATGAACCATCCAGAAGGACCACACGGTTTGCTGCATGAAGGTTGATACCCAGAGATCCAGCTCGAGTAGATATCAATGTGCATTTCACTCTTGTGTTCGCAGGATCATTAAATCTCTCTACAAGATTTTGCCGCTCGGAAGATGGAGTGCTCCCATCAAGCCTGTAGCACAAATACATAGTATTTGGAGAACTGGATACTGATGATACACAAATCTTTGCAGAACAAGATGCTCAAAGACTCAAAGTAAAGCTATCATTTTTACATAATTAGATATATGCTAGCTTTGCGAACTACATGCTGGAAATAAAGCCATCATATTTGCAGAAATAGTATTAAAAAATGCTACCATGGTGAAACAAAATGGTCCAAAAACTTGTTTTGGCACAGTATGTCATAATCAGTTGTAAGCTCCAGCTGAACTAGCTGACGTGTGGGCACCAGCAGCATGCCTGGCGCATTTGCATGAGGATGTTCTCAAATAAATTTTCAAACCTGAAATATCTCCATATCTATATAAAGTAGGGAACAAAGAGTAAAGCAGGCAATTCCTAGTCCATCTCAATTCTGGACAACAGCTCAGAACCCACCACCCACTCCGCTTGCAGAATTGCTTAATATATTTTTATGTGAGAAATTTCGAAGCATAACCCCGCAAGTTTGCGGCAAAAAGAATAGAAGGCGCAAAGATGTATTTGCCATCGTGATAAAGTCTTGCAGATTCTTAGAATAACGGGTACATTTACTACCCTGTAACTCAAAAACTGAAAATCATTCTTAGAATGAAGGGTACATTTGTTAGTTCACTAGAATAAGCATCATATTGTGGTAGACACTTGCATGCAAGTCCGGTATCTTCAATTATCCACAACAAACATCATGTCATATTGTCATCTCACGTGCTTGTCGAAACCCCAAAATAAATCAACAAAACAATTATGGAACGAACAAATCTACACCCATAGTTATACGGCCATTTGTGCACAAGAAATGCAGTCAAAAGTGAAAGTATACCTGTACCAGTCCTTGCCCTGCTTCCAAAATTTGCCTTCTTTTCCATTAATTTGCAACTTAGATAGATAAAACTCCACCAAATCCAGAGTGGTCAAGCTCTGGCTGAACACTAATGCCTTGTCACCCAATTCATAACAACTTGCCAGTATATCAAGGAGCAAGACCATTTTGCCACTGTAATCTGCTTCCTTATAAGTACCATCATCTATAAGGTTCTCCCACCAGTTACTTTCCTAGTAGAAATAGAAGCAGATTAAAAGGTAAATTTTCATAATCAAGGACATCAATGTGTGGGTGGAAAATATTGCAACACCCAGGGGTTCATTAGTTAATCCTCCATTGTGGTGCATATAGACCATATAAGTAAACATAAACCAGGTATACAGCTGGAAAGCATAGAATTGTGGAATGCCAAATATCGTGTCAATTTAATTTTTTGCACTACTGTAAATTGGAAATTTTGACCAATTAACATCTATACTGAATAATCAAGTACCTCGTTCACAAAGTCGTTTTTCTTTGACTGTTGATCAGTTCTACCCTTCTGTTTCTCTGTGAAATTACGAAAACAGTTCAAACCAGGTGTAAGTTTCACACAAAATAATAGGAGAAATATATCAGAGGAGCTTCCAGCTTGAAGACAAACCAATAGTCTCCCGAAACATAAAAATAAAAATAAGCTATTGTTTGTTTGCCAAACTTTGAAGTGTATCATCAAGGATAGGTCACTAGATAACATATTACCTCCATTTGGCAATTGGCTTTCAGTAATATGATTATCATCACTAGAACTCTCGTCTGTCAGAAAGTTCTCAACAGCATCTTCTCGACGCACACTTCCTCTCTGCTCTTTAGCCATCTGGAGAAGGCCAGGATGGTTCCAGATCTACACTTCAACATATTGTCGAGCATAAGGAACAAGAACATAAAGAAATATAATTATGCTACAACACAATAAAGCCATATCAGCCCCCAACTAATAAGACCAGACAGCATTCCATCTTGTTTTTGTCTAACAAAATGTACAATGGTTAAAATTTGTTATACGGTACCTGGGCCAGTTTTTGGTACTTCGCAAAGAATCCACTGCGCTTAAAAGGTTTTTCTGAAGAAGCACTACTTGAGAAACCATGCACATCCAAGAATCTTCTGTATAGCTTTCTTTGGAGTTGAGAGAGCTTTACAGTAATGACAAAAACCTTCTTTGGTGGTAGATCATTCTTCACCACATTCATGTCCTTTCGCTGGACAAAGCCTTTCAGCTGTTCATACAAAATGTGTGACCGTTGGTTCATGATCTTGACATCATCTGGTGTAGAATTTGTGTGCTGCCCATTTTCTATGGGGTTCTGGAACCTGACAGAGCAAAACATGTCATTCCTTCGGTCAAAAACATTAGGGTACAGCGATAATTGGGAATTACATTACCTGTTGCGGAATTCATGGCTGCTTCCAAGAAAGCCTTCCCTGACAAAATCAACCATCTGTTCATAGGATGAAACCAAAACAATTAGCACTAGTACACTGCTGCTATTAGACATGAAATACTGCCAGTAACTGGAAGATAGAACTGTATAATGGTAAAGTGCAAGGTTCCTTACACAGTAATATTCCATTAAATTATTCTGCAATGGGGATCCAGTTAACGCAATTCTTCTTTGTGTCCTTACTTGTTTTAGAGCGTGCGTAATGTCAGCCCTCCTATTCTTTATCATATGTGCTTCGTCACATACAAGAATATCTGGCCCACACTGATAGTGACATAAGTCAAAGAACTGTATCAAAACCCACAGCTAAAAAAAATATTGTATACCATAATTCATGCAAGACGTGAAGGTTGACGAGCTATTATATACTTCCACAAAGGAAGGTGTTCGAAACCTCACTACATAGCCACCAAAAACAAAAAGGGAAAATTCGCTTTTGCTCGATGAACCTTGTAAATCATATGAACTGACATAACATAAAAGTTTGCAACAAAATAACACAACACATGGAATCACCTGCAAAGCTTTAGAAATCTCATCTGCTGTATCTTTTTCCCTTGCATGTCTTCCAAGAGATAAGCTTCTAAATGATGAATAACCAATGAGAAGCACTCCACCTTTTGCCCGCCACTTGTTTAGTAAATACAGCCTTTTTACCCTGCAAAAACAAACTTTAGATAGAAAATGTGTTGTTCCATGCTAAGCAGATAAATATTTACTACATAAACATCACAAACATAATTAACTCACACAAAAATATTCTCAGAATAAACATAGAGATTTTTCTGTAATGAAGACTATGGGAGGCCGCTATTTTTCAGTGACAGAATTTCATCAGCCTATGTTTCAAAATTTAGGAAAACACACAGAAGAATCAAATCTCTGCCTTAATTTATATAACAACATACAAACCACCGAACAATTTCCATCTTCCATGGTAGGAATCGAAGCACCAAATAGTAATAGTAGTTTTAACATAACAGCCAACAGGTGCCCAGTTTAGAGTATTTTTTAGGCCTCAGAAGGCAAGATTTCTTCTAAAGCTTGCACCAGCTAAATTGTCATACCAATTGCAGTAATACGCATTAGATTTTTACAAGTTGGAATTATTGGCACCAGATGGGATCTAGGTTACACTGGATAGACAAAATTGACCGCCGGTTACAGTAAAACAAAGGATAACATAATCACAAAAAATTATCCGCACCTTGTCACATCTTCCAGCATATACACACGAAGAGGCTTTAGTTCTGCCGGATGCCACTTAGTGAACTCTTTCTTCCAATTATGCAGAACATTAACAGGGGTAACTATAAGTGCCGTGCGAAATCCCAACTGGGTACATCTCATAACCGCGTACAGGAATGTAATAACCTGCAAAGTGCAAATGCATAAATATAGGAATGCAGGTCCCACTATGTTTCATGTAATGAGGGCAAACCAGGTCAAACAATGGCTTCCTTGAAAATGACAACAATTGCTACACGATCAATTAGCAAGTACACCAAAATCAGTAAAAGGTCAAATGGCATACGGTAGAATAGCTCCCGGCCCATATTTTAATCACCATTCAAATATTTAATGTAACTGAATTATAATGGAAATACCAAGATAAAATATGTCACAGACCTGAAAAGTTTTCCCAAGCCCCATGTTATGTGCCAAAATGCACCCAAAACCTTTATCCCCAGATTCGACTGTTCTAACAGACTGGATAACATTTTCCCACATAAATCTTATTCCTGATACCTGAAATATGAAAATGGCATGAGTCAGATAAGGGGCCACATGGCAGTATGGGTACAGGCCATGACTGGTATTCAAGTAACACAGTGTTACCTAGGAAGCAATTACAATTAATGAATTCTAACCATTTAAAACAAAAATAAATAAACAAAGGTAGGGGACACATCCTCTCCTTCTATGACCAAGATTTCTATTTGCACATTTCACCATTCAAACATATTATAAGTCAGCACATCATTTTTGAAACAGGGTCATATCAAATTCAATTGCAAGGATGAATGCACACTACAGGGTTTAGTGGGAATATTGCACAAACAAACCTGATGAGGCTTCAGTTTAGCAGATATGCTGCTTGGAATTCTAACAGGTTCTTCGTCTTCCTCCCTGGCAACGTTGACTATATGGCCATCCCCAGCATCCTGTAGAAAGACTTCTGATAGAGCACCAGAGAAAGTACTAATGTTGCTGCTCCTTAACTTGCTGGCAGACTGCTCGTGCATGGACTTCAAATGTTCTTGTCTAGCCTATAAAAGAATGTACAAATTACAACCTGGACAGCTTCAAACAAAATGATATTTAACAGTAAAGGTCCAAGACGTAAAAGACTACACACCTTCTCCATTGCAATTTTGCGCTTTGTTTCCTCACCAAGTTCCATATCATCCATGATTCTTCTTATCTTCTTTTTCCTTTTTTGCTTGCTGACCATATTTTACAAATTCAATTAGACTGAAAAAATCTTCAACGTTTTGTCCATATTGTGTGATATATAATATAATGGTGAGTACTATAGGAAATAGCCAAACAGAGCATACCTAACAGGATCAATGCTTTCAGTTCCAGAAGTGTTTTCACTCTCAGGGTCAGAGGATTCAACACCACCACTCAGTGCCTTATCACATTCAGATATTAAGTGTTCCAGTTGACTGGGTTGGCAGCAGCAACACTGCCAACCAGGGACTTTAGCTTCTGATAAGCATTCCTCACCAATATTATTTGACAAGCATTTTGTACAAAATAGCATCTTACAGGAACTGCAATTTTGAAGTTGTTCACACTGAACACACCAGGTGCAATAACCACCAGATACAGGACCCTACGATAAAAACAAACAGCATAGTTAAGAAGATACAGACACATAGTTCATGCCCGAAAAGAATTGATGTTATTTTAAAGCAGTTCAAAACTATCGACGAAAAGGGTTAGTATGCACCTGAAGACGATTCTTCTCTATCACCAGGAATCTGCAAGACCCGCAAACAATAACATCCAGTACTGGGTGACGATGCACATCAGAGGCATTCAACATTTCGGTGCAAATTGTACACTTAAAAGCCTTGGGAAAATCTATATCACCACGCTTAGGACTTTGTGACAGGATGAGATCAACATCAATAATGTCAACCCCCTTTTCAAGTTCTGCTGAACTATGTTCACTGCCTTTGATACGCAAAGCTAGCTGGTTATCTATCTGCATGTCATCGTCACTCTCTATTACTACAGTTTTTGACCTCTTGTGATCAAGTTCAACATTATCTTCACGTGTGCGCTTCAGCAGCTCACCAGAAACTTCCTTTTTATCAGTTTTCTGTTCTTCAGATAAAGAAGAGCCACTGTTGGGACCCAAAACACCATCATCAAATAACGGAGGCAACTCGCAGCATCCATTTGATGTTGAAGCCAAACCAAAGTTGTCCTGCATGAGTGTAAAGCAGAGCAGCCAAGAAAAACAGAACCAATCAAGCCATGTAAGAAAAAAAAACTGATCTCACACTAAATACTAACATGAAAAGTAGTTACCTTACACAAGCCTCTTTTCTTTTTTTTCATATGACGCCGCAAACGTTTTATTGTCTTTGCATCATCTTCTTCTCCTACCTAGACAAAGTATTTTAGTAATATTTAATGACATACAGTAAAACATATCAGCTGTTAAACAAGCCATTATGTCAGAGAATCAGAATGACCACATCATAGGTATACTGGGTGGTGTTTTAGAAAAAGAAAACATAGCTACTGAGTGCAATAACGAAACATCAGGAATGGTGGATAAATACAAGGATTAAAAACATCGTAGGCAAGTCAATGGAATGCATTAATCCTTACAATCAGAATTTTACCAGAGTAGACATGTAACTATAAAAATCATTTGGGATTTTACAAATTGTGTGTGCACATGAACATAACAAACAACTATATATTACTAGAAGAAACTAGGTGTTGGAGTGCGCAACAAAATGAAAACGAGTACACACACTAAAATGATTACAAAAGGCCTAAAGGAGATATTTAACGATAGGAAAATCAGCACGAAGGGTGGTATGTTTGCACTGCTAGCTACTTATGTAACTGCAAAAGTGGTTGCAACTGACCTTTCTGTATTTTCTCCTCTGTTCTTCAGAAAGCTCTATTTCATCAACGCCTTTTATGTCATCGACAGCACCCTCAACTTCTGCTATATCCTCCACCTATACACAATAATCGAGACTTCAGAACTATTGCATGGAGAAAACTTCTAAAATAGGTGGAAGTAATATAATGATTTAATGATAAATATCAGTATAATGAATTAATGATAAATGCCATGGTGGAAATACCCACAGCCTTAAACTGAACTCCTTTGACCCTTGAACCTCAAAACAGGACACACTTGCAAACCAAAATAAACTCCCTGGAGAAGTCATATAATTTGAACTGGAGGGAGTAGCTTGTTACTGAAAACTATGAAGGCATAAAGTTATTAATGTGCTTTCGACAACATAGCTACAGCCTTAGTTTCGTGAGACCAATCTGGACATCTTTTGAACATGTGAGTACTAAGAAGGTAGGCAAGACGTGGCCGCATGCATAACGAAGTGATAGATAGTTGAACAGAAGGAATGATAACCTGGATACAAGGTATATGTGTTACTCGTCTTAGTCTTAATCCAATTCATTTGACCTCGTATTTCAACCCTCAGATTCCCACACTTCAATAAATACAATACGAGTTATCTACTACAGTTCAGATTTCCCAGCACTGGAGAAACATCGACAAGTTTAAGGTAGAATTATAATTTTAGAATTCATTGAAGGAGGACATGAGGCTAATTAAAATGCAATGGTGACATCTCACAATAAATTTAACAGTTAATCAGTTAAAGGTGGCACCTCATCAACACCAGGAAATTGGAGACCTAAGGCGGCAGCTTCCTGGGGTGTACTGGCCAGATAAACTGATGCCCAGTTACTAGTTCCAAAAGAACTTTTGGTACACTTCTTGGAATTAATAAGCTCATTGAATGAATTCCAACTTTTCTCGTGGCACTGTACAGAATCATCACCCCCGACAGGAACTTTTTCTGCAAGAAAGCCACTAGCACCTTCCTCCAGCAGTCTTCCATGTTTTCTGATTAGAGCAAGCAGAGAAAAGGTCAGACTTGAAAAACAAAACACAGAAGTAACCATTTTTTGCCCTAACATTACCTCCTTACAGGTCTACAAGACTGGAGGTATTCATCAGCTTTTCTGATTGATTGATTAGCTTCTTCAGGAACTTGAGAACCAGCCCAATGAGTCCTTTTTTTCCATGCTTCACTTTCACAAACATTTGGGGCTTCACTTTCTATTGATTTATAAAGGCTGGGAAGTTCAACGCCAGCTGCATCAAGTTGTTCCTGCGGTCAAAATTGCAATTTAGCACATAGAGATTATTAAAGAAACATATATCAAACAAAACCGAAGTAAAAAATACCCTCAAATCAAATTACTTTCAAAATTTCCGACTCGATGTAATACGACGGGACTTATGATATAGTTGGCACAGAGTAACAAGACCTATGATGGAACAACTTTAAGACTAATCATCTTATTTACTATGTCTTAGCAAGGTTGCGAACTCCAGCTGATCTAATTAAATTAAGGGACTAGAAATTCCATATTTAATATAGCGAAACCATCAAAATGAGGTACAGTTGATTACTGGTTTTGTTTAATGGACAGAAAGACACATTTTCGAGCAAAAGCATACCAACAGAACAGCACTGCGAATCTCCAAATCATCGAGTTCAGTTGACCATTCCTTCTTGAATTGCTCCATCTCAATTGACACAGCTAACTCCAACTATTTAATGTATAATGATATCAGTGCAGAAGAATAGAGACTTACAGTTAAGAAATTATAAGTTATAGGTTGAAATAAAATGCAAAAATATTCACAAACCGCATCTCCTTGGAGCCTCTCGGATAACTCCATCATTACTTCAGCTTCAACTTTTTCCAGTGAATCAATTTCAAGTGATTCTTGCGCTTGAGCTGCCTAAGCGCGACCAAAGAACACAATGAATGAATTGAAACATTCTCAGAAATAAAGGGGTACATAAAACAGCAGAGGTTATAAAGGTTACTTTGCTCTCAACGTCAAGGAATTCAGCAACTAATTGTTCGACTTCTTCCTCAGGTAAAGGCACCTGTTGGAAAATCAATTTTCAGACAACTAATAATCAAAATACACACCCAAGAAATGGGTGACCCGCACATCAAAATTCCAGATTGCAGAGTAGAACAGTGTTAGAAGTAATCTTGTCATAACTATGCATGAAGTTTCTAGCTTAGTCATGAACTATCTAGAGTATGTAGGAGTCCTAGTAGAAGTAAAAGTCTGAAGGTTTCTTGTTCAAGTTAGAGTTCTGTGGTAGTTTCTAGATGTCACAGGCTGGTGAACAGTAACCGACCTAGACAGCCTATATAAGTATGTCCCCTTTGTAAGAAAACCGAAGCTTGAAAGCTAGCCTCATGCATGTATGAAATAGATAGAGCATATATGTGTCTGTCATATATGCATATGTGTTAGTGTGTGTGAAGCACAACCTTATTAGAAGGGAGCTAAGTGATTTAGCTCCAACAAACAGATGTGAGTAACATAAGTCGCAACCATCAGTGTTTCAGTCTGTTCAGCCAATCAATTGCCACAAGTGAACTGATCGACAAGAGGAACCAAACTAGCATAATAAATGTGCTGAATAATAAAACAATCATAGAAATGTTGAAGTGCAGTATATATGATAAGCTAACATTGATGAGTAGTCTAGCCATCATTAAGGAGATATAAAACTAAGGGGAACAAGGATAGATAAAAGCATCAACAAAGACTGTCAAGAGTTCTAGGCCACGTTGATATATTATCTATTGTCCATATAGCAAACATACTTTTTCTAGGGACATGGTATACATACTTTTTTACTTTGATTGGAAAGTTATGATATCGTAATTGAACATGTTTAAACCTTAAAATTTGGTCAGGCATTAAATAGATAATTAGATGCACAAACCTCAATGTCTTTCTCAGCATCAGACTCTGAAGTTTGTTCATTCTCTGATTCCCGGAGAAAACCATACAAGTCACTATCTGAATCATCATCGGTACTAGTGGATTCTTCTTCAAGCACACTACTATTTGTTTTTGCACATTTATCATTCATGTGCTCTTCAAGGCCACCTTCTCTGATGTTAGTGTCTACTCCAACTTTATTTTGCTCCCCTTCAGACTCAATAATTATGGTATTATCTCCCGACTTTCCATTCAAGTGAACAGCTTCCATTTTATCTAACTCGGCATCAGATGATTTTGCATTCGCGTCCATAGCTAGCGATCACTATCATTCGCTGCTACAGAAACGTATGAGGTTCCATCTTAGCATACATAAAAAAAATCTAGTACAAAATCCAACTAATACAAAAAAAAATGAATGTGAATGTAAATACGATGAAGCAAAAGTTAGCATAACTGTAGGTTGCTTGATTTAAAGGGGTAAATGGACCAACAGACTGATTCCGAATGCATATACAATACCAACTCAAAATGCAGAATAGTTTTTTTACTGAACTAGATGAAAGCACATCCACTCTTGTTCACTTTCATTACCAAATTCAAAAGCAGTCCAAAGAAAAGAATGTACGCAACTGTCAAAGAGTGAAACTGCGTAACATATAACTCTACCTACACACCGCACGTGATTATATTCTGAGAGAAAACAATGCAAGAAACTGAAACTTGCTTAATTTTGATTGTTTCAGTGCGCTGCCATCTACACTGAATCTTGATCCCAACCCAAGACAAAAATATTGCAGGACAATAGACCAATAGTACATGTCATGTAATGAAGAGTTAAAACACAGCAACATCTGAAGAAGTTGGCACATCATGGATCGACCACATCACTGCACGAATGTTTGCAGTCCATGCCATTGCCGACGGTATGCATACCTAAACCAAACCCAACCAACCCAAAAACAGAGCCGGCACCGTGACACGTCACTAAACCCTAAACAACGTCTCAAATGTATATCAGGAAACTTCTCCCACGGCATTTGAGCATTACACGACAACCCAGAAAAGGCGGCGCCGGCAAAAGATGAATCCAATCTACACCCAAGACGCCGAAAACACACAGCATAAACAAAAGAACAATCTCGCGATCCCGAGGACCGTATCCCCCAAAAACGATCACATTCCGCCACAATCCCAGCAGCCCACAGGCCGCCGCTTCGTCGGAGCCTACCGAGAGAGAGGAATCGAGTCAGGACGCTCGATCCCCCTCCCGCTTCGATCACGGAACACCATTCATTCGTACGGACAAAGGCCGGCAGAGCAGAGGCAAGCCAAGCGCGCGGAGGAGAAGGGAGAGGTGGCGAAGATTACCTCAGAAGCACGCGCGCGGGGAGGGCCTCTCCGGGCTAGGGTTTTGGTGCAGCTCTGCGCCAAAAACCGATGAGGCGGGCAAATGGGGGCGCGAGGTTTTGTGGGGAAAGCGGAGGGGGGAAGGTGGGAGAAATTGGGGGAAAATTATGGGAAAAAAGTAAAGGAAGGTTTCTTCACTTATGACCGACCACGGTCCACCTTCTCCTTTTCAACTCCCCCTCTTCCTTCCTGTGTACTCTACCCCACGACAACGGACACGCCGTAAAACCTATCCTCTCTCTCTATGAACAGGCATCACTGTGGATGATCTCGATTTTTGCGACGGTTTTGAAATTTGAATCTGCGGGTTGTGATGAGCTCGGTGAAAATAAAACATGACCCATCCGTCTTGGCAACAATGACATGAACACCGACATCGAGTAAACTAACAATCACGTTTTAAAAAAAGTAAGCTAGAAATTACTATGTATGATTTACCTGTTTTACCAAAAGATGTGTAGGTCCCAAGCAGTAGTGAAGTCGATGTAATTCGTGTCACTCTTTATGATTATTCTGATCGATTCGTCTAAAGTCGAAAAAAGGTAGATTGCTAGATCCAAATAGGTGAATCGGACAAGAAAGGGGCGGGGCTAGGGTTTAGGAAATTCCCAGAAGTGATTTAACCCTACAGATTTTGTCTCATTGCTTTTTATATAGGCGTAATTATAATGGGCTTCACTTTTTTAAATAAATAATGGGCTTTTAAGACCAATATGACTTTTTTCTAGTTGGCCCATCATATTGCTTAGATGTTATTTTCTTACTTTTTTTATTTGCTTGTAGGATAATTCCTTCGTGATAAGCCGATCATGTTGCTATAGCAAGGCCGATGACAGATTGGGGATGATTCAGTGATTGTCGTTGACGCTTTTTCCTTTGCGGGTCTCCTTGTAATGATGGTAGCAGTATCATGGAGTCACATCTTCTTGATCATAGTCCATCCCATCGAAAGATCAGCATCCCCAACCATTGAGAAGATTGGCTTGTTGCTTCCGAGATCATCTAGAGAGAGAGAGAGAGAGAGAGAGAGAGAGAGAGAGAGAGTGTGTGTGTGTGTGTGTGTGTAAAGTCGGAGTCACCTCTCGGGTAAGAAGGTGATCCTTTATATAGGGGCCCTAATTTTCCAGCTGTTATGCACATAAATTTCCTGGACGGAACTAGGGGTGAAAATGGAGCGGGTACGGTCGAACAGTAGTAAAACCATGTCTGTGACCATAGTTTCTCGGATAATGATTTAGAGTGGATAGTGTGCGGATACGAATACGGGATCGAATCCAGCCGTTGTGAATATGGATCGAATATGGTTCGGTTGCAGAGGAAGGTTTTGTTGGATGCTCCTTTGAAAATAGTACTGACATATAGCAAATATTATGAACCAACTTAATCCAAATTAACTTTATGTGTTCTGATATTCTAAGAGAGAGGATGTTTTAATAACTCAAACTTCCATTTCAAAGTGGCTACTTAATTTTGCCCTTAAATGACCTAATGTTGCCTCCAGTGGCGATTTTACCATACCTCCGCATAGGGCATGTTCCCGGGTTTTGCGACGGTGCTCCAAGGATCTATGGCCATGGCCTACGGCGGCAGGGTGGCTAAAATCGCGATTTGAGCTAAAGAAGACGTGTTCTATTGGCGATTTGGACTAATTTTGCTTCTAGGGCCTTGCCTATTGTCCTCTCTCGAGATATCCTTCTACTGGGCCACGCCCCTTCACCTCCCCTAACGGATGGGCTTGGGCTAAGTGCCCATACTTTGAGCTTGGGCTAGCTCTGCCACTTGTTGCATTCAACGAATGTGATTAACAAACATAGTGGTGTCTTGACAATATTTTGTTGGAGTTGTGTAAGTAACTAAGTACATTACATAAGATTCATTTTGCCCAATGTTGGGTCTCCTGAGGTTCGAGGTACTAGTTGCCGGATATTGCGCCGGATACTTGTCAGATATACCGTCAAAATATGGTATATTTTCGAATACGAACATATATTAGTAAAACCACTTACTTTTCCTTATCCATGAATTACTATTGTATCCATGACTGTATCCGATAACTATCTAACTGGATCCGTATTTGCCTGCCGTGAGCCTCCGATCGGTCGGTCGAAAATAATCCATACCGTTTTCATCCCTATCATGTACTACGCTTTCATCCCTATACGGTACTACCGCCTATGCTAGTGCCTAGCGGTACAACCACTGTACCACATGAGGTCCAGGAGCGGCAGCAAGCACTACCCGCGAATATATTATGACACAAAGCAAAAAAAGATCTATAAAATATAGATGGGTTCCCCCTAAACATGTGCATTACTTGAATTTTGTGTTGGAACGCAAAATGCACATAATCTAGGATCAATACTCCCTCTAAAGTTTGTAAATGATGGAAGTTCACATAGATATAACATAAAGTATTACTTTCACTAAGACAAGTAGAAACAACTATATAAATACTTTTACTAGCACCACATACTCTTAACATATATGGGTTCCACACGTCTTACCACAGGCATAAAGGACGAAGTTCACAACCAAGCCAAATGCAAGTATAACAATCTCACAAATTTGTAAGAATCGAAACAAGAACGAAAGCTTGTGTCTTGACCTGTTTAAAACCCGAAGATTCCTACTAGAACTCTGCATCAAGGCGCCAAAAAGGAGAAGTGAGTGATGCTAACGTCCCCACAGGGATCACTCGGAGGAGTCGGCTTGGACAACATAATCTACATCCTTGACTGAGCTTGACTTTTCTTTGGGGGTTTGGTTGACGGTGACGAGGAAAGCAAGCGGACTCAGCCTCATCGTTATCCCACTTGCTATGCTTGGACTTCCAACCTTCATAATCGGGTAGCTCATTCTCAGACCCACTAGCAACAAAAATCTTTAACACCCTCAAGATATCCTTTTGATTTGGCTATTCTTGTTGTCCCTATGAGCCACATGTGGTGTTGATTGTCAAGTTGGAGGAAAAAGGTCTTCTTAACCTTGGATTCCCAATAGGCACACTTTTCTTCGAGCTTAACAAACCAATACTTTTTTGTTGTTTCACACGAAGGCAACTCGAAATCTGAATCACTCGAGCCATCGATGGTATCTTCATGAACTTCATCTTCGTAGTTGTTCACTATAGGATCCTTGTGCTTCTTGATACGGAGGCGCTTCACACCATGAATGTATTGGGTTGCGTGTACAGTAAATTTGTCGGGGATGTAACCCCGGGTACCTCAGAGTTCATGGATTTATTGAGTTAGTAGAAGAAACAGTCGAGAAATAGCTAAAAGATAAAGAAAAAGGGACCGACATATGCCTGTGTCGGTATCAACTATCTCGGGACGTGCCGAGACATCCGTTGCCTCGGTTTGGGCCGTGGCCTTCCTATCCCGGAGCAGGCCGATATCCCGGAGCGGGCCACCGTCTCGGAGCAGGCTGCTATCTCGGATGGGCCACTCCAACCTCGGAGCAGGCCGGGAGGGCTCCGCCTCGGAGCAGGCCGAGGTGACTCTTTCTCGGGCCGGCCGGGTTGGATCAGTCCCGGGCAGGCCGCGTCGCTCGCCTCGGGCAGGCCGCGTCCCTCGCCTCGGACCGGGCCGCTGCCAGGCCGAGTTGCCTCGCGGCTAGGCAGGCCGAGCTGCCCAGCGCCTCGGTGGATCGATGCCTGGAGTCTCGGATCGGGCCAGGATGAGCATCATCGACCGAGGTGTTTGATTCTCAGCTGGGCCGAGTTCGTTACCTCGGCTGGGCATTATCTCGGACGGACCGAATCAGGTCGCCTCGCCCCAGTTCGCTGTCACCTCGGCAGAGCCTCGTCTCGGACGGACCAAGCTGCTCTACAGCCCCGGGCAGGCCGGGATGCCGTCTCCTCTGCCTCGGCTGCCACCTCTACCCCGACATGTCCGCACCTCCGACATCCCGGCCACTTCCTCAACAAGTACAAGATACTCGTGCCAGGTGATCCCGAAGATCCCGGAGACAGGAGCAAGAGGACAAGGCCAAGGACGCAGACAAGACTGGCCACGCCCATCCTGGACGTGGCTGCAGTGCCACTGATGTGACAAGAGTACACCGGCGTGACGCGTGTACAGTGTTGATTAGACCCCAGTAGTCAAATCCTGTACAGTGACGTGTGGGCCACCCCTTGTCCCCTGGGCCCTCCCTATATAAAGGGCACCAGGGGGAGAGCTCCATCCAGCCACCCGCGGGCTCATTTCCCCCTGGCTCCTTTCCTCCTCTAGTACTAGCTCTAGCTCTTCAGCTCATGGAGGTATTCAGGACGCGCGACGACGCCCCTGCGTGGGCTCACTCCCTTCTTCTCCCCCGCTCACATGGAGCTCCTCCTAGCTAAGACCTCTGAGAGGCAATCTTCACCCAGCTCGTGGAGCGTTTGTACCATCCATATACAGAGAGGAGAATACACTGATAGGCTAGATGCTGCAGTAGGGGTTTTATCTCCTCACGAGAGCCCGAAGCAGGGTAAATCCTTGTGTTCGTTTGTTCTTCCGTGTGCGCTGTTCAGCGCGCTATCCCTCCCGAATCCTCTAGCGTCCATCGGCCCCCAACTTAAGCCTACCCCTAGGCATCTGTTGTTTCATACGACGACAAAATTAAAAATTTCCGTATTGCTACGCAACAACTCCCAAGATCTACTATGAAGATACATGCGAATACAAAGATCCAAAGATCTAGATAGAATACGTTACCAACACCGAAATTGCGGAAGTAGTGTCGATGACATAGTTGACGTAGCTCGTCGCCGTCTCTCTCAACCAAGCCTGGTAGAGAGATTCCGACGTCTCCTCCTCCTCGCCTTGTCACCTTCATCCAATAGCGTGAGGGTCAACCATCAAGATCTACGGATCACCCCTCCGAGAGCTTGCACGCGTACGCCGGGAAAGGTTCAGCAGAGCTTCGCCGTCCAAGCTTGAAGCACTACTGGTGTATATGAAGGGGGAGATCTCAACACATGAGAAGGAGAGAGAGAGAGATTAGATCTAGTCTAATCGGATAGGTTGCTGATGGCGTGTAGTTGACGGGGAAAATATTCTGCAGGAAGCTTCGTATCTTCCCCTGCTACGGCGCCAGAAAGCACTCTTGATGGCCCTTCACGTAGTTACCTGCGTGAAAAGTAAATGGGTTAGGTTGAGACTCCAAGTGCAGAGTGTGTAGTAAGTGGAAGACGTGTTTTCCCCACGAGGGTGACTCAAGGGTTTAATATCGAACTCTCGGGGAATCAGTAGTGACGATTTATCTTTCCTATCCTTCTTTTGGTTACCTACAAAACAAAGTAAATGTTTTGGTCCTCAACCTCACCTAGTGGTTGTCAAGCACAAGGTGTGAGAATGATATCAAGATAATATGCAATGCAAACAAGAAATAAATATGCAATGATGGTAAATAAATATGCAAGGATGGTGGTAGCAATGATAAATGATATTTTTGGGTTTTATATGATGAATGCAAGATGTAAAAGTGTTTTTGTATTTTTGGATTTTTAAATGGCAGAAAATGGAAAAGTGGTTGGAAAGGTGTTTCTTATGATTAAAAATGGACCGGGGTTCATAGTTTCACAAATGCACTCTCTCTTTAATAAAGTGATAGACAATGGAACACTAGAGTTGACATATGAGATTGCAACACAACAGTTTAATGACAAGTTATAATTATATGGGCATCACGTCCTAACATAGAGACCTTTTGGTTATTAGTCTCTCTTATACTCCACCAAGATGCGAACTAAATCATAACACCTCGGTAATTAAGATAACTCAGAGTATAGCAATAAGTATCATGACATGAAGTTAAAATAAGAACATGCTAGATCTAGTCATGGAGTAGTCGCAATGGTCACACCCACATCTCCGGTAGCATGGTATTTCTTTTTATCCCTAGTGAGGCAACAAAGTAAGGTAAAACACCCAAGTGGATCGCAGAACTTTCTCTCACGTTCACTGCACTAGCCACCCCCCGTTACTCCAACTAATGCACACGTTCCCCCTCACACGCTCTCATAAACATGCTTGATCATGACAAGTAAATAAGAACGGGGTACATAATATGCATCTACTTTCATAACTGAAACAAAACCATTGCAATCTCAAACATATATTAACTCATAAAAAGATCCACCACAAAGGTATTACATAGATGACCGTAATCATGTTCAGCAGCTCATACGGTACTAATTAGTGAAGCTCGAGAGAGAGAGATACATAAGTTACTTCCACAAACCCATAGTCCTACTCCCTCTTCATCATGGAGACGGTGGAGAAGTCGTTGGAGAAGGTGGAGACCACGCCGGCAGCGCCCCGCCGAAGTTTTCCCCTCCAATCTGCAGCTCCAGGTCTCTGTTTCGGTGTTTCTGTGTTTTTGCGGCGCTCCTTCCAGAGAACGTCGGGGGACTATTTTTATAGGCGTTTTTAGGTCAAAACGGAGTCGGTGGAGGAAAGATCGACGACAACAGAGCTCCGAGGCCCAAGAGGAGGGGCCCCACGCGGCCAGGTACATGGGCCGCGTGGGCCCACCTATTTTGGCCCTCGGGCCTCCGCTTGTTTGCTTCCTTCGCTCCCACGCTTTGTTCCTTCCAAAAAATGATGCTCGTAAATTTCCAGGTCATTTGGACGTCGTTTGGGTCCCTGAAACATTAAAATATAGAAATAGGGTTTTCTGCCTGCGCAGGGTTAATTCCATAAAAAATAGGAAACATATCAAATATTCCCAAAATCATTATAAAATAGTGATATAACCCTTATATGATGCAAATATGACTGGAATATAAGTAAAAATAATGCAAAGTTCATGTATGCATTTTACATGCATCAACATCCTCAAGCTTAACCCATACTCGTCCTCGAGTATGAAGGTGATAAAACTAACATGGACTTTGCAATTTAATACTATCAATGGATATCAAAGATGATTACTATTGCTACATTGAGTGAAATGGTTCATTCTTAAAAGGAGTAGCAATATGCAAGATAGTTTATGAAGTGATATCAAGTATTCAATGCAAGGATGTTCAATGATAATTCACAAAATGTAACATAAGATGTTCTACTTAAGTCAATGATTGTAATATGGTAATCCTTGGTGTCAAGCTCTCATTCCCCTATCATAGCATCTTGAATGATTAAGTTTAAAGTGAAATCAATACGAGTAGTGTGCTTGACAAAGTACAGGTTGAAAGTCTCATGCCCCTTGAATACAAGTACCTACTCCATGTGTTACTCAACTTGGAAAACAAAGCAAGTTCAAGTTAAATATCATTGTTAGTAATAATAGTATCATTAAGAGCGTCAACTGGGGTGCCTCTTGTCCCAGGATATGGAACAAGCCCATATCAAAATGACAAGACAAACAAACATAATGAACAATCTCAACACCCTTTTTATTTACCATTGGATAGCTTTTTATTGTAAGGTGTATCACAGAAGGTTCACCATAGCATGTAAGTAAATTTCCACCATGAATGATGCATGGCTTAGATTAGCGGCCCAGGCGTCTCTCTAACCATTTATACAAACTCATTTAAACTCACTTCATTTCCTCATTTATTTCACTCATGGTAAGCATCCATAAACAAAAGTACAAGATATCAACTAAATGAGATGATGTGCAATGTTGAAAGCTTGCCATGTGACAACACATATGAGCTAACTCTCAACCAAAGACATTTGTCAAGTCCACAACATCATAATTTTAATCACAATGGGTCATATTTTATTTATGCAATGAAAGTAAAGTGTGCATCAAGTTCGAGAGAGCTATATAACCAACTTTTCCCACAACAATTAACAACATAAGCATTTTCATTCAGAGGTATAGATAACACAAATATCATGATAAACATACTCGGAATAGCATAAAGCTAATAGGTAGATATGGTGGACTCACTGGAAAAACTTTGGTTGAAGGTGTTGGAAACAAGTGTTTGCTTGTTGGAATTTTTGGGCTAGCAAGAGGGAGAAAGTTGACCATCTATATGCATGCATGAGTGTCCATAGAACTAACTAATCCATGTTAAAACAAGGTAGAATAACATTTAGCATCAAAACATGGATAAAAGATAGCTCTTGATAAAATATTTGCAAATTATTAATCATTAACAAGCTCAAGAATCATGCAATTATATGTGTCTTTTAAAATTAACTCTAACATCCCTTTTCCCAATCTTATAATAGCATCCAATATAATTCAACCCAAATTTCCAGTAGCTCTCTCATATATAAATTATAGTGTGGTGGTCTCACAAAATAAAAATCTAACCTAAACAAACAAAAAGACGCTCCAAGTTTATGCGATAAAGTGTTTCGATCGAAAAACAGAAGTTAGACGTGTGCAAACCGAGAGTGTGTAGGTCCAGTGGGGTTGTCTTCACATACCCAAGCTTATGGTCTTCACCATCCTTGAATAGCTCTTGGTGCATCTCCTCTAATCCCTGTGAAAAAACTTAAAAACACTGTTTCTCCCATTTCTTTTTATGTGGGGCACATTAGTAGTGATAAACAAATAGATTTCTTGCTGCATATAATCCTTAGACAAAAATTCATATGAATGTCCAGAACATGTATAATGTTGTATGCCTACTCATAAACTCAATTGGATCATAAAGATTCTTGTTAAAAGTTCTAAGCATGCATCAAACAAGATGGGACAAAATCTGTCCAGAAAAACAGCAGCAGCTAAACGTATTTTTCTACCCAACTTAACTTTGTCGGAAAATTCCGAAACAATTCATGCATACATAGTATGAAAAGTTGCTACTTCATTTTAAATATTAGCTCATTCGGAGTTACAGAATCAGAATTAAAAATCATACCGTGCACAGATTCGTGCAGGAATAAAATCTCCGAACGCTATAAGCAACTTTTTCACACCAAAATGAGTAAAACTTGGCACTTTATTAAAAATTCCAGAAACTAAACTAAACACTAAGTCTCTTGTTACAGCAAGAGGACACAAAGAAAATCACAAATAAAAACAACCGGGTTGCCTCCCGTAAAGCGCTTTCTTTATAGCCATATAGCTAGGCTTCTTACTTGATGTTTATTGTCGACGAAGCTCGTGAGGGAGCTTGAACGATGGTGTGTCCCTCTTCCTTGGGAAGTGTTCATGAATAATACCAGGATCCCATGGTGTTCTCAAACCAATCAAAATAATAGTCAAGTTGAACCCTAGTTGAGAGAAAAACAAAACACAAAAGTAATAACAACGAAGACTAACTTTCTTTCTATGCATTGGCATTTTGTATATGAATGAATAACCATAAATAGAAGTTTCCCAATGCATATTAACAATATTTACTTGCAGCATATAATTATTAGTAACATAAAGAGGGTTCTTATCACCTCCTCTTTCATAATAGTTGCAAGTAGTAGAAATAAATTCATCCATATAACCACAAGAATCATTCAACTTAGATAATTTAGGCACATAAAGAGGATTATTAAATTTATTATGGAATTCATTAGCATGCTTCCCTCTTTCAAAATAGTTATTAAGATCAATATCAAATTTAATATCATGGTTGCAACAAATATTTGGAACTAAAGATAATTGCAAACCACATAAGTATTTCTCAACATAAGCAAATTTCTCCTCCATGGTGTAACTAGGAGAATTTAAGAACAAAGTAGGACTCTCATGAGTAAGAGTACCATCACAAACAGCAAGTATATCATTTTTATCCTCACATAAATTTGTAACAACTTCTAAACATTGAGGATTATCAATAAGCATAGGACCATCATCTAAAGCATTATCATATAGCATATTTAAGCAACACTCCTCATTATCATCAATAAGTTCACTAGTAGCATTGAAAAGTAAAGGAGCATTATTAGTTTCATCATAATAGCATGGGTTATCATATAGGACCATAGCATTTCCAGTTTCACACTCATCATAACATGGATTCTCATAAATAACAAAATATTTTTGAGTTTGAGTGTTACTATCATATGTTGATGGTGAAGTTGGGAGATCCAACTCTTCCCCAAGCTTAGGTTGGAACACATCCATTTCAATCTCCTCTTCACATACTTCCGCTTCCAAGCTTATGTTTTCATCTTCCTCTTGGGGTTGCACGGGCATCCCCAAACTTAGGTTCTTATCCTCCTCTTCCTGCAAAATGTTAGTGCTTTCCGTGGCAGCAAGCATTTTTTCTTTAACATAAACATTATCACTAAATTCTTTTTGCAAATTTGGAGAATAATAGAAACTTGCCCTTTCATTTCACGAGCTACATGACTGGTTGCAAGAAATTTATCAAGAAGAGAGTCTATCTCATGGGCTCCAACATAAGCAATATATTTCTCAACTTGTTCTATATCAGGGCATAAACATTCATCTTCACGATAACAAGCAATTATAGGATCACTATTATACTTGCATTAATAGTGGGAATGTTTAACAACTCTTCTATTGCAACAAGTTATACCATGTAACTCACAAAACTGATTAGCTATTTTGTGAAGAGCTTTAAGCAATTTACCCACTCTATTTCCCTCTTTGGTTGATTGATATTCAGAGTAGGCGTCATACTTTTTAAAATAATCATTACCCATAGACATTCCAGAAAGTTTCTCCATACTTTAACACACATATTAAAAATAGCACTAATTTTTTTTTTGGTTTTTATGTTTTTAGATGAAAACTGAAAATAAAATGATACTAAACAATGCAAACCAAAATAACAAATGCAACACAAAATGCAAAACTGAAAATAAAAATGCAAACCGAAATATAAATATGATATGCAAGACAATAACAAAACAAAATAAAATGCTTTGAAGGTAAAGATGGATAAGATGATGCTCACGTAGGTGCAACCTCCCCAAGCTTAGGTGTTAGCACAAGTTGGTGATGAAGTTGACTTGGTGAGATATCCTTGGATAAACCGGCACCAGAAAACAGAACTAGTGCAGGGGACCCTTGGATAAACCTTTCAGCAATGATTCCCCGGCAACGGAACCAGAAAACAGTCTTGATGGCGTGTAGTTGATGGGAAAAATATTCTGCAGGAAGCTTCGTATCTTCCCCTGCTACGGCGCCAGAAAGCACTCTTGATGGCCCTTCACGTAGTTACCTGCGTGAAAAGTAAATGGGTTAGGTTGAGATTCCAAGTGCAGAGTGTGTAGTAAGTGGAAGACGTGTTTTCCCCACGAGGGTGACTCGAGGGTTTAATATCGAACTCTCGGGAATCAGTAGTGACGATTTATCTTTCCTATCCTTCTTTTGGTTACCTACAAAACAAAGTAAATGTTTTGGTCCTCAACCTCACCTAGTGGTTGTCAAGCACAAGGTGTGAGAATGATATCAAGATAATATGCAATGCAAACAAGAAATAAATATGCAATGATGGTAAATAAATATGCAAGGATGGTGGTAGCAATGATAAATGATATTTTTGGGTTTTATATGATGAATGCAAGATGTAAAAGTGTTTTTGTATTTTTATAGGCGTTTTTAGGTCAAAACGGAATCGATGGAGGAAAGATCGACGACAACAGAGCTCCGAGGCCCAAGAGGAGGGGCCCCACGCGGCCAGGTACATGGGCCATGTGGGCCCACCTATTTTGGCCCTCGGGACTCCGCTTGTTTGCTTCCTTCGCTCCCACGCTTTGTTCCTTCCAAAAAATGATGCTCGTAAATTTCCAGGTCATTTGGACGTCGTTTGGGTCCCTGAAACATTAAAATATAGAAATAGGGTTTTCTGCCTGCGCAGGGTTAATTCCATAAAAAATAGGAAACATATCAAATATTCCCAAAATCATTATAAAACAGTGATATAACCCTTATATGCTGCAAATATGACTGGAATATAAGTAAAAATAATGCAAAGTTCATGTATGCATTTTACATGCATCAGTTGCCTCTAATTAGAGGTTCCTCTAATCCAACTAGAAGGGATCTAAACTTGAGAGCTAATTGTGTCAACTTGTGTCCTCCAAATAGGAGGGGTGGGGTTTATATAGATGGCCCAAGGGGTGGAGGGACTTGGGCAAGTGGAAAGCTTCCCCTAGTCCAACTCGGTTTGGACAAGGGGAAAGCTCCCCTTGCCCAATTCGGCTTGGGAGGAGGAGGAGTTGGAGTTGGACTCCAACTCCCCTCCCCTCCACCGCCTCAACCGCCACCGTCGGGTGGGGCCCACCCTAGGCCGAACCGACCTAGGCGGGTGGGGCCCAGCCGTGCCGCACCGACCTAGGGGGTGGTGCCCGCCCTAGGCCGGCCCGCCCCTGGCCACCACCGCCGCCGCCTCCCCCCATGGGCCGCAAGGCCCACTAGGGTTTCGGCTGGGGGAAGCTTCCCCTCTTCGGCGCCTTGGCCCACCACCACCACTTGGTGGTGCGGCTACCTTGGTGGGCCCTAGGGTCCATCTTGGTAGCCCCATGGTGGGCTCCAATTTTATTATAATATTTTTCCATAATTATTTATTAATTAAATAAATCAATATTTAACTAACATTTAATTAAATAATATTTTGTCTAATTAATTCTTATTTGAATATTTCCTTTTACAGAATATTTCACTGAATTAATTACCTATCATATAAAACACTTTTATATGATCCGAGACACCAAGTGTCCGCCGACAAAATACTCCGGATAAATATTTCCTTCTTATATAAACCCTCGGAATAAATTCTGACCGTGATAGCAACTTCTATCACAATATAATCTCTCCGATAAAACCATATCTATCACGCAGACACTATGTCGGTGATACTCTCTCCATGTTCCAAACCAACCAACACACACAACTAACCAATCCTAGTTTAAGCGTGTCCACCCTACAGGTTCGATAACGTGTAGCTATAATTGGATATCCATCCAATCACCGGCCAGGGTCAGATCCGAGGACGACCTGAATAACTGCTACCGTTATGCGAAGACACTCTGTTGAACCTGTTGGCTATTTAATATATCATTCCCATTACTCGTGATACCAAAACTTCGCCCGAGATATAGATTTGTGGATGTTACCATGAATCAATCATTGATTCACTACATCTTTGTCTATCTCGTTAACCGGCAAGTTCCCTTTACTCGTTTCCGTATCATGATATCCCACACGGTGTAGCTTCACCATGCATTGTCTGTAGAACATATTGGATACCTTTATAATACCGAGAGGGCCCAGGGCGTATCTCTCTAATCACCGAGGAGTAATTTCCCATCTCAGAACATTAGGATATACACATACCTTGGAGTCACCC
The DNA here is from genome assembly GCA_947311845.1 of Poa pratensis. Classification (NCBI taxonomy): domain Eukaryota; kingdom Viridiplantae; phylum Streptophyta; class Magnoliopsida; order Poales; family Poaceae; genus Poa; species Poa pratensis. The sequence goes on along the minus strand of CAMZMU010000060.1, from coordinate 3,416,400 downwards.
AGTAACTCCCGTTTTACTACCCAGTTACGGCCATAGTGTTGACAGCACCAAAGTAACTCTTCCAGTATGCATAACCCTAATAACCTCATGGTTACAGGACATGTTATATAATAACCTTACTGTGATAAAGCTAAGGACAAAAAGACAATTTAACGGAATCTCTTAGCATACCAAAACTTGGGTTTACCCGTCCATATTATTATCTAATAATATGCCACTCATTGATGCTGACATAAACAATGTCCATGACTAGGAAAGCAGTGTCATCCAGCAATCAACAAATTAGTCCGTAAAAGAACTAGGGTATATTTTACGTGTTCATATTCCCTACACGTACGAGTGAGCTTTCCCCTGAATCACGTATTCAGAAACCACCGTAGTTATAGCATAGAGAATACAAATCATAATTAATGAATCAGATGTATAAATACATTGCCTTTTGGGATACATCCAACGGTCTTCACTTGCACAACTGGCAATGTCTAGTTTGCATAAGTTTAACATCTTAATCGATGTTTGGTGTTTCTCATGCTTACTCTTATGTGGTTGACATTTTGTCCGTTTAGTCCCTTCTGGGCTATATGAACTTTATTTTTTTATGCACAAATAAATACATCTTTCATGCTTAACCTCAATTGATCATATGATCACTTGTAGCATCTGGTCATACAAGGTGAAACCTTGGTACTTTAACCAAGAACATAATTTCATTGTTTTCAGGATTAGTTGTTTCTTTTGCAAAGAACCACACCTAGTTCACTTAATGAACCGACAACCTTTTGTTTGGAAGTTGTTATGATCCCACTGTCTTTGTGTAATATAGCCTTATGTTTTTATAAACATTCCCTTGTAATGCGATGCACGGAATTTAGAAAATTCCTTAATCTACCCTTGGTCTTTTTCTTTATACTTATCTCATAAGATTTTCCAATGTAACTCTTACATTATGAGCATTTCTCTCCTTTTGAAGTAACTTCTTCAAAATACACCTTATGGAGAATTCTCATCTTAATTGGAGTCAATTGAATTTTTATCAAATTCAACTTGCCAACAATCAAGTTTGATTAACTTTGTTTTGATCTTAAAATTTCATACTTTAAGAAATTCCTTTATGATCAAGATTACAAATCAATTGATCATGCTCACCACTGTACGAAACAGCCATGGTTCTTGCACATGAATTTCTCTAACTTTATGAGAATGTTAATTCTCCCATGTTCTTGAATAATATTCAAAACACTTTAGTGAAATTTCCGCAACATTATATCTCACCAATATATGGAATCTTCCTTATACGGTGCGATTATGATGTTCCAAATATGTATGTCATTAATTACTTATAACAACATATCATATTGTATCAAAACAAAACAATCTAATATTATATTATTCAAAACCGAATAATACAAACAAGCTCCCACTGACGTATTTGAAACTATGACCTGCATTCTTTGCTTCGAAGTTTAAAACAAAACTTTGTTTCTTACTTCTCATTTAATATCATTGATTTATTTGTCCTAGACAAATATCTCCTTTCATGATTCAGATTTATATTCAATTAACAAAACCCTCGAGCTGTACATAGTACACATGCTCGATCTATTTTCCTTTGAAAGGAATATGTTTCGTCAATGTCTTATATAAAGTCATTATCATAAAATACCCTATGATCACAAAACTTTGCGATCATCTTTTCGTCTAACAAAAAGATCCTTATTAAGTTTTTTTATAACTTAACAACAATGATATTAATATATGACATCCAAATCATAATCTATTGGGATCTTATTCTAGCACATTCCTTTCTTTACTTTGTCTTAGCACATTAAGTTTCCTAGAAACTTGTATGCCACCTAATCTGGTTAAGTGAATGTTTCTTGACAAGACGTCATGCATTTAAAATGCATTGACTCTCGGTATTAGTCTAAAAGATTTGTCAATTGGAATTGCTTCCGCTTGCACAACATCTGATAACTATTTCCGAAGATTCAATAATCTCTTCAAGATTTCACTATCCTCCCATTGAATTCTTTAGAGGAATAAAATTCCTTAAGAATCACATTTATCTTAGTGATAAAACATTGTCACTTATGTGGTGTTTAAAGAGGATTTCCAATTAACTTATTGGAACAACGTACAAAGCAATTTTATTTATCTTCCTCCTTTAGGATCAAGTTCTAGTCTTTCATAAAACTTTAGAGCCCAAATTCTTTGTGTCTCTTCGTGTTTATCTTTCAAAACTATGACACAATCAAAAAAAATTGTTCCTAAATCCTTATATTATTTTAGAACTGAACTTCTTTTCAGAAATTCTAAGTATCTAAAACTATCACGAGTGAATTTCCAAGGACTATTATTGTGCTAAAACTAGACAAACAATAAATACTCTAAATTGGATTTCTTGGAATATGATTCTGCAAGTATCTTAGTAATTGTTCAATCAACCTTGATCAAATATATGAACCGAAATAGGATTTCTATTCATCAAATTACTAAGACAATATTTCTAAAATATAATTGTGTAGTTTCAAGATCTCAATAAAATTATTCACTATCTTTCAACTCAACCTTTATTGACTTCACTATGTGCCTGAACACTTAATGAATTTATGACTCCTAAGAATCACGTAGTTCATTAAGCCTTTCACTTGTTTCACATAACAATATCTCAAATTTCCTTCCATTATGCATATGATGCATTTGAGATGATAGTGCCACTCGAAGGTGGTGTCAACATAATCACAACAATATTTCAGAACAAATGATATTTCCATAACTCAAAAGATTTGTAACTTGATCTTCCACGAAGGGATTGATCCAAAATATTCTTCGATAAACGGGTCATGAAATCCCACAAATTCACAAGAGTATTTCCATCACCAAGATTGCGACCTTATTACAATAACTTGGGCCTAAACTCACAAATCTTTCGAACTAAAACTGAAAAGTAAATTTGAAGATGTCTTCATCTTGTGGATGAAATTTCATGAGACGAGCTTGACACACATCCTCAACCTCTACTCTTCCGCCACCTTACTTCCCGCATCTCCTATATCGAGTGCATAAAATATTTAGCAATTGATACTCCAGAGTTACTAGTAAGATTGACAAATATCATTGCAAGTATAACTCTTATACCTTTCTCTCCTTTAGAAGACTTCTTCTTCTGTAGCTGGAATTTCTTGCAGTTCCTCTTCCAGTGTCCCTTCTTCTTACAAAAGAAACACTCGGATTCCTCTTGAGCCGAGTCCACAGCCTTCTGTAATGCCTTAGCATTTTTAGACTTCTTCGTTCTCTTCTTATTGAACTGTGCGGTTTGGGTAACCATCATAACTTGATTGTTTTCCCTCTTCACACTAGGTTCAGCAGTTTTCAGCATTGCAAGCAGCTCATTTGGTGTCTTCTCCAACCCATTCATGTTGTAATTCATGATGAAACCGCTGTAAGACGATGGGAGGGATGCCAACAACAAATCTATACTTAGCTCGGCTGGAATAGGAAATCCCAGAGCCTTGAGCCTAGTACCATAACCAAATATCTTGATTACATGCTTGCTCACAGAGCCTCCTTCTGCCATGTGACATGACCACAGTGCCTTCATTGTCTCATAACGCTCAGTCTTAGCCTGAGTCTGGTACATGGCCTTGAGTGTGACAATCATGTCGTATGCAGGAGTTTCGTCAAACTTCTTCTGCAACTCAGGTTCCATACATGTCAACATGAGACACTGAACAGAAATTGCCGTATCACTCTTCAAGGTGTATGCATCTGTCTCAGCTTTTGACGCATTGTCAGCCGGCGCCTCGGGAAGAGGGCCATCGAGAACGTACTCGCTCTTCGCGTTCCTAAGAACAATCCTTAGGGCGCGAACCCAATCAGCATAGTTGCTCCCATTCGCAGTCAAGGGCTTCTTCTCAATCAGTGGTCCAAGGTTAAACGAGGGTGCTATCTTAGCCATTGATCTACAACAATTAAGTTCACTTAGACATGTTCATAATTATTATCTAGCATTAATATTTAAGACTAAATTAAAATGCTCCCACTAAAATTGATATTCCTCATGATCAAATTAGTGTATACGAAATCCACCCTCAACATACGATCAGTAGATGGATACATGCCATTGAACGTAGCTTACAACGGGTAGGTCAACAGACCAATCACTTCATACCATGACTTTCGCTTCACCTTTCGATGTGTGTGCTCCGAGCTCATAACTAGTTATGCTTGAACGTCAAGACAACCAATCGCTTTTGCTGTAGGTACGGTACACTACACACCTCCCGAACCCTTGGCACACATTACTCATGGATACATGGCGCACGGTGACAAGCATCCGGTTTGACGCTGCTACGTGTTGGAAGTGCACGAACTCCTTGATATTTTCAATTTTAGCTCAAGCATTTAAACTCTGCAGCTACCGAGGAATCTCTCTAATAATCACACTACTGCGCAATCAAGGGAAGAGCAAGAAAACAGATATAAAACATGCACAAGTAAATAACACTTCATGATGTAGTATAGTCTTCTTCCTCCTTCTGCCGGTGGCGCCTCCACCGGCGTGGCCATGTCGAGGTTCACGACATTCGCATGCCTTCTCCTATCCTCCACTATCACCATAGCTCGACGAACAAGAACGAACTGCACGCCGGCCAACAAAACAAAGGTTAGTCAACAAAATATAATTACGAGACTATACCACATCATATGTCCTGCAAAACAGAGTTAGACACCTCTAACGTTTGTTTGCATATTTTAGCGTGGCTGTAGGATCAACGGGATAACCGGAAATTCTACGGCCCTCACCAAGCATGTTCATTCATGTTGGTAGATTGACATTGCGGTGTGATGGATAACCCAACATTACGAAAACGTTGCGGCTCCCCCATCTAAACGATCACATGTGCGCTGACCCCCGTGTTGACCTAGTCCACATGCCCTTTCCGCTATCAAGTCAAGGAGGCCAACTATAATAAGAATCGAAGCTACTGAAGCACTTCGTTGGCGCCGATGGGCATACTAGGAGCAGCCAGAAGGTCCGCGGATTGCCAGAAGTCCGAGACCTTACTATTCCGCTGGAAACAAGACGAGACCGCATATTGGGAAGCAAACATAAATAAACTGAATGTTAGAAGAAAAGACTTCAATAACATACCTGCACAAACTTATGCATTGCTGATGCACCTAAAATGCATCTACTTTTCCAAGCACTTTGCTTCATAATTTGCTCCGGAATCTTCCCATATTTGAATAAACCTGCTGAATCTGACGCTGTTTTTAGCAAAGTCTCGTTTCTGGTTATTTTTGCAGGAAATTAAATCGGGAAAAATACCACGTCATTTTTTATGGAAAAGGAGGACAACGTGCAAAGGATGGACACGAGGAAGCGCCGGAGGCCCAAAAGAGGGGGCCCCACGCGGCCAGATCCTTGGGCCGCGTGGGCCCACCTAACTGGAGCCTCGGGCGCCGCCTCTCCTTCGGCTTTTCGCGTACCCCCTCATATATACGAAAAAGTGGGTGCCCTAGAGGAGAGAGCTTTCGCGAAACACACCGCCGCCACCACCACGATCTTCGTTTTCGGAGACAGATTGATCCAGGATTTCTCCTCCGGTGGAGGGATCCGGAGACCGTCTTCACCGCCATCTTCACCGCCTTCATCTCCATCGACCATGAGCTCCCTCTCCATCACCATGTGTGAGTAGTCCGCTGTAGGCATGTGAGGTGGATGGGGATTGGATGAGATTGATCATGTAATGATACCCGTTGTCGAGATCTTAGGGGTTTATCTTGAGGATATTTTTGTATTGTGTTGATGCACTTATGCTATGTTTAATGCTTGCTACTAGGGCCCGAGTGGCATGATTTCAGTACTGAACTTATTTTGCTTCATCATATAATTGAGTTTGGTATTTATCTGCAAAGTGTATCACCTGCTATTATGTTGAACCTGCGAACCCTAAAAGTGACAGTATAGGGAAAACAAGGGGGAGATGTTTTAGTTTGAGGATTCTATGTGTTCATGAAGTGTTAATGCGTTGTTCCGGGCTATTCGAAAGGGTAGACCTTAATTACCTGTAGTTCCAAGTTGGCCCCGGTGAAATGGGCAGGTAGGACAATAGATGTTGTGCAAATTCTCTTGGTTAGTACGCACAACTAATTATGGAACACATACCTACATATATCGGAGTTAGAGATAAGTCCCATTGCTACTATATCTTATTATATGATCAATCTTATTCATGCAACACCCCGCTATCACCTCATGCCTACGTTTTAAATCTCTGAGTTACACTTTCACTTTTCCGGTGAAAACTGGGAAACCCTTGTTCACTACTGCTGTTCTATTTGCTACTTGAATCATACTACTGCCATCACTATCACTGCTGCAAGTTTATTGATATACAGGTGTGGTTGAGAGTGACGCCTCAATTGCCAAAGTCTTATTGGTATTCTTGTGTTCCCATCGTGTCGAACTATAAATTTGGGTAATACTTCCCAACGAAGATTTCAGCGATCCCCTATACTTGTGGGCATCAAGACATTTTCTGGCGCCGTTGCCGGGGAACCTAGCTTTATTGGTAAGACAACTTGTTATCATTTATTTGCTGCATTTGCTTTTCCTAACATGGGAAAGGAAAAGAATACTCCGAAGGAAGTAAGGCCTTCAACTACTCGTAGAGGTACTGATTTGCCAAGTAGGCCAAACTTTTCACCTAATGTTGCTTCTGCTATTGTTGCTAAGAAGAAGAAAAAGCTTTATCTAGTTCACCATTGTCTAAGATGTCTACTAGTATTGAAAATAATTTAATATGTGGTAGCATAGACAAAGAAGTGACACCTGAAACATCTGAGATAACTGAAACACCTGAATCTGCTATTATTGAAAATGTTGAGTCTGAATTAGAAGATAATGAATATTGTGATGATGAACATGAAACTTCTTCTGAGGAAGAGGATGCATTTACTATGGCTTTTATGGATTCGAATTTTGATAAATTGGATAAACTTGATATCTATAAAAATTCTCCTCTTGATGATTATTTCCCTGTTACTGAGAAAATGAATGCTCCAGCTATTAAAATTAAAGACAAAGATTATGAGTTTAGTGTTGATCCTGAAATAATTGAAAAAGCTGAGAAGTATAAGTTTTATGGGAGAGACAATGAGTTCCCTTTTGAACACATTGCTGATTTGCATGATTTATCTGTGTTATTTGGTAAAGATGAAATCCACCAACGCTATTATTTCTTAAAGTTGTTTCCTTTTACTTTGGGAGGAAATGCTAAAACTTGGTATAATCGTTTAGAACCTGGATGTATTACTAGCAAGGAGGAATGCTTGCAGGTATTTTTAATAAATATTTCCCTGCTGATAAGATTCATGGTTTAACTATTGAGATTAGCAACTTTTCACAAACAGAGAAGGAGGATTTACCCCAAGCTTGGGGGAGGTACAGTAAGATGGTTAGGAAATGTCCTACCCATGGCTTCAAGAATAATGAAATACTTGATATATTTTACAATGGACTAACTGAAAATACAAGAGGCTATCTTGATAGTATTGCAGGTAGTGTTTTCAGGGAAAGGACCGTTGATGAAGCAATTGAGTTATTGGAAACTATCTCTAGAAACTATGAAGATTGGAATATTGAAATAATAGATGACAGAGAGATATTTCCAGAGAAGAAAGGAGGTATTCTTGAATTAAACAATGAGGCAATGAAGGGAGCCTCCAAGGATATGAAAGAGAAGGGAATTAAAACCTCTCATCTTAAGGAATTATCTGAAATGGGTGTTAAACTTCCTATTGATCGACCATGTTTTCCAATCCCAGTCAATGCTATAAGCTCTTTGGAAGGTAATGAAAAGGTAACACCTCCTATTGATGTATCATATGTTAATGATTTTGCTTATCATAATAAACCTGAAGAGCATGATATTAGAATGAATATGATGGAAAACTCTCATAAAATTAAATTCCTTCGTGAAAATATAAATGCTAGTGTGGGAGAAGTTAGAAGAATTGTTAAACACTGTGAAATGATGAATAATCAAATTGAACAAATGGTTTCTCTTCAAAATCAATTGTATGAAAATCTTATTGAGAAGAAACAGGTTTGTGGGGTTAGTACTAGAGGTGGTGCAAGTACTCAGGACCCTGACTATCCTGAAAACCATCCCAAGAGAAAAGAGCAAGAGGCTCTCAAAAGGAAATCTTCTGCAGGAAAATCTCCCAATGGAAACAAAGGCATTGATGATTCTCAAGAACAAGACAATGATATTTCTATTTCTGATGCTGAGACCGAAGATGATAATGTTGAAGAAGAGGAATCATCTCCACCTGAAGAAGATCAACATGAAGTTGAAAATATTGCAGAACCTGAACCTCCTGAAAAGGAAGACCCTCAACCATCTACTGAGAAGAACAAAAAGAAGAATCATCCAAATCCACAAAAAGGTAAAGAGAGGGATCCATGGGTACAAAGACCCATACCATATCCCCAAGAGGTAATGAAATCTTTGGATGATGCTAGGTTTGAGAAATTTTTTGAGTTGATTAAAAATTTATGTTTGCAAATTCCTCTTGTTGATGCTATTAAAATTCCTCCATACTCAAAATATATGAAAGATATTGTCACTAATAAAAGGAAGATACCTAATGATGCAATTACTGCTATGCTTGCTGATTATTCATTTGAAGGAAAATTGCCTGAAAAGCGTGGAGATCCTGGTATTCCGACTATTCCTTGTCGTATTAAAGAAACTTATGTGAAATATGCACTATGTGATTTAGGAGCTGGTGTTAGTGTTATGCCTTTTTCTTTATATAAGAAACTTAACCTAAACAAATTGGTTCCAACTGAAGTTTCATTGCAAATGGCTGATAAATCAACTGCTATGCCTATAGGTATATGTGAGGATGTTCCTATCTCTATTGCTAATGTGTTAATTCCTACAGACTTTGTTATATTAGAAATGCCTGAGGATGATAATCTATCTATTATTCTTGGAAGACCCTTTTTAAACACTGCAGGAGCTGTGATAAATTGCACTGAGAGCAAAGTGACATTTAATGTAAAAGGAAATGAGCATACTATCTATTTTCCCAAGAAGAATGTGTTACAGTGATAAACAAGAGTGTGAATTCTATTCAAAGAAATACTATTATGATTGGAAGCTTTGAAATTGCACTACCACCTCCTGCACCAAAATATGCTACCTTGATGATTGGAACTATTCCAATCAATATGAGGTATCTTGAAACTCTTCTTTATATCTATAAAATAAGAATCATGTATTATATCTTTTGCATATTATTAATGAGACTTGATCAACCTCATTACTAATGTGGAAATGATGAAAACTTGATTCCCATAAAAATTTGTATTGCATTTTAATTTTATTTATCTTAGAATTTTAGAGTATATGCATAATCATAATTATTTCAGAGTTCAGAAATTCCAGAATATGAAGTTTGAAAAATTCTCTTTAGAAAATTGTCTCTGAAAATTCCAGAAAAATTTGGAGGTAAGTTATTTAACCAGAGGGACCATCTGCCAGAAGTGGGACACCAGGAGGCCACCAGGGACCAAAATGGGGTGTCCCACGCGGCCAGATTCCTTGGCCGCGTGGGACCCACCAACTTTGTCCCCAGGTGGTGTTAGGTGAGTGTCCTGTGCCCATCTCCTTCCCCTCGACAGAAAACCACTTCCAGGTATTTTTCCCAAATTTTCCCGAGCTCGTTCTTCCTGCTATCCTTGGATCTCCAAGTTTAGGGCAGATTTTTCAAATCTGTTTGGTGGGATTGCTCCTTGGTATGTGACTCCTCCACCCATCCAATTATTTTTTGTTCTTGTGCCTCATGTATGAAGTATTTTGCTGCACTAGGTGTCACCTAATATGCTTGAGAAATCCATGGATTTAAGTTTTCTAGTTGATATGGATGCATGATATTGATGTGGAGACTAGTTATGGATGGCTCAATGTTGTTTTAGAGTGCTACATCTTAATTTTTGTTGAATATTATTTATGGGCAGCAAGGTACCATGATGAACAAAGGCAAGGCATTGCTTGGGATGAGCTCAAGACCGAGGAGAAGAGCATCTAAAGTCTCCCTTAATTATGATGACAACCATCTTTGGGAGGATGATGCAGTTTTTGTGGGGAGAAGCTGAAATCCATACAACTAGATGGCAAGACCCCATGTTCTTGAGCAGTGGGGGATAAAAGAAGACTTCGACACCTTCGCCAATGCAACTGGTTTGCTTGAGTTTGCCCAAAATCCACGAGGTACATACGAGGAACTCTCGCGAGAATTCCTCTCCACATTCAGGTTTGAGGGCCCTGAGATCTACAAGCACAGTAAGAAGAGTAAGGCACCCTCCTACCTTTGTTTGTAAATTTACTATGAGGGGGGAGCGCCTTGTTATGTCTTTGGAGGAGTTTTGCAAAGCTATTGGTGTGGAAAACAGGGGTAGTTGGGATGAAACCCGTGCTGACTCCAACCAGGAGCTTGTTGCATTTTGGCACTCTATTTCTGTTAACTCTCATGATAGATTGAATAGGGGTAAATTTACTCATATACAGCACCCAAGTTTGAGATACTTTGCGTTGTTCCTTGCAAGAGGATTTCTTGCTAGAGACAACAATTCTGCTTGCACGGGACCAATGGTTTATTTACTTAAATGTGCAAAAGAAAACACCACATGTGAGTATAACTTGGGAGTCATTCTTGCTAGATCCTTGCATACGGCTGTGAGTAGAAATATTACTGATCAAACCCCTATTTATGCTGGTGCTATTGCTACTTTAGTGTATGAATACATTAAAGATGAAAGAGGTTATGGTGATAACATGGGTACTCCTGTGATGGAGTCCAATTTACTCGATTTTGCTTTGACTACCCGTATGGATATAAGTGTGATGCATGGGGATCATTATTGGTATAACTATTTGAGTACTAATGGACAAAGAGTGCCCATTAGGCTCCCCCGTGCTGACCTTTTTGACAGGAGTACCGGAAAATGGATTGTGGAAGAGATGCCGCCTCAAGAGGAGCCACAAGATCCAGGGATGCAAGGCTACCAACCTCGAGAGGAGCCCCAAGACTCAGGAATGCAAGGCTACCCATATGGTTACTTCCCTGGAGGTGGAAGTGGATACAACTACTACCCGGGATACTAGCTTGATCGCAAGCTTGGGGGAGTACCTCTCTCCCTTTCCATTCATTGTGTTATATCACTGTTATCTTGTTATGTTTTAGTTTCTTGTTCTAAAAATCACAAAAACACAAAAAGATTTCATTTGTTTCTTTTGTTTAGTTACTTCTGGACATTTACTTTATGCATCTTAAAACTAAAAAGAACAAAAACATTTTCGTTTTATTGAATCCAAAGTGAAAACGGAGGTGCAGGAATTGCTGAAATCTGCTCACTGTTCTATTTTTCATATTTTCTCTGTAACTCCGAATGAGCTAAAATTTTAACCACTACTGCAACTTTTCATAACCTACACACCCGTAAATTATGAGATTTTTCTGAGTGTCTAGGTAGGGTAAAAACAGTACTGTATGCAGTAGCATTTTATGGCAGATTTGAGTTTTTATTGCGCAGTTCAAATTGGGAGAGGAGAACAACAATGATGAGTTGATGTGCATGAAGTGGATGAAAGGTATGACACCTTTGCCTGCTTATGTGGACTTTTTAATAACAGCAAGTGCGCACATCATAGTTTCTTTAACATCTAGGGAAGTGGTAGCAAATGTTTATCTCTCCGTGTTCTAGTATGTTATATTATGATGCAAGTGAGATAATATGTAGCGACAACACTTGGATGTGAGTTGAGTAATTGTGGCTCTAAACAAAGGTCTACGCATCCCATTGTGCTTGCTAAACTTGCCAACCAAAGAATAAAAGAATTTTTCAAATGATAAACATGAAGTCATATGCTTGACAAGCTTAGTGGTTGGGAGTTAACTTAAATGTGCTGACACATGGAAAGCTTTCAACATTGCACTAAATTATATTTAGTTGATATCATGTACCTTTGTTTATGGATGCTTATCATGTGCGAAATAAATGTGGAAACTTAGTAAGTTTGGGAGTAGAATAATTGGCTAGAGAGACGCCTGGGCCGCCAACCTAAGCCATGCATCATTCATGGTGGAAATTTACAGCGTACCATAGTGAACATTCAGTGATGCACATCATAATAAAAAGCTATACAAATAGTAAATAAAAGAGTGCTGAGATTGTTCATTGTCTGTTTGTCTTGTCGTTTGGACATGGGCTTGTTCCATGTCTTGGGACAAGAGGTACCCCAGTTGACGCTCTTGATGACGCTTTTATTACTTGCAATGACTGAAAAACTCGAACTTGCCTAGTGACCAGAGTTGAGTAGCACATGGTGTAGGTACTCGTATTCACGGGGCATGAGACTTTCAACCTCTAGTTGGTCAAGCATATGAGTCATAATAGGGAACACCAAATGGTTTGATAAAACTGAGAGCAAGGTTGTAAGCACAATGAGTTCATTAGTCAATAAAAGAAAGAATCAAAAGATCTCAAAAATCTTGTCTTGATTCAATTAAAAGCGATGCAAGAACCTTTGTTTATTTCTACAGTTGGGCAAACTCATCCAAGTATTGACACTTCATGATATTTCTCTTGCAACATGTATAAATGCTTTAACACTGATTAGATATACCTTTGCTAGCATTTTGTTATTTGTTATGGAAATTATGTTGAATACTTGTTGGTATTAAACGGTGTTACATATGCAATGCAAAGTTCTTGTCAAAGTCTTTTTATCGCTTCTGCACTATGTTTGAGTTGTTCGAGGACAAACAACGAGCTAAGCTTGGGGGAGTTGATGCACCTAAAATGCATCTACTTTTCCAAGCACTTTGCTTCATAATTTGCTCCGGAATCTTCCCATATTTGAATAAACCTGCTGAATCTGACGCTGTTTTTAGCAAAGTCTCGTTTCTGGTTATTTTTGCAGGAAATTAAATCGGGAAAAATACCACGTCATTTTTTATGGAAAAGGAGGACAACGTGCAAAGGATGGACACGAGGAAGCGCGGAGGCCCAAAAGAGGGGGCCCCACGCGGCCAGATCCTTGGGCCGCGTGGGCCCACCTAACTGGAGCCTCGGGCGCCGCCTCTCCTTCGGCTTTTCGCGTACCCCCTCATATATACGAAAAAGTGGGTGCCCTAGAGGAGAGAGCTTTCGCGAAACACACCGCCGCCACCACCACGATCTTCGTTTTCGGAGACAGATTGATCCAGGATTTCTCCTCCGGTGGAGGGATCCGGAGACCGTCTTCACCGCCATCTTCACCGCCTTCATCTCCATCGACCATGAGCTCCCTCTCCATCACCATGTGTGAGTAGTCCGCTGTAGGCATGTGAGGTGGATGGGGATTGGATGAGATTGATCATGTAATGATACCCGTTGTTCGAGATCTTAGGGGTTTATCTTGAGGATATTTTTGTATTGTGTTGATGCACTTATGCTATGTTTAATGCTTGCTACTAGGGCCCGAGTGGCATGATTTCAGTACTGAACTTATTTTGCTTCATCATATAATTGAGTTTGGTATTTATCTGCAAAGTGTATCACCTGCTATTATGTTGAACCTGCGAACCCTAAAAGTGACAGTATAGGGAAAACAAGGGGGAGATGTTTTAGTTTGAGGATTCTATGTGTTCATGAAGTGTTAATGCGTTGTTCCGGGCTATTCGAAAGGGTAGACCTTAATTACCTGTAGTTCCAAGTTGGCCCCGGTGAAATGGGCAGGTAGGACAATAGATGTTGTGCAAATTCTCTTGGTTAGTACGCACAACTAATTATGGAACACATACCTACATATATCGGAGTTAGAGATAAGTCCCATTGCTATTATATCTTATTATATGATCAATCTTATTCATGCAACACCCCGCTATCACCTCATGCCTACGTTTTAAATCTCTGAGTTACACTTTCACTTTTCCGGTGAAAACTGGGAAACCCTTGTTCACTACTGCTGTTCTATTTGCTACTTGAATCATACTACTGCCATCACTATCACTGCTGCAAGTTTATTGATATACAGGTGTGGTTGAGAGTGACGCCTCAATTGCCAAAGTCTTATTGGTATTCTTGTGTTCCCATCGTGTCGAACTATAAATTTGGGTAATACTTCCCAACGAAGATTTCAGCGATCCCCTATACTTGTGGGCATCAATTGCCCGCACACCTTGTGCTCTAGATCAAATCATGTATCTACGCATAGATCGCTCTGATACCACTATTGGGTTGCGTGTACAGTAAATTAAAATTTTCCACATTGCTACGCAACAACTCCCAAGATCTACTATGAAGATACATGCGAATACGAAAATCCAAAGATCTAGATAGAATACGTTACCAACACCGAAGTTGCGGAAGTAGTGTCGATGACGTAGTTGACGTAGCTCGTCGCTGTCTCTCTCAACCAAGCCTGGTAGAGAGATTCCGGCGTCTCCTCCTTCTCGCCTTGTCACCTTGATCCAACAACGTGAGGGTCAACCGTCAAGATCGACGGATCACCCCTCCGAGAGCTTGCACGCGTACGCCGGGAAAGGTTCAGTAGAGCTTCGCCGTCCAAGCTTGAAGCACTACTGGTGTATATGAAGGTGGAGATCTCAACACATGAGATGGAGAGAGAGAGATTAGATCTAGTCTAATCGGATAGGTTGTCTCTAATTAGAGGTTCCTCGCGGTAGTACCGCTGTGCACGATTCTGTGCATAACGGTTAGATTCTCGAGGCCCCTATATAAAGACCCTTTCTTCCCCAATGAAAGGTAGTGATTTACATTCTCTCTCCTCCATTAAAGATGAGCTCCAACTTCCTAGATCTCCCACTCTAGCCACTCAATCGCCTTGATACTTTGAAGAGTGAAGGAGGAGATCTAGATCTACGTTTCAACCGAAGGAATTTGAAGTCCATTCATTGCCCTTTGTGCTACTTGTTCTCTTGGGGTTGCTTGTAACCCTAGGAGACCTTTGTGCGTTTCGGAAGCCTCAACTTGTTGCGAGGTGCTCCGGGACATTGTTGGGAGGCTCCAACTCATTATGGAGTTCCCCGACCTTTGTGTACCGGCTTGGTCAACACCCTCAAGGTGACCTCATAGTGGACGAGCCAATCCCTCACGGGAAAAGCTCACAGAGAATAGAGTGAGCACATCCGTGCTATTGGAGCGCCTACGTGCCTCCACACTCCTCCAAGGTAGACGTACTTCCCTTGGGAAGGAACTACGGGAATCATCTCCGTGTCTCCACTTTGCGGTCATTTCTATCCTTTACTTATTACTTCCGCTACGTTACTTGTCTTGCTTGTATCACATAGGTTGCTATCATCTAGTTCACATCTAGTCAACCTTGTTATACTTTTGTCTAAGCCCTAATTAAAAGAAAAAGAATTAAAATTTGGTAGTCGCCTAATCACCCCCCTCTAGTCGACATATCGATCTTTCACCCGCCCTAGGCCAAACCGACCTAGGCAGGTGGG
Organism: Poa pratensis; assembly: GCA_947311845.1. Lineage (NCBI taxonomy): Eukaryota > Viridiplantae > Streptophyta > Magnoliopsida > Poales > Poaceae > Poa > Poa pratensis. The sequence continues at coordinate 3,400,866 of CAMZMU010000060.1, read as the reverse complement.
GCCCACCCGTGTCGCACCGACCTAGGGGTGGGGCCCGCCTAGGCCGGCCCGCCCCTGGCCACCACCACCGCTGCCTCCCTATGGGCCGCAAGGCCCACTAGGGTTTTGGCTGGGGGGGAGCTTCCCCCTTCGGCGCCTTGGCCCACCACCACCACTTGGTGGTGCGGCTACCTTGGTGGGCCCTAGGGTCCATCTTGGTAGCCCCATGGTGGGCTCCAATTTTATTATAATATTTTCCATAATTATTAATTAATTAAATAAATCAATATTTAACTAACATTTAATTAAATAATATTTTGTCTAATTAATTCTTATTTGAATATTTCCTTTTACAGAATATTTCACTGAATTAATTACCTATCATATAAAACACTTTTATATGATCCGGGACACCCAGTGTCCGCCGACAAAATACTCCAGATAAATATTTCTTTCTTATATAAACCCTCGGAATAAATTCCGACCGTGATAGCAACTTCTATCACAATATAATCTCTCCGATAAAACCATATCTATCACGCAGACACTATGTCGGTGATACTCTCTCCATGTTTCAGACCAACCAATATACACAGCTAACCAATCCTAGTTTAAGCGTGTCCACCCTACAGGTTCGATAACGTGTAGCTATAATTGGATATCCATCCAATCACCGGCTAGGGTCAGATCCGAGGACGACCTGAATAATTGCTACCGTTATGCGAAGACACTCTGTTGAACCTGCTGGCTATTTAATATATCATTCCCATTACTCGCGATACCAAAACTTCGCCCGAGATATAGATCCGTGGATGTTACCATGAATCAATCATTGATTCACTACATCTTTGTCTATCTCGTTAACCGGCAAGTTCCCTTTACTCGTTTCCGTATCATGATATCCCACACGGTGTAGCTTCACCATGCATTGTCTGCAGAACATATTGGATACCTTTATAATACCGAGAGGGCCCAGGGCGTATCTCTCTAATCACCGAGGAGTAATTTCCCATCTCAGAACATTAGGATATACACATACCTTGGAGTCACCCAGTAACTGCCGTTTTACTACCCAGTTACGGCCATAGTGTTGACAGCACCAAAGTAACTCTTCCAGTATGCATAACTCTAATAACCTCATGGTTATAGGACATGTTATATAATAACCTTATTGTGATAAAGCTAAGGACAAAAGGACAATTTAACGGAACCTCTTAGCATACCAAAACTTGGGTTTACCCGGCCATATTATTATCCAATAAAATGCCACTCATTGATGCTGACATAAACAATGTCCATGACTAGGAAAGCAGTGTCATCCAGCAATCAACAAATTAGTCCGTAAAATAACTAGGGTATATTTTTACGTGTTCATATTCCCTACACGTACGAGTGAGCTTTCCCCTGAATCACGTATTCAGAAACCACCGTAGTTATAGCATAGAGAATACAAATCATAATTAATGAATCAGATGTATAAATACATTTCCTTTTGGGCATACATCCAACAGAATGATCCAATCTTCACTTTCTCTAAGGCTAACATTTGGCATATCTCGAGCCCACTTAGTGGCAAAGTTTTAAATAGCCGACTATGGCCTAGCTATAGCCTTTTGAGATGCTTCGGGCTACGGCTATGGTCTTCATAGGCTAAAGTGATAATAGCAGTTAATAGCCCGGCTAAATTGATTTAGCCCCAATTTTGCCCCTTAGCCGCTAAAATTTTAGCTCACGGACCAAAATTTTGGATCAAAATTTGTCCGCTCGATCATATTTTGGACCCAAACTCAACCCCTATGATGTTGTTGGCATATAATATGTGGCCAGAAATATTTCATCAAAACAATGTTCTGAATTGCTGCTACTGAATGTTGTAATGTGGACATAACCAGGTATTATTCGTATCTCTTATGTGACTAAGTTAGTATATGTTATGCATCACTAAATTATTGATATGTATATGAATATGTTGCCCTTTTAAAATTTTATCATTATTTAGCAAAACGGCTATAAGGTCATAGCCGCGCTATAGCCCGGCTATAGCCTTTCATAGCTTCTGAAATTGTCGGGGCTAAATGCAATAGCCGGCTATTTTAAACTATGCTTAGTGGTGACGAGCATCATAACAAATGAAATAAAGCATGGCTTCTTCCTATTGATCACCACAAGGAACATTTCATGCCAAAGATAGTCCATCACATCAAGCTTTTTACTTTTCCCTTCATTTGATGGGTCTTGAGCATCAAGTCAATGAGATAACCATGAATCTCATCAAAGTAGAAAATCTTGGGGCTGACAGTGTCACGATACGATGTATGATATCATATGTGGGTATGAGGTTACTGGAAAGACCTCAAATACCCCTTCCTCCAATGTAGATACCCTCCAACATGTCGTTGTTGCCTTCTTTTTCATTCCCATGAACTCGATACCAACCCTTCTCAAGTGAGTGTTCTTTCTTCTTTGTATTTTCAAGAATCCAGTCGTCGAAAGTGTCAAGGCTTCCTGTTTGTTCCAAACAACGCCCAAAGACTGCATGTAAGCAAGTCTACTTGCAGAATAATGACGTGGGCTAGTGCAAATTTTCTATTTAAGAGATGTCATTTGTACATGAATATAATTTTTCGTCAACAAGCCGGATCTAAGTGTTGGCTAGGTAAACGCCCCGTAAGTAAGAGGGGTAGTTATGAACCCTGTGGACCACCCCACGGGGCGGTGAAGGGGAAAACCCCATTGGTAGAAAAAACCCACAACCCTTGGGGTTATCCTGCGCTTGGAAGAAGAACTAGGAAAAGGAAAAAAATATAGCGATAGTTTTATTCTTCGGCGCCAACATACCAACATACACATTGACACAAATTCAAGGTCTGATATGATGTGTCACACCAAAATGTATTGCTTTCTGTGTCAAGCGACGCACCCATCGACGTCAAAGTGCATATGATGAATCAAGTAACGCTATGTAACTACTATATATGTGCTTATGTGTGGTGATGTGCATCTAGACGTTGTACACTTGTACTCCATTTTCCTCGGAAAGATTTTGTTTATCAAAGCTACTGCAGAAACAAAGATAGAAAACAGTAAAACACTAACGGTCAAACGTTGATAAGCAATTTGTCACCCCAGAATGAATTACAATATGATATCAATTTATTCCCTAGCCTGCATTGTGTTTAACAATTGAGAACAACAGTAGCAGCTACACAAATTCCACGGAATTAGTTACATGGTGTCTTTGGAGAGCCAGTTAAGCGACGGCGTTGCCCGGGCATTCGTCAGCTCATCCACGGTGTCTCCCCGCTCAAACACAGCGGCGGCACCCATCCCAGAACCTGTTCATTAATACTCAGGTCATTTACAGCTCTACTACCACCTTCTTTCCACACAAGTAAATGGAATAGATCATGTACCTATGCACATCGAAATCACTCCAAACCGGCAGTCTTTGCCCCGGCGCTTCATCTCATTGAGAAGAGTGCTGACGCATCGCGCACCTGCCAAGATGAAAGCATGGAAATGTCATCGGCTGTAGGACATGGAGATGTTTGTTTGGAGCAAAGCAGTGATCTGGGGATGACAAACAGTCCAAGGGTCCGAGCACGACAACACGGAACATAAATCTTTTGTGAGTAGCAGGAAACAGATACCTGTGGCACCAAGTGGATGTCCAAGAGCAATTGCACCTCCATTAACATTGACTTTCGCTGGGTCGAGATGCAACTTTTTGGAGCAGTACACGAACTGAGATGCAAAAGCCTATGTACAGGGGCAAATGAATATCATCCGGCAGACATAGTTTTATGGAGTGGAAAAACTAGATGGAAGTATACCTCATTAATCTCAAAAAGATCAACGTCATTAATTTGAAGACCCGCGGCTTTCACTGCTGCGGGGATAGCAACAGCAGGACCAACACCCATCACAGCTGGATCAACCCCAACTGCGGCAAAGCTCCTGTATTTGCACATTCCGCTCCCATGGTGAGTCACAAAACAGAACTTTTTATAATAATTAAGAGCATTGTAAGTCTCTGCTTTGATGGTCACCAGAAAGTGCTGAGCCATAAAGTTGGTAGCAGTGTTTGATATTTTTTGTGCCAGAATTTTTTTCTAGAGAATATAAATATAACTCATCATATGTAAAGCATCTAAAGAAAATAACATTGCCTGTAGATTCCAAGTATTGGAAGACCCTTTCGTGTAGCAACATCCCGCCTCATTAGTAGGACAGCGCCAGCTCCGTCACTCACTTGGCTAGCGTTTCCTAAGAGTAAAAACAACTGCAATCTTCAAGAGTGATTATAACTAATAGACATCTGCATTCAGTGAGATTTTCCTACTTACCAGCAGTAGTGGTTCCGTCCTTAGAAAATGCTGGTTTAAGTTTTGACAGGACTGCCAGTGTGGTATTAGATCGGATTCCATCATCTGCTGACACTACTATCTCCTTCTCTTCACCAGTTTTTGGATCTACAATCTTCACAGGACAACAAAAGAGTCAGCGCAACAGGTTTTAACGATTATTATTAAGAAAATCATAAAAAAAATAGACATGGTTATTTTAGAAAGAGAAAACAAAGGCACTAAATTACCTTTGTATGAACTGGGACTATTTCTTCTTTAAATTTACCAGCAGCTACTGCGGTAGCAGCCTTCATGTGAGACTCAACCTGAGAATTACAGTTAACAAGAATGAGAGCTAGAAGCCTATTGTGCGGCAGACCGGCAGTTCACATACACTGTCAAACATGTGCGACAAAAAGGACAATCAGCCCACTTACAGCAGCTTGATCTTGCTCCATGCGTGTTATGCCAAAGCGCTGTGCAACATTCTCAGATGTAAGGCCCATTGGGAGAAGGCAATCACGTGCTTGGGCAAATAGCTCAACCTAAAACAATTGGAGATTCCAATTGTCAGCTTAAACATCTTAACACATGCACCTAAAGTCAAGAGTCTTGTTGCATCAACTACCCATTTGGCTTACTTTGGGATTCACTTGCCCATCAATACTAACTCGGTTCACTGTCATGGACTCTAGGCCAGCAGCAATACCTTTCGAATGGAGAGAACACAATAAGATCGCCAATGAAGTCAAACAAAATACTTAAAATTAACCTCTAGGACAGCATACCAATATCATACAGCCCAGCTTTAATAGCAGAAGCAACATCTGCGACTGCCTGAAGACCAGAAGAACACTGTCGGTTTACAGTCTTGAGGGGAACTGTGTCTACATTACATGAAAAAAATTAATCAAACCAGAGATAGTCATAGTCTAATACTAAAGGCAATGTGACAGAAATGAAGAAATGATGAAATTACCAGGGAACCCCGCATACAATGCGGCCATCCTGCATTCTATAGCCCTTTGGGATCCAGGAGCTAAAACAGTACCAACAACAATGTCGCCAATTTCACTCGGATTCAACTTTGTTTTATCCACCAAAGCCTGTAATTGGAATCAGAAATATATGAGAAGACTCCAAGGAGGAGGATGAGACAATAGCAACCAATTCACCAAATTGTAGTTTAGGCTGCAAAAGGGAAAGAAGATGACAAACACAAACCTTGAATACGGGCACCAAGAGGTCCTCAGCGAGCGTATCCTTGAAACCACCTCTCTTGGCTTTGCAAATTGCTGTCCTATAGGCACTGAAGACATGAAAGGTAGATTCATCATACATGTTTCATGTTTGACCTCTGTTTATGTGAAATGGCTAGGAAAATTAATCTAGAAATTATTTGAATTGCTACAATGATAAAATTGTGTGTAACTGAGCTCTTGTGCTACCAGTTATTTTTTATTCCTTTGCTTGTAAACGGGTAAAACTTTGCAGTATTAGAGCATCTCTAGCAGATACCCTATAAGCCCCTCGGCCCAGAAAACTCCGGCCGATTTTGGGGGCGGGCTGTTTGGCCCGAACAGATACCAGAAATTGGGCCGGCCCGAAAAAATATATCCGACCACCAGATCCATGGCGGGCTCGACCATGCGTGGAGGAGGCGGCGGAGGCCGTTCTCCACCGGAAGACGAGGAGGCCCGCCGCCGCCGCCGCTCGGAGAGCGCGCGCAAGCGCGGCTCCTACAAGGCCCGCCGGTGGGCGGGGCTTCTCCTGAAGAGAGAGCGCACAACGCGGAGGCGGGCAGCTCCGGCGGTGGCCGGAGGAGGAAGCATCCGCGGAGCCGGAGTGGGAGGAGCTCCCCGGCGAGGACCGCCTGCTGCCGGTGCTCCCAATCCCCGAGGGCGGCTGCGTCGTCACCGTGGGCAGGCGCGGCTCCGGTGCGTGCCACCTCGACACCCTCCTCGACGACCTGGAAATGGGCCGAGGACGCCGACGCCGAGCTCACGGCCGCTACGGCGGCGTACGAGGCAAGCTCCCGGTGCCGCGGCTCGCCTGCAAGCGGCGGTGGACGCATGCAAGGTCGCATGGGCCACATCGTCGAGAAGGAAGACCTCGACATCGACCCGTAGGTCGACGAGGACGAGCCCGCCGGGGAGGAGATCGCCGCCGCATCACCATCGCCGGAGAGTAGATCTAGGGTTTCATTTTCTGTTTTAGTTTAGTTTAATTTATGTTCTATTGCACTTCAATTTCAGTTCTACCGTAGTTTCAATCTTTGTTATGTAAAATTTCTAGCTTTGTATTATCGCGCGAACTTGCAACGGTTTTAAATTTGAATTTCCAGTAGCATATTGTGTCTGTTCTAGCCGAGCTGGACTCATACCGGATAATCATTATCCGGCTCACCGGATACGATTTATCCGATATGAGGATAATCATTATCCGGCTCAGCGGTTACGATTTATCTGGTACGAGCTTTTAGGGTATTTGCTAGAGATGCTTTTATTTCATTCCATAGATCTCTGCCATTTTTCTGTATTTCTAATGCTAAAGTCTAAGACCTCTGCGATTTGTAACATATTCAACGCTAGAACAGAGACATGCAGCCCAGATATAGCCTTCGGTTGTCTCTTAATCAGATTTGACCTGACAAGACAACGATCAATATCGCTAACACGAAATCCAAGAAACGAGGTTGGCATCAACCCATTGTCATACCACTAGCAGCGGTTTACATGGTTCCACAATTCCCAGTACGGCAGTACCGTCGCCATCACAAAAGTACGAACACTTGGGGTGGTCAAAGGGCAGAACGAAAACAAGCAGGAATCCTCGCAGGTCGCAACCACAACTCCGCTAGAGATCACCGATCCAAACAGAAGGGCAGGAGGGCGGGAAGAGAGGGCATGACTTACGCGACGATGACGACGTCGTCGGCGAAGCAGGCGCCCCGGTGGTAGGCGGCGCTGTCCCCCGCGGCGCACGCGCTCGCCTGCGACACCAAGAGAGAAAAACACCACCGCCGAGCAAGGCCGTCACAGATCTGGAACAACACGGCGTCGGAGAGGAGTTGTAAGGGAGGAAGGAGGAAAAACTCACGGAGATGACGGATGCAGAGGCCGGGTTGGGGCCTGCGGCGGGCTCCAGATGCCCCAGCAGGATCCTCTGCCTGTCGAGCGCCTTCTCCATTGCTCGTCTTCCCTTCCCTGTCTCGGAGGAATTGGTTGCTGGTTGGTTTGTCAGTGGGCTGATGGGTGACGACGAGGTATTTGTAGGGGCAAGGAATTGGGGAGGCGTTTGCCGCGAAGCTGGACAGAGGTCGACGGTGACGGACAGGAGACTCGGTGGAGTAGAGGTCAGGGGTGTGAAAACTTGGGAGGACTCGACTCGACTCTGGGGTGGAGTCGTGGTCGTGGTCGTGGTCGTGGTCGCGCAATGGAGTTCGACGGACTCGTGCCTCGTCTTCTGCTACTGCAGGCGTCCAGTGGGCGGAGGTAGGTGGGTTGGGGTTTTCTCCCACGGGGTCCACGCGTGGGGCGAACCACGGGCGGGGAGGAAGGGGAACATAAAAAATGCTGCCCTGCGTTTGGCTTGGTCTGGCGTGTGTTTTTTTTATAGCAACCACCCCGTATTTCATTAATGGAAAATCAAATTAAACGAAGCAACATACATTGCATATGGAAATTAAAAAACAGATCGGGATAAACTGATTATGCTGAATTTCCAGATTAAATTGTAAAAGATCGAGAAATACAAAACGATCCGTCCCAACCACCATAGCCAGTGGTCGTCCAACTCCAGCGTCGCCGAGACGGACGCCAGAAGAGACGCCGAGCCTCCACCACCAGCATCTCCAATGATGCTTGCTGAGTCGATGAACATGGCTGCTGCACGTAGCAAGGCACATGTTGTTGTGGCACGTCGCTAGGGGACGTCCACGTGATGTTTTAGACCAAGATCCCCTGCATCCCATCAACGAAAGTCGAAAAAGAACGACATATCCACCACCTCCGGACCAACATCCTCGCTCCAGAAGAACCACCTCGCCACGGCCGTCAGCGCAGTTGCGGATGACAATGTACGACAGCGACAAACCGAGAAACTGATCTCGCCAAATCTAAAGAACGACAAGAAGACCAAACTGTCGATCTGAAGGACCGGTCAGCACACATTGCCATCAACTCCGAGGCGCCGCCTTGAAGGTTGTCGCCGGTGTAGGAGTAGAGTTGAGACAGATTTATTTGTCTGGACGCCGCTCTAACCACCCTACGACACACTATAGGAGACAAAATCTAACCCTAACTGCCAGAACAGAGGAAGGAGGTCTCCCTCCCTCCTGCCGCCGCCGGAGCGGCAAGCGGAGAGAGGGGACCAAGACCAACATGCTGGCCGGTGGAGATCAGGAGGAGTTGGGCCGCCGTCACCTATCCTCTCGCAAGAGGTGGAGAGGCTAAACGGTTTGTGCTGCTTGGTCTGGCGTGTGTTGGGGTGACTGTCTGACGGTCTCGGTGCGTAGTAACAAGATCCTGGACAAACATTGCAACGGAAAATTTCAGTTCTCATATTAATTAGGGAACCTCGCACGGTCACACCCGAGACACACGCAACACCTCAAAGAAAAAAAATGGTGCATTCACCGTCACGGAAATATGCTACTCCCTCTGATCCATATTAGTGGGCATAGTTTTGTCTAAATTCATATGTATCTAGTTAAGTATTTAGACTAGATACATGTGTATCTAGACAAAGTTGTGCACACTAATATGGATCGGAGGTAGTACTTCTCTCTTTCTGGGAAACACCACCATGTAAATAAAAAATGTACTCCCTCCGTTCCAAATTAGTTGTCATCCATTTATCCACATGCGGATGTATCTAGATGTATCTATACTTGTAACATGTCTAGATACATCCGCATGTAGACAAATGGAAGACATCTAATTTGGAACGGAGGGAGTATGTAATTTATGTTGACCGGTTTGTGTAAACGTGGAAGTTTTTAATGACAAGTGAGAAGGTCTTGCATTTAATTTCTCTTTAAATAGTTGAAGGTCAAATGAGCAGCATACAATTATCATTTTTCCAAATGCATGTCACGACCACGACCTGTAGATGTTGTGCACTGCAACAACCAAAGAGCCAAAGACCCTCTTTGACTTTAAACTCGAAGCCGCAAATATCTTCTTCCTACAAAGTTTTTTTTTATAACGTAGTCTCCTCAATATCTTGTGAAAATGATAGCTCCATCATTACCATTATTCACACGAACTTCACCGGTGACATGGTCGCAAACAACAACATATGACGTCAATGGTCTCTCTGTGTCCTCGGATATGTAAATGTATCAAATATGTTTAGTTGGAAGGGAGTGAAAATTATTACACATGAATACAAAAATTAATGTTTGTTAGAAGTACTTAGAGTAAAATTGTGTGTCTGGCATGGCTTGAGTTAAAAGAGAATTTTGCATCCTGCAAATGGTGGTCTTGTAACGTTGTACAGATGAAGTAAGAGATCTTTGGCCCGTATCTTCTGATAATTCGCTTCACGTGTTTTGTTGATCTAATCAGCTCAACAACATTGCCAAACGTATATTGAAGGGAGTACTTTTCAAAATAAAAAGTAGGGGGAGAACTTGCCTGTGGCAAGATAATTAGGAGGGTGGCTGTACCCTCAGTCCACCAGAGTTTAAATCCTAGATTTGACATTGATGTTTCTCATTTAAATGTAATATTCTTCAGTAGGAGGCGACGTTTCCGTCGACAGCGAGGCGTCTGTGGTGACTTCGTCAATCTCAAGACCCGACCGCTGGCTCAGTCTTTCGGAGGTGCTCATAGGGGTAGGATGTGTGTGCGTGTGTTCATAGGGGTGAATGTGTGCACGTGTATGTGAGCGTCTGCGTTGTACTGTGTTTCGCAAAAAAAAAGTACGGGACCTGAAACCAAATGTACATTGTCATTTATATGTATATGTCATTATAACGCTAAAATAAAACAACTTTACCTCGCATGGTAGAGAGCACATGCTCACAAGACCTGTGGACCCTGTTGTTGTTTCTCATCTCCTTTTTTTAACAAAACATTTTTTTTAACAAAAAAAGCAAAAGATTGATGTGTTTCATTTCATTAAGAGAAAACCACGAATAGAGAAGGGCACAGAGAGCCCAAGAATAAGTCTAAGCGAGGGAGTGAGAGGAAAGCAAAATGCAAAATATATGGCTCTAGCAAAATCAGGAGTCATGGAATCTAAAGAATCAGAAGATGCAATCGTCATCGGTAAACTAATATAGCTTGCCTCATGTACAGTATGAAATGAGCAATTAAATAACATGTGTTTCATATGAGCCGTCGGACTGTTTCAAGATATTCCGAACTTACTCCCTTCCTTGTACTCCTTAAATCCGTAGGATGAGAGTTAGAGATTTGAGAGCACAGCTGGATTTTAATGAGGTTTTTCATTAGATCGTTGCAAGATTTGGCCGGCTACTGCAATTTTGACCGAAGCGAACCCATACGCTAAATTTAAGGTGCCGGGTCATGCACTAAAAGTGAACACGCTTAAGTGAATACATGATTTTGTGTAGCATTGTTCCGTACAAATTTAGCAACTAACCATTCAATTTTATTGCAAAATTTCCAAAAGATCAAAATCTGTAATAAGCATCGTATTATTGGTATAGCAAAATAGCAATCTCTCTTGGAAGTAAAAAGCAAAAATTGGGGCCCTAAACGCGAAAACCTATTTTGTGACAGACACCATCGCCCTCGACCCTCGTATCCGCCGCATTCTCTCATCCCATCTCTCACCGGAAGCGGAACACGACCCAACACCGCACCATGTCGGGCACGGCGGCGGCGCGGGTTCTGCCGAAGGCGGTGACCTTCGTCACAGGCAACGCCAAGAAGCTGGAGGAAGTCCGCGCCATTCTCGGCTCCTCCATCCCCTTCCAGTCCCTCAAGCTCGACCGTAAGCTCCTCCTCAATCTTTCTTCCATCCCCTCTACCTCTCCCCCATCTATGTATGTACAAGACGTATGCCTAGTAGTCCACCAGTAAAGGATTTAATGATAGACCAACGATGCACAGGACTTGCTGGTTGATGGGAGTGATTTCGATGCGTGGCCGTCGCTTCTTAAGGTGCCGGAACCCTAGGATAACACCGAGCCGTGGATTCTTAATTTATTATGTGACGGCGTTATGTGGGTGATACAGTTTTGTTTTACCCACGCTAATGTATAACGAGGAATTGGTTGTAGCTGAAAATTGTTAATTAGTGATAGTTAACTTAGGTTACTGTCTATGACCAGTTAAGCTTGGTTGGATCATCCAATTTCACTGGTAATGATAGAACCATCTGTTTTCCTTGTTTAACATTCACCCCCAAAATCTTGGATGTCTTAACCAAAATTTTGCAACAGACCATACCATCTGCCCTTGTTTTTCCACTTATTGATAACCTGATTTAGGGCTGGACGGCCGATACCCAAGATTCTTCCGGGTCTTGCTACAACCCCCTCTTCCAGGGAGTGATTGTCTTGAAGTCTTGGAAGCTATACTGGAAGCCTTGGGCCCGTCTGTGGGTCCAGCTTCATTTGGTTGGCCTGTCAAGACTGCTGTTGGACGGCTAAGACACTCAGCTAGGTGGGGGCTGCAGCATGTATGACTTGCCTTCTGGTTGAGTAGCCTGTTAGGTCCTTTTTTGGGGCTTGTACTTAACTTTTTCTTGTACCTATGCATGGAGGCGCAAGGCTTTTGCGTTTTCGCAAGAAAAAAAATGGTGTCGATGTGCATGGTTAAGGTTTATGGGATTAGCACACAGGTTTCAACTTTGATAGCAAGTTCAGAGAAAATACAACTGCGTGAGCACCTAGATATGAACAGGAGGGAATGCAATATGAGTTTCATTTTATATGGAGTCCATTGATCCGTGATTCATGTGGTTTGCTAGTGGTTACTGATGTCATGTTCGCTTCATGTAACCTGTGTTATTTCTTTTTGCATTCTGGTATTAGTATTGGTTAAGAGCTACGAATTCCAGATGTTTAACACATTAATTTTGCATCATGCGATTCTAGTTAAGAGCATAGGAGTCTAGACATTAAGATTCATATTTGGGCCGACAGTGACCAACCCTCAGATCGAAGTAGCATCTGGACCCCCATACACTTAAGAATTAGAATTATCATGCCCTACATATAATAATTGACCTGGAGACGGATATAACTGCAGTGCGCTGCTGGCACAATTTTCCAATAACCAGTAGTGGCAGTGCTATATCCCATTCCGTGTTTTTTGGGTCAAAATAGGCTTATTCTGAAATTCTGATGGAACTTATGCAACTTAATATATAAATATGTGATTTTCAGTTTTAACCTCTCAGTAATCAAGATCTTTGCTACAAGTGTAAATTAGTAAAGACGCTAAATAACCTATGAATATTGTGATTAATTATTGTTATCCTCTGTTGAATTTGGCAGTGCCTGAATTGCAAGGTGAGCCAGAGGACATATCTAAAGAGAAAGCGAGAATGGCTGCATCTCAGGTATCTATATGTTTCTTAATTCTAGAATTGTGGAAGTAAATCCTATTTTCATATTAAGGACTCTGAATAACTGAATCTGCATTGCATTCTTCATATAGGTGAATGGTCCTGTACTTGTTGAGGATACCTGCCTATGTTTCAATGCACTTAAAGGTTTACCAGGTGACTGATTTCTTTCTTTTCACTTATTAAATGGATTTGATTTGAACAATGTGACATAATTTGCTTTCTTGCTGCAGGTCCCTACATGTAAGTCATTTCCTTCTTTTTACCAAGTTACAGATAACTAACATCCTTCGTCGCTACAACGTACTGGGCGAATGTCCTCCACATATCAAATGTAACTAACCTTTTTGTTCCTTATTTGGGCGTCTTGCACACATGAATGTACAGAAAATGGTTTCTTGAGAAGATTGGGCACGAAGGTATGGCTACCACTATTTATTTATTCCTCCCAGCTTCATGGTCTAATTTTTGACTTTGCAAATTCATGCATTCTATATTTGCAATTATAGGTTTGAACAATTTGTTAAAAGCTTATGAAGACAAATCAGCTTATGCTATGTGCATCTTTTCCCTTGCTCTTGGACCAGAAGAGGAACCAATCACATTTGTTGGAAAAACACCAGTAAGACGCTTCTTTGAATTTGCATCTCAAGTGTGGCATTGTAGCATGAATACCTCTACTGCCATTGATAAAGAATTCTATCACTGTATTGATAATGAACACATTAGCTAGCATGCTTCAGTCGGGCTACTTCCAAGATGCAAATCCCTCCATAGCCTAGATACACTCAAACTGGTATTTGCTGGTTTGTTCTGTTTAGAAGTTAGTTCCTAGTGGTGCTACATTTTATAGGTATCAGTGTGCTACCGGTGTTGGATACTATGTTGGATACTAACTAAAAAGTATCTAGTGGTCAGAAGGCTATAAGGCTCTTTCCTTATTTAAAATTAAATAAATTCTTTAGTAGACTCTTAAGGGGAGAAATACATACCTGTAATATGTAAAGTAGTTTTTACCTTCAATCTCCATAGGTAAGCAATTGTCGTCTTCTTAGAATATCTTTCTTCAACTGTACATTGCTTATAGAAACCCATGCTCAGTTCTCTATCATGATGTCCTGTTCATAGCTCTTTGATCTAGTGCTGCATTCATTTTGGTAAGGAAAGTAAGTACTTATGACCGTCATGAATATTTTAACGCCAGGTTTTTTGTAGAAAATTTTAGGCCGTTAGCTTTTGGACTGTGCTTCAGACTTGTTCTCCATGTGCAGGGGAAAATTGTACCTGCCAGAGGCCCCGCTGATTTTGGATGGGACCCTGTATTCCAACCAGATGGATTTGAACAAACGTGAGTGTCATGATCATTTTAATTTCTTTCATGCGCCCCTCGTGATTATGTGCTGACAGCTCGGTGTGTTATATATATACAGGTATGCTGAGATGCCCAAGCCGGAGAAGAATCAGATATCTCACAGAGGGAGAGCTCTTGCGTTGGTGAAAGAACATTTTGCTTCTGCCAACTACACAGTTCAGAGTGATGGATTGGCTTAATTTTTTATTTTAAGCAGCAAATGAACACCATCGCCTTCTCAAATGAAATATGAACAGAAGATTTACTCCTGTGTTAAATCTACGATGGCTATCAGCAGTTGTTCGACTAGAGCCATGTCATTAGCTATTCTAGACTCGAGATTCAACATCTGTCATATGCTATTATATTCAGTATATACTGATTTTTCCTGCAATGTTTGGTGCATTTGAATTTCCTTTTTTGTCACATCCATTGATGTATAGATTCCTGAACAAGTAATCTCAGTTGAATCTGCTTGCAAAATTCTGCCAGTTCAACCTCAGACATATTTTCGCCATATTAAGCTGATTTTCGCGGCATTTTTCACACATCATAATAGGACAGACAACCCACAATGCATCCAGAATTTCACAGCAAAGCCTACGCTGGTTGCGATTGCAGAAGCAGAACGCAGCAAAGAATGAACACAACTCATAATCTAACTACTACAAACTGCAACCATCTTCCTGCATACTGAATTGCCCTTTTTTGTCATACGGAAAATTTTGTAGTACAAACAAATGTACCAAAAGTCCTCTGAAGTATTCTCAGTTGAATCTGTTTCCAAAATTTTGAACCTCGAGTGCAACCGTGTTAGCAAAATGGTTGCTTTCGCCCCATTTTTCACACATCATAATAATACAAACAAGCACACAATACATGCTGACTGTATCTGCAGAACGCAGCAAAGAATGGTCACAACTCATAATCTAATTGGATGCAGACTGCAACCATCTCCTACTGACTAGGACCTCCTGAGTTCAGCAACGTGTTAACAAAATGGTTGATTTCGCCCCATTTTTCACACATCATAATATTACAAACAAGCACACAATACATGCTGACTGTATCTGCAGAACGCAGCAAAGAATGGTCACAACTCATAATCTAATTGGATGCAAATTGCAACCATCTCCTCCTACTGACTAGGACCTCCTGAGCTTAATGTTGACAGGCATCTCCTTGTAGGAGGCGACCTTCTCCGTGGCCCGCCGGAGCGGCCTCCCCAGCGACGACCTGCGTGGGAACTGCACCGACGACTCCTGCCCGCACGACGACGTCTCCTTCCTGTCATTTCCACTGCTGACGGCGACCTGAATGTCCTCTATCTCGAACAAGTCTCCCTCCGACCGCTCGGCTGCGGCGTTCTCATGGACTTGCTGAATAAACAGAACAGAAAGAATCAGTGTTTGATTAGCATTTCCGAGCCTCAAACCAGCATCGATAATTTTGATGAGCTCGTGTATAAGTTACCGTCTCTGCGCACTCTCCCTTTCCTTGGATGCCGCCACCGTCTTTGTCTGCGCCACCGCAGGTCCGAGAGCTGGAAACCATAAGGTAGTGTCAGTAAGTTCGCCACACATGTGCACAACGAATCATGTCAAAGACTGGGTAAGAAGTTTATGATTACATCGAGATCTCATCAGCCGCTTCCGGCTGGCGTTGCAGGCCGGCTTATTCGCACTGGCGGCACCCAGAGCATCTGAACCAGGTTCCGCGTCTCCATCCTTGAACTGTGCAGCTGCAGCTCTGTCGGCGGCCAATTGCCGCGCCATCTCGTTCGCGCTCTTCTGTTGCTGCTGTCTGCTACTCCTTATCACTTTCTTTGCCTCCTGTTATTAGGACCACGAGAACAACAGACTGGGGATCAGGGCACACGAACAGAATCAGCACACAGCATCATGAACATCGGCATCAGATACTATACCTCAAGTTCAGATGATTTTACTTTGAGAGCAGCTCTCGAGCATGTAAGCTCATGCTGTAACGATTTCAGCTACAAAAAAGAAAACAAGTATTGGCTGATCAGATTTCTATGGAGCAATTAAAATGTTCACAGGATATACAAAGGGATCAAAGAACTATGAACTTACCCTATTTTTTCCAAGATTTAGCTCCTGCAAAGCAAACATGTCAAGACAGAGATTAGCCTTGTGAATGGAGCCCACTATTCTAAAACGTGGACAGATATTGCAAACATATGGACTGAAAGTTAGTGAAGTTTCTTGCAGGAAATTGGGATTGAACTTACAGCCAACATCTGTGAATTGGCCTGTGCAAGCTGCCAATTTGCGAGGCGCAGATTCTGCATCTCAGCCCCGCTCAACTCTATGAACTTGCTGCGCGCACCAAATCAAAACCAAATCAGGTCAAAACCGGAACGCGCTAGCAATCGATGCAAGAAACTGGGGGCTCGGGTAGAGATACGTACTCTCTCTCCTCCAGGAGCCTGACGAGATCCGAATTCTCCTGGACAAGCCGCGCGACAGCCTCCGCGCCGTCCGCGCACCTGGACCCCTCCTGCTGCCCCTCCTCGGCCGCCGCCGCCGCCGCCAGCGGCCGCCTTAGGTTTGTGATGTCGCAGAGTGTCTTCCTCCTCGCGGCCGGCATCTTACGCATCGCCGCCATCGCCGCCGCGGCGTTCCTGGTCTGCGCCCCCGCCGCTTGAATCGGGTTCGCGTGCTGGGGCGCGTGGACGGCCGTCTCCATCGGATTCGGTCACGGCGCGCGCCTCCGAGGAGCGAGGAGAGAGGATTAGAGGTAAGCTTGGGAGGAGATTCAGGAGCTTTTCGGGATTTGGTCGATGGATCGGGGGTTGGGAGAAAGGGAAGGGGCGCAACGGCTAGTAGGGAGGAGAAGTTTTATACGAGGGGTTGAGGGGAGCGGCCTAACGTTCGAATCCGAGGGTTCCGATGGGGATCGGACTGGCTGAATTGAGCCATGGGAGGAACAACCCACTTGTCACAATAGTTTTCGTCAACTACGGGAAGAGAGTTCCTGCATTGAAGAAAAACTTATTTGGCATAGTAGATTATTTTTATAATCGGCAACAGGCAGATTTTTAGGCCACGTTTGCTTTGATGCATCGAGCAAAGTATGGGTCGCGGTTTGGGTTTCGTTAGTCCATCTTTTCGGCGTGTCCGATGGGTTCTTCTCTGTTTCACTGTGCTGTTATGGAGTCAGAGCTGCGGTGGAGTGTGTCCGTGCAGTCACGATGGTGAGCGACTGTTGGTCTTTTGTGGAGGACTCAATTGGCGCAAGCCTGACATATTTCTGTTGCAGGGCCCGTGTCAGAGTCGAAGTTGTCTGTCGTTGGTGCGTGTGGTCGACTGTTGGCATGGGCCAAAATGGGTTTTGGTGTTGTTCGCGACGAGAGCTTCGTCATTGGTCGTCGATGGTAAAGTCGGAGTCGCTTGCTCGAGGAGGAGTGATGACGATGATGCTCGATGGCAACCTCGGCGATGGTCTTCTCAATTTGATGACGCGCCAAGATGGGTTTTGGTATTGTTCGCAGCGAAGGCTTTGTCAGTGGTCGTCGACGGTGAAGTCAGAGTCGCTTGCTCGAGGAGGAGTGATGACGATGCTGCTTGATAGTAACCTCGACGATGGTCTTCTCAGTTTGACGACGCTTGTGTACTTCGTGCTGGTGGCCAGGTCAGCTAGGGTGCCCAATGTGGTCGTGTTCCATGACCATATTGGGCATTTGTATCGGCTTTCGGCCGGTTTTCCGATAATTAACTAGCCAACTCTCTTCTTCTTAATCAATGAAAATAATAAATCTTATGCCCTAAAAACATGTCATAGACACATGAAGGCATGCTTGTTCCTCGCTTTTGGCGGGATCTCTACCCGTGCGCTCGAGCGACCTCGCGGGACGGTCCTCGGCTAGCGACGATGCGAACCTAGTAGCGATGCCTTTGTGCGGCGGCGCGATAGCGATCCCTGGCAGTCGTGGCGGGTCTCCGGGCGGGTCTTCGCGGTGAGGTGTTGACGCCACGAAAAATCTCCCATAGGATGGCGCGTCGGGTTGGGCCTGATTTTGGGTTTCGTGGGGCGCTTGTGGTGGCCTGGATTGGGCGACATCGAGGTGGCCTCGGTGACGGTCGCATTTGTGCTCTCCCTAGCATCAGTGTACCGTCATGCCAGATCTGGGCTGGGCAGGCCTGGATCTGGCGGCATCCTCGTGGATAGAATGGTCGTGATTGTTGTGTCGGAGGTCGTCGTTGCCTCAAAGGGGTATGGGTACTGGGGCGACGACCCCATATGGAGAGGTTGAGCGTCTAGCTACACGGCGGGCAGCTTTGCAGCGCTAGTGGTGTCTCCTCTTGGCAATGTGGACAACGAGGGGAGGGCCGGCGGGTGATCCTTGTGATGTCATTTTCATGGTGGTGCCTCCCCCCCCCCCCATGGTCTAGATCTGGAAATCTCGATTTGGTGGCGGCGGCCTCCTGGGGTTGTTTTGGTGACATTGTGGCGGCAGGACTGAGGGTCTGAACGAAAGCTTCGTGCTTCTGCGCCGAGAACGACAACACCTACAGGTCGGTGTCATATTCCTCATGGGGGCGTTGTTGGAGGTTTCCTCTCCATGATAGGGTTCTGTGGTGAAACCCTCAGTCTGATTATTTGGACCCGACAGAGTGGCCGTGTGACGCGTTATTACCCTCTTGGGGGTGTTGTCGTGGGGCTCAGGTTTCTGTTGGTGAAGCTTCGGTGTGGCTTGATCTTGACGTGAAGCTTCTTCGGCTTTGGCATGGGATGGCCTCGCCGGTCTCCAATCTCTTACATGTGACCTCATTATCATTGTTCCTTGTCCTCGATGTTTGTTGTATTGAAAGGCGCTCCGCAGCCCTGGGCGAGAAGTCATGAGGCTCTCTCCAGCAATGACTTCGTGGGTTAGACGCTTCGTTGTCTCATGGTTTTCTCAGGAGGCGCGACATCATTCCCTCTAGATAGCCTAGGTTGCCTAGTACTAGGTGTGGCCTTTACTGGTTTCCTTGATCGACTTGGAGTTTTCTTGCCTATGGGTCCACATCCAACGTTCTCTCCCCAATTATCTCTTTCTTTTTGTCGTGTCTCTCCACCCAACCTTGATCCATTTTCCTCTCCTCTCTCCCAATGAACTCCATGCTTTCATGCCGAGAGCTCAAGCCGCTGCCCCGCCTCCATGAGAAGATTTTGTCTCGCCGCCTCCTCCACCTCCACCACATAGACGGCGCTGTCTCCATCTCCACCAACACATGTTGTTGCTCCAAAATTATCCCTCCATCGGTCGCTACTGCTCTAGCTCTGACCACAACCATATATGCCGAAGCTGAACGAGAAGGTGGCATTGCAGTAACCGGTGGTCACCGGTGCGACGAGCGTTAGGCGACGACGTTACGTGTGATTTGAAACATAAAAGAGGTTTGGAACAATTTTTATGGAGATCTTGAACAAGTTCGTGGAAGAAATGAGAGTGGTAAGACCTTGTAGGATAATGTAAATGTTCTAAACTTTATTCAATTTGGCATACTTTCTCATGTATCGATGTGTGTCTTTTTTTCCTTAGTTTAAGGGTATGCTATGGTTGTTCCGAGGCAACGACAATGATAAATACATCAACATGATGCAGTACCTGACATGGATATACATCTCGGGTACCCTACCATGAGGGTACCTGATGCACGTAACGAGTGAGGCCCAATCGCGTAGACCCTACTTGAAGCCCAAGACAGGAGGCCCAAAGAAGATGGAGTACCCTCCAAAATTTAGACATAGGCATAGTCGGTTAGGACTTTCCTTACATGTAAACCATGGCAGCTACGAACTCCCGAGACCCAGTGATGAGGAAAAGGACCTCTAGGGTGGCCCGATCTTCACGGATTGACGCGGGATGTGGACGAACGCATGCAAGAACACGAGGAACACGAAGAACACCAAGAAGAACGCCCCGAACACAAGAACACACACGATACAAGAACCGTTTCCCTTACCGGTCGGTCCAACCGGTCCAATAGAATCCACACGAAGGTGGAGAGATCGGCGAGTAGATACACGAAGGGATCTTGGATGGTTGTTTCTCCAACGGCCAACCAAGCCGCTCCAATAAAGTCACCCGAAGATGAAAGATTGGCTAGTAGTCAAGCTACAAGTAGAGGTCTTGAATCCGCGTAGGGATCTTCTCCACGAAGGGAGGAACCATCCCCACAAGGGGGGAGGAAGGAGACCTTTGAGAAGAAGGAGTCTAGCTCTACTCTAATCTCAAAACCAAGTCTATCTCTAGATCTAGTCAAAGGAGTCCATTATATAGTCCAAGCAACTAGGAGAACGGACGGATAAGGTTGCACAGCAGATCTGGCTGAGAGGTTCCCGCACTGGCGGTAGTACCGCTGGCTTAGCCGGTGCTACCGCTGGTGCGGGAAGGCGCGGCTTCATCCCACCTCGCCGGTACCACTTGGTACCGCTGCTGGTGCCGCCGGAGGTACCGGAAGTTGTCGCAGAAGGGTGGATCCAGCGGTAGCAGGCGCGGTAGTACCGCTGGCGTGGTAGTACCGTCCGGGTTCCGGCGTCCCCGGTACCAGCTGGTACCGCTGCAGGTACCGCTGGTGGTACCGGAAGGGGCGCCAGAAGCGTGGTTCCAGCGGTAGCGGGTGCGGTAGCCACGCGGCCTGAGTCTTCTTGGCGGTAGTACCGCTTAACCCAGCGGTACTACCGCCGCCTGGGTCTTTTCTTCTCTTCCTTCGTCTCTTCCAAGCCACCGTCTTGGCGTCCTCCATTCCTCTTGCACCTTGGTCATCCTCTCGTGTATCCGTAGTCGTCGTGACACTCCTAGTATCAACAAGAGATAGAAGATGACGTGGCATACCATCCAAAAGGGTGGAAATTGAGTTATCCAAGAGGAATGAGTTCACCTTTGATGTCAATGGTGACTTGTGGTATGTTCGAGTGCTTAGGGAAGGTTGCACTACATCATCTCCCCCCCCCTTTAAAAAGAGTCGTCCTCGACTCTTGCTCTTCATCATGATGGCAAGGAGGTAGATGCGTAGAGCTTGTCGTGTGGTTCACCATGTAGTCGATGGAAATGATGTGGCGCCTCTTCAACGTCCCTTCGCCTTTCAAGTAACCTACAAGACTCACAAGAAAGACGAAACAACATTCAAAGAGTAGCCAATTCTTGAAGGTCATCGCATGAGCGCTTATGTAGAAAGAATTCACCTTAGCAAGATGCCGATGTGCTCTTCTTGCAAGATCTTCCATCAGAGGAATGCGTGGTTGAAGCAACTCATGGAGGCTCATCCAAAGGTACGACCTACACATCAAAGACCAAGCAAACCATGTGTGTGCAATATAGAGGAGTATATCATCAATGACATGTCCATTCATGTTCATTACACCATTAGCACAACACAAATATGTGAAAGTCAACGCATATGCAAGGTCAATGTTCAAGCAATTTCTCGAAATGAACTCATGACAAGACATGCATAAAATGTCATTATGGTTGCAAACAAACCATTGGAAAGAACAATTGTTCATCATATTTGTGGCAACACATAAATCATCCATGTGAAAGATCGAAGAAACATGCTTGTCATAGGAAAGACCAAAAACACCATCATGATTGCAAACAAACCAAAACCAAGAGAAATTGATCAACTTGTTTGATGCAAAACATGGGAAGGGTATTAGAGCCGGGTTCGATCCACGACTCAAGTGTATGCTCTCAAGAGCTCTTTTTGTCAACTCATGCTCAAGAGAGGTTGACATTATCATGTAGTTACCGGCACACACAAGACAACATATGAAGAAGTTATGTGCACGGTATATGAACACATCATCCATCATGAAGTGTCTCTTCATTTGCACATCACCAACCACACAAAAATCAATTGGAAAATATGACATATGTGGATGGTCACTATGCAAAGTGAAGGATGGAACAAGGTCCATAAGAGAAAACGAAACATCTCCAAAATTTGAGAAAGCTATGGGGGCAATCTCATTATTAAACATTTCAACATTATTGCAAGCAACACATGTGAAAGAGAAATTGTTCAACATGTTGCATGCAACAATGGGAGAAAAGTGAAAACATTCATAACAAGGCATGCTCATGGCAAAATCATCACAAATAGTTAATTCCACATGATCAACATTGGTTTCAAACAAGGTATCACATGGGAATAAGAACGAATCATATGTGACATTCAAAGAATCATCCATAGCATGCAAATAATCATAGTTTATCATGTCCACTAGCGGGATCATGGTCACATCAACACCCATACATTTGTAGTCCCACTCATGTGAAGTAGGTGTTGAAGTAGTAGGGGCTTCCATAAAGCCGACTTGTTCAACTTGAAGTAGACATGGGTTGGCATCATCATCATCCTCCATGTACATCTTCTCTATTTGAGGCACCGTCATGTTGAGGAGTGACGTCTCATCATCCATGGAACCTAGCACACAATGAGAAAACACACTAGAGGTAGAGGTTAAGTTGTTAGAATTCGAAATGGCCTCACAAGACCTATCAACTACCTCTCTCAACTCAAGTGGTGTATCACTCATTCCCTCAAAGTGAAAGCACTCAAACTCACATATGGTGGAGGCACTCAACTCACTCTCACTCTCACTCAAGTGGGCTAAGTGGCTCTCATTCTCACATGGGTTTGGTACCATCTCATAACTCAAGCTCATAGGGATAGGCTCGGTTTCCTCATCTTCATACGCCTCCAAGGTTGAAGGGAAACTCCCATGCTCGACTATCTTCTCACCATCTTGATCACCGTCTTGTTCACCAACTTTGCACTCCCACATCATGTGACCTCTTCTATTGCATAGTGGGCACAAGAGATTGGGACATTCTCGTGGGTCATGGTCTTGGCCTTGGCAATTGTCGCATAGGAGGTCTCCATCTTGCCATATGGGGGACAATGTGATGGTGGCACTTTGTGTAGAAGTCATATCAAGAAAAGTGGTTGAGAAGGGCGCCGTCTTGGTTGTGGCCTCACGTGTGTGACCATGCTTCTTCCGGCATCGACGTTGGAGTTGCTCGATGAAGATGTCGAAGTTGGCCATGATCTCGTCTGTTATTGGCGCACTTGGAGTGGTAGCACTAGGGGACACCATAGGATGTGCCTTTGTCGCCGTCTTCTTCTCATGTCGACGTTGACGCTCTTGAGTTGTAGGGTGTCGCCGAAAGTCATTTGGATGCTTCTCGTCATGTTGGCGTCGTCGTGCTTGTTGCCTTGGCGACCTTTCCTTAGAGCTTCCACTAGAGCTTGGTGACATGTTCCGAAGCTTGGCGAGTGTGTCGATGTCGGCTTCAAGCTTGTTCATGTCATGAGGCTTCGTGGCATGGCTCTTGTGGCGTCTTCTTGATCTTGATGAAGAGTGTAGACGCTTGGCAAGGTTGTCGATGGCGTCCTTGAGATTTTGGAACACACGGTTATTGTCGCCGAACTTGTCCAAGGGTGCATCAACCTTGTTCACTTGGTCATCTCTCATTTTGGTGTCGTTCTTGTGGCGCCTTGATGAGCTAGATGGGCCTTGACTTAGCTTGGCCTTGTCGATGCACTTCTCGGGGTGCCTCCTTTGGGTTGATGTAGAGTGTCGAGGCTTGGCACTCTTGGCATTGTCCTTCTCGTGGCGCCTTCTTGAAGTTGAAGGAGAATGTCGAAGCTTGTCGCTCTTGGCGATGGCCTTGTCATGGCTCCTTCTTGAAGTTGATGGCGAATGGCGAAGCTTGGCACTCTTGGAAGTAGATGGAGCTCCATAGGATGAACTCATGGTGGCCTTCTTGTCGGAGCACCGTCTTGAGCTTGAACCATAGAAGTAGGTTGTGCCATGACGCTTGGTGGTGCCGCTCTTGAACATGGTGGTGATGGGAGTCCTCTCCTCTTGCATGTTGTCGATGTCGCCGCACATGCTACAAGAGTAGTAGTCGTAGACGTTCTCCAACATGTCATCGTAGTGGTAGTCGTAGTAGTGGCGCTCCACCATGTCGTTGTCGATACCATGTGATGAGGCAAGTGAAGATACTTGCACCTCATTGTCGTTGGAGCTTGTGTAGTCGGAGTCGTGGTAGATTCGCACGTACTTGGAGTCGATACAATTTGATGAAGGTTGCTTGACGTCATGGTACCGCTCCTTGTCATGTACGCTCGAATAGTCGGAGTCGTAGTCGGAGTAGTTGTAGCGGAAGTCTTGGTGATGATCCATCATGTCATGGGGGTCATTGTCGGTATAGTCGTCGTAGTAGTCCCCCATGTCCGCAATGCTTGGGGCATCATAGGACATGTGCCTCATCATGTAGTCCTCCTCGTAGGCTCCATAGTTGCATTCACTCTCCCTAGACATGTCAACTCACAAGACAAGTGTATATATGTGGAGTGGAAAGGAACTAGAACACAACCTCTCACCTTGTAGATAGTATTGGACGTCGTGGACAACCAAGGGAAACGATCACAAAGTAAAATGCTTGTGTTCAAGTATCCAAAGCGAACTCCAAAACACACACGGCTTAAAAGTTGGTAGGAAGGTATATTAGGTGGAAAGCAAATTGAACCAACCGGAAACCAAGATATTGTCAAAGCAAGTAGAGAACCACGATGATCACAAAGCAAAACAAGTCAATCTCAAAGATAGGAATGCAGTTCAAGGAAACACACGCGCGGAGAGATAAATGGGACTTATGCAACCAAGAAGTGAGCTAAAGAACCATATGATCCTAACGAAGACTATAAGCTCGTGTTGCACAAGTACAAGGAGAGCTACTAGCTCGATTGCAATTTATTGGTGGGCTACAAGATTTGCACAACAATGCACCACCTACTAGATGTTCATCGAGCTTGTGCTTTCCTACAAGATATGGCAAGTGGTGTTTCTTTCTTTTCTCTCTCTTTTGACTTGGCACTTTTTGCTTCTTTTCTCTTTTTGCTTCTTTTCACTTTTGCACACTCACTTCTTTTGATGCCAACAACAAGATATAAGATATAGGAAAACTAGCGCATGCAATTTTGCTCGGAAACTACACGGTGCAAATGTGCAAAGCCCAAGCAATCATCAAGAGCTAGCCTCAATAGGACATGGTAATCGCAAAGATATAGTGTGGTTTTCAACGGAATGGCAAGGGGTAAAGATTGGCGATGTTATACCTTTCGTCGATGTTCTTCACCCTTTATTGTAGAAGCTTCGTGCTTGCTCATGAATTTTGGTGGTGGTAGATGATGGATCTTCCACAATGGTGATAAAGGCCTTGATCGTAGCTTCGAAACGAGCCGAAGAACACCAAAAACGGAGTCCGGAATCAAAAGATATGGCCAAAACAATTTTTCAAAAAATGCAGTTTTCTGGAGGTACCGCTTATCCCAGCGGTAGTACCGCTGGTGGTACCGCTTGAGCGGTCCGAAGGGCAGTTTTGGCGGTACCGGCTGGCGGTAGCACTGTAGCGGGCGGTAGTACCGCTAGCTTTGGCGGTAGTACCGCTGGAGGTCGCATAACACGCCCGAGAACGCGAAAATTCGCGATTTTGGCGGAAATTCTCGCCGAAAAACCTCAAATCGAAGGGGCAAATGATGGAATTAGGCCATGGGAACGCAAAGGAAGTTAGATCAACTCGTATAGCAATAGATCTATGGATCAAAACTTGCAAAAACGCACTCAAATCTCAGATCGATCCAAAAGCAATTTGGGACTATTTTTGGTGGAAATTTTCGAATTTCTCAAAATCAAAGAAAAATTTGGGGGATTTGTGGGGGAAACAAAGTCAAATCCGTGGCAACCATGCTCTGATACCATATGATGAGGAAAAGGACCTCTAGGGTGGCCCGATCTTCACGGATTGACGCGGGATGTGGACGAACGCACGCAAGAACACGAGGAACACGAAGAACACCAAGAAGAACGCCCCAAACACAAGAACACACACGATACAAGAACCGTTTCCCTTACCGGTCGGTCCAACCGGTCCAATAGAATCCACACGAAGGTGGAGAGATCGGCGAGTAGATACACGAAGGGATCTTGGATGGTTGTTTCTCCAACGGCCAACCAAGCCGCTCCAATAAAGTCACCCGAAGATGAAAGATTGGCTAGTAGTCAAGCTACAAGTAGAGGTCTTGAATCCGCATAGGGATCTTCTCCACGAAGGGAGGAACCATCCCCACAAGGGGGGGAGGAAGGAGACCTTTGAGAAGAAGGAGTCTAGCTCTACTCTAATCTCAAAACCAAGTCTATCTCTAGATCTAGTCAAAGGAGTCCATTATATAGTCCAAGCAACTAGGAGAACGGACGGATAAGGTTGCACAGCAGATCTGGCTGAGAGGTTCCCGCACTGGCGGTAGTACCGCTGGCTTAGCCGGTGCTACCGCTGGTGCGGGAAGGCGCGGCTTCATCCCACCTCGCCGGTACCACTTGGTACCGCTGCTGGTGCCGCCGGAGGTACCGGAAGTTGTCGCAGAAGGGTGGATCCAGCGGTAGCAGGCGCGGTAGTACCGCTGGCGTGGGGCCCGTCCGGGTTCCGGCGTCCCACGTCCCCGGTACCAGCTGGTACCGCTGCAGGTACCGCTGGCGGTACCGGAAGGGGCGCCAGAAGCGTGGTTCCAGCGGTAGCGGGTGCGGTAGCCACGCGGCCTGAGTCTTCTTGGCGGTAGTACCGCTTAACCCAGCGGTACTACCGCCGCCTGGGTCTTTTCTTCTCTTCCTTCGTCTCTTCCAAGCCACCGTCTTGGCGTCCTCCATTCCTCTTGCACCTTGGTCATCCTCTCGTGTATCCGTAGTCGTCGTGACACTCCTAGTATCAACAAGAGATAGAAGATGACGTGGCATACCATCCAAAAGGGTGGAAATTGAGTTATCCAAGAGGAATGAGTTCACCTTTGATGTCAATGGTGACTTGTGGTATGTTCGAGTGCTTAGGGCAGGTTGCACTACATCACCCAGCCTATTTAAAGTTTGGGAGGGGCGCTGATCTGGAACAAGCAATACTCGAACCACCAAAAGCCCCAGCGAGATCGACATCTCGTCGGAGCTCCCTTGTAACCGCATAATCTCACACGATCAATACCAGACAAGCAAGAAGTAGGGTCTTTACCTCCACCCGAGGGGCCTGAACCTGGGTAAATCTTTGCCTCTGCTTGTCAGCCGACGAAACTACCAGTACTACCACGTTCTCTCCCCATAATTTCAACCCTAGGTCCTAACCATGGGATTTGATGAGTTAACCCCTCGTCACTACCTTAAAAGGATCTAAAGTTGTGGAACATGGGAAATCGCCCGGAAGAGTCTCAACGAGGGTAGAAGCATCGTTGATTAGATGGGCCGGCTCCCTCCTCGCCAGCCTCATGAAACGTCTATCCGTGAATAAGAAAGAAAAGGACGAAAAGAATGCCACGACATCCTCGTCAGCGTCGGTGCAAGCATCGATTGACAAGCGCCGTGCTGAGGTCTCATCGAACTCGAGCATGAGGGACAACAAAATTTATGTAAGATGGCCAACCTTATTGGATAAGAAAGAGTAGAAGCTCGACCTTGAGAGCGAAAAAGTTGAATCCACCAAGCTCGAAGCTCAAGCATATATAATCATGGCCGACACAGCAAAAAATTAGGCGATTTCGGAAGCGTCCCAAATTATGGTCGAAACGATGAAAAAGGATGTGAAGATCTTGACAACCGACTTGTCGAACATGGCTTTGTCGGTGAAAGCTTGTCATGTGATGAATCAATAACGCTTTTGTGGGAACTGGACCTTGCACCGCGGTGCTGGAGGATCCAACACCAGAAGCGACGGAGGAGCCTACACCGATGGCGCCAAAGGGGTCAACATCGACGACGGCGAAGGAGTCAACATTTTTCATTTGTTTTCTATGCATTTGATATTGTAATACGTGATGGGACAGGGTGCCATTTTTGGTGACCAAGGTTTTAAATTTAGACTATATGTTTAAATAATGGATAAAAAATCTATAGAGATGGTCCATGGTGGGGTCGCCTCTGGGTTAGTCGGTCCTAATAGACCGACTACATGTGGCGGTGCTACTAAGGGCCACATTTTGCCAAGCCTAAATTTAGTAAGCGATGCCATATAGATAATAAGTGTGGCAATACCAAATTATGAATAAACCAAAACACTTCTTAAAAATTGCCAAACTTTACGTTGGCAAAGTGCGGCCGAGAACCAAACATGCCCTGATAGGGGCCATCCGACACAGTTATCGAACCGACTATTGCAGCTAGAGATGCTATAGGTACCCAAGATGGACGAAAAGAAACAGAGTTATCTCCAACCACGATTGGCAAATTTGGCCCCCAAACTGTCCGCGGCCACGTCCGGACATGTCCGCGGACAGTGACCAGACCGCCCCTAAAAGTGGTCTCCTCCAGCCGTGTCCCCCAAAGTCTCTCCAAATTGTGGGGTCATTTGCATGTAATTGGTGGAGAAGGAGAGAGAAGAGTCAATGAAGGATAAAAAAGGAAAACAAAGGAAAGCGGACGTGTCCGGTCGCCCCCAAACCCTCCCACATATGGGATGAGTTTGGGGTGTGCTGGACAGCCCGGACGTATGGGAAGAGTTTGGGGGAGACAGTTGGGTGCACAATTTTACTCTCTCTTGTCCGGACGGCTGTCCGGACGTCCGTCCGAACGTTTAGGGAGGATTTGGCAACCGTGACTGGAGATGCTCAGGATGTGGATTTGCTAGGTACGAGTAACATTCAAGGAAAGCACCACATTATCTAATCCAACAGATGCTTCTTCTTTACGTGGGCCGATGAATGAATGTTCGGAAGCAAAGGATTTGTAGCTTACGCGCCGTCGATTCTTGGCCGGCCCGCATGTAGTGGATATATATGATGCCAGATCAGTTGATCGCTTTCGGAAATTATAAATGAAGATGATGTCGATGTGATGTGTCTCTGTCTCTTGACACCGATGGAGGTGCGCAGTGGAAGAGCGAATAATGAAGGTTTACGAGGAATCATGTCGTTGCACTGGAGGAGAAGCATGTCCTCTAGGCGGCGGTAACCCTGGTCTTGGGATAATTACGGCGGCAAGCAAAGCTCATAATTAGCACGATTAGTTAACTTGTACAAGCTAGTTAACTGTGTAATAAACTATTGAAAACAACATAAGACTAAGAGTAGGTCTGTAGCTTGTGTTCAACCGGTAAAGGGCATGTATATGTTAAAAGCAATTAGAGCAACTCTACCGACGCTCCCAATACACTTTTCAATAAAATTATTGAGCCTTCAGACATTAAAACACGAATAACAATAATTTTGCCGGTGCTGTCCAATGCATGGTCCGACATTCTTACGCCGGACACGACCGAAAGGGAGTGGCCTCGCATTGCTACACACAGCCAGCAAACAATGCCACATCGGATACCGACATGCAAATACCACATGACAGCGACCTAGGCATTCTCAACCTCCCACCTCCTCTCTCATGTGCTCGCTCCTCACCCACCCTCACCGAGTCGCAGCCGCCGCTGTCGGTGCCGATAGTTCGGCGGCGCATACTGAGAAACGACGCCAAGCCCTTACTGCTTTGGCTCTCGCTTGCGCTGTCGTTTTGAAACCGCCGCTGCTATTTGGACTTGGTCCTCTCGGCAGGTAAAACATCACTGTAGCGGCCGCTTCCGCATGCCGTCTGGCCTCTTATGCTATCTCGTTTGGGCGAGTCTGCGGTTCTTCTTCGAACATCGTCAATCGTACACTCGTCGGGCAAACAACTCCAGCCGAGACCACCTTGCGCCGCCCCATGCACAAGGTGTTGGACCGTTTTCCGAAATATGTTTCTTCCTGATTTTTGCGTAGTTCAATTTGATAGGTGTTTGGTTGTTTTATTACTTTATTGTTCTTCGGACTGTGGATACAGACGATGAGTTGATAATGTTTGAATCGATGCAAGAGGAAGCCAATTCCTATGCCGATGATGGTGAGCGATTGGAGATCATCTCTTGTTTTCTACGTTTACAAGCACAATTGAATGCCCCTTCCGTCGCAGATGTACGAAAATTGGGAGGGAAGAAGAATAATGATCGTCAAGTGGAGGGTCATTTGGTGTTAAAGGCCGAGTATATTGCTGATGAGTCAACACATGGGAAGAGGGAATTTCGGCATCGCTTTAGGATGAATAAGGTGGTGTTC
The DNA here is from genome assembly GCA_947311845.1 of Poa pratensis. NCBI lineage: Eukaryota > Viridiplantae > Streptophyta > Magnoliopsida > Poales > Poaceae > Poa > Poa pratensis. The sequence goes on along the minus strand of CAMZMU010000060.1, from coordinate 3,370,513 downwards.
ATGCGTCATGTGTATGGTGTGAGGGAGTATGATGACCATTTGATGTGCAAGAGAGTCTGCACCACCAGAATGGTTAGTATCTCGTATTTTCAGAAATGCAATGCTATTTTGAGGTGTCTTTCATATGAAGTTGTTGTAGATACATAGACAAAAGATGTCGAGCGGGCATTTAATTTGGTTCTCGTTTCTTATCTGGTCGAAATTAGACATGCGAGATCATAAATACTTGAGTTATATGGTCACCAAGTGAGCGCGCTTCTCAATGATTGATTGCATACTGCACAATAAAGCTTATGATTTTAGTCAAAAGTAAACATACTCTAAGATTGACCAATGTTATGGAAAAAATATGTAAATTTAAGATACCAAATTCATTATCAATATATTCACTGTATAACATATTTTTATAATATATTTCTGTAATATTGTAGAGGTTGATATTTTCTTCAATATACTTGGTGAATCTTGTTAAATTTTGACTTTTAACTAAATTTATACATTTTTTATTGAAATTGATTTTTATAGGACACCATTGCTTTTGTTGGTTGCATCCAGCTTGTTCTTCAATCTTAGCTGGTCGAAAAACATATTTCAAAAGTTATGTTTTTTTATCAGTATGCACAACGTGATCACTGATAGTGAGCGGGCTGCTTCTATTTCGATGAGTAAAGATTATAGTTATAGTCAAATGTCAACGTATTCTATAACATATATATATTTTTAATATTGTAAAGATCGTTTTTTCAACATACTAGGTTAAACTAATTAATTTTGATTTATGACTAAATTTTTACGTCTTGCTCACTAAAATCGAGTACAAAATTTCGACACGAAACTATTGCTTTTCTTTGTTGCATCCAGCCTTTTCTTCCTCACGTATTTTGCATTTCTATCCTCAACCGGACATTCCCGTCAACCCTCCGTGTGCATCATCATTTAACAAGCAAGGAAGAAATCTCTCCCAGGAGATTCCAAATCACATCCCCTCTCCCACTCTCTTCCTCCCAGTTCCGCCCTCTCCTTCCCCATTCACACTACTCCACTTCCCCCATTGGCCATTGCGCGCTGTCCCAAACCCGAGCTCCAAATGTCAAGAACTTCAGCGCCCTCGTCTCCATTGGCCCGCTCGCTCTGCTGCCTGCTGCCATTCTCCTGCATTGCTATAAAATCCACTGCATCGACACTCCGACAACTCTAATCCAGCGAAGAAACCATGGCAGGAGCCCCCAAATCCACCCGCATTATCTTCCTCCTCCCCCTTCTCCTGCTCGGGGCCACGGCCTGTTCCCTCCCTCTGCTCAACTCTTCCGTCCCGGACCCCGCCGCCGTCGTCGCCGACTTCCACAGGTACCTACTTTATCCCGCATATTTTGGCAGAGCAAATGTCTGATTTGGTTGAGGGTCCTGCAAATTTGAATCTTTTGTTCGAATTTATTTCCCCAATGTAATAATGTAATGCAATGGCGGCGGATTGGTGTGCAGCAAGTTGGCGACGTCGCGGCGGCGGATGCAGCAGGCGGGCGGCGGCAGCGGGTGCGTCACGGGGAACCCAATCGACGACTGCTGGCGGTGCGCAGGGACGAACTGGTGGCAGGACCGGCAGCGGCTGGCGGACTGCGGCATCGGGTTCGGCCGCAACGCGCTGGGCGGCAAGGGCGGTCCCTACTACGTGGTGACGGACTCGTCGGACCGCGACCCCGTGAACCCTGTCCCCGGCACGCTCCGGTACGCCGTCATCCAGGAAGGGCCCCTATGGATCGTGTTCGCGGCCGACATGACCATCCGCCTCAACGAGGAGCTCCTAGTCAACAGCTACAAGACGCTGGACGGGCGCGGCGCGAACGTGCACATCGCCGGCGGCGCCTGCATCACGCTGCAATACGTCTCCAACGTGATCATCCACAACCTGCACGTGCACGACTGCGTCCCGGCGGGGAACGCGAACGTGCGGTCGTCGCCGACGCACAGCGGGTGGCGGACGCGGTCGGACGGCGACGGCATCTCGCTGTTCTCGGCGCGGGACGTGTGGGTGGACCACTGCGCGCTCTCCCGGTGCGCGGACGGGTTGGTGGACGCCATCATGGGGTCGACGGCCATCACCGTGTCGAACAGCTACTTCTCCCACCACGACGAGGTGATGCTGCTGGGGCACGCCGACGGGTACGCCCCGGACTCCGGGATGCAGGTGACCATCGCGTTCAACCACTTCGGGGTGCAGCTGGTGCAGCGGATGCCCCGGTGCCGCAGGGGGTATTTTCACATCGTCAACAACGACTACACGGCGTGGGAGATGTACGCCATCGGCGGCAGCGCCGGACCCACCATCAACAGCCAGGGGAATCGCTACATCGCGCCGACGAACCCAAACGCCAAGGAGGTGCGTGACTGAACTGTTGCCGTGCCGTGTTCCTAGCTGGGTTCTTGCTGTCGATGATGGTTTCCTGGGGGTTTGCTCTGTTCTTTTCTTTGCTTGGCAAGTTCTACTTTCGCTGCTTCGTTTGGAGCATTGTGAGCGCAAGTGTGTGTACCGCACGCGCGGTGGTTACGGTAACCATTGTCTTGTTCTTTCATGCCATGCCCCATTTCTTTTCGTACGTGTTCTCCTGCTAAAAAAAGCAGAGCTGGGACCGTGAAAGCGGAAGCCATTAATTAACCGTTTTTCTCCTGGTTCCTTCATCAGTTTTCATGGGATTTGTAGGTAGTGACGATGGTCCTGTGAAATGCTATGATTGATCAGTGACTGTCCGTGGCATTTCATTGTACCAGTAGTACCTGCGGAGTATTTCCTTTTACTTTTACAAAAGTGGATTTGGGTCCGGCCAGTGCCTGCCAGGGGTGGCATCCGAGGCTCCCCATGCCGGTTGCGGAAACCGCCGAGGAAAACAAAATGAAATGTAAACAGCTGGTTTGGTTGGTGTTGCAGGTGACGAAGCGTGTGGACACGGAGGAGGGGCAGTGGAACGGGTGGAACTGGCGGACGGAGGGGGACATGATGGTGAACGGCGCATTCTTCGTGCCCTCCGGCGAAGGCATGGAGGCCATCTACGACAAGGCATCTAGCGGCGTCGACCCTAAATCATCCGCGCTCGTCGACCAGCTCACCATGGGCGCCGGCGTCCTCGGCGGACCAAGGTACACCTTCCTTCTCGGCTTCTCCCGTACCAATGCGTCAAACAAACTGCAATCACGGATAAGCGGGTCCCAAGTACAACACCTTTGTCACGCGACTTTTGGGCCTTTTTGGTTCGTGGTTGTTTAGGCCATCCACTATGTGATGGAAAAGCCAACCAAAGAGCTCTATGAGCCATGAGCATGCCTTGTTATGAATGTTTTCACTTTTCTCCCATTGTTGCATGCAACATGTTGAACAATTTCTCTTTCACATGAGCATGCCTCGGCTTCTCCCGTACCAATGCGTCAAACAAACTGCAATCACGGATAAGCGGGTCCCAAGTACAACACCTTTGTCACGCGACTTTTGGGCCTTTTTGGTTCGTGGTTGTTTAGGCCATCCACTATGTGATGGAAAAGCCAACCAAAGAGCTCTATGAGCCGGTTCGATACATAGCAGGGCATCGAACCATGACATCTGACAGAAAAAGCGACTCAAGTTTTTGGTTCGCATCATAGCACAACATCGGTACTAAACAATCCATTTCCTACCGATCCTTGACTGAGAAGTGAGAAGTGAGTGATCCAGAGAAGGAATAGAAAAGAGAGTTAAATACTCTTTGTTTATTTTAGATGGACCCCATCGCTGCATGTTGATGCGGTTCACTACATAGCAGAAATTTCTCATCGACTCAAACTCTGACCACTTTTCATATTGAATCGGCAGTGCATGGTCTTAGAATGCCTTTGCCTTCCTCCAACGGGCATCGGTCGCCGGAGTGCGTGCGGCGTGCCGGGCACCCTGCACCTAGAGTCAAGTGCTGTGAACATTTTGGCCAGAAAGGACCCAGCCCGTTAACTAGAGTATGATTAATCAAGCTACGAGTTCTCCCTAGAAAACGCAGAGTACTGTAGGCGCATCTCCACATGCTGATGGCTGATTTTGTCCCGGAATCTGCGTCCCAGCAGTTCATCTCGCCCACAATGGTACACTACTCGAGTATAGAGCTTTTTTTCCGAAATGGGGAGCGACGCCTAGACTCTGAATCGAAACGATACACACACCTTTTATATTAATGGAAGGTTCCAAGATTATAAATTTTATTACCATTCAGTCATTCACAGATCGCTGAAATTGAAAACAAAGACCAACCACTCAAATATCATTGCTCTAAACATCTACTCCCTCCGATCCTAAAAGAGTGTCGGTACTGTCCATAAAATTTGTATCTAGCTAGTTCATTTCTAGCGCCACTTTTTTCGTATCGGAGGTAGTAGTTTTTTTGAATTAAGTCAACCAAAACCCCGACCGAAGACAGCCCGAACGACCACCATTATACGAGCACGTTCATTATGCATAAGTGCTCGCTGGCCCAGAGGAAGGAGGAGTGACCACAGTGGATCCAGTATACCAACTTATTGATAACCTCAGTGGCGGAGCTGCACTCTGACTATGTGGTCAAGCGACATCACTAAATTCTGGTTAGTAAAGAAACCTTAGCTATGGACACACCGGAATTGACCACATTAATCCTGGTTTCCGACATCAGTGCAATTATATTTGAGGTTTGACAACACTGGTCACTGGTCCTAGCTCCGCCACTGGATAACCTGCAAATAGAACAGATCCCGTTTTTTTATACACCACGTCTTTGCGAAAATTCCAAATTATCCAAAGAAACATATACGTGTTTTGGTCTTCTTATCACTCCCATTCAATCAATGACCAAACATATTAGTAATACTAACTGGAGGATAGATATTGAAAGTAAAATGAATCAACCTCCATATAAGTGCAAAAGGACAAGATATAAACAGGCTTTCGACAGAATCGTCTGCGTGACAAAAGAACTCATTTTTTACATCCCGTACATCTTCTCTTAGCAAGGTTAAGTTCATGTGTGTCATACTGTCATTGAGAAGATCGGTATAAAGAGACTTGACCTTAAATAGACCAATAGTTGTCAACATCCATTTCAAAGAGTATGTGTCATTACGTTCCACAATGCACGGAATTATTTTACTTTCCATGGGAATAGATCTTTTCTAGCTAGTGTCCTTTGTTCGGGACGATCCTACCCTACAAGGGCCTTTTCGAACGGAGCCAACCGAGGAGAGAATGGAGGGTTCGTCCCAGTTGTCGTCTGGTCCAGAGGCAGCGTTTCCGTTAGAAAACCAAAATCTTCTGTGACCTTTTTTGTCGTCCCGTACCATGTTCCCCGGTATCGAATTCTTATTCCAGTGTGCGTTCCTGACAGCAGTGGTAGATCTGAGCTTAACCAAGACTCCAAAAAGGAGTAACGATAACTGTATAAATAATCGTCACTGGTTTCCTGGCGACATCTTACTTACATAGTACAACAATATGTTTTTTCTCTGGCAGGGACAACGGCGAAGCGGCGGCGTACGCCGGGGTCAACTACGCCGGATCAGCTACCGGCGGTGGGTTTGGCGCTGCCGGAGGCGGAGGCAACGGGTACGGTTCCCTTGGGATGTACTACGCCAGCGGCGGCGACTGGAGCTGCAGATCACACTCGATGCTATCCTGGACTGCTTTGGCTCTCGCTCTGATATGTTTGCAACCATTGTAAGACTCGATTGTTATGATTCAACGTAGGGAAAGGCAGGAAAAAGGGGTGGAGAAAAGTAGCGTAAAGCTGACTGACATTAGGGAGATAGGCAGCAGCAGCGGTAGATTATCCACCATGTCCATGTATCAGCACATGGGTTATGGTTAGGAATATTTCAAGCTAGTCTCAGTGTAGCTGTTACAAAGGAGAATGGATGATTCACTGATTCGTTCGTGGTTATTATCAAATCTAACCGCTATCTAATCTCTGCCAGAGAAGAAGCGAAAACTCGACCATTCTATAAGACTTACACATCCAAAGTGACTATGTCCGGTGATAATATTTCTCACCGGACCCGGAGGCGTCCCTGTCATCATTCAGAGTTGTTGCAACAGTCAGACATGCTCCCTGGCAAGAAAACATTCAAACATGCTCGTGAAGCAAAAAAAATCTGAGCATGCAACAAATATTGGTCGCAAAACATGTGACATGAAAAACTAACGTCGAGACAACGGATAACATGACGAAAGGAAATATATGCAACATAATTTGAACCCTTTAGAACATACATCCATAATCATCGTAGCAACCATGCCGAATGGGAACACCTAGAATGCCATTTAGAGGAACACTGAAGGTGGACATCCTAAGGAACGCCGTGAGCATGTCTCGGAATCTCGAGGGAGAGCCATGTCTATGCAAGAGCTCGAGAAGGTAGTCCCAATGCACCAAGTCAAAAGCCTTTTTTATGTCGAGGTTGAACAGCGAGGTGGGAGTCTTTGTTTTGTGGAGCCTTCTAGACAAATCAATCGTGGATACACCGGCATCGCCAAATTGAGCACGCTGGCCACAAATCCGGCTCTTTGGTGCCAGATCACATGAACTATTTATTTCAGAGTGATGTAATTTTTAAAATTTAGTTTATTTGATTGAACTAAAGAGGGTAAGAGGGTACCCTAGGAGTCACCAATTTGCATTCTTAAGCGACTTGGTCTGAGAAGTTTCTGCCTTACCTGCAGATCCATTCAATGGCAGAATTCAACCCGCTAAAGGCGTATTTTAATCATATGTTCTTATTACATTGTTGGTTAAAATGGATTCTGGAAATGAGTGGACTTCTAAATTTAAACTAACAAAATATGTTTTGCAATTGAACTTCGCATTATCAAAAACCAACATGGATGAGGGAAGGAAGCAAAATCAATGGCTACCACGAGGGGCTCGTATTAGAACACAATTCTGTCAGTAACATAATCTACTCTTAATTGTCCTAAACAGAGCACACAACTGCAGCATCCACACAAGGTGGGCACCGAACATGTGACCACAAAATTCATGCATTTTGAACCGAAATACAAACAAGTGTCAAACCTCAGAGCGTCTGTAACATTGTCGCTAATTCTCTCAGTTCTTCTAGTGTTGCAACTTGCAAGTTACAAGGCAATATATGAAAGACAGTTAACATCCTTGGTCTACAGTTACTGAGTACCAGATTGAACCAATAGAAGAACCACCCGCATTTTTTTTAACCAGAGGGTGGTGGCGGCGGAGGTGGCATGGACATTGGTGGCAGCGGCATTCCACCACTTTGTTGTGGGGGCGGAGGTGGCCTCCACATAGGTGGAGCTTGCATATTGGGAGGTGGCGGCGGTGGCCTGGCCATGTGATGAGGCGGCGGCATCATGTTTTGTGGCGGGGGCATCATGTTTTGAGGCGGGGGCATCCCTGGAAGCCTGTACTGAAGCTGTTGTTGCATCGGCGGTGGTACTTGCATATTCGGTGGAGGACCAGGCCAAGCAGGCTGCCCGTGCATCTGCATGTGAGGGTATTGACCAACAGGTGGCGGCGGCGGCCTAAGGTGTTGCATCTGTCCTGAGATATTTCCATTGGCAAAAGGCCGTGGCACAGGTGCACCAACACCACCGTTTTGAAGCCCCTGGGTCGGTGGAGCAGTTGCAAACATTGTGTGTGGCCTATGCTTCTGAGATCCTGGGTTGTTCGTTGCCAGCAGCCTCTCTGCCAACAGACAACAATAGATTTAATAAAAAATGCGTGTGGAGAAACTTCAGGAAGTAAAGCACAACTTTAGCAAAATAATAAAAAACAGATTTATAGATCAAGACAGCCTTAAACAGCATATAGGCCGCAGTAGTGATAGATAAGAGCAAACAAAACTTATATGTGGTACAGATAATGGATGAGCTTATACAGTAGGTCAAATGCCTATAGTGATGATTTCAATGCCTAAGATCAAGATCCATCATGTTCGCTACATGTAAAATACAAAAAAAGAAATCATTTTGAATAAAGTTGAAACCCTAAATGTCAAAGCGCAAATGTGGGAGAAGTATAGCAATCCATAGTCAATAACCAGAAAATAATTTGCCTTGGGATACATGTAACAACCTAATGGAGACTAAATAGTCACCCTCAATATTGCTTTCCAAAAGTTCAATAATCAACATAAGCGGGATTTGCTGTGTCAGTGTACAAGAAGCCAACCAAATAGCTTAACAGATACTTCGAAAACCAATACCTGCTGGTGTACCATGGCGCTCTCCTTTTGTGTCTTTCTTGTAAGCATAAGAGACAGTGATTGGCCTATTACATAGATGCTGGTTGTTCATGGCCTGGGAAATTACAGCAAAGATAATACTTAAAACATATGGTCGAATCACAATAAGTCAAAATATAGAGAACTATTGTGAGAATGGCATTACCTCTATTGCTTGATCAGATGATTCAAAGGAGTCATAGCTCACAAAGCCAAAACCTCGAGAATTTCCACTTTCAGGATCCCGCATTATCTTGAAAAGAAGCAAATGAAATTTAATATGCTTACAACATCTGACCATAGAATTCAGAATTTGAAACTCAACTGAGACAATACGTAACATGGATTGATCTTAAGATGGCACATGCATTTGCGCCAAATACAAAAAGGGAAAGGAATGTTTAGCTCATTTGATCTATATCATGGTACACATGAAAGGAACCGTGCCAGGAGCTCATAGGCTGTTATTAGTTTCAAATCAATTAGATACTATCAGCTAAGAGTTCCACTGAAGCAGGGAAGACTATAAAGTAGCTAAGCTATGGCAAGTAAATCTAATAATATTAGGTTAAGTTAAGCATACCGATTGCTTTTCGTTGAATCTGGAGATCATAATAATAGACTAATGTTGATAAAATCAGATAGCAATGTAACGTGATATCATTGGTAGAAAGATCTACATTCTAATGAGTACCTAGCCATATGCAGAGTAAAGTTTTCATAAGTGTCACCTTAGGATTGGTTACAATCACGCCAAACGCACTGAAGGTATCGTAGAGGAGCTTCTCATCGACTTCCTGCTTGAGAAAGCAAACACAAAACCATTGGCCACTTCTTCATATGAATATACTGAACTAACTGTCACAAGATGGGCTTTAGGTTTTTACCGGATCAAGATTGCCAATAAAAAGATTTGCTCCCACGTCCAAGCTCTTCTTGTCTTGGGAAGCCTGGAATATCATGTTAGTCAATGTGATTAAAATCCTAATTTTTGTTTACCGAAATTCACAAGGACTAAAAACAGAACAGAAACTTAATGTGACCAGGAAGCAATGGTTTTGTAAAGTCAATATGAGAATTCGAATTACTCAACAGACAGAATGATGAACCACACTAATTAAGTTGTACAAACAGTAACATTAACAACAGAGCAAAGGAGTAATATCAATATCTGAAGACATTTATATTACTCAATGTCGCCAATCCCTGAAAAAATAATCAGGAATTGGTATCCAGTCTGCCGATGTTGTGAAATATAATCAGACCAAGCATCCAAGATTATATCACCCATTACAGTTAAGTCCAACAATATGGGATCTGAGTGTCCTTTCAATTACTATATTACGTACCTGCTGCAATAAAAATACAAGAAAAGAAGTACTGAAGGGGCAGGGAGGGTCAAGAGAAGTGCTTACCTTGTTTACTCTTATTGGTTTTCCATATAGTTTGAGCATGTTTAAAATCTTAATAGCCTACAAAAAGCAAGCAGTTTACATCAGGATGAGGTAAATAAGTAAAACGTTGGCCTTGATACCAATAAAAACTTACATAATCTGCATCTTCCTCACTCCTGAATTCTACAAATCCATAGCCCTGGTGGAGATTTGTAACTCTGTCTTTCGGGACGTAGACATTAACTACAATGAAACAAGGAATCATTTATTAATCATCAAACTCGTAGAACGTATTCAGATTTTGTCTGAGGCGGATTTTTCAAATGACAGTTCAGCACCAGAAATACAAATCGAATAAAGCAAGATGGTGGAAGAATCAACCATACTGATGATATAGGGTAAGAAAACTATCCCCATTTTCAGGAAAGAGAGAAACAATCTACTTACCAACAGGGCCTGCTTGGACAAACAACTCCCATAGTAATTCCTCGGAAACCTATAAAATATGAGGAGAACTGTCAGCATGTATGCCTGAATATAAATTATATAATGATATCAAAGGGAGAAATATGCATAATTCTCCAAAATACAAGATGACATGTGTTCCTTAACTGCATTTAATTTCTAAATGGAAGCCACAAGATTGAGTTGTTACAACTTACATAAGCTGATAAGCACATGCAGGACTCCATGTGTCTATTGTTTCCTACTGGAGGAGGGAAAGATAATCCCAGTTACAAACTATCAAAATGGCAATCTGAACATTCAACAGCTAAACGATGGAGCAGCAACGTATCTTGTCATCTCAATTTCATGCACCACATAAACTATATAATGAGGAACTATTTTCCTTCAGGTTCTACTACAAATAGAATACCTTGGAAAACCTGCCAATTACACCAACCACACTTCTACAGGCATGATTAGCGACTAATGCGGGGACACTAGGCGTGAGTTTCCCAATCGGCCTGCACACTACCCGCGTTGCTTCGCTTGAAGCACTGGTACACCTTGGATTTAGTAGCAGCGACTAGTTACTTTTAAAGCGCAGGACAAATCAATTTTCCTCGAGCATGAACTCGACGACATCTTGAGTAACACGGACCGTGGGGACAGGATACACGAATCCCGCCCCGATAGCATGAGGGGGGATCTACAGGGAGAGGATGGGGAGGAGGGGGGGAGCCTGGGGAACCCTAACCTGCGGGTCGAGGTTGCCGACGTAGGTGGTGGCGTCCTGGTTGCGCTCCGCCGAGTGCTGGCCGAGGAGATTCGCGCCCACGCCCGGCGCGATGCGCGTCGTCATGCCTGGCTCCCGGCGGCGGCGAGAGAACTATGTGGTGGTGGGGTTTATTCGAGACTCCGGGAGCTTTCCTTTTTTTTTTTTTGACACTATCCGGGAGCTTTCCATGCTTCTCGTTACTTCTTGTCCTGGTAAACGACTGGGCCAGATTGGGTTGCAACGGCCACATGCAATTCGGTCCAGTAGACCGGCCCACGCACTTGGGCTGAGAAAAGGTTTTCAGTCTTTTCTTTGTTTGAGTTAGGGCATCTCTAGCCGTTGGAGCCCGAGGACAATTGTCGGACTAAAAATAGCACGTCCTAGGGGGTAAAACGCTTCGGATGAAACACGAGTACATCTTCCCAGCCATTGGTGTCCACGGGACAATCGTTGGACAAAAAATGATTGGGTGGGCCAGAAAAAGACGGGGAATACGATCGGTTGTTGCTTCCGCTGGCGCCCCAACAACCCCCAGCGCGCTGGGTTTGGCCTGGATTCGCCGGCGCTATTTTGAGATCTTGGGGGGCACGGTTGGGCCATTTTTTGCTCTTTTTTGCATTGTCGGTACAAAAAAAAAGTGGTCCTCGGGGGGCGGGCTCTTGGGGGGCTGGCTAGAGATGCCCTTACGCGCAATACACGATCGCGGGTATGCCCTTCAATCTCATAAATGGTGTCCTCCTTTTTCTCAAATAGGTCCTTGTCTTCTCCAAGTTGGTACAAGAGTCTCAAACACCTCCTTGGTTTTATCATGAAGCTTCTCCACGAAGAGCGTAATCTCATTCGCCTTTTTGTCGTCCCCTACATTTTGAACATAATCCAAACGAGATAGCAATTTTAGGTGGGGGATTCACCATAGTTGACTTATCCATGAGGCACATAGGATTGGAGCTCTTGTTATCATTCGGAGAGGTAAAGAGGCGCCAAGGAAGGAGGGAGGTTGCCTATGGCAAGGGCCGCCATTCCCACCTCCTCACTTTCCTCTTCTTCTTCTTCGCCTCTGGATTCGTACTCTTCATGTGTACGCGACACAAGAGGTTTTGAGAAGTTCTCTTGATGTAGTTCTTGGGCTTGGGAGGGAACTTGTTCTTCTTGAGAATGAGTTGGCCATCATTGTCCTCCCTTTTCTCGTAGGGGCAATCAATTACAAAGTGATTGCTCTTTCCACAATTGAAACAAGTCCTTTTCCTCTCAAGGAGTGGATTCCCTTCAAGTGTTTCTCTTGAAGTTTCTTTTGCCCCAAAATTTGGTGGCCGCATGAGCCAAGCATTCGTTGAGGGCTTCCTTCAAATCTTCACCTTGCTCAAGTCTTGAGCTTTCTTCATTACTTGTTTCTTCCACTTGAGCCTTCATGGTTAGGTTCTTCATCCATGGATTTGAGCATTTGATCTCTTGGAGGTCACCTTCAACATATCCATGGTAACAAACGGTGCCAACACATCATTTGGAGTCATGGTTGGGTAATCTGATCTTGAGTGGACATTCATCACCATGTGCTCATGTGCGGAATGATCGCCTTAAGGAACTTGGTCTTGACCCATTCATCATCCATATCACGAGATTCACTATCTCTCATGGCCCCCACAAGCTTGGTGAGCCTACGGAATAGGTCGGAGGGAGACTCTTCGTCCATCATGATGAAGTTGTCCACTTCATGTTGGAGAATTGCTTTCTTGGATCGTTGAATGGCCTCATTCCCCTCATATAGATCTTCAAGATAGTCCCATGCATCTTTGGTGGCTGGGAGATCACTTGATCTTCATCAACCATGATCATGGCCCTCTCAAGCATGTAATGAGCCGTTGCATCAAGTTGCTCATCAATCTCTTACTGATTCATCAAGTTGTTGGGATCAATGGGCTAGTAGCCATTCAAGATGACTCTCCAAAGTTGCACTGATGAGCTCCGAAAATAAAACTCCATAGATTTCCGCCAAGTAAAATAACGAGTTTTATCAAACTTAGGAGGCGGTGCACTTTTGTTGTTTATAGAGAAAATTGCTTCTGTACCACCGACGAACGCGACAATGGCTCATTTGCCATCCAACAAATGACGAGTGCTTAAATACCAAACACAACCAATCTCTAGTGCTTATATGCCATCGCCGTTAGTTTCTCGTCAAGATGTCTCCTTTTTCCTGTCAGTATTTTTGAAATTTCCAATCTTACCCTTAGTTTATAGAATAGAAAAAGAAAAGAAAACGTAAGTCAACTTCCCAGCGACACGCACTCGAAACTAAATCGAGCGAGCCATGGCGGAACCGCCGCCGGCACGCCCAACGCCGCCACCGCTCCTCAGGCCCCGTCGTCGCTCCCCCAGCTCCCGTCGCCGGAACGGACGCTCCCCCAGCCACCGTCGTGAGGAAGCATGGCAGAACCCTCGCCGCCGCCGCTTCCCCAACCCTCGTCGCCGGAACCGCCGTTGTCCAGCCCCCATCGCCAGAAAGCTTGGCGGCGCTGGTCTCTCTCCCTGGCCATGGCGACCAGAACCCTTGAATTGGGGATTCCGGCCAGGTGAAGAGTGGAGCAGGGGAATGCACATTGGGGATTCCGGATGCAGGATTCCAAGCCCAGGAGGAGGACGGCATGGTGATGGTCCCAAAGAGCAAGGCTTTGATACCTGCAAAAATAAACGGGATTAGGTTGAGACTCCAAGTGCAGAGTGTATAGTAAGTGGAAGACAGTTTTCCCCACGAGGGGTGACTCGAGGGTTTAATATCGAACTCTCGGGGAATCTGAAGTGGTAGATTTATCTTCTTATCCTTCTTTTGGTTACCTACAAAACAAGGTTAGATGTTTTGGTCCTCAACCTCACCTGTGGTTGTCAAGCACAAGGTGTAAGAATGATATCAGGATAGTTATGCAATGCAAACAAGAAATAAATATGCAATGATGGTGGATGCAATGATAAATGATATTTTTGGGTTTTTGAATGATGTATGCAAGATGAAAAGTATTTTTGTATTTTCGGATTTAATGATGGCTGAAAATAGAAAAGTGGTATATGGTGTTGGAAAGGTGTTTCTTATGATTAAAAATGGACTGGGGTTCATGGTTTCACAAATGCACTCTCTCTTTATAAAGTGGTAGACAATGGAACACACAAGTTAACATATGAGATTGCAACACAGGGTTTGATAACAAGTTACTTAGATATATGGGCATCACGTCCTAACATAGAGATCTTTTGGTTATTAACCTCTCTTATACTCCACCAAGATGCGAACTAAATCATAACACCTCAGTAATTAAGATAACTCAGAGTATAGCATTAAGTATCATGACATGAAGTGAAAATAAGAACATGCTAGATCTAGTCATGGAGTAGTGGCAATGGTCACGCCCACATCCCCGGTAGCATGGTATTTTAGTTTATCCCTAGTGAGGTAACAAAGTAAGGTAAAGATACCAAAGTGGATCGCAGAACTTTCTCTCACGTTCACTGCACTAGCCACCCCCCGTTACTCCAACTAATGCACACGTTCCCCCACACACGCTCTCATAAACATGCTTGATCAAAACAAGTAGACAAGAACGGGGTACATAATATGCATCTATACTCATAACTGAAACAAACATTGCAATCTCAAACATATATTAACTCATAAAGATCCACCACAAAGGTATTACAACGGTGACCGTAATCATGTTCAGCAGCTCATACGGTGCTAATTAGTGAAGCTCAAGAGAGGAGAGATACATAAGTTACTTCCACAAACCCATAGTCCAGAGGTGGACTACTCCCTCTTCATCATGGAGACGGTGGAGAAGTCGATGGAGAAGATGGAGACCACGCCGGCAGCGCCCCGCCGGAGTTTTCCCCCTCCAATCTGCAGCTCCTGATCTCCGTTTCGGTGTTTCTGTGTTTGTGCGGCGCTCCTTCCAGAGAACGTCGGGGGACCTTTTTTATAGGCGTTTTTAGGTCAAGACGATGTCGGTGGAGCGAAGATCGACGGCAACGGAGCCACGAGGCCAAACGGGTGGGTCCCACGCGGCCACAGTACCTGGCCGCGTGGGCCACCCCCGTTTGGCCTCGGCCTCCGTTTGTTCGCTTCCTTCGCCCACAGGTCTTCTTCCTTCCAAATATTGACGCCCGTAAATTTCCAGGTGATTTCGTTGACGTTTGGGTCCCTGAAACATTAAAATAAGAAAACGGGGTTTTCTGCCTGTGCAGGGTTAATTCCATAAAAATAGGAAATAAATGAATATTCCCAAAATCATTATAAAACATTGATATAACCCTTATATGATGCAAATATGATTGGAATATAAGCAATTAAAGTGCAAAGTTCATGTATGCATTTTACATGCATCAACATCCCCAAGCTTAATCCATGCTCGTCCTCGAGTATGAAGATGATAAAACTAACATGGACTTTGCAATTTAATACTTAACAATGATATCAAAGATGATTACTATTGCTACATATAGTCAAATGATTCATTCTTCAAAGGAGTAGCAATATGCAAATAGTTTATGAAGTGATATCAAGTATTCAAGACAAGGATGTTCATTGATAGTTCACAAAGTGTAACATGGTAGCAAGTAATATGGAACACATGTATGCATAATGATAAGTAGAACATCCTACAATGGTCATAGAGTGTAGATGAAAATCTGAATATGATAGGTGTACACTTTGGAAAGATGTATATGTGAGTAGAGGTAAAGCATGCATAAGTTTCATCCAACTTCCAAACTCTTCTACTTAAGTTAATGATTGCAATAAGGTATTCATTGGTGTCAAGCTCTCATTGCCCCTATCATAGCATCTTGAATGATTAAGGTTAAAGTGAAAGCAAATATGAGTAGTGTGCTTGATAAAGAATGGGTTGAATGTCTCATGCCCCTTGAATACAAGTACTTACACCATGTGTTACTCAACTTGGGAAACAAAGCAAGTTCAATTAAATATCATTGTAAGCATAATAGTATCATCAAGAGCGTCAACTGGGGTACCTCTTGTCCCAAGATATGGAACAAGCCCATATCAAAATGACAAGACAAACAAACAAAATGAACAATCTCAACACCCTTTTTATTTACCATTTGGAATAGTTTTTTATTGCAAGGTGTATCACAGAAGGTTCACCATAGTATGTAAGTAAATTTCCACCATGAATGATGCATGGCTTAGATTAGCGGCCCAGGCGTCTCTCTAACCATTTACACAAACTCATTTAAACTCACTCTATTTCCACATTTATTTCAACATGATAAGCATCCATAGACAAAAGCACATGATATCAACTAAATGAGATGAAGAGCGTGTTGAAAGCTTGCCATGTGACAGCACATATGGGCTAACTTCCAACCCAAAACATTCATCAAGCCACAAACATCATAATCTTAATCACAATGGGTCAAGTTTTATTATGCAAATAAAAGAACATTGTGCATCAAGTTCGTGAGAGCTATATAACCAATTTTTTCCATTGCAATCAATAACATAAACATTTTCATTCAGAGGTAAGATAACACAAACAACATGTTAAACATACTCGGAATAGCATAAAGCCAATAGGTAGATATGGTGGACTCACTGGAATAACTTTGGTTGAAGGTGTTGGAAACAAGTTTTTGCTTGTTGGAGTTTTTGGGCTAGCAAAAGGGAGAAAGTTGACCATCTAGATGCATGCATGAGTGTCCATAGAACTAACTAATCCATGTTAAACCAAGTAAATAACAATCAGCACCAAAACATGAATAAGTGATAGCTCTACAAAAAGAATTTGCAAACTATTACTCATAAACAAGCTCATGAATCATGCAACTATATGTATCATTAAAAATCAAGTCAAACATCCCTTTTCCCAATCTTATAAAAGCATCCAACATATTTCAACCCATATTTCCAGTAGCTCTCTCATATATAATTGATAGTGTGGTGGTCTCTCAAGACTCAAACAAAAACAAAAAACGACGCTCCAAGTTTATGCGATAAAGTGTTTCGATCGAAAAACAGAAGTTGGACGTGTGCAAACCGAGAGTGTGTAGGTCCAGCGGGGTTGTCTTCACATCCCCAAGCTTATGGTCTTCACCATCCTTGGATAGCTCTTGGTGCATCTCCTCCAATCCCTGTGAAAAAACTTCAAAACACCGTTTCTCCCATCTCTTTTCTGTGGGGTGCATTAATAGTGATAAACAAATAGGTTCCTTGCTGCATATAATCCTTGAACAAAAATTCATATGACATGTCCAGAAAGTGTATAATGTTGTATGCCTACTCATAAACTCAATTGGATCAAAAAGATTCAACTTAAAAGCTCAAAGCATGCATCAAACAAAATGGGACAGAATCTGTCCAGAAAAACAGCAGCAGCAAAACGTATTTTTCTACCCTACCAAACTTTCTCGAAAAATTCCGAAAAAATTCATGCATACAGAGGATGAAAAGTTGCAACTACAGTTCAAATATGAGCTCATTCGGAGTTACAGAATAAGAATTAAAAATCATACCGTGCACTGACTCGTGCAGGAATAAAATCTCCGAACGCTATAAGCAACTTTTTCAAACCAAAAAGGGTAAAACTTGGCACTTTATTAAAAACTCCAGAACCTAACTAGACACAAAATCTCTTGTTACAGCAAGAGGACACAAAGAAAAATCACACACAAAAATAACCGGGTTGCCTCCCGCAAAGCGCTTTCTTTATAGCCATATAGCTAGGCTTCTTACTTGTTGTTTTATTGTGGACGAAGCTCATGAGGGAGCTTGAACTTTGGTGGTTCCCTCTTCCTTGGAAAGTGTTCCATGCACTTCTTGTGTGGAAACTGAAACTTTACATTCCCTTCCTTTGAATCAATGATAGCACCTGTGGTACGAAGAAAAGGTCTTCCAAGAATAATAGGACTAGAGGTTTTATCCCCATGTCCATGATTAGAAAATCCACAGGCACAAAAGTCATATGTAACTCTACCATAACATCACTTACTTTTCCCAAAGCATGTTTAATAGAGTCATCAGCAAGTGCTAGTTCAATAGAGCATTTTTCAAGATTTTTCAATTCAAGCACTTCATATAGTTCTTTAGATAAAACAGAGACACTAGATCCTAGATCAAGTATGGCATGGTGTGTCTCTTTTCCAATAGTTACTAGTACCTTAGGTATCCACATATCCCCAAGCTTAGGTGGTATCATAGCCTCTTGGTTGTACCTAGCAATCTTTTCTTTCAAGACATGATTAGCAATATAAGAACCAAAACCTGCTTGGTTAGTGTTGATGGAAGGATCACTTGCAAATTTTTGTAAGATAGATATTAATTCATGCAAGCTACAATTTTCTAAGTCAAGCAAAGGATCCTTGACTTCATTAAGCATTTTAACTTCCTCAACTTCAACCTCTTTCATTACCCCAATAGATTCTTTAGCAACTCTCTCTTGCTCATGAATGTGTTCCCAAGACTTATTGATAACCTCTTGGCAATATTTTATTGTTTCCTCATGTTTTTGGGCTGTAATGATGCTCTTTAATGATGAGACTTCCTTAGTAAGCTGATCTACCCTTTCAAACAAAGCATCTTGTTTTTCAAACTTAGAGATAAATTCCTTATTAAGCTCTTTTTGGGTAGATATAAAAGATCTAATGGTGTTTTCCAAGTCACTAGAAACATTACCACTAGAAGCATATTTATTTGGCACATATGGGGGTTTATTATAAGAGTTATAATTGTTGTTACCATACCCATTATTACCATAGTTCCTAATGAAGTTGACATCAATATTTTCAGAATTGTTTCCAACTAGTTCTTGCAAAGGAACATTTTCAACACTAGGTTTATTAAGCAAAGCAAGAATAGTATCCATTTTAGATGACAAATCATTAGTTTCTTCAATAGAGTTCACTTTCTTAGAAGGATTAGGTGCCCTATCAGTATGCCATTGACTATAGTTTTGTAAAATGCTTTCCAATATATTTTTAGCTTCTACTATAGTCTTACTCATAAAAGCACCTCCAGCAGCAGAATCAAGTATGTTTCTAGACATGTAGTTTAAACCATTGTAGAAAGAGTGTAATATGGTCCATTCATTAACTCCATGTGAGGGACAAGTTCTAAGCATAAGTTTTATCCTATCCCAAGCCATAGCAACATGTTCATTTTCATTTTGCCTAAAAGAAAGGATGTTGTTTCTATTTTGCAAAATTTTAACAGGGGGATAATATTTCTTAATGAAAGCTTCTTTTAGATCATCCCAAGAATTAATACTACCAGATGGCAAGGAATGCAACCACTCTTTAGCTTTTCCTCTAAGTGAAAAAGGAAATAACTTCAGTTTTAGGATATCACTTTCCACATTTTTAAACTTTTGCATGTCACATATTTCAACAAAGTCATGAAGATGCATAGAGGCATCCTCCATAGCACTACCACCAAATTGTTCCCTAGTTATCAAGTTCAACAAACTAGGACTTACTTCATAACTCTCAGCATTTATCTTAGGTGTGGCAATAGCTCTCGTGATAAATTGATCATTAGGAGTGTTTGTGTAGTCACACAGCTTAGTTCTTTCTCCCATTTTAGCAAGTTTTTTTTGGTATTTTTAATTTTTTATGCAAAACTGAAATAAATATGATATGATATGCAATGACACTAACAAAACAAATAAATTGCTTTGTAAGTAAAGATGGATAAGATGGTGCTCACGTAGGTGCAACCTCCCCAAGCTTAGGTGTTAGCACAAGTTGGTGACGTTGACTTTGTTGTGAGATGAATGCGATGATGCACACCCTTGGATAAATCTCTCAGCTACGATTCCCCGGCAACGGCGCCAGAAAACGTCTTGATGGTCCCGAAGAGCAAGGCTTGATACCTGCAAAATAAACGGGATTAGGTTGAGACTCCAAGTGCAGAGTGTATAGTAAGTGGAAGACAGTTTTCCCCACGAGGGGTGACTCGAGGGTTTAATATCGAACTCTCGGGGAATCTGAAGTGGTAGATTTATCTTCTTATCCTTCTTTTGGTTACCTACAAAACAAGGTTAGATGTTTTGGTCCTCAACCTCACCTGTGGTTGTCAAGCACAAGGTGTAAGAATGATATCAGGATAGTTATGCAATGCAAACAAGAAATAAATATGCAATGATGGTGGATGCAATGATAAATGATATTTTTGGGTTTTTGAATGATGTATGCAAGATGAAAAGTATTTTTGTATTTTCGGATTTAATGATGGCTGAAAATAGAAAAGTGGTATATGGTGTTGGAAAGGTGTTTCTTATGATTAAAAATGGACTGGGGTTCATGGTTTCACAAATGCACTCTCTCTTTATAAAGTGGTAGACAATGGAACACACAAGTTAACATATGAGATTGCAACACAGGGTTTGATAACAAGTTACTTAGATATATGGGCATCACGTCCTAACATAGAGATCTTTTGGTTATTAACCTCTCTTATACTCCACCAAGATGCGAACTAAATCATAACACCTCAGTAATTAAGATAACTCAGAGTATAGCATTAAGTATCATGACATGAAGTGAAAATAAGAACATGCTAGATCTAGTCATGGAGTAGTGGCAATGGTCACGCCCACATCCCCGGTAGCATGGTATTTTAGTTTATCCCTAGTGAGGTAACAAAGTAAGGTAAAGATACCAAAGTGGATCGCAGAACTTTCTCTCACGTTCACTGCACTAGCCACCCCCGTTACTCCAACTAATGCACACGTTCCCCCACACACGCTCTCATAAACATGCTTGATCAAAACAAGTAGACAAGAACGGGGTACATAATATGCATCTATACTCATAACTGAAACAAACATTGCAATCTCAAACATATATTAACTCATAAAGATCCACCACAAAGGTATTACAACGGTGACCGTAATCATGTTCAGCAGCTCATACGGTGCTAATTAGTGAAGCTCAAGAGAGGAGAGATACATAAGTTACTTCCACAAACCCATAGTCCAGAGGTGGACTACTCCCTCTTCATCATGGAGACGGTGGAGAAGTCGATGGAGAAGATGGAGACCACGCCGGCAGCGCCCCGCCGGAGTTTTCCCCCTCCAATCTGCAGCTCCTGATCTCCGTTTCGGTGTTTCTGTGTTTGTGCGGCGCTCCTTCCAGAGAACGTCGGGGGACCTTTTTTATAGGCGTTTTTAGGTCAAGACGATGTCGGTGGAGCGAAGATCGACGGCAACGGAGCCACGAGGCCAAACGGGTGGGCCCACGCGGCCACAGTACCTGGCCGCGTGGGCCACCCCGTTTGGCCTCGGGCCTCCGTTTGTTCGCTTCCTTCGCCCACAGGTCTTCTTCCTTCCAAATATTGACGCCCGTAAATTTCCAGGTGATTTCGTTGACGTTTGGGTCCCTGAAACATTAAAATAAGAAAACGGGGTTTTCTGCCTGTGCAGGGTTAATTCCATAAAAATAGGAAATAAATGAATATTCCCAAAAATCATTATAAAACATTGATATAACCCTTATATGATGCAAATATGATTGGAATATAAGCAATTAAAGTGCAAAGTTCATGTATGCATTTTACATGCATCACATGGCTGAAGAATGCGCAAGGTAAATACTCTGATTTTTTGTATACATGTTACCCTTGCTTATTTGCCACTAGGGGCAGGATGGTCATTTTGGCCTCTTACCAGAATGAGGTAACGTTAGAATAACAGAGAGTGGCAAATAAGCAATAAAATTTGTTTGTGTTTGGTATATGAGAACTGAAGCTTTGTCGGATGGCAAATGAGACATTGCTGAGTTTGTCAGTGGTATAGAAGCCATTGGCTCAGGGTAGGTGTGTTGAACTTTAGTGAGATATGTTATGGGTGGAGGTACAACACCAAAAGGCTTTTAGCCTTCTCTTTATCTTCATATTCCTTACCATCTAATATCTCTACGAGAGGGACACGAGATAATGAGGAACCATTTTGTTTGTTAACTGTTGGAGATATGCCCTAGAGGCAATTAATAAAGTGATTTTATTTGTCATATCTCAATTGTTCATAATACATTTTTGTACCATGCTATAACTGTATTACGCGGAAACATTAATACACGTGTGGTATGAAAACAACCAGGTCCCTTGTAGCCCTGTTTAACTAGTCCGTTGGGTAACATATGATCAAGGTTTCCTGATCATGGACAATCACGTCGGTTGATAACGGAGTCATATCATTAGATGAATGATTTGATGGACATACCCAAAATATAGAAACGTAGTGTCCGTACCTTCGACCGTGAGATCATATCAAATCTCTGCTTCTGGAAGGTGCGGCTGATCACATCAAATGACATGTCTTATAGAGTGTGACAATAAAGGTGACACTTTCGGGTATCGAAGGAAGCAGTAGAAGCGAGTGATCAAGAGCGGGAATTGCCAATCCTCATAGCAGGATAGATACTCTGGGCCCACTCGGGATATTACATCAATGAGCTTGCAAGCATGTGACTAGGTCACGGGGATGTAATATCACGGACGAGTAAAGATAGATTTGTCTATGACGGGGTCATGCTCGGTAAACGTGATACCGGAAAACGACGCTCGGACAATCTAAGTATCGCTAGGCAAGAGGATGAAGCTGGACGTCTAAAGGTTCAAACGATAGAAAGTCATTCGTGGACACCCAGGGACTATCATGGGTATCCAGATCCCTCTGTTAGTCATTGATCGGAGAATGTGTCTTGATCATGTCTGGCGTGATCCCGAACCGTGGGGTAACACACTTAAGGGTGGGTGACAATTAGATTGGATTTAAGAGAGAAAAGAAACCGGAGACTCCGGAAGTGTTCCGGACATGTCCGATGGAGATCGGAGGGCAACGAAATATGTTTCGGAGTCCGAATGAATTAAATAATATGTATTTAATATTAATAAGTTTTATTAGTGATTAAATATATTTTTATTTAATTTAATTCGAATTTTAAAGGTATTAAATCATAAATGAGCCTTAGAGGCCCATTAGGGGAAAACCCCATTTGGGAAATGGGGGGAGGGCCTAGCCGACCTAGGGTGGGCTGAATGGGGCCCACCTAGGTGGCCGGCTGCCTCCCTTGGCCGGCTGACAAGGATATACGTCTCGGGTGCCCTACCATAAGGGTATCTGGTGCACGTGTCGACTAAGGCCCAGCTATCAAGAGCCTACATGAAGCCCATGACGAAAGGCCCAACAAGATGGAGTACCCTCCAAGATTAGACATAGGCATAGTCGGTTTATACTTTCCTTACATGTAAACAGGGTCGGTTACGAACTCCCGAGACCCAGCCTCTTATATAAAGGCTCGGAAGACCGCCGATCCAGGACACGCAATACTCGAGCCACCAAAATCCCTAGCGAGATCGACATCTCGCCGGAGCTTCCCTGTAACCGCATAATCTCACATGATCAATACCAGACAAGCAGGAAGTAGGGTGTTACTCTCCGGAGGCCTGAACCTGGGTAAATCTTTGCCTCTGCTTGTCAGCCAACGAAACTACCAGTACTACCACGTTCTCTCCCCATAATCTCAACCCTAGGTCCTTAACCATGGGATTTGATGAGTTAACCCCTCGTCAATTGGCGCCGTCTGTGGGAAAGAATAGTGCTGGACTCACGGTTTCTTCGGTTCCATCGGAAAACGGCGACTCGCCGATCGGATCTACAAACGGCAACTCGCCGGCTGCATCAACAAACCAGAACTCGCTGACTCGGGCGGCACACGGCAACTCGCCGACTCGCTCGGCAAACGGCAGCAAGCCAGCCTCACCTGCAAAAAGCACATCAGATCCTCTGATGGATTTCGAGCCACACTCGCCAGAATTCCAGGAGACGTTCGCTGATCTCGAGTCAGGTTTGGGTTTAACCGTTGGCTCGTTCAATTTTTTCGTAAACAAGCCTGGTGTGCAGGACTTGACAGATCCACGCCAACCTGCGACTTCCGCACCCGAGGCTCCATCGGTTGCGGCTCCTTGGACTGCGGATCCATCAATTGTGTCCATACCATCGTCGATCCTTCAAGCCTGCTCGTCTGTAACAACCATGTCAACTTGAGAGATCGACGAGCTCATCGAAGAACTCCAAGGTGGGGAGGCTGAATCAGCATACCGCACAAACGATCCCGAGTTCGATCTTCCACTCGAGGATAGCTTCGACTGCGGGATCTCCCTCAGCGACTTCGACGAGCCCGAAACTCATATCGACAACTACGTCGACTCCGAGATCTGCACAAACAACACCTCGACTTCGAGATCCATAACAACTTCGCCGACACCGAGATGAGCATAGTCGATGAATACATCGATAGCGAGATCCGTCCAGACGGACCACTCGACGGGCATATCGACTCCGACATGAGCCTCGATGAAGATGTCGAGTCCATGACGGGACTCGAAAACACATACACATACACTTGGGTGATACCCCAGCAGGTCTACGTTGCCTTCGCCACAGAGTCATCTGATGCTACGGCCAGTCGCAAGCCTACATAATTCCCGTGCACAGTTACTATGCCGGATGGAGTCACAAATCTCACAATTACTGCTGAGATGGCAGCAAAGCAGATAAAGTTATCAAGGAGTGCACAATGATGCCAGCGGACGCAACACGAGAGGAGATGTTGACCTTCCAGTACTTTAACTGGCAGGAATCACTTCGACTGCAGCAGATCAGAGCAACACTCGAAGAACGTAAAAAAACAGTCTAGCTTGTCGAGTGCACGAAGGAGACAGCTCTCCCCGAGCTCCACCGGGCGAGCAGACACAAGACCCAGATCAAGGCTATCACACCTAGCGGAAGATGATAGGGTGATACGTCCAAAACGTATCTATAATTTTTGATTGTTTCATGTTAATATTATGCCTTTGACACTTGTTTTTATATTAAGTTTATGATTTATTTGGACTAGCCTATTAATAGTTGCAAAAGTGCACAATGTTCTTATTTTACTCTTTGATGTGTAGGAATTATCAAAAATACAAGAGGAAACCTTGTTGGAGTCGAATTGGGACTTTCCTGAAATCTGTCTGAAAACTCTTTTTAAAGATTGTCACGTTACGGGTCGAAGACGACGTCAAACGGAAATCTCGCCGAAGACAAAGTTGCAGGACATTTTCCGCCGAACGTTCTAGACATAAAATTCGCCTGATTCCGAGTCCGGACGGCCGAGATAAGACCGATTTACTGCAACCCTAGATGGGATGACGGGAATCCGAGAAGCTATATAAAGGGAGTAAACCTAACTCGTGGAGAACTCCTCCACCCACGAATTGCAGCCACCAAAAGCCACGTTTTTGCCTCCCCCATGGATCCCATCTCCATGGGGGAGAGCTCCCAAGAAGCCATGAAGGAGGGAGGCTAAGGGGCGGCGCTCCCCATGATGCCGCCGCCGCCCTGCTGCCTCTCCGCCGTCTTCACCGCCATCTCCATCACCAACTGAAAGGACAATGATGTCGCCTAGAGGGGGGGGTGAATAGGCGATTAAAACTTTTCCGGTTTAGGCTTGCTAATTGCGGAATAAAACTAGGTGTTTAAAATAACAAGCCAACAACTTAATTAAACTAGGCTCACCTATGTGCACCAACAACTTATGCTAAGCAAGACAAGCAACAAGGTGATAGCAATAGAATACTTCAAGCACGAAGGCTATCACAAAGTAAGTTGCATAAGTAAAGACCTCGGGTATAGGAATAACCGAGGCGCGCGGAGACGATGATGTATTCCCGAGTTCCTCCTTGAAAGGGAGTACGTCTCGTTGGAGAGGTGTGAACCGACACAACGGTTCAACAACCACAAAGGTTTGGTTCACCTTCCACTATCGGAATCCTTCGAGGCGGAAATCCGGAGCCTTTCAACAACAATCCGAGGCACAACCCACAATAGGATTGGGGGCTCCCGAACGGCTTACAAGTGACCACAAAGGTCCAACCACCACAAAGACGTCTAGGGACCGAAGACCCAAGAGTAACAAGTTCACAAGCTTTCAATTTCCACGAATCCTCGTGGAGAGCACACCGATGCACCAA
Organism: Poa pratensis; assembly: GCA_947311845.1. Taxonomy (NCBI): domain Eukaryota; kingdom Viridiplantae; phylum Streptophyta; class Magnoliopsida; order Poales; family Poaceae; genus Poa; species Poa pratensis. The sequence goes on along the minus strand of CAMZMU010000060.1, from coordinate 3,344,646 downwards.
ATGCAAGAGGCAAGAGCACAAGTACTCAAATCCTTCACTCCCAAATCCCACCACAAGCAACTAATGCTTATGGGGGAGAAGAGAGGAAGAACACCGAAGAACACAACAAATGGAACTCCAAGACCAAGATCTAATAGGTTCCCCTCACTTAGAAGAGGAATCGATCGGTGAAACCGTAGATCAAGATCACCTCTCACTTTCCCTCAAATATGAGCAAGAATCATCGGAGGGATTGAGAGGAAAGGCAAGCTTTTCACAAAGCAACAATGGAGGAGAGAGAGAGAGGAGAGAAAGCTTGCTCAAATATTGTCACTGAAAAACTGTTGGGGAAGAAGGTGCTATTTATGTGTACTGTGAAAATATGACCGTTGCCTGAAAAAAGGAGCCGGACGAGCTGGTCAAGTGGCCCGGCCTGGGAGCCGGCCAGGGCCGGTCCACAGACCGGACACCTGCCAGAGACCCCGGCCAGGACACCGGCCTGGCCCGGCCAGCAAAGCAGCGAGCGGACGAAACGGGACAGCGGGAAATAAAAACGAGCGAGCGAATCAAGAGCAGAGAAACGAGCGAAGGCAGCGCGGTGGAAAACGAGCGACCGACCGACGCGACGCAGAGGCTGGCGAACGAGCGGGCCGGTCAACGCACGAAGCAGCGCGAGGCGCACGAGCTAGCTGCGGCCTGCCTGTGCTGTGCGAGCTGCACAGCAGCCACGCACGAGGCATGCATGCATGCAGCATGCATGGGCAGCACATGCATGGGCCAAGGAGCAAGTGGGACAGCCGGCCAGGGAAAAGAAAAAAGAACGGGAGAGGAAAAAGCAGCCAGCGCGCCGGCCGGCCTGGCAGCCAGCCTGGGCCGGGCTGGTGGCCGGCCAGGCACCCGACGCTGCCGGCCAGGCAGCCGGCCTGGGCCGGGCTGGCAGCTGGCTGAGCAGGAAAAAACACTCCGAAAATCATATCTTCTCCAATAAAATTCCAAACGCAACGAAACCAACTTTGTTAGAAAGATAACAACGAGTACTTTCCATCCAAAGAGGAAATATTATAAATCATAAATAGAGTCAAGTTGACACACATGGGGAGGTGTGGAACTCTCCTCGGGAAAGAACCGATAATATTTTCAACACGAAAACGCAACTAGTTTTCCATATGAAATCCGTTTTCGAAGAACTCGGGCTTGTCATGAAGATCACGACAAGTACCAAAACGCAACAAGGAGAAGAGCAACATAAGAACCAAGAAAGATGAAATGCCAAGTATGCAACGGTATGAGCTCTCCACAAAGATGCGATCAAGTTACTCACTTGAGAACCCCTCTTGATAGTACGCCGTCTATCCTATAACCCGGTCTCCCACAACACGAGACCGGTAAATAGAAAACCTATCAAGATCATACCTTTGCCTTGCGCATTCCACTTGAGCTAGATGATGACGATCTTGATCTCTTCAAGTGGACCACCTTTCTTGATTGCGCTTGCTAGCACATGCTTGATGAAGACTTCTCCAAATGCTCCCCCATACTCAATTATGGGAGAGCCTCGCTAAGCTCCGTCTTCATGTCTCCTTTTCTTCTACACATGACCATTCTTCATATAAACCTTTAAATAGAGCATTGGTCATCATGTCATCTTCAAGAGTCCAACACATGAACTCCAATGGACAAGATCTATAAGAATATCTCAATGTAAACATTAGTCCATAAGGATTGTCATTAATTACCAAAACCACACATGGGGCAACCATGCACTTTCAATCTCCCCCATTTTGGTAATTGATGACAATCCCTTTTACGAGGGTTTATATAATGAATTAAGCAACCATGCAACACAAAGAGCAAGGATGCAAGATCAAGAAAGGCAAATGCTTAAGAACGAAACTAAAGCATAAAACTAACTTAACTTAAACCCTCTAAACTTCTCCCCCATTGGCATCGATTGCCGAAATGGGAGGAAAAATTTAGAAGGCCAATATAGTAAGAGCTCCCCCATAATGTGTGCATTTCTCATAATATGAGTGAAATCAAATGCACATATCCAATAACGAATAGTTGGGAAGGAGATCAAACTATATTGAGGATCCAAAGATTGCAAATGAATATCAAATAGAAAGATACTTCAACGAAAGAAGCAAGCAATCAAAAAGATCCAAAAATGTTCTAAATATCAAGAGGGAACTCCCCAAGGTACGTGCACAAATAGGATTTGTATTTCAATATAGTGTGCACAACATGGAATCCTCACTCCCTCCTAGATAAATTCGAACACAAGCACATGCAAGAGAATATAAATGAGAAAAGAGCAAAACAACTTGCAACAAATAAATGTTTTGCAACATGAGCAAGGAGCGGCAAATAAAAGGATGGGTGTGAGATACAAAGACATTTTAGGAGACTAATACAAGGATGAGCCAAAGCATCAACATAGTCTTTCAAAAAGTTGCACATAGTGCATATCATGTCTTTCCATACTCACACACCAAGGAGATATATCAAATAGCTCCACAAGCTTATTAAAATGCAAAGCATAACACATAAACAACAAAGCTTGTGCCTTTAATTAGAAACCACCAAAGAACAAAAGCAATAAGAGGTGGTCACTAAAGAATTGGAATATCAATAAAGATGTAACTATTCTCATGTGTATAAGTTTCTAAGTAGACACGAATCACTAAGATATGTCCACAAATAAACATGTACACACAAATAGGTACAAGGTAAAGATCATGATATCCAAGAGGAAGTCATAAATACACCAATAAGATTTGCTTAAAAGCATAGCACAAAGCTCAATTTTATCTTAAAGGGATATAGATGAACTTCCAACACACACTCATCATAGCATCAAAAATATCCACAAGGATAAGGTGATAAAAGGATGCTCCGAGAAAGATAACAAGTATCACAAAAGGCAAATGATTTTGAAAACATCAATATTGCATATGCGAGACATAGAGTAGAAAGTGCTAGATTAACATATTGGGATTTGAATCATGAAAATGATTATATATATTCCCCTTATATGTAATCATCCCGGCTTACCACATTTGCAATAAAGACGTTTTGCAAGAATCAAAAGAATTGCAACCAAAGAGATTCATGCCATGAAACAACCTACACAAGGTTGAGAGCTAGAAAAGTATGCATGAGGTAGATACTTGTTACCGAGATAGCATTGGTGATGTAGAAGATAAGATTCATGATCATCCAAGCTTGGCTCCAATAAGCACATGGTGACAACACCTTCCTTGTAGATGAGACAAGCTTCCAATGCATCTCCAAATGTACCTAAAACAAATTCAAGTACAAAATGGTGCCCAAACTCATTGGGTCCAAAGTAGTTAGAGCAACTACAATACATAGGACAAACTCCACATAACTATGTGCATATAGATATGAAATTGAATTTCATGCACATCTTAGTCATTTAGGATTTGATGGAGTTTATCCTATATATTGGATCAACGAAAGTAAGCATGCCATAAGATATACATATAATAAATATGCATGCACATGACTTTCAAGAACCAAACAAGATATAATTTAGACAAAACACCAAGTAAACCAACAAAGCACACACAAGTGTGACAAGAAAACAAAGTGTCCAAATTATATCAAATACCCAAATCAACACATGAGTGAAGATACCACTTTGAAAAGATACCAATGAAATCAAGATACCAAATGATGAAAATATCATCAAGGAATAAACCAAACCCTCTACACTTTTCATGATGGCACAAGTACCAAGACGAAAAATGTTTGTCTTCCAAGGAGACACGTCATCGGGATCAAATATCAAATGAAGACAACTAATGTTCAAAAAGCCTATAGGATTGCTCCCCCAAGATGTGTGCATTATTTAAGATTTTGCATTTGAATACAAAATGCACACAAATGAGATCATCACTCTCCATATATATATATATATATTCAAACACTAGTCATGTTCAAGAAAGGCAAGAAATTGCAATACCAATTTAAAGAACGGTGTTTTACTCAAAGTAGGATAGCTTCCCAAAGAATAGTGCATTATCAAGAAGTATGACTTTTGAATGTCAATGCACAAGAATTGGTTCATTGCTTTTCCCAACTCAAGAAAGCACAAAACAAATTTTAAGTAGAGCAATAAAGGATCCAAAAGATACAAGGAAGACAAATGAGAGTTAGATCAAAACAAATCCTTGGCAATCAAATAAGGCAATTCAAAGCAAGAGCCAAAGTGAATATGATCAATATATTTACCACAAATATGATTATCACTTGTCAAGACAAGTAATGTATGGAGATATTTCTCGGTGGTGGATTGCAAAGATATATTCAAGATCATATTCACAAAACATAAGCATATGGCAAAGGATAGGAATTAAAAGCCATGCTTAGATAGATAGAAATTCTTGATAGCTTCAAAAATCACGCAATAATGCAAAGCAACTCCAAGGAGTAGCTTGAAGCAATTGGTTTCCCAAAAGATATATGAGAACATATTTAGGGAAAGCCATACCAAGAAATTCCATCACAAACAAGATCCAAACAAAGAGCAAAAAATTTAAGCAAAGGAACTTGTTTGAGAAACATGCCACAAGGAATAAGATAAAGAATATCAATTCTAGGTGGCAAACCTCACATGTTCACATTTTCTAGGCTTGTAATATGCACATAGCTTATTACTCCCCCATAATGTGATAATCCATTTTTTAAAGCAAGAGGCAAACAAAACCAACTCGAGAAATTAATGGACATATAGAATTTGAATTTCTCATGAGCATGACATACCACATAGAGAATAGATAGATATATTATATCATCACTAAGTGGTATTCCTCATGTACACACATTTTTGGTTTGTGAAGTGCACGAAGCATATCACTCCCAAAATGGAATGGTCCATTAATCTCTCAAAAGAGAGCCAACAAGATAAGATATCAAATAAAAGCAATAAGGCTCAAACAAGTAAATGGTGTGCAAACCAACATACACATACTTGATTTCTCAAGATAAGTAAGTAGAGAGCACAACACATACAAACACTAGCAAGGTACAAAACCAAACACATGCAAGGGTGCAAGCAACTTTCAATGTATATATGATTTAAATAAAAGTTACCGCAAGGAGGAACATTGGATATGAGATAGAACAATATAATCCAAATGACTTGGCTTGAGAGAATATAATTGATGAAGATCCCTTAATTCTTCATGATGTAGCCAAGTCTCCAATGCCCTCCAACAACACCTATTGATCAAGTTTTAGCTTGTTGGTCCCCAACCAAGTTGGGTCCTAAGAGGTTAGTCACAATAGGTTTGGCAACCCAAATGGTTCTTTTCTTGACACCACTTTGAGTCCAACATATTTGGCAAACACATTGCCAACCTTATCCTTCCGAAGAGAATAACATCATCAATATAATGGGGTTGGATAAGGTACCATTTGTGCATGAAGAAGCAAGGTGACCCTTCTCACGGCATAGGTAGCAACATCGACTTCCTCCTCTCTTCTTGGTTGGAATCTTGACTTGAGGAGGTAGCTTGATTCTTCTTGGGAAGAGGTTGTTCTTCAACTTGAGGAACTTGAGGCTTCTTCCCTTGTTGCTTCTCACTAAGAGCCTTCTTCTTCAAAGGGCAAGATCTAACATGGTGCCCTTCAACTTTGCACTTGAAGCAAACAATCTTGGCCGAATCTTTAACTTGTTCTTGGCCCTTGTTCTTCTTGTTGACTTGGACTTGTTCTTGTTATTGGAGTTGAATCCAAGTCCACTCTTGTCATTGGGGCGTCTTTGAACACTCAACATATTGTCAAGTGTGGACTTCCCAACATGACGCTTTTCCAAGTCTTTCTTCAAAGAAGTGACTTGGGCCTTGAGCTCATTTAGTTCCTCTACATGGTTAGTATCAACAAAAACACTAGAGGAAGTAGAAGCTTCATTGTTAGAGCAACAAGGCAATGAAAGTAATTCATCACAAGATGTAGCAATGTGAGTGGATGAATCACTAGGACTAGCACATGGCAATAAAGCATTTTAGTAGAAGTTGTGCCATTGTCCACATGAGGCTCACAAGATGTTACCTTTGTATAATAGCCTCATGAGCTAACTTTAGCCTAGCATGGGATGCTAGAAGATCATCATTAGAGCTAGAAAGCTTTTCATGACTTTCTTCCAATTTCCCATACTTGCTAGATAGCAACTCAAGTTGAGCCCTTAGCTCAACATTCTCCTTCAAAATAGATGCTTCACAAGAAGTGGAGTTAGTAGCACAAGCATCATTAATATTAGAAATGGAAGAAGACAATTTGGCAAGCTATCATTCTTAGATAGTTGAGTTTGGAGTTGATCATGAGACTTGATAAGGAGAGAGTGTTCACTTTCTAAAGCCTTGTGAGCTTTGTCAAGTCTCTCTATGTCCTCACTTAGTCTAGCATTGCCAACACCAAATTCAACTTTTTCCTTTTTAAGCACTTTATATTTAGCAAGGGCATGATCTCTTTCCTTAATGATTTTAGCAATAATAAGATCATTAGACTCATCAAGAGATTCAAGTCTCTCTTCAAGAGACCTAAGCTCTTCTTCTTCTTCAAGAGAAGCTTTCAAGGAAGCTATAGTAATAGAGTCATCTCTCAATTTGACATTTCTCATCAAATTGACTTTCCAAATCCTCAATAAATTCCCTACTCTTAGAACATAATCAATGATTTCACATAGAGGAGGGATAGCTTTACTACCTTTGGGGAGAGCACCAAGTACCATCTCACCCATCTTGGTTAAGGATTCAAAATCAAAACCTTCTTCATGAGAATCCTCATCCTCATCATCACAATTTGGATTTGAGGTGGGAGACACCTCGGAATCCTTAGCCATAAGGCAAACATGATTAAGAAGAAGAGATGAAGAATAACTTGAAGCACCATTTAGGTCCATGTCTTGTTCCAACAAATGTTGGGATTCCTCTACATTGTTAGTCATGCAAGTACTAGAGGATATGGAAGCATTGTTTTCATGGCAACAAGACATAGAAGCATATCATCATGAGATTTAGTTAAACAACTATTACATGATATGCAAGGACTATCAACTCTAGCATGTATGACATTTGGAGTGCTAGAAGAGTTTAAGTCCAAAGATAGAACATTGCAATGTGATAGAGAAGAAGTATAATCAATAGTAAGTTCACCATCACCAATGCAATTTCTATCACCACTCACCATATCATTACCTTGTGACAAATCACATGTTGGTGAAGTGGAAGTTGTGAACTCATCACGGCCGGAAGTGGAAGGAGAACAATCATCCTCAATAATTTTGGACACTTCATATATATCTTGAAGCTTGGTCCAAAGCTCATGAGCGTTCCGAAAAGGCATGATTGACGCAAGAACTACATCGCTCAAAACACATATAAGACCATTAGAAACTAGAGTCTCGAGATGAGAGTTTTCCTCATCCTCTAAAGATAATTCTTGAGAATCCTTTGGAGGAGAAAAACCCACATCCACAATCCTCTTAATATAATTTGGACCCATGGCCCTAAAAAGATTAAGCATGCGAATTTTCCAAACATCATAATTTGTGCCATCGAATATGAAAGTGGGATCGTGCACTAATTCCCTAAACGACATCTTTTACTCTCTAGGCGGTAAAGCCCAAAAAGAGAGCCCAGGCTCTGATACCAATTGAAAGGACAATGATGTCGCCTAGAGGGGGGGGTGAATAGGCGATTAAAACTTTTCCGGTTTAGGCTTGCTAATTGCGGAATAAAACTAGGTGTTTAAATTAACAAGCCAACAACCTAAATAAACTAGGCTCACCTATGTGCACCAACAACTTATGCTAAGCAAGACAAGCAACAAGGTGATAGCAATAGAATACTTCAAGCACGAAGGCTATCACAATGTAAAGTGCATAAGTAAAGCTCGGGTATAGAAATAACCGAAGCACGCGGAGACGAGGATGTATTCCCGAGTTCCTCCTTGAAAGGGAGTACGTCTCGTTGGAGAGGTGTGAACCGACACAACGGTTCAACAACCACAAAGGTTTCACCCTCTTCTCCGATGAACCGCACCACAAAGGTTTGGTTCACCTTCCACTATCGGTATTCCTTCGAGGCGGAATCCGGAGCCTTTCAACAACAATCCGAGGCACAACCCACAATGGGATTGGGGGCTCCCGAACGGCTTACAAGTGACCACAAAGGTCCAACCACCACAAAGACGTCTAGGGGACCGAAGACCCAAGAGTAACAAGTTCACAAGCTTTCAATTTCCACGAATCCTCGTGGAGAGCACACCGATGCACCAAATGCAAAGGCAAGAGCACAAGTACTCAAATCCTTCACTCCCAAATCCCACCACAAGCAACTAATGCTTATGGGGGAGAAGAGAGGAAGAACACCGAAGAACACAACAAATGGAACTCCAAGACCAAGATCTAATAGGTTCCCCTCACTTAGAGGAGGAATCGATCGGTGAAACCGTAGATCAAGATCACCTCTCACTTTCCCTCAAATATGAGCAAGAATCATCGGAGGGATTGAGAGGAAAGGCAAGCTTTTCACAAAGCAACAATGGAGGAGAGAGAGAGAGAGGAGAGAAAAGCTTGCTCAAATATTGTCACTGAAAAACTGTTGGGGAAGAAGGTGCTATTTATGTGTACTGTGGAAAATATGACCGTTGCCTGAAAAAAGGAGCCAGACGAACTGGTCAAGTGGCCCGGCCTGGGAGCCGGCCAGGGCCGGTCCACAGACCGGACACCTGCCAGAGACCCCGGCCAGGACACCGGCCTGGCCCGGCCAGCAAAGCAGCGAGCGGACGAAACGGGACAGCGGGAAATAAAAACGAGCGAGCGAATCAGAGAGCAGAGAAACGAGCGAAGGCAGCGCGGTGGAAAACGAGCGACCGACCGACGCGACGCAGAGGCTGGCGAACGAGCGGGCCGGTCAACGCACGAAGCAGCGCGAGGCGCACGAGCTAGCTGCGGCCTGCCTGTGCTGTGCGAGCTGCACATCAGCCACGCACGAGGCATGCATGCATGCAGCATGCATGGGCAGCACATGCATGGGCCAAGGAGCAAGTGGGACAGCCGGCCAGGGAAAAGAAAAAAGAACGGGAGAGGAAAAAGCAGCCAGCGCGCCGGCCGGCCTGGCAGCCAGCCTGGGCCGGGCTGGTGGCCGGCCAGGCACCCGACGCTGCCGGCCAGGCAGCCGGCCTGGGCCGGGCTGGCAGCTGGCTGAGCAGGAAAAACACTTCGAAAATCATATCTTCTCCAATAAAATTCCAAACGCAACGAAACCAACTTTGTTAGAAAGATAACAACGAGTACTTTCCATCCAAAGAGGAAATATTATAAATCATAAATAGAGTCAAGTTGACACACATGGGGAGGTGTGGAACTCTCCTCGGGAAAGAACCGATAATATTTTCAACACGAAAACGCAACTAGTTTTCCATATGAAATCCGTTTTCGAAGAACTCGGGCTTGTCATGAAGATCACGACAAGTACCAAAACGCAACAAGGAGAAGAGCAACATAAGAACCAAGAAAGATGAAATGCCAAGTATGCAACGGTATGAGCTCTCCACAATATGCGATCAAGTTACTCACTTGAGAACCCTCTTGATAGTACGCCGTCTATCCTATAACCCGGTCTCCCACAACACGAGACCGGTAAAATAGAAAACCTATCAAGATCATACCTTTGCCTTGCGCATTCCACTTGAGCTAGATGATGACGATCTTGATCTCTTCAAGTGGACCACCTTTCTTGATTGCGCTTGCTAGCACATGCTTGATGAGACTTCTCCAAATGCTCCCCCATACTCAATTATGGGAGAGCCTCGCTAAGCTCCGTCTTCATGTCTCCTTTTCTTCTACACATGACCATTCTTCATATAAACCTTTAAATAGAGCATTGGTCATCATGTCATCTTCAAGAGTCCAACACATGAACTCCAATGGACAAGATCTATAAGAATATCTCAATGTAAACATTAGTCCATAAGGATTGTCATTAATTACCAAAACCACACATCGGGGCAACCATGCACTTTCACCAACTCCTCCTTGTATTCAGTGGTTCATCCTCCCACAAACCTCTGTACCGTCCTATGTAAACATGGTGTTTGATGCTATAATATTTATCCTATGATCTATGTCATGTTTGCGTAGTTTATTTGTCTTTTGATTGCTTGGTTGAATGTCTTTGGTTCATTAGAGTTGTATGTTGATATGGTACTGTCCTTTGGTGTCCATTATACTTGTGCGTGCATGGATCAAACATCACGGGGTTGGTAGTATTTGTAAACGAATGGGGGAGTCCTGCCGGAGTGACAGAAACCTAAGGGCACGAACCGGCTAGTTACACGTATGGGAGTAAGAGGACCTTAAACTTAAGGCTATGGTTGGGGAAACCTTAATACATTGTTAGTATTCGCGGATGCTTTCTAACAATCTAATCATATAGTACTTGTAATCCCAAGTAGTGGAGTGCATGTATATTTAGCCTCTCCCACATAGAAAACTGCATCGAACACAATGAACCCGTTATATTCGGTAATTAATCTTGGACAAATCATGGTACTGTTAGTTTATGATTACTTAGTGTACTTTATTGCTGCAGCACTAACATTTACTTTTTTGTATTTATTATCTCGCAAAGCTATCTCTCATGACCGTATTGTTACTCTAGTATTATTTCCTAGATAAAGTAAACATTTAGTGTGCGTAGTTGTATCAGTGGTTGATAGAACTTGAGAGAATACTTATCCTACCTTTAGCTCCTCGTTGGGTTCGACACTCTTACTTATCGAAAAGGCTACACACGATCCCCTATACTTGTGGGTTATCATAGGGCTGCACTTACCGCAACTTAGGCCACTCTTTCATGACATTCGACGAGCAGGGAGTGCCAGTACCCAAAACAGCTGCGGGTGCCCTATTTACTGCTGCAGCATACTAGAGGCAATCAAGCCTCCAGCGGATGATCCTAATGCAAAATTACATCGCCAACATATCAAATCACTCGCCTTAGCGGCGAAGGCCATACGCCAAATCCCAAAAACTCCAGGAGGGAGTCGAGACCGTGCCATAGTAGACATGCATCATGAAGAACATAATCACAGTGGTCGCTGTCACCACTCGAAGGAAAGAAGCGGCTCACGTCGGCGCAGGTCCAGGAGCAGATCACGCAGATCTTATAGTAGCGACTCGTACTCCGATCAGGAGCCTAAGCCACACGGAGCTCTGTGCTTCACCCGACGGGTCCGCGAGACACGGATGCCCAAAGGGTTCAAACTCACATCTGAACAACCAAATACACGGGTCGACAGGAACCTTCAGGATGGCTGGAGGACTACAGACTGGCTGTCGCGTGCCAGCGAGGCACGAACATCACAGCCATGCAATTCATATGACTCATGCTCGAAGGCACAGCCCGCGATTGGCTCAAGCCTCTACCTCCATCAACATACAACTCGTGGGATCACTTCCGCGCGGACTTCATCAAAAACTTCGAGCCTCCATGTGAGCGACCAAAAAACGTTCGAAGAGCTGCGAGCCTGCGTTCAACGGTTAGACGAAGCGTTGAGGTCATACATCCGACGATGGACAGAGATACGCAACTCGGTTGGAGTAATTTCAGAAGATATGACCATGGATGCTTTCATCATGGGCCTCGCCAGGCGAGACTTCAAAGAAGCACTTGGTCGCCAAAAGCCAACCTCTGTGGCTAACCTCGTAAAGATCGTGACTGAGTGGGCAGACGGAGAAGACATGGCGTGCACCACACGCGGGTCCCCACCCCGTGACAATCATGAAAGCGGCAGTCGAAGCCGTAGGGACTCATACAGAGACGACCGGAGGCGCAAACGTTCAAAACGTCACTACGACGACGACATACCCGAATTCATGGCGGCTGGGTTCTCCACACCCCGCAATGACCAAGACAGAAGCGACCGACGGTCAGAAGATCGCCGGGACAGTCGAGATGATCGCCGGGACAGTCGAGATGATCGTCGGGAGAGTCGAGACCGCAACCAACGCATTGACAGCTACAAGAAGAGAGATTGGCGCAAGTCACGCTCCGGCGCACAAAACGAGCGACCATTCGATGACAAGATGGATGCTGATTGCAGATTCCACCTGTACAAGGGGAAGATGGAAAATTCGCTCCAATCACACGATCAGAAACTGCGGAGAATTCGACCAACTAGCGTCTGAATACGTGCAACTCAGAAAGGCAACAGCCGCACACGCACCCACACCTGCACCTGTGCCTCAGCCAAACAATGTGCCCGTCATGATGGCACCACCTCCACCACCACAACCTGCTGCAGGCGGAAATATCGCGGGTGCCATACAACCCGTACCTCGGGTGGACGAACCTCAGTACCCTCCGCCCCAAGGGCAGATGTACATGATACAGAAAGGTCGCCCTTCCAACATGGAGCAAAAACTTCGCACTCGACAAGTAAATATGGCGGTCATGTCACCTCCTGCCGTAATGAATTCTTGAAGGGATCCGAAACTGCAATAAGCTTCAGCAGAGAGGACCACCCACCATCGGTCATGCGTCCAGGCACTCTGCTCTGGTAACTCGACGCACAAATTGGAGGCTACGCCATGTCCCAAGGTCTTCATGGATGGTGGCAGCGTATAAACATCATCTTCGCAGATACGCTTCGCAAAATGAACAGGTCAGTCGAAAACCTGCCAAGATCATCAAATACCTTTCACGTATCGTCCCAGGCAAAACAATAAGCCCAGAGGCACCATACAACTCGACGTAACGTTCGGGGACAAGAACCACTTCAGGATGGAGTTGATTGAGTTCGAAGTTGTCGACTGGAAGTCACAATACCACGCCATACTTGGATGCCGACGTTCGCTCGATTCATGGCGGTCTGAAGATGCCTGGACCAAAAGGAGTAATCACATCAAAGGAAACTTCCAAAAGTCCAATTCTTGCGACCAAGAGTTTAGCAAAATCTCTGAGATGTTCGGCACGGAAGCAACACTCGCCAATCTAGCGGTCTCCAACGATCGGACACTTATGCCGGAGCACAAGAAGGTGGCAGTCGACAGAGAATTCAATGCCACCAATGACACAAGGTCGCATCAGTTGCACCTATACCTGGCCATGGGCCGCCGGCTTCGGGCCGGGCCGCAAAAAGCCCGACGTCCAGATATCAGCCCAGGCCCGGCCCAGGCCCGACATGTTTGTAAAATCTAAGCCCGGGCCCGGCCCGAGGCAAAGCCCGAAGGCCCGAAAGCCCGGCCAGAGGCCCGACCATTTTGACGACGGGCAGTGTTCATCTATTTCTTGCGAGAGAAAAATCAAAAACAGAAAAAAATACACGCAAAATACACACATCCATTAGCCACGCATCCATACATCTAGGAATTCGAAGCACAAAAAATACACACATTGAGCACTAGCTTCCGTGACGGAATTTCCATCCATCTAGCACAGCTGCACAGCGCAGCCACATACTTAGAGAAGTAGATTAAAAAAAAACAGATCAGGACGGGGCACGGCCGCACAGGCGCAGCACGGAGAGAGCGCCGTTGGAGATTGAAACTCGCTAGATGCGCACAGCTGCCGTGAGCGACGAAGCACGGAGGAGAGCGCAGTTGGGAGATACTATCGACATAACTTCTCGCCACCGCTGGTCAACGCTGGACGAGGAGAGGTGAGCATTGGCCTGGTGCGCCGCCAGCGAGAGAGGAAGTGAGGGGAAGAAGTAGCGCTGCTGGACGAGGTGAGAAGAGACGGCGACCGCGGGTTTGGCTATGCTCGCCGCCGCCATGTCACACGGGACTGGGAGGGGATGGCGAGTGGATGCGGGTGCGGGCGAGCGCTGAGTGAGGAGTAATATACTAGGGTTTGTGGCTTTCCTTGTTGGGCTGAGGAGCGGATGTTGGGCTGAGGAGTGGATGACTCAGTAATGTCGGGCCGGGCCGGGCTTTTTTCTACCTAAAACTGAAGCCCAGGCCCGGCCCAACTGGCTGCTCGGGCCTAATTTCCAGGCCCAGGCCCGGCCCAGGTCAGGCCCGTCGGGCCCAGGCCCTGTATTTTCGGGCCGGGCCGGGCCGGGCCAGTCGGGCCGGGCTGGAGATGGCCAGATATAGGTGCACCCGACTGACCCGACCAAGACAGTCAATGTCTCTTCGAGTCTGCCTATCGCATAGGAAAGCGCGCTCGTCGAATTCCTCCGTGAGAACTGGGATATATTTGCGTGGTGTCCAGCCGACATGCCAGGTATTCCCAGGGAATTCGCCGAGCACTCTCTCTAATTATTTCCAGATGCCAAACCAATCAAGCAAACAATGCGCCGCATATCCGGCCCGAAAAGAACCGCAGTCGAAGCCGAGGTCGACAGACTACTCGCAGCAGGTTTCATCAGAGAAATCAAGAAATCACAATGGGTGGCTAACCCCGTGCTTGTAGAGAAGAAGCACACAGATATCCTTCGGATGTGCGTAGATTTCACAGCACTCAATAAATGTTGTCCAAAGGATCAGTTTCCACTACCTCGAAGCGACCAGATTGTTGACTCCACCGCCGGTGCGCTCGCTTGTCTTCCTGGATGCTTACTCAGTTACCACCAGATAAGGATGAAGGAAGAGGATGAAGAGAAAATGGCGTTCATAACCCCACTCGGGGTCTACTGCTACACAACAATGCCTTTCGGGCTGAAGAACGCAGGTCCAACCTACCAGCGCATGATGCAAGACTGCCTCAAGAAGCAAATTGGGCGAAACGTCCAGGTCTACGTAGATGACATCGTCATCACAACAAGGGAGGAAAACATACTACTCGATGACTTGCGAGAGACGTTCGCAAACCTCAAACGCTTCCACATCAAGCTCAACCCGAAGAAGTGCACGTTCGGCGTGCCAGCCGGGCAGCTCCTGGGGTACCTAGTCTCGGCTCGTGGAATCGAGGCGGACCCAGAAAATACAGGCCATCTTGACGATGCAAAGGCCTTCAAAGCTCCATGACGTGCAAAAGTTAGCGGGTCGAGTGGCAGCACTCAGTCGATTCATCAGCAAACTAGGCAAAAAGCACTCCCGTTCTATCGACTAATGAAGAAAGCAGACAAATTCGAGTGGACACCAGAAGCCGAAGCAGCCTTCGCGGACCTAAAGCGAGTCCTCAAGCCCTCCAATCCTCGTCGCACCAGGGAACGAGAGCCACTATACCTATATGTCTCCGCAACTAACAGGGTGGTAAGTACTGTACTGGTAGTCGAACGCAGGGAGGAGGGACACGCACAAAGCATACAACGCCCTCTATTACTTGAGTGAAGTGCCTCCATATCAAAGCAGCGGTACCTGCACTATCAAAAGCTGGCCTACGCCGTGTTCATGTCCTCAAGGAAGCTGACGCACTACTTCGCAGAGCACCCGATCACTGTAATCAGCACCTCAGGGATCAGAGACATCCTCACAAACCCCAACGCAACTGGGCGAGTCGCAAAATGGCTCATCGAGATAGGACCACGAGATATCAAGTATGATTACCCGAAGGCCATCAAAGCACAAGTCTTACCTGACTTCCATACCGAGTGGATCGAAGCTCAGTTGCCAGGAGCACCAGATGTGTCCAACTCATGGACTATGTACTTCGACGGCTCAAAGAAGAACGAAGGATCAGCACAGGTGTCATCCTATATCACCAAAAGGCGACAAGCTTCGCTATATCCTACAGATGGGATTCGAGTTACCATCCAATAATGAAGCAGAGTACGAGGCCCTGATCCATGGCATGCGGATGGCCAAAGCCCTCGGCACTCGACTGATGATCTATGGTGACTCAAACCTGGTGGTGCAACAAACAATGAAGGCATCCGATGTAATCGCAGATAACATGATCGCCTACCGTGACTGTACAACCTAATGGAGGGCAGCTTCGAAGGCTGTGAGTTGCGGCACATAGGCGCGAGAGCAACGAAGAAGCAGATAAGCTAGCCAACATTGGCGCGACCAAAGCACCTGTTCCACCTGGTGTCTTCCTCGAGCGCATCGAGCACAGGTCCATCAAGAAAAAAGAGCATCTCCTACATCAGTCCGCACCAGCCAAGAGCAAAGCACCTAGCACAGAGGACCCGCCAGTCGAGGTACTCCTCATTGAGCCAACTTGGACTCAACCTTTCTCGCATACATACTCCGCGGCGAGGTACCTGAAGACATAACAGAGTCAAGACGCGTCACTCGACGATCTAAAGCATACACCGTCATCAACGGCGAACTATACAAGCGCAGCATATCAGGTATGTTCCAACGATGCATAGCATTCGAAGATGGCCAGGCCATCCTTCGTGATATTCATGCAGGTACCTGCGGGCATCACGCCAGCAGTCGATCACTCGTACCAAAGCCTTTCGCGCAGGCTTCTACTGGCCCACATCACTCAAAGACGCGGAGGACATAGTCAAAATGCATCGGCTGTCAAAAATTCGCCACAAAGCCGCACACCCGCATCGGCGTTGAAGACAATACCATTGGCCTGGCCCTTCGCCCAATGGGGGCTCGATATGGTCGGGCCACTCAAAAATCCTCCCATGGAGGGCATACCCACCTTCTGGTGGCGGTCGACAAGTTCACCAAGTGGATTGAAGCAGTCCCCATCACAAGTTCGACTGCCACTACAGCAGTCAATTTCATAAAGTCCATCATATACCGCTTTGGTGTACCAAGCAGCATCATCACTGATAACGGTACAAACTTCACGGCTGAAGAGTTCCGATCCTTCTGCAAAGAGCAGGACATTACGCTCAACTACGCATCCGTGGCACACCCACAGTCCAATGGCCAAGTCGAAAAAGCCAATGGACTCGTGACGAGCGGAATCAAGAAACGCCTCTTGGTGCCACTCAAAGAGCCGCGGGTGCTTGGGTCGAAGAACTCCCTCTGTGCTATGGAGCCTACGCACAACTCCTAACGCTTCAACACAGTTCACCCCATTTTTATGGTCTACGGCGCAGAGGCAATCCTGCCATCAGATGTAAGATTCAATGCACCAAGAGTCGAAGCGTACAATGAAGAAGGCACAGATGCAACTCGAAGACGCAGTCGACTTGCTCGAAGAAGCACGCAACACGACGCTAGCACGAGCAGCTGTCTATCAGCAAGACCTCGCAACTACCATAGCCGTCGACTGCGCACCAGGTCCTTCGATGTTGGCGACCTGGTACTTCGACTGAAGCAAAAGAAGGTGCACAAACTCGCTTCTCCATGGGAAGGACCCTTCATCGTCACCGAGGTCATGGTGGTGGAGCATACAGACTGAAGCACGCGAAGACAGGCGAACTCTCGCACAATCCTTGGAACGTTGCGCAGCTGCGCCGTTTCTATGCTTAGATTGCTCAGTCGCACAATGTAATAGGCACATATGTCGGATAGCTGCAGGTTTCAGACACGCTTTTTTCTTACCAGGGTACCTACGGGGACTGGAAGGTTTTTAATGAGGCAGCCTGCAGCTTAACATTCAAAAGTGGAATATAATCAAAATGTTCCTCCTATCTTTCTGTTTACTATTCGCATAACTCATACCTTAGCCGCATCCGAGCACTCGGGGGCTGCGCTACCAAAATGCGAGCTCTCGCTCCCGCAAAAACAAACAACCCAGACGCAGTCGAATACTCGGGGGCTGGGTCATAAAAAAGGTTGTGCAAACAAACAGCCCAGCCTCACTCGAATGCACGGGGTGGGTCCTACACAAAAAGCTCATAAACAGTACTCTCAGCTACCCAAGGGCTCGGGGGCTGGATAATCATAAGTTTACAATAAATCACTTCATACACCCCCACTCAACAGCTCGGGGGCTGAGATGATACAAATATTTAGTTCATAATACTTACAAGTATTACATTTACACTCGGGGCTGCCCCTATGCATAAAAACCTTAATCTACAGGTTCATCCTTTGGCTGGGTCCACTTTCCTCCTCCTTTAGCACATGATGGATTAGGACCAATGCGTCCACCCGTGTCTCTTGGTAGTGCTCCTCCATTTGCACAGGACCACCACCTGGTACGGGTGCAGGCCCCATCGCAATCTTTTTCAAATCAAGGTGCGGAAGGTGGACCGCACAAAGGCAAGAGCAACGTTAGCCCCGCTAATCAGTTGCTCGCGTACAAATTTCTTGATCGCCTTGCCCTTTCGAAATTTCTTCAGCAATGCAGCAAGGCTTTGTGGTTGCTCATTCAAAGGAAACAAAGCCTCGTCTACTCGAAACAAAGCTAACCTGCAGCTCTCCAGTCGAATGGCAGTTCGCCACGCACGATCCAGAAGCTTTACCAAAATGGCACTCCTCGCCCTGTCCGACCAAAAGGGGTGGGCACGTATTCCGCGCTACTCGCTTGACCCGAGTCGGTCCTGTAGCCGCGCCTCCTTCGACTGGTCAAAACAAACACCTATGGCAAAAATAATGCAAAATTGTTATCCCAGTCGACCTGTGTGTGAGTCCACAATTCAATTTCCAAAAGAGCTTACATTCAAGCTGTAGGTTCACTTTCTCCAACTCTTCAAGCAAAAAGGCCTCCCGCTCCGTAGTTGGGATGGCCTCGACTGCAACTCCGCATATGCGTCTTGTGTCTTCTTTAGCTCGCTTGTCACCTTGGAAAGTTTGAGCTGAAGGAAGTCGATGATTTTCTGATCATTCACGCTACGCGACTGAGTGGAGCCACTCGCACTGACCAGTCGATGTTCTAGAAGCTCGAGTCTACATCCAGAATAACTCAGAACATAAGAGAAACAGAAGAGATCAAGCAAAAGGCTCGGGGGCTGTGCCTCCCGATAACTGGAGTTCATATTTCATGAAGCACAAATACGAAGTCAAGTTTTTACAGCAAAAGCAAAATCATAAAAATCCCTAAAACTAGGCGACGAAGGGATCACTCGCTAGTCATCGACTTCTTGGAGGAAGCCTTCTTCGCCTGAACCTTGGCTGCCCTATCTTCAACAGTTGTTACAAGCTGTTGAGCATACTTTTGGGCAGCCTCCATCCAAGTGCCTAACCTGATGGTTTTGCCGCCAGGCCCCCTCGGGAACTTCGTCGTGACCTTGTCAAAATCTGCCTCGATTCCGTGCGCGAGCAACATGAGAAAAGTAGTCTGAGCACCACTTACCATTTGCTGCGACAGAAATCGCGACGGCAGTTCCTTCGGGCTTGAACAGCTCCACCAGTTCTGAAAACGAAGATGGAAGCTCATCATCTGGGAAGAATGCTGTGAAGGGCGCCCAAAGCACTCGCCGCCTTCGTCAGCATCTCCCCTGCCCTACTGTTGGCAACCTCTGCGACGGCCACACTTTCATCAAGTGAAGCGCCAACGTTTTGCTTGCCAGGAGCAGTAGGGCCGTCCATCACACTAGCATAGCATGTAAACACCATGTTGAGCAGCATATTACAAAAACTTCAAATATCTAATGCAATGGCTAAATTGCACACCTGTCAAAGTGGTGCTGGCAGCAGAGAGTCGACCAATTGCCTGGTCTTCCCTAACTTCGGCGCTTTCAGCCTCTTCTCCAGATCAGCAACTCGACGGGTAGCTTTGCCCATCTCTTCTGCAGCGTCAGTCGCTGACTCTGCGAAACACATAAGCATTTCTTCAACATGCTGCAAAAGATAGTTACATCAAAACACTCGAGTTCTCATTACAGATACTTACTCTTCGCATTCTGAGTTGCTGCTGCAAGGTGGCGACTTCCGTCTCCATGTGTACATATTTGGAGCCAGCCTTCAGTAGCTCTTGTACAAATGACTACGGCACAGCATGGGCAAGTTCAGAACAGATTTATCGGGTCCATGAACAACTTTAACACCATTATTGATTCAACTATGGTACAAAAGCGCAAGCTTACATGATTTAAGAAGGAGGAAGTCGACGCAGGAACACCTGTCGCTGCTGCCTCATCTTTGTCAGCCGCAACCTCAGGCTCGGATGGTGTAGCCGCGTCTGCGGCAGCCGGAGTCGCAGCGGTAGGCGGCTGTTCTGGTGGCAAGCTCCGAGCAGTCGACGCCGCACTGCTCTTCTCCATCTGAGGTGGCGGTGGCAAATCCTTATCCGAGGACACGCTGTTTCACACATGATAAGTAAACAACTTGGCAACGTTCATAAACCGTCAAAAAGCAAAGGAACATAATAGTTACTCTTCAGTAAGGTCGACCATTCGACCAGGTGCAAGCACACCCATGCTTGGCGTGATCTCTTCAGTGGTCGTGGGGGAAGCGAGCGAATCAGAGGAACATCGAGTGGCGCCATCGTCGCTCCGTCTCGTTTCCCTCCTTCTCCTCAAGTCAGCAGTGTCTTCTTCCTCGCGCGACCGTTTTGCTTGGCCTGCACCTCAGCATCGCCTTCATCAGCGTCTGACGTATGTGCGGTGGCGAGTGAGGTCACTTCATCATCAGAGCCCGCCTCGAGTGGCTCATTGTCCGGCACTGGGCCACTCTCTGGCAAAGGCGGCATCGACTCATACATCCTGTGTCCCTGCACACAGAAACAACAAAGGAATTAACATCACACATGCATAACACACCAACTTACATATAGTATCGACTGTTACCTCTGGTAGAGGGTTGCTGGTTTCATAAGGTGGCACAGGCGAGTTCATCTCGCAAGGCTCTTCATCAGTCAGTTTGGTAAGGCTTTTACCAACTTCTGCTTCCCCATCAGAAAGTTCCACTGCGCGTGAGCGGGTTGGATCAGAAACCCCACTGTATGCCCACATGGCATGAGCTCGGGCTCGGAGGGGCTGCACCCGCCTCTTGGTAAAAGTGGCCAGCAAATGGATGCCCGTAACCTCTCGACCAACATTGGTCTGAAGCTTCAGCACCTTCTCCATCAGAATGTCAGCCTCTTCGGCTTCGACTCCGGTCGGCTGTGCGATCCAGGATGGCCTCTTCTTTACCGGGGCGTCTGCGTCAAAGGGGCAACCCGAACGCTTGGGTGCCTGTGGTCACATCCTTCATGTAGAACCACTTTTGGAGCCATCCTTGCACCGACTCTAGAAAGTTAATCTTGAAGTACTCATGTCAGGTCGAGTCTGAACTCCAAAACCACCAGGTCCCTTGACACTATGCTGGCGCTTGACGTTGAAGATGCGGCGAAACAGCCCGAAGTGGGGCGCAACGCCCAAGAAGCACTCGCAAAGAACGAAGAAACACGCAATGTGCAAAAGCCCATTGGGGGTAAAATCGTGCAATTGCACTCCATAAACGTGCATCAGTGTACGAAGAAAATCATGAACAGGGAAGGGGAAGCCCCTGTTCACAAAATCCACAAAATAGACCCGCTCATTGGGGCCTGGGCGCGGGATTACCTCGGCGCCGGGGATGCGAACTTGCGACGCGTCCGCCGGAATCAGCCCGTCGTTCCGCAGGCCGGTGAGCATCCGGTTGCTGCAGGTGGTCTTGGTCCACGAGCCCTTGTCCCTCTTCAAACTGCTGGCAGCGGCTCCAGCGGCGCTGTCCGCCGACGCGTTCACGGCGCTCCTGCCCCTCCGGTCGCGGGTTTCGTCATCGTAATGGTGGGTGGCAAAAATCTTGGCTGTTGGGCTATGGCGATGCGCTAGGAGGAAGAAGAAGCAGCGGCGGCGGAGAACAAATGGCAAGTAAAAACATTATTTACTCCGCCGCACCCTTTTAACCTCAACACAAAAGAAACCGCACCGTTGTTGCGAGATCGTGGGCAAAGTAGCATATCCAGCCGTACACGTGGCAGCCATGGAGAGCAACCGTCGCCGGCCACTCCGCCCACTACGCACGGGAATCTAGGAACTATCATCATATTCCCGGAAAAATCGTGCATGGGCTCAAATCCAGTCCAAACGGCACCGCCTTTGGTCAGCGCTGCATCGTGGGCCCACGGGCGTGTCACGTTCCATCCATCACAGCATAACGCACGCCACCGCGTGTCAGGCAGCGCAGTCGCCACAAACGTCATCCCTGACGTCATTGCAACCGCCATGTTCAGAAAAGCATTTGAGTCCGTCCGACGCAGATTGATCACTCGACTGGCTTGCTTGGTTCGGTGTGAAAAAGCAATATTAAGGCAAAATTGGTCACTCGACCGTTCCTTCGACTAAAGCATATTACTCTCATCGGGAGCGTATCAAAAAAATTCTTCGACTAAGCATATATGGGATAAAAAGATTTGAGATTATCCTCCATTGCAAGCAATAAAGCACAATCTCGGGGGCTACTCCCATCGAGAGCGCTGCCGCGCACCCGATAGAATAATGACAGTGTATCAGTCGACAAAAGACTCGACTCGGTTCATATGCAAAATTTGATGCAAAATCATACTCGAAAATTTCCGAGTTGCGTCCCGCAAATGACCTCAGATGCTGCATGCGTAGTGCAAAGGTAAGACCCGCCGAACTTTCGAGCTGGGCTAAGGACCGTTCCAGCAACGTTAATCCTTAAAACTTTCCGTGTCAGCAGACATTGATGAAAAATCCCGACGGACGCGTTAGGTAAATTTCAAAGTTATACTGCAGATCGATTCAGTAAGACCTCCGCGGCCTAGTCGAGTCTGACCAGTCTGTTCCAAGTTCGAGTCCGGGGACTCGAGTTTGATTGAAAGCTAGTAAGGTTTTACCCGAATGTGTAGTTAACCGGTCCCGATCCGTCGAGTGTACCGGGCCTACTAAGTTATTATTCCTTGATTACATAAGTAAAAATCAAAGTCGATGAAATACTCGACATAGCCAACATGTGCTATTCATACAGGAATTCCAATTATAAACACTAGTCGTCGACCCGTGCATCTGCATGGGCTAGATAAGTTACATTTGATTCAATGTTTAGGGCAAGGGAAAACATAAATTATCTGAACTATTTTGTAATTAGGCAATTTCTCACCTGCCCATTCCTCTACATGTGTGCCTTTTATATCATGTACTATTGCTCCAGAATCTACGATTAATTGGAACTATTACACATCTTATATCAGTGAGCACACTTGTTTCAATTAGCCCGTGTTCACCGTTCCGTTTGTTTTATTCTCAATGATATAGTTCAACCCACGCAGAGTTAAAAAAAAGTTCATTCCTTCATTTTCAAATTTGAGTATTGGTTCAGTACAGCTGTATGGTCTTGTGATATTATCAGGTTCGATAAGCACATTAGAATATTTAATCAGATATATACTATTTGGACCCCTAAGAAATATATATTATTTGTTCAAACAGATTCCAATAAGAGTCCAGGCTAACCTGGTGCTCAAATAATGCACTAACTGATCAGGTATACCATCACATATTTATTTAAGATGCATAGCTGCACAGAATTCTTTGGTCATTATTTAAATGAAGAAACATCTGACGACTTTGAAACTGTTTTATATATGGTGATTGCTCGTAAGTGCACTTGGTAAGAGATGGTTCTCCATAACATATCTGTTCCAAGAAATAAGGTTCAGTAATTTCCTCTTATTACATTGAAGGCCACTGCTAAACATGGTTAATTGTTTTTGGAAAAAACATTCGGCATGGAAGGTCAAAGAATTATCAATATGCACTCTGCAGATACCCAGAGCTGATAAAACAGAGAAGTAACCTTGCAAATACATATCATTAGAAAGAAATCCTCCCCCTTTTTCGTGAGGAGTTCATTTTTGGTGCGTAGTTTATATGCTGTTTTGTAGGGTTTGGGCTTAACACTGGTGTGAACCTCTGCTCAAGATGGTTTCTCAAACAAAGGATATGCATGTTTTTGTGGTAACAAAATGTAAACTTGTATAGATTATTCAATCTCCTGATTGTTCGGTTTGGCAAAGGATTAAGAAATGCAGAAATAACTTCCTGTAGCTTTTTCCCCAGTTGGAAACTTTAGCTTCAAATAAATCATATGACCAAGTCAGTGAAATTTATGCGTGTTATTATTTAATATGAAAACTAAAATGGACGAATATAAAATATTCTAGCTCAGCATGGCTCCATATGTTCACTTTATTTGATAATTAGGTGAATAGGACAGACCAAGCAATAAAAAATCAATTAATTCTAGAGAAAAATATATCAACATGGGATATGAAACGTTCACATTACCGTTTTTATTACCCTAGATGCGGAAAAAGTATGTATTCAATGGAAGCAATGGAAAAGAGTCGAACCGAGCATGTATGGGCTTGGCCGCAATCTTTTTCTCCATCTGCATAGATCGACATTTTCATGGGCAAGAATATAATTTATTATGTCGAACAACCCATGCACAGATAAACAATTCTATTGCTTGCTTGTTGTATATTAGAGAAAAATAACCGTATGCTCCCAAGGTACTCCCTCCGTTCCAATTTAATTGACTTGCTATGCGTCACATGTGGATGTATCTAGACTTGTTACATGTCTATATCATCCATATTTGGTGCATAGCAAGTCAATTAAATTGGAACGGAGGGAGTAGTAGCATCACCTTCTAAAGTGTTATATTTGCATCCAACCACTATGTTTATTCTCTACTATGTTTAGGTAATTTTACTAATTGATATTCCACAATCCATGAGACAAAATGAAGTTCACTTGAAGAAACACATACCAAATTATCTACGATAAATGGTGTTAGATGGATATTACCTGCCAAAAAATGAAACGCTATATTTCTTGTGGCAGCCTCATGAAGCAAATACCTGAAGAGCTGCATTAAAATTCAGCCATTCACTCGTCACCTAACAGGAAATGGGCATACAGGAACATAAATTACTGATTGGTCGAGTAAATAAGCTCAGTTTTCCACCGTTAACCACCTCCGTACTGGTACCTGATATGCTAGCAAGTTTGGTGATGGTGATATTCTGTATTGTTTTCCTTTTGCGGCAATGGATCAACTTTGGTCATTATACTTCTTGTTCATTTCTTTCTAACAGAAGGAAAAATAGGAAAACAATGATACTATCTTGGATGGAAGTAGTACAAATGCCTTCACACGCCTACATATGAGATCTTTGCATGTCAAAAAGTATAACTGTGCAAACAATGACATCAATCAAGGGAGATTTTTCTATGTTATCTTACCTTAATGGTATATCAGAAATAATATTTTACCTTCAGAGTGACAAATAGCCTAGCCGAGCAAAATCTTGATCAAGAAATAAATAAATAGCCATGCACAAAAGGACATTTTATAATTTCAACATGATATTTTAAACATGTGAAAGCACTTAATAACTAATATGGATATTAGAATTTATATCTTTATCCTAACTTTGCTGTAGAAAAGTGTCCAATAAGTAGGATAGCCTCGTTGCATGATTTAAATTGATCTCTTGGATGTCATTTAGCCTATTGTCACGTAAGTCATAGTACGTATAAACAAATGATCGATCAAGAACAGAGTCTACCTCCTCGTCGAACTTGGACACGATCGCAGACGGATGCCGCATGACTGACCCCACGCTGGGCAACTTGGTCGTGAAGATGTGCGCGCAGGCTGATGGCGGTATCATGTAGGAGGAGAGAGTCTTCATCGCGGCAGGCAGCAACCACACAAAGAAAACTGTCTCCTTGAACGTGACTGGCCGCTATGGAGACGTAGCAGTGGCCACCTACAGATATTTGATCAGGTCACTCCAAATGATTGAAAAAATAGAAAGCGCAAGAAATTCCTCTTCTAGTGAACTTACTACCAGGCCATTAGAGACGCTTGATGCAATCCGATTAGCATGTCAAGATGGCTTCTTGCTTGCTGCTAGTATGCATGAAACCGGGCAGCGCACCCTAGTGTGCAATATCGGCCATGCCAACATCATGCATGAAAGTTGAACATTGAATTGATGAGGGAATTAATCAGAAGTTTTGGAGTAACTTCCGGACGGCCGAGCTGATCGGAAAAGCCATGCGCTTACCGGTTGTAAAGCACCCTACTGATAGATTGATTGAGCTGAGGACGCGCATGCATGACGCCGCACGTACCTATGCCTTGCATACAAATTGGCGCTGCCGTCGGCCGGACCGCATGGCTAGAGGCTGCCGCGGCCGGACGCGCATAGCACGAATAATCTCAGTAGATGGGCATGGATGGCTGCCGGATGGAAACTCATCATCGCCGGCAGCGCAGGTCGTATGCGCCAGCGAGAGAGTGTGATTTCTTTCCGGTCATCCAATTTGGAGACTTGGAGAGTCGTACCCATGCAAAATAAAGAATTGGAGAGTCGTCACCCGAACATCAGACAGGGAGAGGTGGAGGAGGACCGGCGCTAGGGTTTGCTTGACAACCGGCCGATGGGGGCATGAGCGACAGGAGGGTAAGGGGATTATTCTTTTCGGCAGGAGAAGAAAATACGGTAAGTAGGCATTCACGTGGGATAGAGAGCATGGACTCTATGAGATGTCATCTGACGGTAGGTAATCAACAAACAAATCGTACGGATGGTACGGTAATTTTCCTAGGATTAACGTGGAGGCTTGTACGGTGCCTCCAATTAGTAGATAATAATAATATAAGACAAGTACAAAGAATATGACGTGCACCTACGAACGAGTCCATGCCCGATTCTTCGAGTCACAAGTACTCGGGGGCTACTGACAAGGATATGATGCATATAAAAGCATACATGAACTTGCACTATATCACACATATTCCAATCATATTTGCACATATAAGGGTTATATACTGTTATTTAATGATTTTAGGAAATAAATCAATTGTTTCCTATTTTTATGGAATTAACCTGCGTAGGCAGAAAACCCTATTTCTTTCCTTTTATGTTTCAGGGACCCAAACCGTCCAAAAATTATGGAAAAATACAGCGTCAGTATTTTGGAAGGAGGAAGACCTCGGAGCGAAGGAAGCAAGCAAACGGAGCCCGCCAAGGCAGAAAGGGGTGGCCCACGTGGCCAGGTACTGTGGCCGCGTGGGGCCCACTCATTTGGCCCTCGTGGCTCCGCTGTCGATCTTTGTCCACCGACTCCGTCTTGACCTAAAAACGCTATAAAAAAATCCCTGCGTTTCGCGAAGGAGCGCCGCACAAACACAGAAACACCGAAACGGAGATCAGGAGCTGCAGATTGGAGGGGAAAACTCCGGCGGGGCGCTGCCGGTGGTCTCCATCTTCTCCATCGACTTCTCCACCGTCTCCATGATGAAGAGGGAGTAGTCCACCTCTGGACTATGGGTTTGTGGAAGTAACTTATGTATCTCTCCTCTCTTGAGCTTCACTAATTAGCACCGTATGAGCTGCTGAACATGATTACGGTCACCGTTGTAATACCTTTGTGGTGGATCTTTATGAGTTAATATATGTTTGAGATTGCAATGTTTGTTTCAGTTATGAGTATAGATGCATATTATGTACCCCGTTCTTGTCTACTTGTTTTGATCAAGCATGTTTATGAGAGCGTGTGTGGGGGAACGTGTGCATTAGTTGGAGTAACGGGGTGGCTGTGCAGTGAACGTGAGAAAATTCTGCGATCCACTTTGGTATCCCTTACTTTGTTACCTCACTAGGGATAAACTAAAATACCATGCTGCGGGTGTGGGACCACTACTCCATGACTAGATCTAGCATGTTCTTATTTTCACTTCATGTCATGATACTTAATGCTATACTCTGAGTTATCTTAATTACTGAGGTGTTATGATTTAGTTCGCATCTTGGTGGAGTATAAGAGAGGTTAATAACCAAAAGATCTCTATGTTAGGACGTGATGCCCATATATCTAAGTAACTTGTTATCAAACCCTGTGTTGCAATCTCATATGTTAACTTTGTGTGTTCCATTGTCTACCACTTTATAAAGAGAGAGTGCATTTGTGAAACCATGAACCCCAGTCCATTTTTAATCATAAGAAACACCTTTCCAACACCATATACCACTTTTCTATTTTCAGCCATCATTAAATCCGAAAATACAAAAATACTTTTCATCTTGCATACATCATTCAAAAACCCAAAAATATCATTTACCATTGCATCCACCATCATTGCATATTTATTTCTTGTTTGCATTGCATAACTATCCTGATATCATTCTTACACCTTGTGCTTGACAACCACAGGTGAGGTTGAGGACCAAAACATCTAACCTTGTTTTGTAGGTAACCAAAAGAAGGATAAGAAGATAAATCTACCACTTCAGATTCCCCGAGAGTTCGATATTAAACCCTCGAGTCACCCCTCGTGGGGAAAACTGTCTTCCACTTACTATACACTCTGCACTTGGAGTCTCAACCTAAGTTTTTTTGCAGCATCAACCTCTCGGGACATCAAGACGTTTTCTGGCGCCGTTGCCGGGGAATCGTAGCTGAGAGATTTATCCAAGGGTGTGCATCATCGCATTCATCTCACAACAAAGTCAACGTCACCAACTTGTGCTAACACCTAAGCTTGGGGAGGTTGCACCTACGTGAGCACCATCTTATCCATCTTTACTTACAAAGCAATTTATTTGTTTTGTTAGTGTCATTGCATATCATATCATATTTATTTCAGTTTTGCATAAAAAATTAAAAAAAAAAAAACTTGCTAAAATGGGAGAAAGAACTAAGTTGTGTGACTACACAAACACTCTAATGATCAATTTATCACGAGAGCTATTGCCACACCTAAGATAAATGCTGAGAGTTATGAAGTAAGTCCTAGTTTGTTGAACTTGATAACTAGGGAACAATTTGGTGGTAGTGCTATGGAGGATGCCTCTATGCATCTTCATGACTTTGTTGAAATATGTGACATGCAAAAGTTTAAAAATGTGGAAAGTGATATCCTAAAACTGAAGTTATTTCCTTTTTCACTTAGAGGAAAAGCTAAAGAGTGGTTGCATTCCTTGCCATCTGGTAGTATTAATTCTTGGGATGATCTAAAAGAAGCTTTCATTAAGAAATATTATCCCCCTGTTAAAATTTTGCAAAATAGAAACAACATCCTTTCTTTTAGGCAAAATGAAAATGAACATGTTGCTATGGCTTGGGATAGGATAAAACTTATGCTTAGAACTTGTCCCTCACATGGAGTTAATGAATGGACCATATTACACTCTTTCTACAATGGTTTAAACTACATGTCTAGAAACATACTTGATTCTGCTGCTGGAGGTGCTTTTATGAGTAAGACTATAGTAGAAGCTAAAAAATATTGGAAAGCATTTTACAAAACTATAGTCAATGGCATACTGATAGGGCACCTAATCCTTCTAAGAAAGTGAACTCTATTGAAGAAACTAATGATTTGTCATCTAAAATGGATACTATTCTTGCTTTGCTTAATAAACCTAGTGTTGAAAATGTTCCTTTGCAAGAACTAGTTGGTAACAATTCTGAAAATATTGATGTCAACTTCATTAGGAACTATGGTAATAATGGGTATGGTAACAACAATTATAACTCTTATAATAAACCCCCATATGTGCCAAATAAATATGCTTCTAGTGGTAATGTTTCTAGTGACTTGGAAAACACCATTAGATCTTTTATATCTACCCAAAAAGAGCTTAATAAGGAATTTATCTCTAAGTTTGAAAAACAAGATGCTTTGTTTGAAAGGGTAGATCAGCTTACTAAGGAAGTCTCATCATTAAAGAGCATCATTACAGCCCAAAAACATGAGGAAACAATAAAATATTGCCAAGAGGTTATCAATAAGTCTTGGGAACACATTCATGAGCAAGAGAGAGTTGCTAAAGAATCTATTGGGGTAATGAAAGAAGGTTGAGGAAGTTAAAATGCTTAATGAAGTCAAGGATCCTTTGCTTGACTTAGAAAATTGTAGCTTGCATGAATTAATATCTATCTTACAAAAATTTGCAAGTGATCCTTCCATCAACACTAACCAAGCAAGGTTTTGGTTCTTATATTGCTAATCATGTCTTGAAAGAAAAGATTGCTAGGTACAACCAAGAGGCTATGATACCACCTAAGCTTGGGGATATGTGGATCCTAAGGTACTAGTAACTATTGGAAAAGAGACACACCATGCATACTTGATCTAGGATCTAGTGTCTCTGTTTTATCTAAAGAACTATATGAAGTGCTTGAATTGAAAAATCTTGAAAAATGCCATTGAACTGCACTTGCTGATGACTCTATTAAACATGCTTTAGGAAAAGTAAGTGATGTTATGGTGGAGTTACATATGACTTTTGTGCCTGTGGATTTTCTAATCATGGATATGGGGAATAAAACCTCTAGTCCTATTATTCTTGGAAGACCTTTTCTTCGTACCACAGGTGCATCATTGATTCAAAGGAAGGGAATGTGAAGTTTCAGTTCCACACAAGAAGTGCATGGAACACTTCCAAGGAAGAGGGAACCACCAAAGTTCAAGCTCCCTCATGAGCTTCGTCCACAATAAACAACAAGTAAGAAGCCTAGCTATATGGCTATAAAGAAAGCGCTTTGCGGGAGGCAACCCGGTTATTTTTTGTGTGATTTTCTTTGTGTCCTCTTGCTGTAACAAGAGACTTTGTGTCTAGTTTAGGTTCTGGATTTTCAATAAAGTGCCAAGTTTTACCCTTTTTGGTTTGAAAAAGTTGCTTATAGCGTTCGGAGATTTTATTCCTGCACGAATCAGTGCACGGTATGATTTTTAATTCTTATTCTGTAACTCCGAATGAGCTCATATTTGAACTGTAGTTGCAACTTTTCATCCTCTGTATGCATGAATTTTTCGGAATTTTTCGAGAAAGTTTGGTAGGGTAGAAAAATACGTTTTGCTGCTGCTGTTTTTCTGGACAGATTCTGTCCCATTTTGTTTGATGCATGCTTTGAGCTTTTAAGTTGAATCTTTTTGATCCAATTGAGTTTATGAGTAGGCATACAACATTATACACTTTCTGGACATCTCATATGAATTTTTGTTCAAGGATTATATGCAGCAAGAAACTATTTGTTTATCACTATTAATGCACCCCACAGAAAAGATGGGAGAAACGGTGTTTTGAAGTTTTTTCACAGGGATTGGAGGAGATGCACCAAGAGCTATCCAAGGATGGTGAAGACCATAAGCTTGGGGATGTGAAGACAACCCCACTGGACCTACACACTCTCGGTTTGCACGTCCAACTTCTGTTTTTCGATCGAAACACTTTATCGCATAAACTTGGAGCGTCTTTTGTTTTGTTTTGTTTGATGTTTTGAGAGACCACCACACTATCATTTATATAGGAGAGCTACTGGAAATATGGGTTGAAATATGTTGGATGCTTTTATAAGATTGGGAAAAGGGATGTTTGAGTTGATTTTTAATGATACATATAGTTGCATGATTCATGAGCTTGTTTATGAGTAATAGTTTGCAAATCTTTTTGAAGAGCTATCACTTATTCATGTTTTGGTGCTGATTGTTATTTTACTTGGTTTAACATGGATTAGTTAGTTCTATGGACACTCATGCATGCATCTAGATGGTCAACTTTCTCCCTTTTGCTAGCCCAAAACTCCAACAAGTCAAAACTTGTTTCCAACACCTTCAACCAAAGTTATTCCAGTGAGTCCACCATATCTACCTACTAGCTATATGCTATTCCGAGTATGTTCATCATGATATTTGTGTTATCTATACCTCTGAATGAAAATGATTATGTTATTGATTGCCATGGAAAAGTTGGTTATATAGCTCTCACGAACTTGATGCACATTTTTACTATCATTGCATAAATAAACATGACCCATTGTGATTAAGATTATGATGCTAGTGGCTTGATAAATGTCCAAGGTTGGGAGTTAGCCCATATGTGCTGTCACATGCAAAGCTTTCAACATGCTCCATTTAGTTGATATCATGTGCTTTTGTCTATGGATGCCTATCATGGTGAAATAAGGGGAAAAGATTTAGTTTGAATGAGTTTGTATAAATGGTTAGAGAGACGCCTGGGCCGCTAATCTAAGCCATGCATTATTCATGGTGGAAATTTACTTACATGCTATGGTGAATTATCTATGACACACCTTACAATAAAAAGCTATTCCAATGGTAAATAAAAAGGGTGTTGAGGTTTTCATCTTGTTTGTTTGTCTTGTCATTTTGATATGGGCTTGTTCCATATCCTGGGACAAGAGGTACCCCAGTTGACGCTCTTGATGATACTATTATTACTTACAATGATAGATAACTTGAACTTGCTTTTTTCCCAAGTTGAGTAATCATGGTGTAGGTACTTGTATTCAAGGGGCATGAGACATCCAACCTTTACTTTGTCAAGCACACTACTCATATTTGCTTCACATTAAACTATAATCATTCAAGATGCTATGATAGGGGAATGAGAGCTTGACACCAAATTACCACATTGCAATCATTAACTTAAGTAGGAGAGTTTGGAGGTTAGATGAAACTTATGCATGCTTTACCTCTACTCACTTATTCATCTTTCCAAAGTGTCCACCAAACATATTCAGATTTTCATTATCACTCTATGGACCACATGTATGCAAAAGTAGAATGTCCATATTACTTGCTACTATGTTACACTTTGTGAACTATCATTGAACATCCTTGCATTGAATACTTGATATCACTTCATAAACTTTTGCATATTGCTACTCCTTTGAAGAATGAATCATTTGACTCTATGTAGCAGTAGCAATCATCTTTGATATCCATTGTTAGTGCTATATTGCAAAGCCCATGTTAGTTTTATCACCTTCATACTCGAGGACGAGTATTGGTTAAGCTTGGGGATGTTGATGCATGTAAAATGCATACATGAACTTTGCACTATATCACACATATTCCAATCATATTTGCATCATATAAGGGTTATATTACTGTTATTTAATGATTTTAGGAAATAAATCAATTGTTTCCTATTTTTATGGAATTAACCCTGCGCAGGCAGAAAACCCTATTTCTTTCCTTTTATGTTTCAGGGACCCAAACGTCGTCCAAAAATTATGGAAAAATACGGGCGTCATATTTTGGAAGGAGGAAGACCTCGGAGCGAAGGAAGCAAGCAAACGGAGCCGAGGCAGAAAGGGGGTGGCCCACGCGGCCAGGTACTGTGGCCGCGTGGGGCCCACTCATTTGGCCCTCGTGGCTCCGCTGCCGTCGATCTTTCGTCCACCGACTCGTCTTGACCTAAAAACGCCTATAAAAAAGGTCCCCTGGCGTTTCGCGAAGGAGCGCCGCACAAACACAGAAACACCGAAACGGAGATCAGGAGCTGCAGATTGGAGGGGGAAAACTCCGGCGGGGCGCTGCCGGTGTGGTCTCCATCTCTCCATCGACTTCTCCACCGTCTCCATGATGAAGAGGGAGTAGTCCACCTCTGGACTATGGGTTTGTGGAAGTAACTTATGGCTTCACTAATTAGTACCGTATGAGCTGCTGAACATGATTACGGTCATATTTGTAATACCTATGTGGTGGATCTTTCTATGAGTTAATATATGTTTGAGATTGCAATGTTTGTTTCAGTTATGAGTATAGATGCATATTATGTACCCCGTTCTTGTCTACTTGTTATGATCAAGCATGTTTATGAGAGCGTGTGTGGGGGAACGTGTGCATTAGTTGGAGTAACGGGGAGTGGTGAGTGCGGTAAGCTGAACAACTTAATATCGCGATCCACTTGGGTGTTTACCTTACTTTGTTACCTCACTAGGGATAAACTAAAATACCATGCTGCAAGGGTTGAGGGTGACCAAACTTCTTCCTGTGACTAGATCCAGCATGTTCTTATTTTCACTTCATGTCATGAAACTTATTGCTATACTCTGAGTCATCTTAATTACTGAGGTGTTATGATTTGGTTCGCATCTTGGTGGAGTATAAGAGAGACTAATAACCAAAAGGTCTCTATGTTAGGACGTGATGCCCATATATCTAAGTAACTTGTTATCAAACTTTGTGTTGCAATCTCATATGTTAACTCTGTGTGTGTTCCATTGTCTGCCACTTTATAAAGAGAGAGTGCATTTGTGAAACCATGAACCCCGGTCCATTTTTAATCATAAGAAACACCTTTCCAACACCATATACCACTTTTCTATTTTCAGCCATCATTAAATCCGAAAATACAAAAATACTTTTCATCTTGCATACATCATTAAAAAAACCAAAAATATCATTTACCATTGCATCCACCACCATTGCATATTTATTCCTGTTTGCATTGCATAACTATCTTGATATCATTCTTACACCTTGTGCTTGACAACCACAGGTGAGGTTGAGGACCAAAACATTTAACTTTGTTTTGTAGGTAACCAAAAGAAGGATAAGAAGATATATCTTCACTACTGATTCCCCGAGAGTTCGATATTAAACCCTCGAGTCACCCCTCGTGGGGAAAACAAGTCTTCCACTACTACACTCTGCACTTGGAGTCTCAACCTAACCCATTTACTTTTGACGCATGTAACTACGCACCGGAGATCAACAAAGTGTTTTCTGGCGTCGTAGATCAACCTCTTCAAGGGCCATCAGATATACGTCTCGGGTACCCTACCATAAGGGTACCTGGTGCACGTGTCGACTAAGGCCCAGCTATCAAGAGCCTACATGAAGCCCATGACGAAAGGCCCAACAAGATGGAGTACCCTCCAAGATTAGACATAGGCATAGTCGGTTTATACTTTCCTTACATGTAAACAGGGTCGGTTGCGAACTTCCGAAGCCCAGCCTCTTATATAAAGGCTGGGAGGGCCGCCGATCCAGGACACGCAATACTCGAGCCACCAAAAGCCCTAGCGAGATCGACATCTCGCCGGAGCTTCCCTGTAACCGCATAATCTCACACGATCAATACCAGACAAGCAGGAAGTAGGGTGTTACTCTCCGGAGGCCTGAACCTAGGTAAATCTTTGCCTCTGCTTGTCAGCCGACGAAACTACCAGTACTACCACGTTCTCTCCCCATAATCTCAACTCTAGGTCCTTAACCATGGGATTTGATGAGTTAACCCCTCGTCACCGGCGCACCCCATGTGGGGGAGCCAAGGAGGTTGGCCTCCCTCCTCCTCCTTTATATAGGATGCCCCCATGCCTTTGAAATTGCACCTTTCCCTCTCCTCTCTCATCTGTTTAAGTTGTAGCTCCGCAATTGGGGTTGCACACGGCTTGAGAGAAGTCTCTCCACTAGACGCACACCACCGTGCTGCTAGATCCATTCTTCCACTTCCGCTGCTCTGCTGGATCTGGAGCCGGAGGTCGTCATCCACACCGTACGTGTGTGGAACCGCGAGGCACCATTGTTTGGTGCTAGGAGCTGTCATCTTCCACTACTCGACCCTGAGGTCGGCGCCGTCGTCTCCACCGACAACGTTTGTGCGGGAACGTAATCCGCTTCCGGTCTACAAGGGTATGTATTCTGATCTCCTTCGTATTATTATATCTGCATAGTATAGATCTGGCTAGTTTAAGGTTATCGTCGGTAGGATTTTGTTTTGTTTTCTGTCCACGATCCCCAACATTAACCCTATCACAAACCTCATCCACCATTCCGGCTATTATAGCATCCATGAGATACTTGGTAGCCTTCAAGGTGAGTGGGGCTTCTACTTGTGGCGCCCTGACCCAACTGCTATACAGTGATACTGTGTCCCTAGTTATCCGATACCACCAGACACACTATCAACGCATAATAGAGAGATCAAGACTGTGGAACAACTGGCACATCACAGACTCTACGACACAAAAATCATATAGTTCAACTCTTATAATAGAGAAAGATAGCAAATGACAACCAGAGGTCACAGACCCAACATTACAACATGCGGAAGCGAAGTGTGTTGTTCTAAACAACAAGAACCAAATTATGGCCTAAGAGGCCTGCAAATAAACATCCAGCGCCAGCTGTTCCGGGATGTCCCAAGCTGCCACCTGGGAACCCCAGACTACTCGTCGACGTCCACAAAGAACCCACCTTCGAGGGCGGTGAAGTACTCTCCTGAAAATAAGCAAACGACGTTGAGTTCGACGAACTCGCAAGATTAAGAGCTAATATATGCTCGATGATTGGCTCTCAAGGTTTTATGGCTGTTTTGCATAAAGCTGATTTTATTTTAAAAAGACATAACTCCATGGCATCGACTAATCAGATTATTTTGAAAAGGGGTAAGAAGTAACTCTTTTCTTTGATCACCTTTCTCAAAGATCAACCATCATCAACCACAGTACCTGTTTCACCAAGGCACCTCCCCGAATCACCCTCGAGGAAGCTCACCTTTCAATCTTGAGTGGTACCTCTAGTACCCAGTTTTTAATCATTCCGTTAAAGTTATTCTATGATCCTACCTTCACTTCCCAAGTTCGTCCATAACCGCGGACACGGCTTTTCGAAAAGATTTAACCCTGCAGGGGTGCACTGTGTTTACCTTCGGTACCGCCCGGCTCATTGCCTACGCTTAGCTCTCTTCCGGGGAAAGCCGGCTGAGTGGGAACGGTTACAACCTTTACCTCGTTAAGGACTAACCCAGGATCATCAGTGAGGACGAAGCACGGATCATCGACACCGTGCCCGTGGCCACTCATTTTCCTAACACAACCATCCTCATCCCAGTCTTGGCCACCATCTTCACGTACACGCAAATGGAAGCTCAAACTAGAGGACCCTGGCTAGTCCGCTCAAGTTAGTTGGTCGACGGGGGTTCCATATAGCCCACCGAAAGGAAGCGCGCTCATTCTTGGTTCAAGAGGTAAAGAACTCACACCTAGGCGGCGAGAGTGAGACAAAACACCACCATACCAAGTGGCCTCTCATCCCCACCTTTAAACATTTTATTACCTGTCTCCGCAATTTTCCGCCATCATCAACATCTCAGCACTGTTACCAACATGAAGTAACCATAGTACTGCTATGCACTTAACTAAGCATGGCTAAGCATCAACATAGCATAGTTAAGTATCTTAGGCCAACAATACAAACCTATGGATATTAGGAGGGAAAACAGGTATTGGCATCGGAAACTTAATGCAACTATAGGATACTCTAAGCCAATAAAAATGGACATTTGGAACCGCATGCAATATTATAGTGGAGAAAATATTTGCGGAAAATAGGATAAGATATGCTCAGAGGGGGGATTACGCTTGCCTTGTTGAGCGGAGGAGTCAAACTGCTCGTCGGAGTAATGATGCTCAACTCCGAACTCGTGATCTACCGGAGAGCAAACAACACCGGAAAGCAAAAACAACAATCAACACATGGCAATTGTGCAATGCATACAATAATGATGATATGACATGTTAGATGCACCCTAGAAGCATTGAACATGATCAACAAGTTAAATGGGGTCCCCATTATATTTCTTGCATTATTTGGAATAACCCCATATTTAAACTTAATGATTATAATTACTACTAGAGCACATTATTGTAATTGTAATCAAATATGCATGATGATGATGATTCTGAGTGATTCATATTTTTCTGAACATTTGGTATAAGAAACACAATTTTCTTAAGTTCGGATAAAAAGTTATTACTTTTAGAATTTTCCTCTTTTTAATTGTTTACTTTTAATTATTTTATTTTCAACAACTATTAAAGTCGTTTCCTCGGATTCGAGAGAGATGGAATCAAGTCGTTGAATCATCGGGGTCGATGTCCTAAATATCGAGAGGGAGAGCGGGGATCATACACTACAAGGGAGAAAATAGAAAAACAACCAGAAAAAAAAGAGACAGAGCAGCCGGCCTCCAGGCCGGTTGGGCCGGTTGGCAGGCCGGCCTCGTAAGAGAGCCCACCGGCCGCATGCCTGGTTTGGGCCGGCTCTTAGGCCGGGTAAGGGCCCGAGAGCAACGGCCTTGTGGCCGGTTGTTCCGGCTCTGCGACCGGGCTGCTACAGCGAGGAGGAGCTTCGGCGTACGGCGTCGACGACGATGGGGGCTACGGCGAGGCGGAAGCAAGGGGGGAGGGGAAGACGCGCCACAGCACGGGAAGCTCACCGTGAGCTTGTTGGCGAGGTCTGTGGGGCCGGTGACGGCGTGGCGGCGGCGTATTTGGGCGGCGGAGCCGCGGCGGTGACGGAGACGAACTCGAGCGGCGTGGTGGATGTACAGCCTCTCGGGTCGATTCCTCTCAGGAGGAGGAAGAGGGGATCACGGCGGCGCTGATGGTTGGGCTCGATCTGCTCGGGGTTAGCTCAAATGGCGGCGACGAGCTTGGCGTGGGCGGCGGCCATGGCGGCCCGTGTGGAGAGAAGAGGGGAGCGAGGCAGGGAGCAGGTGTGCGAGGGGATGAGGGGAGCAGTGGAGTGAGCAGAGCAGCTCGGGTGCTCTCCTAGCCACTCGAGCTGCAGGAGGCGTGGGGGCACGGCGTCGTGCGGGTGCGGCGCGAGCGTGGCTCGGTGTGCGTGCGGTCGCTACAGAGAGGAAGGAGATGACGAAATTGCAATTAGGCCCTTGGCAGTTTATTCCATCACAGTTGGGTCCTTCCCTCTTCTTTTTAAACTCCAGCAGCAATTCAACAAATTTATTAGGGCACCAAAACATTTTATAAAAATCTGAGATAAATCCAGTAGCCTCCTACCAACAAGTAGGAGTACCACAAAAATTGGCATAGCCAAATAAAATGTTTGGACCATGTTTGTTCATAGGGTTTGGTTTAGGCATTTTTGGCTAAATTCAAAAGGTTGCTCTTTTGGATATTTAAAGCAATTACAACATATTGTTTTGAGCTCTAGGAACTTCCTTGACAAATATAAGATGTCAAGGTAATTTCAGTTTTGCAAGTTTGAGTGCTTTCATTCTTTGAAAATTGTTGGAACAAGTTTGGCATTTGTTTTTAAATGGTGCCAAAACCATTTGTGTGTTGTTTAGCAAGTTGAATTTGGATGCCATGATGCAATGCAACACAAAAAGCGAAAATTTTACTCAGGTTTTTAGGTTTCCGAACTTTGGGCTGTTACACTACTATGGGTGGAGTTTCAACAATTTTGGTGGTAACTTCCTCCGTTACTTCATCTCTAGAGTTATCCCCATTAGTTATCCTCCTCTCTAGGCGGTAAAGCCTTTAATAAAGAGACATTG
This sequence comes from Poa pratensis, assembly GCA_947311845.1. NCBI lineage: Eukaryota > Viridiplantae > Streptophyta > Magnoliopsida > Poales > Poaceae > Poa > Poa pratensis. Next base: position 3,305,761 of record CAMZMU010000060.1, on the reverse strand, counting down.
TTGTGATACCAATTGAAATGATCAAGTAGGTTGACTAGAGGGGGGTGAATAGGCAACTACAAATTTTAATTCTCTTTTAACAAATATTGGCTTTGCTCAAATATAAGTTCTCTAGATATGCAACCAGGTGAACGATCCTATATGATGAGAAGGATACAATGTAGAAAGTTAAACTTAACAAGACAAGCTATCAATAACAAGTAAATGAAGGTTAAGAGATAACCACGTGATGACGAGGAGATTTTATCCTGAAGTTCACTTCACAAGGAAGCTAGTCTCCGTTGGAGCGGTGCGGAGTCACTAGGTGATCCCCGAATAGTCGTTAATGGCACACCCTAATCTCGTCCATGCCCACCCAATATGGAGTGGCACAAGTTACTATATGATGTCGTTGATGTAATGACCTGTAGTTCAGAGAGTAGAAAAGGGGCTAAATTAGATTTGTGCATTTGCATAGCATGCATCTGAAAATACGGGAAAATTTAAAACTTTTTCAACAAAGCCATAGAGTGTTCAACCACCACTCGAAAGGCTAGTTGAGAATGCCGTTAGTTCGACGAGTAACTAAAAATTTGGAATCCAACTTGTGAAACTTACATCGAGGTTTCGCTGATGTTGGTGGATTAGATTTCGTCATCAACATAAGTGCTATAAACTTCAAAATATTGTCTTATTTAAATTCTTAAACATTTTGATTACAAGATAATAATACAGAAACTATAAATCAAATGATGAGTATGACTTATGTCATTAATCGAATAAGTACATATCTGAAAGAAAAGAAAAGAAGGAATATATGGAAGGAGGATAAATGACTAAACTAAATCTTAATCTAGATCTACTTATCCTATCAAGACTATCGTATCTTCTTATCTTATCCCAATCTTCTTCAATTCATTCTACAAGAGAAGGCAACACAAGAAAGGAGGAAGTCATCAAGAAGATTATGAAGAAGGATTTATTAGATATGCATAGAAGCTCTGTGCTAATCTATCACTAAGTATTTGCAAACTCCTATATCAAATTCTACTAGGTGAATGCCCGTGCGTTGCTACGGGTTTGGGATTTTTTGTCGTCGCAGCTAATTTACAACAGTCTTAGATGTAGCTCATGTGTGGCTCCTTTGAAGAGACCATCACATTTAATGTAAAACTTGAAGGCATGGCACAAAGATAAGTAATCTAAAAGGGTCAAATGAACTACTAACATCTGAACTGGAATGTTTAAGGAAGAAGATTTCTGACAATCTTCAGCTTCGGAGTGCTAGAGCAACAAAGGAACAAATAAAAGAGGATGTCCTAGCGTGGGCAAACAAGCTTATAAAAAATAATCAACGTCAAATATGCCTTGCTGCATCCTCAGCTAGTGTGTCAGCTTTGCTACAAAAAGAAAATTAATACAGCTTCAAAAAATAATTTGGCAAGCTATCCTTGTTCATTTGAAACTGGCATGTCCTAATTTCATATATATAGTATCATAATTATAATAGATGCACGATCACTGGTCTAACTTTAGTACAAGCTGATAATGGTTAAATATGTCCTAATTTCATCCTATAGAATATAATAAATATAGTAGCTATACGATTCACTGGTCTCTGAATAAGAATACATTCAACTCTCTTGTACAACCTACCTCGCACTGAACAACCATTTGTGAGTTTATTTCTTGCAGATCTTGTAAGATTGAGTGGAAATGCGTAAAGTAGAAAAAATGAGTCTGAACTGCAGGAAAATCGAATACCAAGTATGATAGCAGCACATCAGTGTGTGTTCCTGATGTATGAGACATTGCCTTCTTGCCATGGTTGGAGCATACACAGTGGATTTGATCTGTAACAAACCACATGAACCTGGTGAGTGAAGTTCTGTTCTGGATTCCCAAATATGTGTGCCAGCCCAAAATCCCAAGCTTGAGCTGTCCTTCTGCGCCGATAAGTAAATTATTTGATTTCATATCCCTGAAGTACAACTTGCATGAAAGACTGAAATGTTGATTCATCAGAGAGAAAATTAGCCAGATAGTCGGTACCTGTGTAGCACCCATTTCCTATGCAAAAGGCTAGACGTTTCAACATCATCTGAATATAAGACTTCATGTCTGCTGGAGATAATACAATGTTCCTATCACGCATGACAGCTTCCAGGTCTGTTTCCATGAACCCGAATACAAGGTGCAAGTTTCCCTTCCAAGGGAAGCATCAATCAGCTCTATAATGTTAGGATCTCTCAGCTCCTTAAGCAATTTGATTTCCCGCAATGCAGTGAACTTGACGCCTTTTTGTACTTCCTTAGCCGGATCCCTTGATCGCAACTGTCACCTCAGTCTGATAATAAATAGCATGACATTCATGGTCATCATTTCAAATGAACTGAAGTATCATAATGAAATCTGAGCACGGATCATCGAATGCTTTACGACAGTTAATTGAAGAGAGCTGAAATAGTTAGCTTGGGTAATACTGAGCACCTCTTGGATGATAATTCAACACCTTACAACCATTAATATGCCATTTTCTATACAATAAGGTTCTTTATTTTAAATGATGTCATATCTGAATGTCAACAAATTTTATATGAGGCCATCGTTTTAGAGTAGGGTCATTCCTCTAAATGAACGAACAAACATGATAGCTAGTTGTTCATTTGCCGAAAGGCAAACACTTCCATAGTAATTCAATAAATAATAAGTTCGTATAATACGATAAACGCGCTAGTGCTGCCTTTAGAAGTTGTGGGGTTCTAAAATGGCCACACATTACCTTGTTCATATTCTTGGGTTCCTCTGCATGATTTACATCACATGATCCTGTATTTTCTTCAATACAAACTCTCTGTGGCCTTGTGTCACTATTAGAGCCAGTCCAGCCAGATTGCATGTCATGCGAAGAACATGGAAACTTAACCAGTGACAACTTGCAGAAATGGTATGCACTTTTACTGATTGTATATATGGGCCTCATGTAGGAACCCAAATAAAGGGCTTGTAAATTCAATAGGAACTCAGAGACGTGCATGGGTTACAAAGCCTGCTAATAAGTATGTATTCTTACGGATTTCCACATGAACTATTTACATATTGGCTTATCCCCCAAAATGGTTCAAAAGTAAAACTGGAGAGTTGTGCACACATCCAGACCAATCATAGAGTGAACATATAAATTTCCCAAATATATATCCAGACCAACTCTACAACCCTGACAAAATTAGATGGTTCAGGTCTATATAAATTTCCCAAATATATAGAAGCAATCCTGACAAAATTCAATTCAATTAAAAGGCTCTTGTATATATGGGCCTCATGCAGGAACCCAAATAAAGGGCTTGTAAATTCAATAGGAACTCAGAGACGTGCATGGGTTACAAAGCCTGCTAATAAGTATGTATTCTTACGGATTTCCACATGAACTATTTACATATTGGCTTATCCCCCAAAATGGTTCAAAAGTAAAACTGGAGAGTTGTGCACACATCCAGACCAATCATAGAGTGAACATATAAATTTCCCAAATATATATCCAGACCAACTCTACAATCCTGACAAAATTAGATGGTTCAGGTCTATATAAATTTCCCAAATATATAGAAGCAATCCTGACAAAATTCAATTCAATTAAAAGGCTCTTGTATATGGGCCTCATGCAGGAACCCAAATAAAGGGCTTGTAAATTCAATAGGAACTCAGAGACGTGCATGGGTTACAAAGCCTGCTAATAAGTATGTATTCTTACGGATTTCCACATGAACTATTTACATATTGGCTTATCCCCCAAAATGGTTCAAAAGTAAAACTGGAGAGTTGTGCACACATCCAGACCAATCATAGAGTGAACATATATTGGAAAAAGAATTCTTGGTTCACAAAGCACCTGGTTAGTTAAGATTTCTTTGAAAGGATACCAATACAGTCAATGGATGGCTACAAGCCTACAACATAATATCTGTCCAAAACATAAAATCGTAAAAATCACCATAAAGGGTGTGCCTTCCCTATAAGCTATGACGGATACTGTGAGACAACATGAATTGCGTAATTCTGATGAAACGATATGGTACTTAGAACAATATCCAGATTTTGCTCATTGCAAACTGATTTTGTGGGTGTTGCACTTAGTTTGATGATAAGAACAATAGTATCATTAACAATATGACCAATATGGTAGTTAGAGAAACTTTTAACATATTCGACAAGGACACCCAGTATGATACTGGCCCTAAATTAACGAAGCAGCTGTATTGTTTGGTGGCCGAGGGGTTATGGGCCTGAAACTTAATGATAATTTGATAGTTATTCTGCATTGAGGGATAGAAGCTATCTTGCAATAGTGTAAAGACTTCTTTTCAGTTCTTCATGGGTGAGTGACTTGTAAGATTTAAAATATTTTTTGAACATGTGCATTTTCCTTGCATTTATGTTAGGAGGAGACTAATTCTTACTAATCATGTCGTAGCTTATGTTTAAGGTAACAGGTATCGAATTTCTTTTATAAAAAATAAATATGCCAACCCTTGACATCTTGCGACTCCACGTGCAGTAAGTCATACCGTGAGAGCCCAGTTTCATCAATAGACCAGCCTTTACATAAACCATCCCTGCCCTGGCTGTGTCAAAATGAAATACATAAGTACTGATCAGAATTCAACCAAAATCATCACAAACATGCTCAAGATTAGCCTCAAAGGAATTCTCTTATGTCTACATAATGCGATGCAACAAAAGTAGTGTATAAATTAAAAGGCTCTTAGATGGTTCAGGTCTATATAAATTTCCCAAATATATAGAAGCAATCCTGACAAAATTCACCTCAATTCACTCACCTAACGATCATGTCCCAAGTCCGACGCGAGAAGCGATCGAAAAGCCCCAGCCGCTTTGCCATGAGCCCTGCAAAATCACACACCATCAACACCCAACCTCCAAAATTCGAATCGCACTGTGATGCAGTTTCCATTAGCACAAACTTATCAGATGGAGGAGACAGTGCGGTGGCTGGACGTGTCCCAGACCCTGAGCTCCCCGTCAGCCACGCTGGACGAGCCAAATCAGAGACCAAGCATCAGAGCGCAACACAATCGCATTCAAAAGGGATTGTCGCAGGCTGCTGTTGTCGGTGATCACAAAGGGGTTCATAATCTGGGGGAGTACACGGAGAAAAGGAGCGGCTAAGTGGGGTGGAAGCAGGTGTCGTTGACAGCTCGCGGTGGCCCCCGAGCACCGCCACGGGATCCGACGAGGGGTGGCAGTGTGGCTTTTTTGGGTTGGCCATGCCTCCGGCACGGTGCGTCGCCAGCGTAGATGGAGGGAGGCCAGCGAGCTGCACGAACCTGGAGTTGTGGCGGCGAGATGCGCCTGGATCCGGGCAGAGGGGCTCGCGCGAGCTATGGGACGGGAGTGAGTATGGACGGCGAGCGGCAGGGCGGCGTGTTGTGGGTGCTGGGGCGGCAGGAGGCTGGTGCGGGATGGCGTTGGGTAAAGAGGCTGGCAGGTTGGGATGCGATGGAGACGGCCTGGTCGGGGATCCTGGGCGGCTGAGCGGTGAGAGTCCTGTGAGGGTCCAGTGGCGGCGGAGAACAGCCGGCAGGTGATTGCGAAGCACGCGGAGATGGAGAGGTTGCGGCAGACTTCGGCCCCACCAGTCGGCGGTAATTTTTCTGCCGAAGGCAGACCACGGAACGTACCAACTTAACACGACCAACCATCACGACCACAGACTCCCAATTAATAGTAAAGATTCTTATTGACTTCTCTACAAATAGTGTGTGATATTCCAAGGTTTGTGTTATATAGAAATAGTTTGGTAACAAACCTAATCACCTTGTTAACAAATCACTCTTGTATGCTCAAACAATTGAGTGTCATATACAAAATAACAGAAGGTCAGATAATTCAGTACATCTTAGCCACTTGGATACAAGAAGTAATTTAGTGACAGGATTGATCATCTTGTTAACAAATTCTTTTGTATGCATAAGGCAATTGGATGTCATAAAATACACATACATTCTTCTATAGCCATCTAATAGAAAGCTTTGCTAGGATTAATCAGGATGTCTTCACCACAAGGGTGAGGCAGGGGATGTTGGATACTAGATAATGGACTTTAAGAACTTGTCTTAAGTCCAGGTATTGACTTGAGGGACCAATACCAAATTAAAGACAACAATGGATGATCAATTGGAGCATTTGGACTCAAGTAGGAAACTATGAGATACAACCATGATACATATAAGAGGAGGAACATGAGGGAATACCAAACCACAAATATAACTTAGGCAACATAATCAAGTATCCAAATAAGATAATGATATGGTAGTTTATGGTGTTTCTCCAAGAGTATGATTATCTAGGAGAAAGTAAAGCCAAAGCATAAAACCATATGATCATCATCCATATTTATACATCACATGAGTTAACCTCATATTCATGTGTGTGGACAGGTCTCAAATGAGAGAAGTTCACAAGTTCATCATGTGACAAAGATCATTTGTCTTATTCAAAATTTCATTCTCTAGAAGAGCTAATTTTGGACATGTGTAATTGGAAACACATGGACTATTTAGTCAGCAGTTGTTCTAACAATTTGCTTCCACACACTAAAGCATCATTCCGAATAAGGAGGAGTGCATCAATCTTGTATCTTCAGAATGAGATGTGGAACTAAGCAAGATTCTATTCTCATCATTTTATGTCACCATAAGACTGACCTCAGGCAGGATATCTGTATTTGTGCATCCACAGGCATCTGATCATGTCTTCGCATGATTTAGTTATTAGGTATCACAAGTCAAAGCCACCAGTGCAATAGTTTGTGCTTGGCCTGGATTTGAATTGAAACACTGTGTTTACTCTATGTAGTCACCACAGCAAGCAAATCATGTTTTATTGCTTGACAACAGTTTGGTGCTGCCCTGGAATTAATAAAGCATCCAAAACAAGTTTGATTACCTACCTAGAGTTGAAATCAATCAAGGAATTATCTATAGTATTTGACAACCAATATCCACAAATAAATACTAGCATAACAAAGTATTATTATGTTGCTTTAATGCAAAACAAAAATAAAGAAGTGTAAAGCCACACATTTTATTAAAGTAAATAAGTCCAAATATGACCAAATTCACTTAATATGTTAAGTGAATTCAAAATACATCAAATATTCAAAATCCTAAGTTGAAATTACTAACATAATGAACTCCTACACATCCAGGGCTTTTCTGCAATTAAAATCATCACAAACAGGTCCTCAAATCATTTAAAACAGGAGCCAGGGGCCTGTTTACACTGTTTCTGCAATTCCTTGAAACTCCAGGGGCTTTTTCAGGAAATGGCCTTTCTTTCCGTTCTTCTTCCTCCGGCCAGAAGGCAACCACCTGCCGTCGTGTCGATCGTCGCCGTTGCCACCTGCCGGCTGCCCTCTCGCGCAGATAAGCTTCGGCCGTGCCGTGCGTGGTCTCCTCTCTCACCTCATATCCCTCACATCCTCTCTCGTGCTCTCCATCTTCGTGGGGGCGAAACCCTAGCTCGTCGGGCCGCCACCGTGCGCCGTTGTTCCCGGCCTCGCTGTGCTCCTCTGAGCTGCCGGGGAGTTCCGCCGCGTCGCCCGCATCCTCCTCATCGAGCGTTGCTTCCTGTGGAGTTCAGAAGGGGAGGGATTGGGTCATCTTCTCCTAGTCCGGCCGACGGTTTCCATGGACGAGTTCATCGCCGTCCGTCCACGCCTTGCCGTTCCGAGCCCTCCTCTGTGCTCGTGGTGAGCCCGTGCATCATTTCGTGCCTTTAATTCATTCTTTTGCTTGATGAATTCATCGCCACGTCGCCATATAAAACTCGCTGCCGTGCTTACTCCGGTGACCAAATCGGAGCGGCGCCGTCACCATATGGTGCGCCACAATGTCCTCAATCCAGCACACACTCGAATTCATGCGAATTCGAGCAAATTCGCTCGAATTCATGCGATTCGTGCTCGGCAGTGGAGTTGCAACCATTGCTGACGTTAGCACGACCAATAGGAGCATTTCCTGAATTTTCCCTTTAGAAAATAATTCGAGAAGATGATTTAAATTGCTTAACTTTGAAAATTCATAACTATTTCATATTAAATCAGAATAATACAAATAATATATCAAATGATCAGAAAAATAAAATCTATCTGCTTGTATAAATAAAATACTTGTTTGACTAAATTTGAATCACTCTAAAATTGAAACAACAATTTACTTATTATTTTCATTACGGAGTTAATTTGAAATGCTATTTTGGATGCATTTCAATTTCATTTAAAATGCTTCATATGTGTAAACTTCAAATTTGAAAATATGTTTTAATCATGGTATGTTCTACATTGTGAGCATTTGAAAATACCATGTGTGGATATGAATAATTGATATTCCATTAAATGGTTAATTGAAGTGCTATTTTCTACAAAGAGAGTAATTATTAAAAGATGATTACATAATCTAAAAGTGAAATCTCTACTTAATAAAATAGATCACTACTATTATTGTTATCATTAATATTAGATTAACTTTCTGTTATAATCTTAATCATTTAAGTCAATATTCTAAAACTAAGAAATGAATCATAAAATGATGTTACTTTATTTCTTTTCCTTTTAAGTGTGATACTTAAATAATAAATGAACTTAAAAGTAGTTGTTCTTAATATTTGTTAATACCTCATCATTAAAATAAAAGTGCTACATATTTAAGTCTTGAAGAAATAGAATTCTAAAACTAACCAAATAAACCTTATCAAGTTCTTAAATCTTAAACCTTCCTTAATTCCAAATCATTATCAACTTAAGTACTAACAACATCACCTAGAGGTGATAAAACAACCCAAGCCAAGTTAATCGATGTCATCATAGTATCGCTTAAGACGAAGCTTACTTAGTTAAGCTTGGGTATGATTGGGGGTATTTTGCGATGCATCTCATACTTATGCATAATAGCATATTGCTTCTTCAAACATTAGTCCTTACCGGACCAATGACGCTTTTTCCAGATTTTGGAGTCTTAATTGTATCGAAGACCTTAGCTGCATAATCAAAAAGGCAATTTCACTCTTGCTCATGTCCTACTTGATTAGTTTATCAAAGTAAATGCAAAATACTATGGTTCTTCATTGCATGAAAAAGAAAAACATATTTTCGAATGATGTGAATTGCTATATATATTGTTGGCTGGCAATGGAACCATGGTTTGATGTTGTGGTGGAGGTTCCATTTGCACGGGAATGTATTACTCAGGACTTAACAACCAGTGTCGTCAATTCTTGCACCGTAAATGTAGCGTTAACCATAAGACTTGGAATGGGACGGGAAATCATCGGTGACCTTCTTCCTTTCACATGTCAACGAACAGCCAGAGCCGTACGCTGTAGATCTTGCGGGACTACATGCACATGGGTGGGACCCCTTAATGCCCACGGACTCTTGTGTCTATGATGGTCTGCAAGGGAGCCTAGGTATCTACCGTGAGGGGTAGAGTATCAGGGGTGATCCTGCTATGCATGAATTGGGTGGGCATGTGGGGTTGGTGGCGAAGCAAGGTGAATGGATTGGATCATCGACTGGGCCCCACACCAAAGAGAATGTGGACGGGAAGAATCGCCCGGTTGTGCAACAAGGCGTTGATCTCTTATGGGTAAAGTAACGCACCTGTGCAGAGTGTAAAAAAGTGTGGCATGTTACTCCCTGTTCGGGAAGGAGCTGCAAACGCTGCAGGAAAGGAGCTCCATGAAGTTCTAGCACCTGTGAATGGTTGACGAGCATAGTTTTCTGAAGATAAAATAATCTTTTCCTAAAAATGTTTTACAAAGATATGCATGTTCATCCATGACCTTTTGGTATGGATGGTAGCTAGTGCATAAAACACCTTATTTTATTATATGAACTTGCTGAGTAACGCTCGTGTTGCTCACTCTTTCCTCCGTTGACCCCCTGCTTAGATTATTGGAGACAACAGTTGAATGAAGGAATCCATCACGACATTGGTAAGGTCTTCGATGAGGAGTCAAATCAACATGGTGGAGCATGAAGGAATCAACATCTACCTTGCCGACGGACGAGTGGCGACAACAGTGCAACGGTGGACACGTCGACAACAATGCCTATGGACAAGACTACTATTATTGGAAGGAGAAGCACAACTCTAGACAAGGATATTCCAGATGGATATATAGGGCTGTGACAACAGCAGTTGTGGATTAGGAGTGAGAAGTAGAGCTGATACCCAGCTTAGTGCTACGACTTGAGTTTTTCTGGAGTTTCATTTGCACGAGATCTACTTCTGCTTATGAAGGAGGTTCTCGAGATTTTGTATTGAATAGTGTTGTAATCCTATAGTGTTACCTTGGACGAGCTATGTTTCTATTTACTACTCTGAGGGATGTAATATTTATGGAAATGTCCTTTCGTAAGTATTATATCAACGACTTGTACACTACAACATGCAGTGGTGTGCGTGGTCACACAGTTTAAGTCGGCAACCCAACCTTTACAAGGATGAGGCACACTCAACAACTCAATTGGAGGCTCCCACCAAATTCCGCGGCTCGCAAAGCACAAGAATCACAAGACCGAGGCACACTCCACAAGTCAATTGGAGTGGAGGCTCCTGATACGTCTCAAACGTATCTATAATTTTTGATGTTCCATGCTTGTTTTATACCAATTGCTACATGTTTTGCATCTACTTTATATCACTTTTATACATTTTTTGGGACTAACCTATTAACAAGATGCCGAAGTGCCAGTTCCTGTTTTCTGCTGTTTTTGTATTCCAGAAAAGCTAGTCTGGAAATATTCTCGGAATTGGACGAAACTACACGGGAGTCCCTATTTACCAGAAACTCATCTGACAGACCAAAGAGGCAACGGAGAGGAGCCACGTGGGCCCCACACGTGGCCAGGGCGGGCCCCCCTCTGGCGCGCCCAGGGTGCGTGTGGGCCCCACAGGCCTCTCCAGCCGCCGCCCTTTCGCCTACTTATTCCCCCCGACGAGAAAAACCTAAGTACCTGAGCAAATATCCACGAAAAGTTCCAGAGACGCCGCCGTCGTCAACCTAGCTCGGGAGGGTTCAGAACCTCTTCCCGGCACCTTGCCGGAGAGGGGAATCGTCACCGGAGGCTTCTACATCGCCATGCCTGCCTCCGGAGTGATGCGTGAGTAGTTCATCCTTGGACTAAGGGTCCATAGTAGTAGCTAGATGGTTGTCTCCACTTTGTGCCATCATGTTTAGATCTTGTGAGCTGCCCTACATGATCAAGATCAT